>OV121083.1:31050123-32279911 GCA_921293015.1 Phorcus lineatus | reverse complement strand
CCATTAAAATCTAAAAACAGCCGTATAAATGCACAGAGGTGTAGATATCACGTCCAATATACATGGATACTAGTTATATAACCTAACAAACACTATCAACTCCTAACTGCCCTCTTGGCTGTTTTAAATAAGTCTCCAAAATTACGTTTGACTATTTGACGCGCACCACTGTTCGGTTTTCGATCCCAATTGCGAATTTCTACCTTCATATTGTCACTGTCAAAAAACAAATAAGCTTTAAAATGTTTCTTTTTGGTAACAGTCAATACTTCGCGATCAAATGACACCATTTATTAAGTTTGGCATATTTGACTCCAACAACTCACGGAGTGGCTCTTTAAGGGCTCATTATTGTCCCAGTGTTTTTTTGCATTAGTGCAGAAGGTTTGAAGAAAAACTAACCTTTGAAGCAAAGGACTTCCACATTGTGACAGCAACGAAGTGAAGACGACTTTTTGTTGACAAACTGGAAATCTGATGTCACACCTTTATGTGCACTAACCGTACAAATACGGAAATGAATGGTGCGCGAAAAATAGATGTTTACGATTTTTCATTATGCCATGATATCATATGTTAAATGATTAACAACAATGTGTGTGGTTAGTATTTACAAATACTGCCTTCTAAATGGCCACCACGATCAGGTTGGGGATAACCGCAGAATGAGCTATAATAGGTCGATGTAGCTACAGTAGTTCATTCAAGCTATAGACCTATAGGTCAATCGAGCTTTAAAGATAATAGCAGAAAAGGGACACTGTCTCTTTAAGAATGAATTTCCGCAAATGCGGCTTCAACATAACCGAATCGTCTGTTATCGATAAATTCATATTTGATAACAGTGAAATGCCAAACCCTAGCGTTTTTGCGCAATTAGCTGTTAATTAACATTACCCTATCGGCATTCACACTTCAGCGACAAAATATACCAATTCACTTAAATGCTGTTATAGCTCGTTGACCTATAGGTCTATATCTTGAACGAACTACTGTAGCTAAATCGACCTATTATAGTTCGTTCTGCTCGTTCAATGTTGTTGCTGTTGCTGAACTACTGTAGCTAAATCGACCTATTATAGCTCCTTCTGCTCGTTCAATGTTGTTGTTGTTTCGCACAGCCAATTTGATACAGAAGTTAATGGAAATTGTTTTTGTTTTGTTAATAGGCATTAGTCAACTTTTCCACCAACATTCCGACATGCCCAGTGTACATGTGTAGAGAGAGATTTCATCATCCCAGTTAGTACACATGTAGAAATGGTAAGACTTCCACCCGTAACCCCCGGTTTTATTTAGGAATAAAGATTTTAAAATATGAGAAATATCTGACACAAATATCTAAGTTTCAAAGAAATGAAATCCATGTCATATTTAGATGAAAAAAACCCATTGAGTGTTGGGATCGAACTCTACATAATCTACCAACCTATTATCGAATGTCTTCCATGACGGCGCAATTCTTGATGCGCATTAGGAAGATGCCCAGTTTAAGTAATACTAATAGAGGTACAACTTATCAATATGACATACCTCTACAAGGAATACTCTGATGAAATGGCGTCGATAAGGCTCTCAAAAACAAGCTATCACTGTCTGAAGAGTCAGAGTCGGAACTTATACATCGAAATTTTGATTGTCCACACGGGATACTGTCTGATTCAGAAGTACAGGCAAACAAATCTGCACTTACGACGTTCTTTCTTTTTCTAGGCATTCTTATTGCTATGAACTAACACGTATACAACTCACCTTTTATACGCCAATGCACATCAAAAGTCTCACAATGCACGTGCGACATGTCAATTCCATGGATAACAATCTTCATACAATGTCAAGATTGACGGCGTCATATCAATTGCACAGCTATCAACTACAGTATGACAAATCAATAACAAATACAAACACATGAAAATTAAACAAATTTATTATACATTTTACAAAAAAATACTTTATTTCAGAAGTGTTATGGAAAATTTAAACCCAAAAAATTATGCACACTATACGGGGACTCGAACATGTGTAGTATGCACCATGGATACAATCACATCTCAACGTATGATCACGGCCACAACGCTTGGACAGAAATTACAGTAAGCCAAGGCTCTTTATAGTATAACAATAATAACGAAACTAATACTTAAATATATTCAATTCACTTTGGCAGTCATCATCCCCTGTAGCTCAGAGGAAACAGCAGCGGACTGTCACGCCAGCGGCCCGGGTTCGATTCCCGACATTGTTAGTTACATACTTGCAAAATATGTTTCACTCAATTGCACTCACATTATCATTATAATTAGTTGTTCACTAATACTACTTTCAAACAGGAACCGGAAACAGAAAAGAACACACAGGTCAGATCGGTGTACAACCAGAGCGAGACACAGAGAGAAAATAAAAACGAGAGAGAAGTGAGAGTAGAGAATCTTTTTTAATAATCTTTTTACCCCAAAACTTCTATACCCCCTTTAAACGCTTAAAACCCCCAAAAAATTAATAAGCGCCCCTTTTTTTATTAAAAACCTACTTCAAAAGAAAGGGAATGCCAATTAAAAAAAACGGGGGTTACGGACGGAATTCTTTCCGTAGAAATTAATAGCATGTGCATAACACTAAAAGTACTTACATCTTCGTGACTCTGGAGACTCTTAATGGCGCCGACTATTTTTTGATGATTTATTTGTAACTTTGTGGCCAGATCCAGACTGTCAACACCACCAGTATCGGCCACAGCCTTCAACACAAGTTCAACGTCAGCCATGTTGGTTTCCTCTAAAGTCTTCTTAACACCTAAACCGAAAAACTGAAACAAAGTTCGGTCTTTATTTAGCACGTTTTCGTAAATATATATGAACATTGAATAATTTATTAACATATAAAGTATCAAGAAAAAACTGATGGCAACCATTTTAGTAAGAACACCATTTTTATGTGATGAATTATGTTCGTTTTAAAAATGCCCTTATTAGTAAAAAAAACATTATTGTCTTTTTCCGTTTTAGAGAGATTTTATTTATTTTTTACCAAAAACGTGCTACTGTCCCTTTAAAGGGTAAATTATATATTATACCAAATCAAAGTTCTTTTTTTTTCCCTCAGTAACATTCAGGTGGAATTGTTTCACAGAAATGCAGAATATGACCTTGGCGCGATCTGTATATCATACTGAGTCAGATTCTTTATTAGGTCTACCTTGCTCTGTACAACTAAATTGCAGGTAGCCTACATAATCAGTATTAATTGCTGCATATTGTTTATTTGTATATTTGACCAAAGGTCAAGTTTAGCGTCGCGCAACAGATATCAAATAACCAGTTTTCCCTACGTGCGAATTCGTTCACTGATGATAAGTATATTGAGGATAAACAACTATATATATGATTATTATTTCATAATAAACTTGCCTTGTATAAATATTAAAGTTTGATAAGTTTGATTAATGACGGACGTTCATATAGGGTTTATACTATATACTATATTCCATATTTATAATATTGTGTTGTATAAAGTGCAATATTCGTCTTCGATTTCATCTGTACACATTGGACATAAAAAATACGATTAAAAAGATTTCTTTGAAATCGTCCAGTTTCTAACGCTAAGCTCTGCTAGCTTAATCGGAATTCGGATAAAAATATCCTCTCAATTAGATTTATGTTGATATTTGAACATTTATCAATAAAAAGGTTACTATTTTATAAATCACATTTTGAATAATAAGATAATTTTTTAAAGATTAATTGACTAGTCTGGTCATTAATTCTTTGTTTTATAACTTGAAAATATACCTACAACATTTCATGCTTTAATCATAGTGCACTAAAACCAATATTTTACAATATAAATTTAACCCGACACGCCCAATTTTGAATACCACGGGTTTCTCCCCAAACAAACAACCGTAAGATAGTAGGCTCTAAAATAATCATGTTAACGCAAGGAGTTTACACCAACGATTTGAAAAAGTGAAGAGCAACTGTGTTTGAGCCGTTCAACAGATTCATTATATAATACGAGATCATCAGAGTACATGAGTATCTCAGATTTTTAAATTGGTCATGTATGCTATTATCTTAAGTTTTTAAGAAAGACTCTTCAAAATTGGGGACGAAACCTCCCCTTGCATATAGACCAGGATTAAAGGGCCACAGTGTATTTTGTCGGACTCAAATAAGTCAAACTTCATAAATGGTATTATTTTATCGAGAAGTAGTGGTTCTTTCTGAAAATCAGTATCTAAGTGTTTATTTGTTCAGTACAGTGACACTTAACGGATTGCATTCGTTTTTGTGATTGAAAACCGGACAATGGCGCGCACCTTTGACTCAAACGTAATTTTAGAAACTAATTTACGGCAGACACAAAAACAATTATTGATTGATAGTGTTTAGTAGGTCCTTTAACTAATATCCATGAAAATTGGACGCAGTTTTTCGACTTCTTAACATTTATATAGCTGGTTTTCATTCATCATTGAAAACAAGAACATTTAATTATTCTAAATTCGAAATTTAGAGATAAATATGAAAGTTTAGAGGATCGATTTGAACTTAACTAAGGTCATAGGGTATTTTGACTCTTATCTTACCGACATATAAAAATCATGAAACATACTCTGTGTCGCTTTAATCTTAAAAACCGAGTATCGGACAGAGCGAACCAGGAGCCTAGCCAATTTCAAATCATTCTTCCATACCGAAAATTATCAAAATGATATAAACGTACATATAGTCGTAATTGATTTTCCATTCTAATGTAAACTTGTCGTACGATTAATGTTTTCTTTGTTGCAATTTAATGTACATATCTTGTAAGAAGTTCGAATATCGTAACGATTGTATGAGAGTTGAAGTATACATGCTAGTTTATTTTGTGCGATGTGTAAATTGTCCAAATTCGGTGTTAGTAGAGCATTTTAGCTTTCTCATCCAAATTTACAAATTCATATATGTTTGATTTTGCTTTATTGGACAAATTGAATACATAAACAGTTGTTGTTTTAATCCAAAATTTGAGCTGCTCGTTTAAACGGATTCGTCGACAAGACCGGTTCGAAGACAGTGCATGGTTTCGTAGACGGATATAGCAAAAAATACAAACAATACGTATTTCAATTATGTTAGTGTTTTGAATGATATCATAATTCAAGTACGTAATTATATGTTTGAATATAAATAGACCGATAATGTCGATATTCAATGAAAAGAAACCATTCAAAGATGTGTTTATACATTGTCCGATGTATTAAACACCTTTTGACACTTACCACACTTTCCCATTTCGTGTATGACGATTACAAATGGTGGAGAAATCAACTACGAGGCCGAATTCGAGACACGTTTTTCGCCGTTAATTCATTTCAAAGCTCACAATATAATGCATATATCTGCAAGTTTGTTGGAAATAATTTTGGAATTGTTTTACCTTTGACCATTTTTTATCATTATTATTTCCTATTTGGTTTATACGCGTTTTCCCATTCGATCGGATGATAAATATGTCATTTTCAGAAGCATTTCAAACACTAACAGTAAGTATAATGTAACATGTGATGCTGATAATTGGTGATTATAAACACCATTTATTGGGAAAATCCATTGAATATGTGTTCGAAGATATATTTTCAGGCTGAACGTGGCAATGCACTTGTCAGTGGTGCAAACAGGTGAGCTCTCTTCTTTTAATTACTACATACATTTACTGTGGACAGGTAAATAGAAAAAGAGATTTGTCATACCATGTGTTTGCTAAATGAAAAGTTAAGTTTATCTCAAGTAGGTTATATACATGTGTAATCAATTTTAAAATAAAATTCTAAATCTAAAAAATCATTGCTAATCTTCCGATTATTGCTGATAGATCTGTACATGTAAAGTGCAAAAAAAATATTCATAATTACCTATTTAAGTATTTATTTTAAAATATCCAATAAGAAACACGTACGGATATGTAAATTAATCATTTGTCAACAAATAATTCTAAAATACATTCAAAATATTTGTTTGCTATGTTTTGTTTAAACTTAAATTAACATGTTTTCTTTAAGTTATCATAATTATATCTTCATTTCATTCTTATGTCTGCGAACGTCTACTAATCCTCCGCCCATTCTATCTACCACATTCACCAGAATTTGCGTCTAGGAACTCAATCGCTATTCACCTACAACCGGGAACGTCACGCGTAAACGCACCAACAAGTGCCCTACGAACTCCGCACAGAGCACGGGTTCGCTACTCATGCCTTGTGACGGTAAAGCAATGTTATGAGTATCTAATTCTCCGGAAGTTTACTATTTCGTATGTTTAGGCCTGTTTCGTAAGCAGTCTTCGTCAGTGGCTAACATGGCTGTAAATAAGACTATATTTTACTTTAGTCAACTTGGACGCCTCTCATTGAATGTCGGTCATCGATTCCATGGAACAGTCGTGGCTGCTACAAGTATCTTTCAGAAGTTATAGTGTAAGCTTGCTTAGGTTTAGTTTGGCCGATACAAGCTGTAAGTTGTAGGCTAATTGAGTTGGCTAGCCTAGGTCTTGGCTTGTTTTCTATCCAAGGTAGGAAAGGTTGACAGTTATGCAATGTGAAGGAAACATTGCATTGAATAACTGTTGAATCTCAACTGGTCTGCTATTGGTACATGGCGAGTTTCGTTAATACTTTTTTGTGTTTTTGTCGTCGGAGTAAGAGGTGTGTAGGATATATGCAATGTGATTGGTTGAAAACTATTGCTCAAGGTCAAACATAAAGATAGAACTTTAGAAACAGAACTTTTCTATAATCCATTATTTCTCCTTTTTTACCCGTCATACTTTACATAATTTCAAGTATATAGATAGCTCATCTGCCAAAAAATTATTTCATTAAATGTTTTGACTTTTGATATATATATGATTAAAGAATTTTAAAAAAATTTAGCCACTACAAAGGAATATGAAGGGTATTGTTCTTGTTTCTAATGATTTAAAAGAAAAAAGGGTCAAGTTGTTACCTTGTTTAATATCATTGTCAGAAGATGCAATTTTCTATAGAGACAAATGTCCATGGTAATGTAACATTAAGCCCAAAAAACCTTCGAGTCTGATGTTGTTGAGGAAATGAGAAATATAATGTGTGATCTTTAATCAATTAAATTGTTTTGCTTAACCTAAGTAAAGAAATCAAGAAGGAAGACAGCGGAAGCAAACACAAAGGTAACGTTATCAAATTGTTAGTTTATTTTTCACAAAAGTTTTATTATTTTATACAAGTGTGTCTTTCTAAATGTTTTTACATTGTGTCTGAACATGACTCATGTGGACTCATATGGGAAAATATTTTGTTTCATTTCTCTAATCAAATATCACAATGAATTATATATGCTTAATTTGTCATCACAATGTATTTTCCTCGCTCAGATTCTAACTTGTGGACATCATGAGAAATCAATGACTTTTTTAACGTGTTTTTTCTTTAATAGCTGTCTTTGACTGGCGAGATGCCTTGAATTTGGAAAGTCTGTTGACCGAAGAGGAAATTATTGTGCGAGATCAATTTCGTGCGTACTGTCAGGATAAACTCATGTCCCGAATTCTCCTTGCCAACAGACATGAAGGTAGATCATAGTTTCATCTGAAAGAAAACTGAATATCAGAAATTTGATTTCAAATTATATTCAGCATGTAATATTTTGCATTTAGGATGAAACAAGAACTTAAGTTCAATTTGATTTCAAATAATTATCACTGCCTCTTTATCAACAGTTATATTTGTAAAGGATGAATTGTTCAACATGTAGATGTTTACGTGCTGGTTTTAGTTTAGAGCAGTTTCACATAGAGGTCACAAGTCACATTCAAATCCAAATCCAAATCCAAATAAAATGAATAAAGCTGTTACAGTTGAATCCTGTTTATAAGTATGCATTTATTCCTTCCCCATTAGAATTTGACCGGGATATAATGCGAGAGATGGGAGATCTTGGTGTGCTGGGCCCTACTATTCAAGGGTACGGCTGTGCCGGGCTCTCATCAGTTGGCTATGGACTCATCACCAGGGAGTTGGAAAGGTATTGAAGCAACCCCAAACTTACATGATAACATTGTGTGTTATGAAATCATTCTCAGACCTGATAAGGTATGTCAGGTGTCCATGACTATTCATCATATTCGTCACTCTCTAACTGCTACTTTTTTTTTAATAATCTGTTTTCTATTTTGAGTCATGATCTCATTCTTGAACACAGAGCCCATGACTCTATTTTGATCCCATGGTATTTATTTACAGTGGGGGGAATTCTGGCCTACCAAGGCTATTTCTTCCCCACTGGGCCAGAATTTTCCCCCACTGTAAATAAATACCAAGGGTGGGGAAGAAATAGCCCAGCTAGGCCAGAGTCTCCCCCTGTAAATAAATACTGAATTTGAGGAGGAAATAGCCAAGCTAGGCTAGAATTTTCCCCCTGTATATAACTACCATGGGTGGGGAAGAGATTCCAGAAACCAGAATTTCCCACTTTAGATAAACACCCACCTGTATGTACATCTCACAATATCAAATGAAAATAAGCAATTTTCTAATAGTAGCCTAGTCAGACCAGAATGTTATCAGTTCTACATAAAGTTGAAAGGTAAAAAAGTTGCACATATAAGTGAATATCTTCCAACTATAGATAAAAGAAGAGGATTTGTAAGTGTAAGTTAAGTCCGGTCCTATTGCTGAGACTGGGGACAAAAGAACTAGGTGTAGGTAGAATAAAGGGTGGGGAAACTATGGCCTAGGATAACCACTTCAAGTTTAAGTGAGGCTTTCAACATAAACTTACATTACCAATAACTTATTTATTTGATTGGACAAACTTGTGTGAAACTCTAGCTATGCAGGCACGAAAAGCACTGGAATCAGTTCACATATTGTTGCATAAAAATAGACATATTGATTTCCAAACTGCTTGTAAAATTTTTTATTCCAAAATATCTCCTATTTTGACTTATGGTTCGGAAATTTGGGGAGTGAAGTATCAAGATACAATAGAAAAAGTACAAACAAGCTTTTTAAAAAGATTCCTTGGGGTTGGCAAATACGCTTCAAATAAGGCTATATTGGGAGAAACTGGATGATACGGTTTGTTAATAAAAAACACAGGTTAAAGCTATAAAGTATTGGATAAGGCTTTTAAGGATGAGTTATTCCCGTATCCCACTACATTTATATGAAATGCTTAAATTACAAGACGAAAATGGTAAGGTTAACTGGGTTTCTCATGTTCGTGAGATGTTATTTACTAGTGGTTTTAGTTATGTGTGGATCATGCAAGATGTTGGTGATGCTACTATGTTTATATCTGCCTTTAGGCCAGACTTTTTTTTTTTGGTTTACGGAATTTAGGGTAAAAAAAAAAGTTCGGTAGGTAGGAAAAATTGTTTTTTTAAAATTCAGTTTTCAAATTATTTTTTACAGTTTGAATTAAGTGAAGGTCGGTAGGCAAAAAAAAAAAAAAAAAAATTTTTCAATTGTTTTTATTCATAATGGCACACTGCTCACCATCCTGATAAATTGTCAAACATGTATTTTTACATTACCACGTGGTTACAGTCCAACAAAATTAGAGTTACCTCCCTTCCCTAATTCTCGGAACGGGGGATATTCTGAAACGAATCGGACGCATTTCGATATATTGTATATTTCTATCTGGGTTTTTTTACAGATACAGATCGTGAAATTGGATTTGGATTTATATGATATATTATATTTATTTTTTTTACATGCTTTCGAGTCGGCGGTTAAAAAATAATACCGTTATTTTAACTATATTTTTTTTCCCACATTTCCACTTTTTAAGGTCGGCGGATCCGTAAACCAATAAAAAAAAAAAGTCTGGCCTTAGAAGGCATTTAGTTGATATCTATATCCAAACCTGGAGAGAGAATATTGAAACCTCATCATATCTGTCACATTATTCCAATATAAAAAATCTATTCCAGTGTGAAACATATATCTATAAACTTAATAATAGAAACCTGGTCAGATCAATGTGTAAAATTCGTATATCTCTCCATGATTTTAGAGTTAATCATAAACGTTAGAAGAACATTAACGTGATCCCTGATACAGATTCTTTCTGCTTATATTGTGACCAAAATGTTGTTGAAAATGAATTTCATGTTTTCTTTGAGTGTATTAGATATGCTTCACTCCGTATTGAATATCTCCTGTCCATTAAACACAATTTTAAAGGCAGAGTGACATTGTACAAAATATTTAACACAGAGAATGTGAATATAATAAGATTAACCTCCATATACCTGTGTAAACTATTCAAACTGAGAGCATTGTAATACCGGTCATGTGACAACAATTATACTTTTTATTTTACAACTGTACCATGGGCCATGTGGCCTGAACTAATAAAGATGATGATGATGATGATGATATTTATTTGATTAACATATTTTGATTATGCATTAATAGTGTTTCCCCTAGGTTGCAAAAAGGGCAGGGCAAATTGATTTAAAAAAGGGCACAACTCCTTTTAAAAGGGCACTTACATACAATTTCATTTGAAATTATGTTTTGAACAAAAACAGCGCTACTTTCTGTAAATGAAACAGTTTCTTGACACTTGTGTCAATTCTAGCAATATAACATATATTTGATAACTTTCTGAATCTTATAAATAAATTCAGAAAAACATAACATTTATTTTAACCAATTTTAAATGACTTATGGATTTCAAACATGTTCATTTCACTCGTTACATCAAGTAAGATTATTCTGCTGTGTTCGTCAGTAATCCCCCTATTGTTTCTGTATCTAGCTAAACATGTGGTCAGCAGGTGTGTCCCAGGGAAACAAAGGATGGATCATTAGTTTGTATAATCATTCTCTTCTTTAGGTTTATTCACTGTTTCTTTTGTCAAATGCTTGTAGTTCTAATACCATAGTAATGACGAGCTCTTCATACATTAGGATAAGTATCTTATGTAAAATACAATTGCGACATTATAGATAAGTGCGTACTTGAAATTCTGTAAACGGCCTACATGAAGATTTGGGCTAGCAACAAGGCAGGGCTCTCAGGAAAAAGGGCAGGGCGCATGTTCAAAAAGGGCAGGGCGCATGTTCAAAAAGGGCAGGGCGTTGCACCCTGCTAGAAATGACTAGGGGAAACACTAATTAATTTATTGCATAAATAAGTTATTACAATTACAATGTATCTAGTTCTGCAATTAAACAGAAATCAGAAGCAAGACTGTATCATCTTCCTACGCAAAGCTTAACTATTGCCAGTCTCGAACTGTCCAAGTTAACCCTTGCTGCCGACACAAGACTTTCCTGTGCTAGCTCTCTAGCTCACTGCAAAGGAATTAGATAGTCCAATCAGAAAGCTCCTAGCAAAAGCTACATCCGGGGACTCGAACAAACATGGCTGCGCCCATGTTGCAGTCCGTCGACTGAACTATTTGTAAAGAGAAAGTGCCGCCTCCAAAGCGATGAACAATATATTCAAGTTCATTTATGTTTATAGTCAATTTGCTTCATTATTTTTCTACGACCCTATAGCGGACAGCGGCCTGTCAAAGAATTTATTCTTAAATTGCTTCGGTAAACTAATCAAGCTCGATAAAATTGACCATGATTTGAAGGACCGACTCGATGCACTACGCCCGGCAAGACTTTATTTCCTGTCATCGTAGAATTGTTTTATCTTTCGTGCTTGCAAAAACTTTATTGAATACCCGTTGAACCGAAACATTGATTAAATTTTACATAAATTAACCGATAAAATTTGAACATCTCGCGATGTCATAACACTCGAAATGTAGTAGCCTGCGACCTCGTTGTATCGCGGTAGTAAACGTTACTCTCAACAAACTTTACTTCTTGCAGTCAAAAACCAGGTATGTTGACGTGTACCATTTAAATATCATGTCGTCAATAAATCAAAAAAGTAAAACAATTGTTATATTTACTTCAATTTTCTCTGATTTTACTGGGTCATTTTCATCTTTGAAAATATTACTTTGTTACTTGGTATGTGCTTTGATATAAAAATTATTCTCTCTCTGTGAAATATTTCCCGTTTGGCTTGTACGTGTGTTTGTGAACAGTTGGATAATAAAAAATGAGACTTGTGCACATGATAAAGATAGACAATTGTTATGTTCTTGATATGGTGTCAAAGCTTACCAACTAAAAAGGTATGCCCGGTAAAACTAAGACAAGTTAAGTCCATTTTTGTAGTAATTGTACCAGAATATTTTTCGTAGTTTTGCAAATGCTTTTATCTAATCTTAATATCAACTAGAATTAAATTAAATTTATTGTAATGATAATATTACTTTGTTTCGTTCACAAATATTAATTTTTCAATTAAATCATAATTGCCCTGAAAATAGGGCACCTCTGTTGCTATACAATGCATAGACAATATGTACTATTCATTGTATGTCTAAAATATTTTCTCCCCTATTAATTTGATTTTAACATATTTTCCAGGATAATTTTTCAGCTATTTAAAAATAAACAATGTGTAAACTGTCATTATTTGATGATAAAATACAATTATATAATGGTAACGACCACGATAAATGGACCTACATACTTCCCTTTGGAAAATATAAGGGGCGCAGTCATATGTTAATTATTTTTCAAAACCGGTCCTAATAACAACAAAAACATCTTTTCGGTCCATCAATACATTTATAAACTGAATCTTCTTGTTTGAAAGGTTTGCAATGCCAACATCTTTGTAACCTGATCAAACAGGTCACTTTCAATGGGCGCGGCCATTTTGATTATATCGCAAATGACACGGCGTCGCCGATTGGCCATAGTAAGGGAGGTGACTGGAGATAACTAAAACTCGCCAGTGAGGGCGCTGGTATCAAGCCAGAAAAGTCTTATGTCGGCAGCAAGGGTTAACTTGGACAGTTCGAGACTGGCAATAGTTAAGCTTTGCGTAGGAAGATGAGACTGTATGGACATGCAGATGAACAATATAATTCTGATTTATGTTCAAATGTAAATCTCACTTGTCTGTATTCAAAATGAACCAACAAAGTAATCTGCATATATCTTTATATTTGTTTCTAAGCTCTACAGTGTTATATTGATGAAAGATTATATATATTGATTTTTCAATTAGGAACAAAAAAATCATGCTTCAAACACTAATGACAACCTAATATTTGATTTATATTTAAATTTTCTGCTTCAAAAACATAATTTTTTATTTTTGATATACAGATAATAACTTTGAAATTCCTTAGCCTGAAGCTTTGAACCGCCAGCTATGATATGAAGCTTGATTGTTGAATTTTCAGCACTTCATCTAATTTGCTTTGGACAATCTTTTTACTTTGGTCTTTACATC
The DNA here is from genome assembly GCA_921293015.1 of Phorcus lineatus. Classification (NCBI taxonomy): domain Eukaryota; kingdom Metazoa; phylum Mollusca; class Gastropoda; order Trochida; family Trochidae; genus Phorcus; species Phorcus lineatus. The sequence continues at coordinate 32,266,554 of OV121083.1, read as the reverse complement.
AGCTTAGGTACTTCCACTGTTATCTTCTTGAAAAACTCATAACAGCCTTTTGCCCCGCCATGCATCGATTGTCTGTCAGACAGATGCCGAAGCAAATCAAATCTAATTTTTAACTTGAGTTTTGATTGTAATAAAGAAAAATATAGCCAAATTCAATTTCTCAATATCAATGTAATTCTAAATAATGCACTTTACTTGTCCAATAAAACTTGTAAAAGCTATGTTTGATTTGAAAAGTGAAATAAGTTTTAAAAGTATTAGGCCTACAACGTTGATTGTCTTTGAGAAATCTCTGATTAATTTGATGTATAGAGTTCATCTATTATTAGCTGAAAGTTATTGTTCATATTTCAAAACTTTAACTTGCATTCATTTTGCTTTTGATTGAACAATTTCTTTCTTTTATTATTTACAACATCGCAAATTACATATGAATAATATTGAGGAATCATTCATTTTGATACAGTCATAGATAAATCTTGAATTGACAAAATGTATAATATCGAAAAACATTGCGCCAGTTGCAAGCGATAAAGCTCGACCTTGTCAACTGCTTGTTTAAAATGTCTCTGACATTTTACCAAAAACAACACAACATGTAAAAGTAACATTGTCAGTATTCATTGGGTCAAAAGACTAATTGTGCCACCGTCAGCTGTTCAGGCGTCGCTGGGGACTGTGAACTGATCACATTTTCACTTGTCAAGAATCTTTGTACTTTGAAAAGTGAAAGTTTGTTGGACGGCATCTTTCACAAATCCTTTAGATTCTGAGACCTTAAAATGGGCATGGCATGATGTCCACCTTCAAACCTCCTTTAACTTTTCGCCAAGGACTCCATTATAAACCAAGGAAGCTAAAGTGTTCGGAATGGGATGCTGTTGAATTGACTCAGTTTCATGAATTAGGTTGTCACTTGGTTGTATTCCTCAAAATAGGGCATGGCAGGTATAAACAGGTATACAAGGTATACAAAGCGTTTACTCATCAATGTTTTTGGTAAAATACCTTATGTTATCAAGTGCTATTGTAACATGACATCGTTGTATTCTCGATTCTGGTTGGTTAATTTGAAAAAATTACCCTATGTTGAATGACAATGAATACTCGCAAATTATCTAAGGCGATTCACTGTGAATTGATACAACATGTTTACTAATGCCGTACCGACTCAAGTTTTAATTTTCCAATTTCTTTAGAAAATTCGTGCTATACTCCTATTTGTCAGTTGTCTTTGTCATTTTTTAGATTGTGTCTACCGGTAGATATTACAAATAAATCTAATAATAAACGAAAGTATTTTCAACTGGCTTACTTAGTCCAAGTTTGCTGCAAAGTTTCATGCGGCTGCCTTCTTTCGAATGCCGTTCCCATGGTATGACGTCACAAAGGCCAACCATTTTGACGTCACAATGTTTGCGTTGCTGTTACAATGGTCTTGGGTTAGATTTTTGTACTTGGGGTTTCACAATATTTTTCTACGAGCTTTATGATTGTTGATTTCGGTTTCATATTAAACAAGTTTGTTGTAAGGTCTCGCTGTTACGATTGCCACTATTTCGTATTATCAGTACGATATTTGTAATGTAAATTATGCCGGGAATTCACATTACTAAGACCTTATCACACCTCTTACAGAAATAGAACAGTTGCAAAGTCCTTTCCACACAATAATAAGTATGCAATAACAGAGTTCGCTCTGAAACTTCTAAAATCTAACGGTCATGTTACAATATAGATAAATAGTTGCGTTTGTAAAATTTCCGGGATTCATTGTTATTCAACGCCCACAAATTTAAGCGTTTAAAACCTTCAGCTAACGCCATCTGTTTTAAAATAAATTTGCGGGTGTTGAATAACAATGAATCCGTGAAATTTTACAAACGCAACTATTTATCTTCTAAATGAGCTTTTAAATAAGCAACATAATATAATTAAGAGTTATTGATAAGCTGTAAGATGTTTTTTTTCGCTTTTCACATACCAATCTTTGAGCTTATCTTGCGTAACCTAGCTCTTCTATATGTCAAGGCCAGTTTTGCAAGGGAGAGGGGGTCAACCATAGGTCAGTGAGAAGGTTTGGGCTCAGTAGGGGGATAACCATTGTATGAGAAAATCACAGTAATTGGTTAAAGTGTAGTACATCTGTGGAGCATGCAGAAAATCTGCAGGGAAGGCGGAGTTCTCAAGATATACCGCACTAATACCGCAATTTACATCGCCAGAGTGCGATAAAATGCAGTATATTTGCGAGTGATGTGAACAGTCAATTTCTGATGCAATATAGTTGCTGTACACCTGCAATTTTAACGATGTCTTATTTTTGTGCTGAAACAGAGTTAGAAATCGTCAGTTCAAAATACCTTTATATACATTTAGACCTAAAGTAGGACATAATTATATAAAGACTAATGTTATTTCTTAGATACCATTCTGTCATGAACAATTCATGAATGAAAATCACAAAATCAGAGACTGTGAAATTTTAGATAAAATATCATAGATTTTATATATTTTCTGTTTGTTTCATCACTGTTAATCTCTAAAGTAGAATATGACTCTGTTAATGCTGTAATTTAAACTAGGAAAAGACAATTAAGTTGGGTTTCTAAGTTAGATTTAAGGGCAAGACACAAAGTGATAATTTATTTGTCAAAACTCTAGTATAACGAAATACATTATTGAAAAATGAATTGCAAACAAATAGTATTTCCCAGTCCCTCCTAGATTCTGCAATTCCGCGGTTGCAGAAAAAATCCCGGAAATAGAATTCCATTGCAGAAAATGGTATGATACGCAGAAAAGTTATTTTATTGCAAAATGCCTGCAGGATTCATCATTTTCTGCCTCAGAATTTGCTAATTTTGTAAGTTGAAATTTTTTTATAAAAAAAATACATAGACTAGTTTGCTGAAGGACAAAATTATGTATTGTTACACTAAACAGAACTAAAATACTGGTTACAAAGTATATTTTTCACAACTCAAGATGTTACATTTATAAGTTTATCCTTTGAAAGCAATATGAACCAGCTCTAAAAGGAGTGCAAGAAATGTTTATAAAATGAAGTATTTTACCATTTTAGGCTTACATTTTTAGTGTTTAAAGTTGAAGAATCATGTGCAGAATTTGGTAAAATTGGGTGCAGAATTGACTTAAATCTGCAGCAGAATTCTTAATATTCCTCCGCGGAATCCAGGAGGGCGTGATTTCTGGTAGTTACTACTGAGACCACTTCCTGTCTGTTGGATAGTGACAGTGGAGATGTAACATTTGGAACTGGACTGCTTTCTTGATATTTTTTTGAGATTTCTTTCAGAACCACTGATAATTTTTTATCAACATCATTTTTGAGGTGAACTGTTTTCAGATAGTTTACCTTTATGCTGGACATTCAATGACAAAAGTACCAGGTGATTAGAAATCGTTTATTCTGCCAGATAGATAAGTTTCTTTTCATACATTCATGACAAAAAACATCATGTACGGGAGGTTTTAGGAGGTGAGTGATTTGATGTTGTTATTTCATATTTCTGCTCATATTATTATGGGAACTTCAGTTGTTCAGTAAGACATGGTTCCTTGAATGAAATTGTTTAAGTTATTAGGGCTGTTATTAAAGCCAAAGAAGTCACTGCTTTTAAAGGGGCACAGAGTATGTTGTTGTGGTCAAACATCTCGAATGTTATGAGATTTTTTATTTCATAAAAAGTAAGTGTTGCTTCTGGAAATTAACATCTCAATGCTTTTTAGTTAGCATAGTGACAATAAAAAAGTTCAAGATTTATGATCGGAAACCTGACCAAGGAGTCAATCGTAATTTTAGAAACCTATTTATTCTAATTTCATTATTATGAATCATATAAATAATATGTACATGCAAATGGGACAAAAAGTTTTGACTTTTTGACATTTGTATGAAAACATGAACATGTCAAGATTCGTCATTTAAGTTTAAGATTGAAATTTTGAAAAGATAACGTATGACAAATCAAAATTATTGATTAAGAGTTTGTTGATTTTCTACTTTGGTGATTTTTCTACTGTATGTCTTCAATGTAACAACCTAGCACTATCTGTTATAGTCAGTGGGCCGAGTCATGATAATGTGTAAATCAGCTTCAGTCTAAAGGTGATTTTTCTACTGTATGTCTTCATCCTTCAATGTAACAAACTAGCACTATCTATTAGTCAAAGTGCTTCATTGTGTCTTCAATGTAACAAACTAGCACTATCTGTTAGTCAAAGTGCTTCATTGTGTCTTCAATGTAACAAACTAGCACTATCTGTTAGTCAAAGTGCTTCATTGTGTCTTCAATGTAACAAACTAGCACTATCTGTTAGTCAAAGTGCTTCATTATGTCTTCAATGTAACAAACTAGCACTATCTATTAGTCAAAGTGCTTCATTATGTCTTCAATGTAACAAACTAGCACTATCTATTAGTCAAAGTGCTTCATTATGTCTTCAATGTAACAAACTAGCACTATCTGTTATAGTCAGTGGGCCGAGTCATGATAATGTGTAAATCAGCTTCAGTCTAAAGGTGATTTTTCTACTGTATGTCTTCATCCTTCAATGTAACAAACTAGCACTATCTATTAGTCAAAGTGCTTCATTGTGTCTTCAATGTAACAAACTAGCACTATCTGTTAGTCAAAGTGCTTCATTGTGTCTTCAATGTAACAAACTAGCACTATCTGTTAGTCAAAGTGCTTCATTGTGTCTTCAATGTAACAAACTAGCACTATCTGTTAGTCAAAGTGCTTCATTATGTCTTCAATGTAACAAACTAGCACTATCTATTAGTCAAAGTGCTTCATTATGTCTTCAATGTAACAAACTAGCACTATCTATTAGTCAAAGTGCTTCATTATGTCTTCAATGTAACAAACTAGCACTATCTGTTAGTCAAAGTGCTTCATTGTGTCTTCAATGTAACAAACTAGCACTATCTGTTAGTCAAAGTGCTTCATTGTGTCTTCAATGTAACAAACTAGCACTATCTGTTAGTCAAAGTGCTTCATTATGTCTTCAATGTAACAAACTAGCACTATCTGTTAGTCAAAGTGCTTCATTGTGGCTTCAATGTAACAAACTAGCACTATCTGTTAGTCAAAGTGCTTCATTATGTCTTCAATGTAACAAACTAGCACTATCTGTTAGTCAAAGTGCTTCATTGTGGCTTCAATGTAACAAACTAGCACTATCTATTAGTCAAAGTGCTTCATTATGTCTTCAATGTAACAAACTAGCACTATCTGTTAGTCAAAGTGCTTCATTGTGGCTTCAATGTAACAAACTAGCACTATCTGTTAGTCAAAGTGCTTCATTGTGTCTTCAATGTAACAAACTAGCACTATCTATTAGTCAAAGTGCTTCATTGTGGCTTCAATGTAACAAACTAGCACTATCTATTAGTCAAAGTGCTTCATTATGTCTTCAATGTAACAAACTAGTACTCTCTGTTAGTCAAAGTGCTTCATTATGTCTTCAATGTAACAAACTAGCACTATCTGTTAGTCAAAGTGCTTCATTGTGTCTTCAATGTAACAAACTAGCACTATCTGTTAGTCAAAGTGCTTCATTGTGTCTTTAATGTAACAAACTAGCACTATCTATTAGTCAAAGTGCTTCATTATGTCTTCAATGTAACAAACTAGCACTATCTGTTAGTCAAAGTGCTTCATTGTAGCTTCAATGTAACAAACTAGCACTATCTATTAGTCAAAGTGCTTCATTATGTCTTCAATGTAACAAACTAGCACTATCTGTTAGTCAAAGTGCTTCATTGTGGCTTCAATGTAACAAACTAGCACTATCTGTTAGTCAAAGTGCTTCATTGTGTCTTCAATGTAACAAACTAGCACTATCTATTAGTCAAAGTGCTTCATTGTGTCTTCAATGTAACAAACTAGCACTATCTATTAGTCAAAGTGCTTCATTATGTCTTCAATGTAACAAACTAGCACTATCTGTTAGTCAAAGTGCTTCATTATGTCTTCAATGTAACAAACTAGCACTATCTGTTAGTCAAAGTGCTTCATTATGTCTTCAATGTAACAAACTAGCACTATCTGTTAGTCAAAGTGCTTCATTATGTCTTCAATGTAACAAACTAGCACTATCTGTTAGTCAAAGTGCTTCATTGTGTCTTCAATGTAACAAACTAGCACTATCTGTTAGTCAAAGTGCTTCATTGTGTCTTCAATGTAACAAACTAGCACTATCTGTTAGTCAAAGTGCTTCATTATGTCTTCAATGTAACAAACTAGCACTATCTGTTAGTCAAAGTGCTTCATTGTGTCTTCAATGTAACAAACTAGCACTATCTATTAGTCAAAGTGCTTCATTGTGTCTTCAATGTAACAAACTAGCACTATCTATTAGTCAAAGTGCTTCATTATGTCTTCAATGTAACAAACTAGCACTATCTGTTAGTCAAAGTGCTTCATTGTGGCTTCAATGTAACAAACTAGCACTATCTGTTAGTCAAAGTGCTTCATTATGTCTTCAATGTAACAAACTAGCACTATCTGTTAGTCAAAGTGCTTCATTGTGGCTTCAATGTAACAAACTAGCACTATCTATTAGTCAAAGTGCTTCATTGTGTCTTCAATGTAACAAACTAGCACTATCTGTTAGTCAAAGTGCTTCATTGTGTCTTCAATGTAACAAACTAGCACTATCTGTTAGTCAAAGTGCTTCATTGTGTCTTCAATGTAACAAACTAGCACTATCTGTTAGTCAAAGTGCTTCATTGTGTCTTCAATGTAACAAACTAGCACTATCTGTTAGTCAAAGTGCTTCATTGTGTCTTCAATGTAACAAACCAGCACTATCTGTTAGTCAAAGTGCTTCATTGTGTCTTCAATGTAACAAACTAGCACTATCTGTTAGTCAAAGTGCTTCATTGTGTCTTCAATGTAACAAACTAGCACTATCTGTTAGTCAAAGTGCTTCATTGTGGCTTCAATGTAACAAACCAGCACTATCTGTTAGTCAAAGTGCTTCATTGTGTCTTCAATGTAACAAACTAGCACTATCTGTTAGTCAAAGTGCTTCTTCAATGTAACAAACTAGCACTATCTGTTAGTCAAAGTGCTTCATTGTGTCTTCAATGTAACAAACTAGCACTATCTATTAGTCAAAGTGCTTCATTGTGGCTCTTTTTTCACCAAGGTGAAATGGCATTCAGGTGGCAATGTGACATGTAGTAACAATTCATCAAGGATTTCTCCCAATTATTCTTCTAGCAACCTAAAAGCACTAGAATGTTGAACTCTTGTGGAGATCAACTTTGACCAGCAAATAGAGAAAGTTTGTTTGGTTGAAATATATTACATCCTGAAAACCTATTATTTTTTAATATATTTTTCATAGATACCTTAGATAATAAATCATGTATATTAATACGCTGAGCTACTGAGCCAATGGCTCTATTTATTTTGTTTAGCTGTTAGATACTTGACTATCCAGTTGATATGTTTAGTATTCAAGTAGTGTGTGTGGAACCTTTGAGCAAGATGTAGCTTGTATGCTGATGCAATTTGATTGTCCTGACAGAGTGGACAGCAGCTACCGGTCAGCCATGAGTGTTCAATCCAGTCTTGTCATGTGGCCCATCTACGCTTACGGGACAGAGGAGCAGAAACAAAAATATGTACCAAAATTAGGTAACCGTTTTTGCTACAATCAGTAATTCTTTTTCTGTACACTGAGCCATATTTTCACGTGGGTCTTGACAAGAGACAAGAATTGACAAGATAACCCTGCAATACTGTTACCTACTTTTACCTGCAGCTAGGGGCGAGCTGGTTGGTGCATTTGGGCTGACGGAACCCAACCATGGCAGTGATCCAGCATCCATGGAGACTAACGCCAAATACAACTCTTCAAAGAAAGCCTACATTTTGAATGGATCTAAATCTTGGTATGTTTTCATTTACTTTCAAGCTAGGATCTGGTACAAGAAAATGCATTCAAAAGTAATGAGCTATGAAGTTGTGTGAAATGTATTGTATAAATTTATGAGTTTGTCACCTGAATTGCATTCAAATAAGTACATACCAAGAGAAAATTTGCAAGATCTGAAAGATGAAACCTTAATTTTGAAATGATCATACAGAAAGTTAAAATTTGTATTATAAGAGAGAACAGTGTTGAAATAACATTTTTCCTCACCTGTGTTAGATACCGCAGCATAGTATTTATCCTCTTTTAAGACTAATTTTGTATGGTGTTTTGTACATATTGTTATTAGAAAGTTTTAACAATTGTTAATAAATTACAAGACTAGTCAATTTTCTCTCATTTCGGCTCATTATTTAAGCTTGGGAACTTATTTCCTTTTTTAAAGAAACGTTTATCATGAAAGAATGAAATGATTACAGATAGCATTTATTCCAGTGTATTCAATGGTTGAGAAATATCAAGAATATGTTGAACTGTTCATGGATGTGACCACTTATTTGTTGATTGTTGATTTTGCTCAGTGACTTAGGGCTAAAAATGTTTTTAGAATGACAATAAAACCAACCACTAAAAGTTATATAATAACTTAAATAACATAAATAAAATAAAAATAATTATGGTAAATTTAAAATGTATTAATAAGAGAATGAAGATGACGTTGATACTATTACTAAGTTACACATCGCCGTCGGCAGACCACACCTCAAAGCCATGAATTGTTTTAACACATGTTCTTGAATCATCAATTCTAAAAAATAATATTATCGTGATCACATTACACCAAACTTATTTTTCCATTGAAATGTGGTTTAATCCTTCAAAGGGAGCTTATTGCAGTATTGCCAATCACTGGTGGAAATTTTTATGTTTGGGTTTTGAAACTTGCCTAAAACACTTTTACAGGAAATCACATGACCTCACATACAATTAAAAAGTTAAACATTGATTATTTTTGGTTGGAGCTCCTGAGAGCTCCAACCCTATGTATCAGGCTAAAGTGGAAACCATGGAGCATAATCTGACTGCGCATGCGTCTAAGGAATGCTGGTCAGTAGTTGTCATGGCAACTTATAAACTTTCCTAGAGTAGCAATCTCATTTTTAATTATAACAACACTTTTACAGTATCAGGAGATGGAATTTATATTTATGGATTGATATAAACACTTTCAGTGGTATATGTCCTAAAACCTTATTTACGATAAATATTTTAAGCTTATCCGACATACAGTTCATTGTGTATGATATGATAACCCAAGTTCTCCCAACACAGATGATAATTGTATAAACGATTTATGAAGAAGGCCAGTAAAGCCAGGGAAGATGTCAAAAGTGTGATGTGGCAAACAGCGTATAAACTTTAAATTGTTACGCATACAACACTGAAGTTTTGAGCTGACCCCAATTATCACTTAACAGCTCGCGATGCTGGGACCCCTTATCAGTTGACAGCTAACGATGCCAGCACCGGATGCAAAGACAGTGTTGGTTTTGTCTACGTGTCCTTACTCATGACTTTCGAAGCAGTTACTCATACATGTTCTGTTTTGAAGGATACGTGAAACATGGCCCTGAACATGTGTTTAATAAAATCTTTGCACAACTCATATATTTTATAAACGGAACCAGCCCTAAATATGGATGGAAATCAACCAAAGCGGTGACTTGATCTGAACGCGCAACTCAGTCGCATACTCTCAGGATTATTTTGGACGGTGGATGGATAAGCGCTAAACAAAGTAAAGGTAAGTACTTTACGCAGCGACCATGCCTTCTTCTGTAGTAATGGGGAATATGAATCAAAGCAGTTCTCAGTTCTCAAACCCAGGAGTACAATGCACTGCAATTGCTTTTGTCGCTCTTTTATATGCAAGCATACAAAGCCCTACAATCTGGAATTCAGAAATTTTGAATAATTTAGTTATTGATGGGAACAAATTATTTGATCTTATCACAGACTCAAGACCACCGCAGCCTTTACTTCACAGTGAACTGCCCACAGTAGTAAATTACTTCCATACCTTTTCTTCAGGCATTAGTGAAGAATTCTTTGGTGTTGGGGGTGATGATGGAAACGTGAATGCCCAAACAGTGTCATTACAAAGTGCTTTTAATTTGGCAGCTGATAATTCCAACACAATGTTGGTGACATTTGGTACTTTAACTGTGGCGGTTATAGTAACTCCGACTGGATATTATTTATTTGATTCTCACAGTAGAGATATAAATGACAATGCTGTGCAAGATGGCGTCTGTATTTTAATGCATTTCTCAACTCTTGAAGAAATGCTACTTTACATGAGAAATTCTTACATACAACAGCCGTTTCAGATTTCTTCATTTCGTATAAGGACTATTGATAATACATCTTCACTTATGCCTAGAAGTGGAGATTGCAGGTATATAAATTTTCCTGATTTACATTTGAACAGCAACACTCAGAAAATGGTAAATGTTGCAACCAAAAGAAATGGTACATTTACTATTAATTCCGGGAATTGCGGAACTATATTGCATAATAAATGTGGTAATAAAAGAATGAAAACTCAAAAAGATTCAATTGTAAGCAACGCCCCTCTCTTAAATCATAGCTATCATAGCTCGTCAGTCTCATTAAAATGTATTCGAAAAAGGCCCAAAATATTTTTCAATTTGTCATGAAAACTATTTCTTTACAGAAAATGAATGAACATGATGACCTTGAGGACATACAACCTCTCACTGCAGATGAGGAGCTGATGCTAAACAGCACAGTCACCGATGACAGCACGGGCACGCTTGTAGCACTCATGTACGCAGAAACCTATTTCGGATGTTATAGGACGACTTGTGTCAATGTCATGACAAAGACTTAAAAGATGGTGACATCTACAAACTGCAATGTAATTCATGTGCAAACATATTCCCCGCTGCCATAGCATCAAAATGTGCAATTGTGAGGTTTCTTCTTGAGGATAAAGATAGTAAGACCAATGAATACACTGCCTTTCCCCCAATAATTGACGAGCTTTTCCGTATCAAAGGCCTCGCCTACCTCCCCACCATGGACACCTCTGAACTTTGACAGCAGGCACTTCAACTGCTTCCCATGGCTGTAAAATATCCACTGCGCGGGTCAGTCCTCCAGTCAGTAGTGGGCATGTAAACGTAAAATCAAGTGTTCAAATGACAATTACTTAATGCATGCAGAAATACGAATTGTTTACTTTTAGTTGTGGAAGTAGTTCTTCAATGCATTTCTTGCATTTCATTTATAATAAATAATGATTTTATCAATGTTGTGTTTGTTATCCACCTTCATGTCACCTACTCAAAAGTTCAACTAGGGATTTAGGATTGAACCCACTAGATACTACGTAATGTGATGTCAGTATAGTACTCTTGAAGCTGTATTATGGAATGACCTATTTTTCTCTTTTCTTCACCACAGAGCTTTCTTAACTCATTTTTTCCAACTTGAGCAAGTATTTGTCTTACACTGGTGGCTAGTATTCCATAATCATGACCATGCGCACATTTCTCTATCAACTCAGCTAGAGATGTAAAACTATGTTTAATGGTATACAATAAGGGTGCTTTCATGTTGCCACTTTTCACAAGACAATTATTAAACACTTCCTAATTGCAACAGAGTTTACTTTGGAAGGGATGAGTTCTGATACCTCTGTGGGTAGAGAATGTTATTTCAAAATTATAACCTGCACATTTCGTGACCTACATTGCCCTCCAACCATTTGTCTGCTTTTTTATAAAGCAGCGAACTTGTTACCTTTGAAGCTACGATTTTCAACACAAATTAAATAATAAATTTGTTTGAAAAACAAACATTTATGAAAGTTGTATGTTTTTAAGTGTTCATGATTGTGAAATGCAAAGTAAGAATTTTATTTAGCACGTTATGAAGCATTTTTTAAAGCATTATTGGCATTTTTCATATTAAATTATCATTTCATATCAAGTTGAATTAATTCAAACGATTTATTGAGTACAATCCATTCATCTAAAGGTTGAACTAAATAAAACCTCACTTTGTTTTCAAGAATCTAACCCCTCCCTTTGAACTTGAATGGAATAGCCCACCAAAGAGGAATGTTTTCATGATGCCTGCTTGTTCTGGTCAGTTCCATTACTTCAACGGGGATCAAGGGAAACTACCCACTACATGATTTAACTCATTATTTGCTTTTCCTGTATCAAAATTTTGCCTGTAGACTAGTCTGTCATCCAGACCCTATGGCAAAATATCAAAGGAGCCTTCTTAAGTCTAGGAAATGTTGGCAAGTCTAGTTGCCTCAGCCATAGTAAGAATTGTACAGGACTCCTTTTTTATATTATTTCATACCAAATATTGAACATTATATTTTTAGTGAAATCTTTTTTTCAGGGACTATATGTTAGTCTACCTGTAGACATACAATGAATACTCCTGAGTAATTCACATTTGGCTCTTGAACAGACGAAGAAACAACCCGTGCAAGGTTCATCTTCCTTCCAACAGGCTGAAATTTTGATGAAAAGTGACAACCATGACGATCATATCACCTTTTTTTTGTTGTTGCTTTTTTTAGCTCTTCAGGAACACTTTTATTATTTCCTTTCGATTTCTCTCTCCGTGCCTAAGCCCTGTTCCCACAACTTTATATATACAATGTTACTGACGAGTAGAAATTATCCATGAACACATGGAATCCTTTCCCTTGGTAATCTCTGATCAAGTACATCACTAAATCAAACATATTTGCTGATGCAGCTTGTGAAGTCTGGAAAAACAATGTACGATTCAGTTGAACATGTCGCAAAGTATATTGAGTGGTGAAAAATATGGTGTATTTCATCCTGGCACTGCACGATTTTCAGACGATTGTTGATATGTGAGCAATGGCCTGTCGCGAGGCATGCATTAAGCAAAGAAAGGCGTCAATGTCTCATCACTAGTTGACTAGTAAACATCAAAGTTCTTCTGTAAGGGATTGTAATTTTTCTTTTGAATCCAAAGAGAATGTTTTCTTCACAGAAGTCACTTCTTCCCTCTACTTAATCTGCAATCCATTCTGATAGTTGTCTCCATTTGCTTTTGCAATAGGCAGGCAAATAGTACAAGTGCAATGGTTTCACCCAGTTATTACATAAAGAACAAGCTGCAAAATTTAGATATCCTATCTTATACAATAATTTGTTTGCACTGAAACCATCTTAATTCAGGTTCGTAAAGGTCTAAAGATGCTTTTGGTACACAAGTTTCTATTTAACAAGTAAGATGACATTGATTTTTTTAAACCTCCATATGTCAAGAAATCTGTTTTAATGTCATATATTTTTACAAAATGTTTATATTCATTTAGTTTCCCAACTTCATCTATTATATATGCTAAAAATGTAATTCCCTTTTTATGCCATTGCTGGATATAGATAGTTTTGTTACCAAGCCTTTTGTCATTGTTGTACCAAATTTTGTTGGTCATTATTTCTTCCTGTCTTCTAGTTTCAGTATCACAACAATTCAGATATAATGACCATAGAGAATGAACCTCTTTTCAGAATTTATACTGAACATTGGGAACAAGTTTGGATTCTACTAAAAGAAGCATGCCCATGCCTATGATATATTCTTGAACCAATCTTGACCTAATTATTTATAAGTGCTAAGGGAGGGCTGGGTACACTGCTACATAAGTGCTAAGGGAGGGCTGGGTACGCTGCTAAATAAGTGCTAAGGGAGGGCTGGGTACGCTGCTAAATAAGTGCTAAGGGAGGGCTGGGTACGCTGCTAAATAGGTGCTTAAGCTTTGGCAGAAATAACAATTTAAATACATTTCTTACCAAGGGTGTTCAAATTCTTTTTTAATTGAATCTTTTGTCATTTCTATATAAAAGATTAAAAATTTACCTAACTAATTTAGTTGGGTCATATTATCTAAATCAATGTCAAATACTATCCTCAGCAAATTAAATCGAATATCTGACCAGTCCATTTCCATTCTATATACAAGACATACTTTTTTAACCCAATCCAAATCAATTTAGTCTTTTCAATATGGATTTTTAACCCTGAAAATCTCATGAAGAAACTTAAATTATTCATTGTTGCGTAGAGGCCTTTTTCTGATCCATCCATGGTAAATGTGGTAAGTTTCCCATCTGAATACCATGTATATTTTTGTTATTTCTAATCTTTATTGCTAATATCTCTGTACATATGATAAATACATGTCACGATATTGGATCCATCTGGCAGAAGCGGCTTGAAACTTTGAAAAAGGAGCTTGTATAACCATTTACTAATACACGAGATTCAATATCATCAAATAGTATCTTCACCCAATTTTTTTTATCAGGCCCAAAATTTAAAAAGTCATAAACCTTTCACATAAATTTACTTTCTACAGAGTCAAAAGCTCTTTCAAAACCAATGAGTAGTAATAAGCCTGGATTTTGGTAGGTTTCTGTATACTCCATTACGTCATATGTACTGGTTACTTCCCCAATATATCTACCCGGATCAAAACCCTTTTGCTCCTCATGTATGATTAATGATAAGAGAGGTTTTATTCTATTTGTAATAGTAGCTGATGCTAGTTTGTACGATGTATTCAGGAGGGATATAGGGCGCCAGTTTTTAGGTACATGTATTTTCTTTTGGTATGCATGTAATAAATCCTTGTTTTTGTGTTGCTGACATTGTGCCAGTATCAAAAGCATAGTCAGGGCATTTATAAGGTATATGTGCAAACCTAACCAGAAAAACTTAAAAATTCACCAGTAAAACCATCACACAAGTCATAACAATTGATAAGATGCGGATTATCGTGCATGAATCTACACAGTACCAATCATGTGTTGCCAGTTAAAGGCAAGTCAACTGGAAATGACCTCAGCCCCAGCTCCAAAAGTGCCATAAAGTCAATAATCATAGTAGTGTGTATAAATATCATTATATTGCTCAAAGCCACTGAACTCATCTCCTGTGGAAGTACCAGGTCTAACAGCCCCAAGAGCAGCAGCTAATATGTCTTTGGTAACGTTTCTTATTTCTGGATCATTATCCATGTCATTTTCACTAACAGTATCACTCTCATCTCACTCTCAATGATGAAGCCGTCGTTGCTTGATGTTGACAGCCCTTCATAACTCATGTTCTTGGTTGCTTGGTTCACTTCAATCTGTAATTATTTGAAAAATAATGTTCATATATGCAAGATCAAAACAGAAAAATTCAATGTGATTTTCATGGACATTCAATTGCCACTTATCATAAGTGACATTGTCACTCATTGGCGCCAGTGACCATCAACATTTATCAGGACTTGGTAAAGAAAGGTATCGACGTCACATCACTTGTTGACCAATACTCAGAAAAGCTTCTCTGTACAACCAGAGACATTGCTATAGTCATTGCTACGAATACTTTCATTTCTTCAGAATTCGTATCATACCATTGCCTCAACCTAGAACAGGGTTTTAGAACCTTTTCATAAACCTGTTGGTGGAAGTATTTGTTGATCCAAAATCATCTTCATGAAAAAACAACCCGTAAAAGTCTTCAGGATGCGGATTATCAGGCAATTACATGAAACATCCTAATCCCGTGTTGCCAGCAAATTTGAGATCAACACATACATGTGGCCTCGGCCCCCCCTGCCCACATTCCATTTAGTTTTCACGGTCATCAAAATGTGTGTCCATTTCATTGTATTGCTTATCAAAACCACTGAACTCTTCCCCTGTTGAAGTACCAGCCGTAGCAGTTTCACAACTTTTCACAGACCTGCTGAAGGCGCCAACGGCCCCGATGGCCACTGACATTGTGTCAACATGGCAGTGCCCGACGGAAGATCCCCAACATATTGTGTCTCAACCATGAACATTTTCGTAGGACAATTTTCCGATGACCTGATGGCGGTGCCCCATGCAAAAATCCCCTCACTCAAAAATGACATCAATAACTCTATGACTGTAAACCCCAAACTTTTTTCTCCTATAATTTTCATGGTTTATATAACTCTATAATTGAACACTAAAGAAACAGTGTTTCCTTCATGATTTTTTACTTGTTACATTTTACTTATAACATTTTTGCAGCGCTTGTTGAATCTTTATTTCTGTGAGCATATATACAAAATGCATATCAAATTGAAGAGAATTTTCTGCTCTTTACGTTGATACCAAACGTTGTTGTCCACGCCACTTTGTTATAGAAATACGAAGTGCAAAAGTTGCCCAATTTGTGGCACTTCTTTTTTTTGTGCGCATGTATGATCAATATATGGAATTGAAGAACATCGTTTCCTCTCTATTTAGATATAAATTTTATCAAAATCTGACAAGTGGTATAGAAGATACCGATTGCGAAAGAAAGGTACATGAAAATTGCGCTTCAGATCAAATGACAAGATAAGCGATAAAATCGCCCTTTGTGCAGCGCTTGCTGTACCGCTATTTGTTTTAGCAAATGTACATTTTATGTATCCCTTTATACAATTTTGTCCTCTTGATAATGATATAAATGGTTTTGGAATGTGTCATTTGATTACGGAGATATGAAGTACCAAACTTGCTCTATTTGCCGCAGTTATTGTATCAAAATATTTTTGGGTGAATGAACACATTTTATATGGAATTGAAGAAAACCATTTCTTCTTCATTGGGATATAACAGTTATCAAAATGCGCAAAGCAGTTCAAAAGATAGGAAGTACTAAAGGAAAGTAGATGACAAAATCGCTACTCAGTTCACAAGGAGAGGAGAGCTAAATTAGCATATTGTGCGGCGCTTGCTGTGTCTTTAAAAATTTATGTGCCTGTACAAATTTTACAATGAATTAAAGACACAATTAAAGACATAGCTACATCTTGAAATATGGTGTAAAAAAATGGTATGATACTAAAAATATTTTAAAATCACCTCTTTTGAGGCACATGTTGTATTGTCATTTCAGATTGCGCAGCTATGGATTTTATATGGAATAGAAGACAATTTTCTTCCCTTTCAAATGATTCCTTCCATATTGAAATCTGCCCATGGTTTCGAATCATAGGGCGTGCGATAGGCGGCTGTGCATATGGTTGAAATGCACGCGTCTAACTAATCGATAGCACACGCATGGCTTGGTAAGCTCATGCGAGAGGATGCCCTAAGGCTATTAGCGCGTGAGTGAGAGAAAATTGAGTGATTGTTACGCTTATTTTCGATACAACAGACATTATCAATGTTTGCATAACATTTGGAACATCTACGCGCATTATTTAGAACACCAATGAAACAAAATTCGGTAGCTTAGCGACAGGCCGATGGAAAGTACAAGCGTTGAACTGACACTACTACCGTACAACAGTGTCCGCACTTCGCTACTGTGTACCGCAGTGATAATGAGCTAGCTTGAGAAAATCTAAGTGTGCTACTCAAATCTCGCCAGGGCATCATGCAGTCATAGCTAAATTCATCCCAGACCTGTCCGTGCTCCGCATCTTAAGGGTTAAGAAAGTTGGAGGCATTTGAGGCATTTTAGCCTCCAACCAATAAGAATGTGACTGAGTCAAAGAAACTCTTTTAAGTTTTGCATTTGCCTTCATGAATTTTTTTCATTGTAACTTTCAAAACATAGAATGGAATTTTTTTTTGTGTTCAGGATTACCAACTCTCCTATTGCTGATGTTTTTGTGGTGTGGGCCAAGTCTGATGTGGATAAAAACAAGATTCGAGGGTTTATCCTGGAGAAGGGAATGAAGGGACTGTCTGCCCCAAAGATCGAGGGGAAGTTTTCCTTGAGGGCCAGCATCACCGGACAAATTGTGATGGAAGATGTGGAAGTCCCAGAGGAGAACCTTTTGCCAGGAGCCATTGGACTTGGGGTACATATAAATTTACATGTGTTTTACTCATATCAACTCATGGTCAAACTTTGTTAATTAACCCTCAATTTGCTTTATTCTTAGAATCTGCATCTTTACCCCTGGCTGATTTTTTTGTCCCTCCAGTATGTAGTACTACGGGATATTGTCATTGCCTTATCCATCTCCTGTCCATCCCATAATCAGGTCCAGAGCAGAATTCAAAATCATTTATTATGTTTATTTAAAAATTTGCTTATATGCTTTGCGGTGAAATAACGAAAATCACAGTGAAAGACAATGTGTTATCAGTCACTAGTGAAAGTGACAGTGGTTTAAATTGTGGCATGGCCGGCGTTTGATGGCATCTGCAGGACATGGTATAAAAACTTTCACATTTTTTACTTCTCAGTACCTACTGCACTCCCAAACTTGAATTCTTTTGGGGAGGCACTTTGAGCTTATTGAGAAAAAGTTTATTTGCACCTGAACCCTGATCAAATAAGAACATTGCAGGCAATTTCCTAAATGAATTATCAGGTTACCGGTTGACAACCTGTGTTCAGTGGCATGCATAATCACGTAACCGGCCGACAGCCTGTTTTCAGATGCATGCATAATCAGCCATTAAACCAAGTGCAAAAATTCAAAAATCCAAACTCTCGAAGCTGGAAAAACCTTGCTGTCAGTATTTAGAACTGAAATGGCAGTAGAAGTAAAACGCATTGTAATTAGTTAAACTATGTCACATTATGGGTTTCAATGCTACAGTTTCACTGATTGGTTCACAAATGTCACATGATGTATTCGTCCCGGCATGCTTTATTAATCGCTGGAGTTGTGTAAATGTAGTGCTGACCTTATTGCAGAGGAATTTTAGCGGGTTAGCAATTGAATGGAACATGTTTAAAGGCAAATTTGCCCTTCTTGCAGAGATACAGTGTAATCATGTCAGAAGTGAAACGGAAAAGAATAACATATTTATGAAAGTCAAATTATGACCAAAAAGAGGAGACACAATGTGAATTTGAAAAGGAAACTGTTACTGTAAATCAAGATGTTGATAGCCAACTCGATAGTCAAAACAAAGTCAGATAATATTAATGACATTACTAATGTTTACCAAACACAGTAGCGTAAAGTCAGTATTAAAAAATCAGCAATAAATATCTTTCCAGTTAATGTTTTTAATTTAATGATCTTCAAGTTCCAAATAAGAGATTTAAGCTGTCAAATTTCCTGAATATGGTGAGTACTTTTCTTCAATGAAATAAACTTTTGACGTCCAAACTACCCAGATGTTACCCATGTTTAAGAAAGTGGTGGGTTGCATGACCCATGTTAGAGAAATCCTTGATGTAACACTTCATGACCTGCTGGAAGGCTTTGTTCGGCTTCATTCTTTATCACGTGACCAGCTGAGCCTGCTCACCAAAGGAATCTCATGCAGCAGGCGTGAATCAAGACTGTGGAGACAGCAATAATGGTCGCTTGTCACAATACTAGTCTTTGTAATTGAACACTTAGCAGTGAATGGTCTTTGTCAAAGAAGATTTTTTTCAAAACGATAAAGGAGATCTGGTTGATTGCTGACAGAAAGCAGTGCAATCAAAGAGAGGTAATGAAGTTAGTATATTTTAGAGATTCCAAAGCAGATATATGTTTGTATGTGGCTATTAGAGCTGGATATTGGACCCAAATTTTATATGTGATATGTTGCAATAGTTAACTCCAATCTTCATTTGGTGTCCGGTGTCCAGCTTCAGTCGGGTGTTGTACCACCTAAAATTTTACCTTGCACCTAGAGGATCCGAAGTTGTAACTATGGGACTGACCCCCCTGTCAGGCATTTTCTTTTAAAAAATTCTTTAATTTAAAAAAATCTCCTTCTCCATACCAACTAATATCTTTCTGAGATGGAGACACACATTTATAAATTTGGTTGTGGCCCCCCTTCAAATACATGTGTCCAACAATACAAAGAGGAATATCAAACAATACAAATGTTAATGAACTACAGAGCCCATTGCTCTATAGTTTAATATAACAGATACAATTTCTTTGAAGGCTTTTGAAATAAAAACCACTATACAAAGTAATACAAATTTGGTTGAATACATATTCAAAGATGACCAGTTTTGCCGTCGGGCTGAATTTTATAGCACTCATCTCGCTACCATAAAAGCATAAATTTCATTAGTGGCTTAATGTTCCAGCGCTGAAAGACACGACCGTTTTAACAATATGGTGTGTTTATATGGCGAATTACGGACATTACTATCGTTGTATACAAAACTAGTTGGCCAATCTGGTATTATGTAGATGATACTTAACTGGCACTTTGAATTGAATTTCTGTCACCCCTAGAATGGTTTCTATAACCAAAGTAAACATGTTTTTAATTTCGGGCATAGTTCCACTTGACATCGATATAAAAAATTATTACAAAAATATGTCAAGATCAAATTTTACAATTATTTAAAAATTGTCTATTTTTCAAACTTTATAAAAACATTTAATAACTGAGTACGCATAAACAAATTATATACAGAAATAAAGCTAATTTATTGCTCTGTATTTCACGATAAATTACGGAAGCAGGGTAGTGATAAACCCTGATATTGTCTTATTGTAATTTGCATATTTTATATAGAATGTAAGACAATCCTTTCCTCTTTATTGTAATATACAAAAGTTGATAATGCACTCTGCTGTTAAATGGACAGGAAATGTAAGAAACAGGTGAAAAATCGGTTAAAAAGATATGAATAGAGAAATTGCCTGTTTGTGCAATGCTCGCTGGGTCTGAAGATCATCCTTTTGTCTATATTTTGATATACAAAATTTATGTGAAGTTAATGTGATATAAAGTGCAAAAATTTAATAGAAATTTATAACAAATTGAAGACATTTATTTCCTCTTTATCATATGAGGCAATCAATTTCAAAATGCGCCTAGCTGTTAAGAAGATATGAGTGAAAGAAAGGCACATGTCAAAATCGCTGTTCAGTTCACATGATTTGAATAGAGGAATCAGTTTTTGTGCAGTGCTTGCTGTGTCTATCTATTTGAGCATGTACAAATTTTACATGAAATGAAACACAATGTTGATCTTTTTCTTGTCATATAAAAAAAATATGTTGAGCACCTCATTGACTATTGACAGCTTCATTGAATAGTTGTTAGCAAACTGGGGTATGGTTGACAGCTTCAATGAATAGTTGTTAGCAAACTGGGGTATGGTTGACAGCTTCAATGAATAGTTGTTAGCAAACTGGGGTATGGTTGACAGCTTCAATGAATAGTTGTTAGCAAACTGGGGTATGGTTGACAGCTTCAATGAATAGTTGTTAGCAAACTGGGGTACGGTTGACAGCTTCAATGAATAGTTGTTAGCAAACTGGGGTACGGTTGACAGCTTCAATAAATAGTTGTTAGCAAACTGGGGTATGGTTGACAGCTTCAATGAATAGTTGTTAGCAAACTGGGGTACGGTTGACAGCTTCAATGAATAGTTGTTAGCAAACTGGGGTACGGTTGACAGCTTCAATAAATAGTTGTTAGCAAACTGGGGTATGGTTGACAGCTTCAATGAATAGTTGTTAGCAAACTGGGGTATGGTTGACAGCTTCAATGAATAGTTGTTAGCAAACTGAGGTATGGTTGACAGAAGGTTTACCAATGTTTCAGGGCCCATTTGGATGCCTGAACAATGCACGCTATGGCATAGCATGGGGCACACTGGGAGCAGCAGAGTTCTGTCTGGAGACAGCAAGACAGTACATGCTGGACCGTAAACAGTTTGGTAAACCCCTGGCCAAAAACCAGCTCCCTCAGAAGAAGATGGCCGATATGCTGACAGAAATATCTTTAGGACTTCAGTCATGTGTGCAAGTTGGCCGCCTCAAAGACCAGGGGAGGTAATTATGTCCCTATCTCATTGTAGAAGGTATGAGTGAAACCCTTTATGCCCATGCCAGAGTTTGGTACCTATTGCGGTTCATAAACAATAAACATCATAGAAATAAATTACACCCTCAAAACCTATTTTATTTATTTTTTGTCCAGAACAAGAAGGCCAAAAACTCTAATCTTGTGAATAGGTACTTTTGCTAATGGCTATTTTTAATTATAAATTTGGTGACCGTTTGGCCTTTAATAAGGGCCTTTGGGGCCATGCCCTCAAACCCTTTTTTCATCTTCTTCTCCAAAACAAAAAGGCCTACAAGGCTGAAATCTTGTGTTAGTGCCTAGGCCAATGGGTATTCTAATTTGTAGATTTGGTGACTCTGTGGACCCTAATGATTGATTGTTGGTCAAACCCTATTCTGCTTTGGGAATCTACTGGAAATCATAGAAACCCTCGTCTTAGAACAGGTTAGCATAGGATTTTATGACTTGAGCTGTCTTTGTGAGGAGAGAATGCATTAGGTTTAGGTGCAATGCTATACTGAATCTCAGCGCAGTACCACCCGTAGTTCCCTAGTTCCAGACGATGCTTGCAGGTTTCCCTGCAATGCATAGCCAGAATGGTGTTGCTGGCTTACTCCCTGCACTATTACTAGCAGCTGCAATATAAGTGAAATACTCTTGAAAGCGGGATTAAACCCCATATCACCTCACTTCAAAATAGTGAGAGACAATAAAAATTACATTCTGCACCAGTAAAAAGTTGTGGTGCACAAGGGGGTTTCTAATTTAAAAAAAACAATTTTGAAATAAACGATGATTGTTTAATGATAAATTTCTACAATAATTACTGCATGGGGTAAATTTTTTACTGAACGACGCATTTACTTCCATGTTGATACTTTTACAAATACCCTTATCAATGTAACACCAAACTTTAAACAATCAACATGCATTAAGTTTTCAACATATGAGTATGACATCAGCTTTTCCATATATTAGAGTGTCAATTTTGATTGGAAACGCCAAACTTGTTAGATCAAAAACAATTTGTGATTCTTTTTTTTAAAACAAATAGATTTCTGTGAAAAACATAATTCAAAATATAAATTATTGAAGATATATGTCTCTACATTTTGATTTGTACAATCATCTCGTATTTATTCATCTTATAGATTTGACCAACTAAGCAGAAAATATTGATCATGCACGCATTGGCATGTATACAACTACTTTCGTGCTTGGATTTACAGAAGGATAGGCCGTAATTATGATGTTGATTGTGATTTGACATTGGTCGTTCATATTGATTGGCCTACATTAGGCCAAAAGTTTAGCACAGAAAATGTGGGCCGTGGTGTCAAGGCCAGGACGGGAGGAGTTCTAAATATTTGAGTTTTGGCCATGATGTTGTGAAGATGGTCCTCTGATTGTAAAAGAAATTTGTACATACATTTATTTGGTTTCAGAGCTACACCAGAAATGATATCGCTCATCAAAAGGAACTCCTGTGGGAAGTCACTGGAGATAGCACGAACTGCACGAGACATGCTGGGTGGAAACGGCATATGTGATGAATACCACATCATTAGACATGTCATGAATCTGGAGTCTGTCAACACATATGAAGGTCAGTTATTGGCAGTCTGATAGAAAAGGGACTAGAAGTACAGATTGTTATCATTATGGTTTTGTCATGTTGTCATTATTGTCATTTTACCAATCTGTATCTGATAACATCATATCCAACATAAATTCCTTTTAAGAAGGTGATCCTCCTTTGGGTGCTATTGCATAAAATCTGTTTATTTTTAGCTATATGAAAAGGTTGTGACTATATTTTGAATAAAAGACATACAAAAAGACACATTAAACGATAAATTTTCTCATATATCACCACCCTAAATGGGCCCCAAACCGTAGCGGTTGCCATGGCACCAAGGGCAGGTAACTATTCTCACCACTTATCAATATGTCATCGAAGGAAGCGCATGTGTTGACCTTGAAGCTTTCGTTGCTAAGTTTTCTTTGAAGTTTTAAGAATATCAATGACATGGCAAAAGAGACAAATGTATGGTAACTTTTATTACTAAACGTAGTTTAGAATAGGTTTGCATTTTTGCATTCTATCGTGTTGTGACTTAGGTTTTTTCCCAAGCCATTCAAACCACATGCTTCATTCTGGCGAGAGAAAAAAACCCAAACATGGCGGAATCCCGGAGATTGGAAAATAGATTTCGTTTGTATGAAATCACTTTTTGTTTGGCACTTTACGTTATTTTAAAGGCACTTTATGTTATTTTAAATTATGAACATTTCTGTTAATCATGTAGCTTACATGCTCTTTTTATTTCAGGCTGTGGTTGTAGTGCTTGCTTCATAGATACTTCTCACTATATATGCTTATCGGTTGGTATTTCTATGTATTTTAGGATATATATTTTCTTAGATTTGAACATACACTGTCCCACACCTCCCCCTTAGGGTTTGCAGTTGAACTATTTCTTTTAAATTTGGCTTACAGCCATTTAAGAAGTGTATTGAGTACGGGGCCACGATTCCGCAAGCGGATGGGCACCCAGCTGCTTACCCTGTCTAGGGGCATGTTGACAGCGACTGCTTCATCTGTTCGGGGTTCTGCAACAAAACCAAGAAGAAGAGGCCTTCTAAACAGATGGTTGGTAAGAAGAAGACAGTTGTGTCCCCCCTTATCCCATCTGAGGAGAGCTCTGATTCGGAGGTGGGGGGCCGGCTGTCTTCTGCTAGGGTCCTTCCCATCACCCTCTCCATTGACACTATTAATTCATCAATTAAAGGGCAGATGGAGGGCCTCCCTTTTCGATGTATGGTTCTCAGGCTAACCCGGGCCCGGGTGATGCCACGTTTCTGGCGGCGCAGAGGGCTGATTAATCTCGAAACCTTTGAGAGGTCGGGGGGAAGGGGTAACCACAAGAGCCTGGATCACCGCACTTCGCGTTAGGTCCGCCTCTAGGGAACAACAGGTTGTTATTGGGTCGCAGTTCCGCATCCCCTTGCTTCCTTCATCTGTTATTTTGGCCAATTCCTCGGACACCTCTTCCGTTCAGAACTCAGAGGTGCCGGGGGATTGTTCAGAAGAGGAGATGGAGGTCATAGGGGGTTTGGAGCAGGATCCGACCAAAGCCATGAGGGAAGTCTGTGACAAGTTCGCGGCTGCCTTCCCTCGGGTGGCCGTTCCCAAGAAGGAGGTAGATTCTTCCGAGTTCTGACTTCGTGGGGGGAGCCTTTGCATAGCGCAAAGGCCGGCTTGGTTCTGCCAGGATGCGCATGTCACCTGCAAAGTCTGCTCAGGGTGGAATTCACAACTCCACTATGGGTCAAGCAAGGGCGGTCATCCAGGGAAAAATGGTAAGAGTAGAAAGGGCAAGCAGTCTCCTAATCCCCGATCAACTTCAGCTGGTAGCAGGAATCTGCTGCCTTTCTCCAGAACTTCCAGGGGAGGGCAGACTCTTTCAGTTCATTCCAGAATGGGAGAGGGTCACTTCCAACCCCTATGTCTTGTTACCACTCAGGGACAGACACTTTTCTCATTGCCAGTGCCATCCTCCCCGGAGAAGGCAGAAGTCCTCCGTGCCGAAGTTGCAGCTCTGCTCAACAAAGCAGCCATAGAAGTAGTTCTAAGGGGCCAGGAAGAAAGATGGAGACACTCAGGTCAATGATAGCATCGGTAGCGGCGGGGGATCGGCTGTCGTCAATCGACCTCAAAGATTCGTACCTCCATGTTCCAATGCACCCCCAGTTCAAGCACTACCTCTGGTTTGCGTTTGACGGGGTGTATTACCAGTATTGTGTGCTCCCCTTCGCCAACTTGGCAGCGCCAAGGGTGTTCACCAAGCTGATGTTGATTCTGGCGCAGGTCGCCAGGTCCGAGGGCAGGTGGTGTCACCCGTATCTTGACGACTGGTTGATCAGGGCTTTATCGCAGGCGCTGAATGAGGAAGCCACCCAGACGATTGTGAACATTCTACTTAGACTACGCAGGTCCTTGTTTTCCTGGGGGCTCGGTTCAACATGGAAGTGGACTCAGTTTCACAAGCCCAAGACCGTGTTACAAAGGTGATCCAGACCACAGAGCAGTTCTTGCAGTCACTCGCTCACTTTGCTCGGACATGTCTCCTCTTGCTGGAGAACATGGCGGCGACAGTTGATGGGTCTTGAGGGCTGGAGGATGAGACCAGTCCAACAGGCTTTGACAGAAACATGGTCTCACTCCGAGAGTCTCGAAAGATCTCTGGCCAATCCGGAGTGGCTTTCCACTGATCTGTAATGGTGTCTGGTGAAAGGCAACCGCTCTAGGGGTCTACCTCTGGTGACTCCACTGCCGACTGTCACTGTCAGACTGTCAGACGGACACTTCCCACTCAGATTGGTGGTGGAGTTCCAGGGGACCACTCAGTTTTGGGCCTGTGGTCCCTGGACGAGTCCGGAAAGCAAATCAATGTGCTGGAACTTCGGGCAGTGACGAATGTTTTCAAACGCTTCCTTCACTTGGTACGGGGTCAGGTAGTATGTCTTGAAATGGTCAATCAAAGTGCTATGACATACATTGCGAAACAGGGCGGAACGGTGTCCCCAGCTCTCCTCCAGGAGGGGTGGCAGTTCCTGTTTTGGAGCGATCATTACGACATCCGGGTGATACTGATGTACCTCCCAGGAGTGAACAACGTTCGAGCCTTGTCCCTGCTGGGTAGTCATCCTTTGGTCCAGCAAATCTAAGCAGGCGTGGACAGGATCTGTCCGCCATATGTTCTTGATTGGTTGTCGGGGCCCTCATTTCGGGATCTTGACACCATCACATTGCAGTTACTGTCGTGGAACACTGCCTTCCTGGTGGCGGTTACCTAGGGTAGGGTGGTAGGTGACATCCATGTGATGTCTTCATACCCCGAGCTGTGACATCCATGTGATGTCTTCTTTTTCAAAGACAAGTCAGCATGAGACTGCCTGATTCATACTGTCTGAAGGTGGATCATTAAATCCACGTATCAGCTCCGATGAAATTACAGCAATATCTCAACTGACAGCCTCAGAAGCAAGGTCCGATGCAGCCTCACATCTTCAATGTTTGTCAAAGTCTCAAAATTCATATCAAGAGAACAAAAGACATCAGAAAGGATAATCAAGCAAACAATCTCTAGTATATATATATGTCTGAGGTATGTCCATAAGGGACAGCCCCCAGAAGGGTTTAAAGCTCATGGGTTTGGGTGGTAGCTACCTTTAAGGCTTACACTCAGCCCTGCCCATTGAAGAGATCTGCTCCGCCGCTATTTGGAGCCGGCCTAGCACGTTCATTAGACACTACCAACTTGACAAGCACTCAAGCGAGCGTGCTCGGTTTGGCAAGTCAGTTCTCCCAAGTGGGCATTGTTGTACACCCTCTACCGGATTGAGCTTTCGGGTTATATTCTGTTATATGATTTGTCGTTGTTCTTACGTTCGAATCTTTACAATACTGCACAATTCGGACCCTGGCGGAAGACAACCAGGGGTTGAAACCTTATCAGGGTAATGTAGTCTAGTTAAAGGAGAGACCCCTAGTTCCCTCTTTCAAAAAAGAGAGGCGGGGGGCGGCTTTGGAGTAAAATAACTGGTATTCTGCCAGACTAGCCTGTATACAGTGTAATCCTAGGGCCAGCACGTCAGTCCAAGTCCTACGGCGTGAAAAGTCCTGGCGAGTGTATATACACTTTTTCCTTGTTTTAGGGTTTGTTTATGTTGCAGACAGAATTCCACTTCCGGAATCATTTCTTTGGCAGTCTGTTCTATAGTACCCCAAGGAAGATCCCCTTCTGAAAAAGAATCAAACAAACCTGCAGAGGTTTCACATTCTTTGAAGATGTACACCACCCACCTCTCTTTATTCTGTCTGCCTATGCTAGATTGATAAGTTGTGAGATTAGAGTTACCTGCCCTTGGTGCCATGGCAACTGCTAGGTTTGGGGTCCTTTTAGGGTGGCGATGCATGAGCAAACACATTTTTATGTGATTTTTTCACAACCTGTCATATTGCAAAAATAAACAGATTTTATGCAATAGTACCCCAAGGAGGATCCTATTTAAAGAACCTCCGCAGGTTTTTTCAAATATTAGTAATTTATTATATAACTTTTAATAGCAGCCCGGACTAGTCAGGGCTGCTTTCATTTTTTTTTGCAGTTTCCACTGGCTTCCCCACTGCCACCGTGCACGTTTTGTTTTGACTATAACCTTACCACTTTCCCACTTATGGTATCTTCCGAAAAACAGAATTCCTAAAAGACAGAAAGCTTAAATTTGTAGATTCAGAACTGAACCCACACCCTCAAATAATGGGTGGCAAGCTTTTTCCATAAAACAAAAAAAAATTCTTCCCCAGAACCAATTAGCATAGGAGGCTTAGATTTTTAGAGCACCAGTAAGATTTTTCTGACTTGAAAACTCAAATTTGTATTTTTGGTGTTGTTGATTTTGTGTTAAGACATTTTGTCTTATACACTGACACTGGACAATGTTGGTGGTGTATTTCACTTGGAGAACAGACAGGTATATATATATCTTCTTATATAACATCAATAAAACAAAGGCAAATGAGCTACAGAGCCCATGGCTCTTTTTTTGTTTATATTTTTGTACTTAATGGATCGAAGGAATGACAAGCCCTGTTTGTTTTCAATGCTTGTGGCCTGAAGGAAGAATAGAATATTTCTGATTGCTTTAAATGTTGCTTAATAATTTGTTACTAATAAAAATAACTCATACTTTCAATAATTTTTAGGAAGTATTGAGAATTCTGACAATTTTAGTTTTGTTTTGAACTGACAGGTTCCTATACAAGCATAGAAAGATGAAAGTCAGAATACTCTGGATAAAACTTCTATAAAAGAGCAAGATAATTGTTTGATCTAACTTGAAGTCCTTTAATTTCCATAAAAAATGTAATGCTTGAAATTTTAGCTCATCTGGTGTGAAGGCCTTATGGCATTGCATATCGTCCGGCATCCATTCATCTGTTTGTCTGTCCATCAATCTGTTGAGTGTTGATAAACTTTTCACTATTTCATCTTCTTTTCCAGAACTATTAACACAGGAAATTATGTGTACAGAATCCTTGGCTAATAAAGTTTTTAATATATAGATTTGGTGACCCTGTGACGCCTAATTAGGGCCACTCTTGTTTGTCTCCTTTTTAAACAAGGGAAAGGTCTAGAAAGCTAAAATTTTATGTACAGATTCCTTCGCTGATGGGGAGTCTAATTTATAGATTTAGTGACCTTTTGATCCTCACAAGGGCAATGCCATTTTAATCTATTTTCAAGCAATAGGCCAAAAGCTGAAACCGTGTACAGATTCCTTAGCTGATTGGAAATCTAATGAAAATGCTTGTTGACCTTGTAACCCCTAATATGGGTCTCGGAGGTGACACCCTAGAACCGTTTTTTGTCTCTTTTTTTTGGAAAAAAAGGAGTAGAAAGCTAAAAACACAGCCAATGGCTCTATTATTCAGTCATTGTCTAATAACAGAGACAAAGGAAAGACTATGAAGGATAGACCTTCTATGACATCTTGTTTCTTGTTGTCAGGTACTCATGACATCCATGCCTTGATTCTGGGCAGGGCCATCACAGGACTGCAGGCTTTTACAAGTGATTGAGCGTGACCGTCACAGAGGGATATCAGTAGCTGACCAATATGCTGTGACTTCAGCAGTTCTCATTAAAATCAGAATCTTTTGACATTTCTTTGATTTGACATAACTTATTATACAAGTTCAAACAATGTGAATTTTAATTTTATTATTTTTTTAACATGATAATCAACATGCAGAGTTTGATTAGTGACGTGGCTATCTCAACAATTGAATCTGAGGAATATCAGCGAGTTGATCTTCTGGTGAGAGCAAGTACATCTGTTCATATCCATAGTTATTTGAGAGAGAAAAAATTTCAGATCACAACATACATTTATTTCCTTGCTGAGGTCAGGAGAAAGGAGGATTCAAAGATAAAATTGTTAAGTCACACAAATGCCTTGGTTAATATTCTCCTGTACATATTATTCTTTTGATTCTTCATTAGCAATATTGATTGCAAGGTGCAATTTCTAACTGATCTGAGACACAGTATCTACTGTAGACATTTGCTTGTAATAAAAACATGAATTCAAATGGCTTGTTATGATGGGACTTCCGCATGTATTTAAGAAATGGGTAAAATCTCTGCAATAATTCACTGCATAGATTCATCATTTGGAATCTTTGTTTCGATAAAAAAAATTCCCCCAAGACCAGGATTGAGTAAAAAGCCAAGGATCTTGCTATTTCCAGAATAAAGACAGGTCATGTGAATTGGTTCAGCAAAGTAGGAGATTGTTAGCACAAATCTGGTATAAGGTAACAATGTGTGTGTGTTTGGGTGTGCGCATGAGTGTGTGTGATTGGTTTAAGCTCCTTTAATGGTTAATCCTTTTGCTGAACCACTAATTTCTCTCCTTTTTGTTCTAGTCACTACAAGTGTTGATTAAGTGGATTGGAATTATGTTTGGAATCACCAACTTTGTCTTGTGTAGAGAACTATTAGTTTGGATGAAATGCTTTATAATTGTTACTGCAGAACTAATGCTGGTTTCTAGTTACAGTGGTGTGTGCAAGTGCACTGTAGTGCATAGCCAACCTATTGCTGCCAGCCATGGTGTAGTTCAAACACTCTTGATGACACTCTTCATATCCTAAATCACCCCACCTTACCAGTTTCTTTGCCCTGAGATATTATGATGGTCTGCTTGTTGTAAGTATATTTACATATGAAATGTATAAAACGGGGTAGTTTTGTTTCTATATTTAAAAGATTAATACAGACAGTGCCAGTGAAAAACTTAGTTACGTTTCTAATTTATGTACCTATTCATTTCAATGTCATTTGAAGAGCTCAAAATTTTACAGTCCTAGTTTTATATGCTATCATGTGGATGAATTACAAAAGACACTTTATATTATCCTTTTGTGTGAGGTTAGTCTGATTATGTGCTTTTATGAAATTTGTTTGAATCTATCAAAATATATGTAAAAAATCAAAGAATACTCAACTGTAAATAAAATGTAATTTTGATTTGGATGTGTTTGTCCTTACTTTCTGTTCAGCACAGTTTTTGGACATTAATAATTGAAACAGATGTATCACCATAGTTCTGAAATTTAGGTACTTCTCAAATTCTCTATTGATAAAGACTGAATTAAAAAAATTACCTTTATCTTAATTATGGCCCTTGATTGTCTCAGATTTGTACACAGTCCTCTCAATTACAGTGAACCTAACGCTGATAAAGTCAATAGATATATATATCAACGAATGCTGAATGCGCTTCATGACATTCTATCGAAAGTGTTATTTATTATCTATATATATGAAAACTCGGTGATGATTAAACAAAAATGCTTTCTTCATTTTATTTGAAGGGAAAGTCGTTTGCAAAAGTGCCTTGTATCATAAGCCGTTGAGAAAGGATTATTTCTGTACGTCTTCCTCGGTGTAAACACCACTTAAAAAACAAATGAACAATTTATCTTCTAAAAGCCCGTGTCATAACGCATTTACGTTTAAAAGTTAGAGAATATTGAGGATTAGATTTATCATTGTATGTGAAATTCGGAGTACCTTGTCATAACTTGAAACAAAGAGTAGATATAAAAAGGGGGTTCTGGACCACGAGAAATTTTTAACGTATTGCTAATGTATTTTATACATTAAAAAGGGACTTTTTAGACACACATATTTTTAAAAAATGACGGGTTTCTGGACAACGGGAAATTTTTAATGTGTGAAATACATTGAAACCCCTTTTTAGACACACATATTTTTTAATGTACTTCGTACATTAAAAAATACTGTAAAAAGAGGGGGTTATAGGCCAAATGTATTTTTAATGTACATCTCATCTCTCACCGGGGACCAAATTATTGTGGACAGTATCCGATGGCACGATTAATAATTCTTCTTTAACAAAGCCTCTCCCTGGTCCATCTTGTAAGTAATAAAGTGTCGGTTCACCTTTTTTAGAAACATATCGGCTAATTTTATATATTTTAAGAGACCATATGGGATCCGTTGCTCTAAATCTTTGATCGCCTTCGAGTTCACCCGGTTGAAATAAATATCTTACGTTAACTCTATCGGGTATTATTTTTTCATCTCTTAATAAAGGTGCAGAAGATTTAGCCACAACTGATTTCAATTTAATAGCTTTTATAGGTTTCTTATTTATAAGTCGAGTCTCTTCATTATTTACTGCCGATATAACCTCAGGCAATCTAGTTACCCACTCGGTAGACCTTGTCTTTGGATTCTTTAATTCCTAAGCATACTGATATCCGAATAAGCGTTCGGATAGTGTCTTATTAAATCTCTCTACAAGGGCTTGACTTCTGTGTGCTTCTTTTTCGCCTCTTCTAATTCTAACGTTATGTTTTGATAAAAGTTTTGTTACATCTCCCATAAACTCACGTCCAGGATCTACTTGAAATGTACTCGGCCATTTCAAAGGACTTCTTCTATATATTTTCTCTAAAGCTTTAGCTACTTCTATGGAGTTCTTAGTAGTTAATGCCTCTGCTTCCTTATATCGACTGGCAACGTCTACCACAGTTAACGCATACTTATAAGTCTTTCTCTTTACTCGGTCGTGAGGTAGAAATAGTAGGTCTGCTTGATGAACTTCATTTGGTACGGATATATCAAATTTTTGCCTTGGTATGTACTTAGGTGGAGGTAAATATATTTGCCAAATTGCTTGTTTCATTAACCAATTCTTCGCTTCTGCCTTAGTGACCTTTGCAGCATTGGCTAGTTTATCTACAGCTGCTAGGCCTTTCCAATACCCCTGGGGGGGGGGGGGGGGGGGGGGGGGCTGGCTATAATAAATCTTTTCTATCTTCTTCGAAGAAGACATCTCTTATATAAGAAGGATTATGTTTTTAAATACCCATATGCGTATGTATTTACACCATCATCGGCAATCCATCTTTTCGTATCTAATGGAGATAATGATGTCTTTTTAAGTCGCATTGCGTACATGTTATGTCCTTCACTTCTCAAAGTATTCATTTCATGTTTAAAAGTCTTCTTATCGAATAATGCCTCTTTATACTGCTCAAGGTTGGTATGATTCTTTACTACATACTTTTTAATTCCTTTAGCTTTCTTTATTTCTGTTTCAGATTTTTTAATACAATACATCTTCGGTCTTAATCCGACGTATTCAGAAATAGGAACACCCGAACATTCGTCCTTAAATTTACCTAAAATCTTCTTATTTTTTACGCTGTGCAATGGGTGGGCTTTATCAAAATCACTAGTATCGTACAAGTCAATTTTTTCTTTCATGTCTTCGTAAACATCATCGGTTTGTATCTCTAATAACAAAGAATCCGTATCGGTATATGAAACTTCGCATTTATTTCCATATTGTTTCTTCATCTCATTATAATAAAAGTCATACATTAAGTGTTTCGATAAGTCTAATATACTCATACCAACGTATATTGGTTTGTTCAATTTTACTTTTGTTTTATTCATATGAACAGCAGCTAAATCGTGGTCAAAGATTCTAAATTCATTAAAAGCAGGATTAGCAATAGCCTTTCTTAATTGTTCTTCTTCTTTTTCATTTCTCCTGAATAATCTTACGTTTATTCTATTCCTCACATTTTCAATCGTTTTACCGTATACAGAATTATTCATTAATTTGTAAAAGTGTTTTTCAAAATCACTAGTAACTTTCGTCCTCAAATCTGTATTCATTCTAATATACGGCTCCATCCAAGGGCTCTGATCGAATTCTAGAATTCTGTGTATTTTAGTTAACTTCATACCCAATGAAAGATATAATTGGAGATTTCTGTAATGAATTAGGTATTTACTTTTATTCATTAAGTTGGGCACTAATTTCTCTACATCGGGCATTTTTTCTCCGATTAATAAATTATTTTGATAATCGGAGAACCATTCTTGTTTCACCTTAAGTCTTTCAGGGGCTAATGGATAGGTATTATGATTAATATGGGTCTCTTTCGAGTATTCTAAATCTACTTCGAGAATTAAACCCTTCTCCGAATCTTTAGGTATATTCATAATATCGAGATCCTCGTATTCTACCCACTTAAACCCACCCGTAGGTAAATATTGACTCATCGCCCACCCGTAAAGGTTATTCGCGTCTAAGTAAAGTATGTGACTCGATGGCTTACTGGAATCATATCCCTCTACATATTTATTGTTAGCCTTGGCATGTCTCTTGGACACCATGGATATTCCACCTCTAAGCCCTTTCTCGATAAACAAGTGCATGTCATAGTCAGTTAGTAGCTCTAGTTTTACTCCGGTTTTCTTAAGTAAAGCGTCCCAGGATAGCCCTGGACCCGTGAAATAATGTGCGGGATCTAACTTGTATTGTTTCAAACAAGTCGTTCTGAAAGTTTTGAATATATCGTCCAGTAATAAGACATCGGTTTTTAGATACAGATCGGGATAATCGCCTAAATTTTTACAACCGAATGAATTCCACACATTTTTAGCGTGATTATAATCATCATCGCTTATATGACTTTCGGATAAATTGTTATAGAAACATTCAATAGGTGGTAGTTCGGTTTCTTCAAACCTATCCCAATTATCCATATACGAGTATGGATATACTCCTTTTTTCAATAATATATGCCACGTGAGTTCTCGAGTATATTGTTCAGTTATAGGGAAGTTACTATTAGCCTTTACCAAAGAATCTAACGACATTAGAAGAAACTGATAACTATCTATAAAACGAAGGTAACCTAAAGAAAATGATATATATCTTTCCATATTATTAGGTATACATTCTATCTTGCCATAAACCTTAGAAATAGCCTGCATAATAAGGTTTGCATCATAAAATTTCAGATTGTGAATTACTACGGGAAATTTAATCTGTTCAGGTTTTATTTTAAGTTGTAAGTTGCATTTGCTATGAGCCGCACCACGATACTTTCCCGTAATATGACAGTGATCGCGTACTTTTCTCCAATCTTTTTTATTAGAAAACCACCCACTACAAATCCAACAATTTCTAGCTTTATTAAATTTACTCGATTCATCCTTAGTCATAGTCATAGGTTTTATATCTTTTAATTGCTCCCTAATATTTTCTTCAACTTCCTGAAGGCGTATTAAGAATGTCTCCGCTGCATTTGGCCCCCTATAAATTATCGGTTCCATCGTTTTTCCATCACACCTAACCGCAATAAATCCAAAGCCGCACGCATCATGTTCCTCTATTTTATGAGTAAAACTTTGATTATTATTACTGGGCTGTACATTATGAACTTTTTTATTGATACTCTCAAAATCGGCGTAAATAACCCAAGGCGCGGGCATCTGGTTTTTATAATTTTTAAAATGTAGTATTTTATCCTTCTCCTCAGGCATATCAATTCTAACAGCAGCCTTACTGACACTCCTGCAGTCAGATTTATGTTGTTGCAGTAGGTCCTCTCTAGAATACCCATGAAGACATCTTTCACAAAAATATTTTTTCTCCTTATGTTTAGATTGATCGTATAGAAGTCTATTAAAATTCTTTATCCACATATAATGATATTTAATGTCTTCCTTATCAATTTTGTATTTTTTCTTATCCTTATCAATTTTTCCCCTGTTCAACTGTTTTTTAACCTTATCAATTTGAACTTCTTCTTCTAATAGAAACACATTAATTCTAGGAATATTTTTATTAGCGGAACTAATCCTATGAACAACGAAATCATCATTTTTTTCATTATTCCCGAATATATTAATAGCCAAATTGTTCATTTTTTCTACCTTTGTAACTTGTGAAATTGGAGTAGGAGTGTCTATACCATCAAAATTAAGCCCATCATTAATAGGATATGATGATGCCCTATCGGAGTGTGAATCTGCTGGAAATAAGGCAGACCTCAAAGCCCATCTTAAACAATTATCATCCTTATTCTTTACATTAATGATGGCCTTCTTATTCTTATAATATTTGGGTAAATCTATGTAGGACCCACCTTTCAATGGATTATATTTCGCTACATCTAACCACATTTTTTCGATGCAATCTACAACCCACCCCGACCCTTGATGCGTATATTTTTCCAATCTTTCTTTTATCACTTCTTGGCATTCGGATAAAGATGTAGGAATATCACTCGAGTCGGTTAATACCATCTGTTTAGTTCTAAAATAAGCCTGCATAACAGTTTTCTCACTGATTTTCCCATCATCCCTACTGAGCTGAACTTTAATCGCTAACTGATATTTAATATTAGTTAAATTTTCTAATTCCTCGGTTAATTTTTCTACCACAGGCTTTTCCGTATTTTTGAATACTATTAATAGATCCTTGTAATCAAGATCCATTACCCAACTACGTAAATACCCTTTAGCAAAGGTTTTTGATAAATAAAACACTTCAGGTTTGATATTAGATTTGATATCAAGTTCAGCATCAAGTTCAGTATCACGTTCAGTTATAGGTTCAGTATCACGTTCAGTTTCAGTTATAGGTTCATTTTGAGTTTCAGTTATAGGTTCATTTTGAGTTTCAATATAATTTTTCAATTTATTCGTAATATTTTTCATACGATTAATGGTGGAAACAGATGCTTCCGTTATAAACGACTTTGCCAACACCAAAAATGGTGACATATATCCGATAATTCGGCGACTCGATGCCATTTTATTATAATCTAGAAAAAAAATTTAAAAAATAAATTTTTCCAAAAAATAATTTTTTAATGGAGTAAATCCAATGAGGATTCTCATTAGATATAAACCAAATATTTTTATAAAGGTTTATCCTATTGGATTTACTCCATTATAAAAATACCTCATCTTCGAGGCGTTCCAATAACTCATAATAGGATAAACCTTTACTGATATGATGAATTTTTATGTTTAACATTTCAGCAATTTCCTCGTAACTTTTGTCAATATTAAGTTTTTTATAAGCATGAACTAAGCAAACACCTATCAATCCTAGGCTATTCTTGCCTTTTTTAAATAAATTTAACTTCGAGTAACTCTTCATCAGTCAGCAGGAAAAGATGTAAGCGAGGAGGAGTCTGTCGGCGAGTACGGCGAGGAAATCTAGACCCCCGTTTCCTACCCTTCTTTTATCAAATGTTCGATCACTTAAGAACAAACTGTCGATCACTTAAGAACAAACTGTCGAACTTGATGCGTGTGCGCGATACATGTTGAAGTACAGAGACAGTTGTCTTTTGTGTTTTACCGTCTCAGTATCACTATTGAAGACAGCACCCTTGCAATTCCCAGATTTGTCGTCCCCATAAGATTAGACAGACGGCTAGAGGATACGGGCAAGGCCAATGGGGGTGGTGTATGCATTTATGTGAATGAGCAGTTGTTCAAGAACTACATCATCAGAGACAGGCTGTGTACACCAGACATAGAACTTCTCTCAGTGTCGCTTAGACCTTCGTACTTACCTCGCGAATTCGGACCCATATTTGTCGTTCTTGTGTACATTCCAAGTGCCAAGTGCCAACTACAACCATGCTGCTTCAATTTTTCAATATCATATTCAGAAAAATTTATTCTATGACTCCTGATGCCCAAAACTTTGTTCTTGGTGACTTCAACGGCTCAACGTTGAAATCCGTATTGCCTACTTACGAGCAGTACTCGGAAAGAAAAAACAATGGACCTTTACGACCATTTACGGAAACATATAACAGGTGCACAAAGCGATTGCCAAAACTCCACCTGGAGTTTCTGATCACAACTCTGTTCTTTCATACCAACGTATATGCAGATACTGTAGACTAACTAAAAAGTGTGAAGTCATGGGATCCGAGTCAAACAACGGCTACAAGGGTGCTTTGATTGCAACAGATTGGGACATGTTTTTAGCCGCAGCGACGACCCATGTGAAATCACCGACACCATCACTAGCTATATTAACTCCAGTGTCAACAGTAGTATCCCGGGAAAGGCAATTAAGATTTTCCCGAACAATCTTAGGTAACAAAAGGAACTTAAACTACTCCCAGCTCAGTGAAAAGAAACGATTGTTCTGTGCAAACGAGATGTTACAACTTAAAGAAAAACAGAAAGAAATTAATCTTCAGATAAAGAAATGTTATAACGATTATAAAGAGAAAGTTGAAGCCCAGTTCAACAAGAGCCGACAAGCATGGCAAGGTGTGAAGAACATGATCGGCTGTTCAAAGATCAACTCTCCTATCAACACAACAGACGACCAGAAACTTTCCCGAGGAATTGAACAACTTCTACGCAAGATCTGATACTCAGAACTTTAGCACCGAACGGCAAGGTGTGTTTAATAATCTTAACATTAAAGATGCAAAAAACATTGTTGTAACATCTGACATAGTTAAATTGCAGTTTTCAGAACTCAAAATAAGGAAAGCGCCGGGACCTGATGGTTTATGCGGCATCGTCCTAAAACGTTGTCGATCGATTGTAATGACCATCCGCTCTTACTTCCGTTGCAATGAAATGTTTTTTATGAAATCATTTTAAACTTCCTATTGTGCGATGTTAGGCACTTGCTAGATCCGTACCAATTTGCGTAAAGCCCATGCACCCCCCCCCCCCCCCCCCCCCCCCCCCCCCAATTGGAGAACGAAACTAACTTTTTTTTTAAATCCTTGACATGTCTTTTATGCAAATCTGAGTGGTAACAGTGTATAAACTGGGACGCAATGTGTCATTTTTACATATTTCAGACATTTCAGATAGCTACCATGAGTCATTTGTACGAAATTTTAGGTTTCCGTTACAAAAACTCATTCATGACTTCGATCGGTAACATTTCTATTTCCTCTTCTCTAAAGTTAATGTATATAATTTTATTTTACATTATTTGCACTGAGTTCTTGTAACTCTTTTGTGTACTTATGTGTACTTATAACACACAAATTAAGTATCCAAAAGCAACCCAAGGGACCTACCATTAATCTACTATCATTGAAATACACCAACTCAGCCTTGGAAAAAACTCACAGTTTTGTATTTTACTTCTAAATCATTGGGGATTTAAAGGGATAGATTTAAAGAGTACAAAGAAGAAGATTCCACATATGTACTAAATCCGTCATTACACACATCACAGACATGTACTACAGGAGTACATTCTTGCAAGTTATTCATTTTCAATCTCCATATGACTGTATGATTCAGCTGCTTTTTGGACATCACCAATTTATCGAATTCATAGTTTTAAGAGAGAGCATCATCATCAATAACATCACCATACACCACACACCACAACAACCATCATTAGCACCCTCAAAGCTGTCACGCTGCTGGGCCTTGATGTCGACCACCTCTCTAAGAAGAGCGCAATGTCTCTAGCTTCCCACAAACAAACATTCAGTATCACCACATTTGATCTGGGAGTTTCAATGAAGGCCTATCCTATCACAAGGTGTTTTTACGTGCTATTTTTTTCTTGTCAGATCAAGTGGCTCTTAGGTTGTGCCATCAGATTTTTTTGGTGAGCTAGGTGCCTTCATATGTGCATTTACTGGAAATCCATATTGTATTACATTATCATATGATTAATCTCGCTAATTAGGTTTCCTCACTATTCTTTATTGTTTACTTGTTATGGTTATATGTACCAAAATTCATATATCCTACAACCCACCTGATGGAATAATCATGTACTCAGGAACGTGAACTTTAAGTTTAAGTACCAGGAAATTTTGTCTTCCTTATGTATATCACTTATAAAAACCCTATATATAAGGATTTCATTTTTGTTGTCTGTGGTGGACCTGGCAAAAAATGTTGATAAAGTTTGCAGTCTCGGGAGGGTGGGGGGTGTATTTGTGTAAATTGCAAAATAATATTATAGACTGAGAAATTATTACATTTTAGACCTCAGTTTCTCAGTTTGTACAGGTTCACTCGGCCAGGTCTTCCATCGTGTATACCGGAGCCCCTCAAGGTTGTGTCCTTTCACCTGTTTTATTCACTCTCTACACCAATGACTGTGTTGTAACCCCAACAATCTAACAGTAAAATTTGCTGACGATGCAGCGTTAGTTGGACTCATTCATAAACATTTCTTATAGAAAAATGTTAATCATTTTGTAACCTGGTGTGAGAACAATTTCCTTATGTTGAATGTCCAAAAAACTAAGGAACACATAAATTTCAGGAACAACCAACACATTAGAAGCCCTGTCTGAATAAATAGTTCCAATGTTAAGATTGTAGATGAATACAAATACCTTGGCACATTAATAGATAGTAAATTAAATAAGAATGCTAATATTGATGCAGTTTTTAAAAAATGTCAACAATTATTACATTTCATGCGCAAGCTACGATCTTTTAATATAAATGGACGTGTACTATCCCTCTTTTTATATCATTGTTTCGTTGAGAGCATATTAACTTTTTCTTTCCTATGTTGGTATGGCTCCATATCTATTGTTAACAAGTCTCGCTTGGAAAAAGTTGTTCAAAGTGCTTGGAAAATTACCGGAGTTTCTCAAAATTATCATATCTTATGAAAAAGGAGTTTTGAAATTATCCCTTAAATATCATATAACCTCAAGAGGGTGGGTTTCACAAAAATGTTTTTTTAAACAATTAAGAATAAACTCATTTACTTGACTTTGTGCAAATTAACCAAGCAAATGACTTTAAATGCATTTAAAAACAACCCACGTCAAAACGAACAGCAAACTGTTTGATTAGCCAGTAACAGCCTGCCACGACATGTCGCCCTGACCAGTCACGCGCTCTGTTATTGTTTACATTGTTGACTCGCATGTTCACGTTTTTTTACTGAAAACACAACTATCAAGTAATGCAACTTATTAAGCATAGTCGGGAAACATTTAAAAATAAGGAATGATAAGCTTTTGATGTTGTAAACATGTGTATTAATAGTTTAATCTCCGAAAATGCCACCGTGTTTACGAAATTATCCCGTCTATGAACCCGCGTTGTTTATATGGACCAAAGCTAGATTGTCTTATGTTTAGACATCAAACACACACTATGGACAGTATTAACTTCTTGGAAATACACTTAATTGAATTTTCTTATAAAAAGGCAATTATAAAGTATTATATCATGTATGCGGTCAGCAGTTACACCGTAATTAATTCCAGTCATATATAAACTCCAAAAACTTCTGTCATGTCGGAAACGGAATTCAGCAGCGAGCTTTCGCTTTCAATGGAGTGCTTATCTGCAAGTTTCGAATCTTGTCATTCGGACACGGTGGGTCCAAGCGGATGTTCTCGACCTTCCCTATATGAACCTGATCTATCGGATGACA
Source organism: Phorcus lineatus (assembly GCA_921293015.1). Taxonomy (NCBI): domain Eukaryota; kingdom Metazoa; phylum Mollusca; class Gastropoda; order Trochida; family Trochidae; genus Phorcus; species Phorcus lineatus. Next base: position 32,225,488 of record OV121083.1, on the reverse strand, counting down.
ACGAATCTTTTCACGAAGGCATTGCCGATGTACCGAATATTTGAGATGATCGCCTAACAAGCACAAACTGGTACTTAACTTGATTCACATTCGTTTCGGCGCTTATTACTTTCAATTTAATTTCAAAAGGTTATCCAAAATTAAAATATGACAAAATCACCTTTCAAAAGTCTGTATGATGTATTAAATCTTAGTATAGTAAAAGGTCAATGTAGTATATACCATGTCTATTGAAAATTCAGACATTATTTTTTCAATATCCATATTCGCGAAAGAAGGGGATCCGCAGAAACTGATGAAGGAGAATATCTCCAGTTCTGATGTTGGAACAATTAGCAGCAACGCAGATCGATGGCATGACTCTTTCGCACCGAAATAGTTGACAGAGTGCTCCATTATGGCATAAATATATATAGTAAGTAAGGCGGCCATGTTCAGTATATTTTGTTATCAACCTACTGCGCATGCGCAGTCTAGCTAAAAGTTTACATAACCACAAACTTATTTCACTATTTTCTTTGGAATATATGAATGTCTGATTACAATAGTGTGTAGTGCACCAAAGGTCGCTACTCAAATATGTTCAGATTGGTAATGAAAGCCGTTTTGGAATGCCACTTTTGATGGGCCGCTTAGATCTATCTGGTCTCAAATCAGTGAACGCATGACTGGTCACACGCCCTTTTTGTAACGTCATAAACAGAATAAACACTGCATCGTGATCTATACATCTATCGTTACAATATCATAGAAAAAAACCAAAAATTAACTATTTTCAGAGAATGTTTTCCACTCAGTTAGATATATCATTTGACGATGTAACACTATTAAGCGTTTGGTGTAAAAAAGATATCCACATCAACGGTAATTAAACAATTATTTAAGGCGGTATTTCAGTTGAAATAATGATGCACCACTCTGTACAGTCTGTTTATTACGTCACACCCGCGCGAATTTTATGGCCCTAGCCCAGATGGGTTTTCCGTAGGTTCCCAATGTGCCTACAGCCCAGTTTGCCTACACTGATATCCAAAACAAATCCACGCATGAGGGGCTTCTGTATCGGGTTCCTCCAACCTATGTTTGATAATGGACTCTTCCATTTGATCTATTTGAAGTAAGTAAAAAGAAAGTGAAAAATGGGTTTTTCACAGCCGATAATTACGCTGTCTTAATGAAAGGCTTATTAAAGGTGTTAATTGGACAAATTAAAAAAAAATCAAGCACAGTTCTTATTTTGTTGAAAAATCTTTGAACGAAGATGGAGAAGAGATAAGGTCGAGATTAGCGGTTGTTTAAGAGTGCATTTTTACCACTGGCGCATCGCCCAGGTAAAAATGTAAGCACTTTGAACATTAATATGTTTTAATCAAATAACCTTTCGAAAAATAATTTGCTGTTTTCTTTATTTTAATGTATTATCTGTATGAATAAACTAATAAGCAATAAAAACAAAACGGGTTTTCAAGTTGTCAGATCCAGATCATATCTTATACGGGGAGTTTGTTAAAGCTTCCTTCAGGCAGAAGATATTTATTACCCCGTTATAAAAGCAAGAGAGTTAAAAATACATTCATTCCTTCCAGCGTGGATTTAAAAAATGACTTATGTGTTTGTTTATGTATTACATATCACCTGTGCTGCCATTCCTGTATGTTCAAGCCATGTAATGATACAAACTGAATTCCTTTCGGGGTAATAAAGTATTATCATTATTAATATTAAGTACTCCGAACACAAGCAGGCAGATGGTAGTTTCACGGTAAAAATAATGCATTTTAAAATAAAAAATTCAAGTTCAATCAAAAGAGAGGTCTTTCTTTATTTCCATCAAACAGTTAAAGGATAACGGGTTATCGTAATCAAACGTTCCACACTTCAACAATCGTCGGCTATAACTGACCTGTGCGACAATAATGTCATAATTCGACATAAGATATATACAAAGCAATCTTTCAAGTGAATATCTTAAAACAAATTAGTAACTGTCACTGAAGGGACATGATCCTCTGCCGCAGATTATCATTTGGATATTGGACAGCAAATTTCCATATGAGCATAAATTGAATAAACTAGGTTAATGAATGTTTCGGTATTGTGGGATAAATCTTAGAAAAAATCTTTTCAAACTCAATGTGAACTATAGACCAGTCTCAAATCAGACAAGCTGCACAGTTTCATTACAACACTGAGAAATTCTGTGCCTCAAACATGAAGTTAAGATTCGCTTCTTTTGTCACAGGATTTTCAACGTGCTCAAGCATCTAAGGTCTCTCCATTGATTGTTGAGTATGGTTTCCGGAGTGTGACAGTGCCTACACGGCTACCATTTCTGGGGGCATGATGTCTTCTCTCGCCCTACTGAAAACAGGACAGACATGTTTGTAACAGTGAAAGCAAGCTTGTATAGTTTCTACATAGTTAGGTTTGATAATGCTAGCCAGTAATGTTTTCCATGAAGATATGATATAATAGTCTGTTAATGATGAAAATTATATAAAACAAACATTAAAGTTTCGTCTTGATTTTATTACCATTCACGTGCTCGCCAAATAATCAGGAGGACACTTGAAGCAGTGATAAAGATGATAATCGCCGTCAAGATGACTCCAATACTGTCGTTGGCTGTTGAAGAGAGCAAAAGCAAGTTCTTCATCCGAATAAAATAAGTAATTCAGTTAAGAATTGATTTCTTTTCAAATGTTGAAGAACCGTCTTAAGTAATTCTAAATTCACTATAGGACGCATTTCGGCTCTCAAATTGACTATTCATGGCAACATGCGTTCACTTTGGCTTCCTATTGATGCATAGAAATCTTGATATTTTCACTTTATATAGATATATTTTTTAATTAAAACGAAGTATGTCACTTGGGAATATTAAAAGACCACGAGAGTCGGTTTTGTCTAGCGGTGTGGGCTGGTGACTTTAAAGTCATTCAGAAATTCATTGCATCAATGATTTACCCAATTCTTCAATTCTTTATTCTCATAAAACCACCTTAGTGGTAAAAGAGCATTTTCACAAAATAAAATACATAGAAATAAATATATATGTAATTCAAGAACCTGGAACAATGACGGAAATTGATCCCGAAAATATTTGTAGATTTTTCTCATCTGAGGATGAGGGAAAACTTTTGTGACAAAAAACATTGGTAAAAGTATACATCTGACAATGAAAGAGTAGTACGTCAAGGCATCTGACAATGAGGGAGTAGTAAATCAAGACATACATCTGACAATGAAAGAGTAGTAAATCAAGACATACATCTGAAAATGAGAGAGTAGTAAATCAAGACATACATCCGACAATGAAAGAGTAGTAAATCAAGACATACATCTGACAATGAGAGAGTAGTAACTCAAGACCCAACTAACCAAAGGCACGTGGCAATGAGAGCACAATAACTCAAGACATGCATCTGACAATGAGAGGGTAGTAATCAAGGCATGCATGTGGCAATGATAGAGTTGTAACTCAAGACCCAAGTAACCAATGGCATGTGGCAATGAGAGAGTAGTAACTAAAGTCTCAAGTTACTCAAGGCATGTGTCAATAATGGGGTAGTAAGTCAAGGCATGCATCTGGCAATGAGAGAGTAGCAACTCAAGACTCCAGTAACTCAATATATATGGCAATAAGAGAACAATAACACAATAAATATGGCAATAGGAGAGCAATAACTCAATACATATGGCAGTAAGAAAGCATCGCTCAATACATACTGACAATGACAGAGCAACAGCTTAAAGCATGTCGCAATGAGAGAGCAATATCTTTAGGCATGTGAAAATGAGAGAGCAATAGCTCAATAATACGAGTATGCACGTGACAATGAGAGAGCAATAGCTCAGTAGTACGAGTATGCATGTGACAATGAGAGAGCAATAGCTCAATAGTACGAGTATGCACGTGACAATGAGAGAGCAATAGCTCAGTAGTACGAGTATGCATGTGACAATGAGAGAGCAATAGCTCAGTAGTACGAGTATGCATGTGACAATGAGAGAGCAATAGCTCAGTAGTACGAGTATGCATGTGACAATGAGAGAGCAATAGCTCAGTAGTACGAGTATGCATTTGACGTTGAGAGAGCAATAGCTCAGTAGTACGAGTATGCATGTGGCAATGAGAGAGCAATAACTCAGTAGTACGAGTATGCATGTGGCAATGAGAGAGCAATAGCTTAAGGCATGTGACAATGAGAGAGCAATAGCTTAATAGAACGACTATGCATGTGATCACGCCTGTTACATTGTGAGAACTATGTGATTAAGTGGGTATAGTGAGAATACACATCTGACAATGTGAAAACGGAGATAATACAGAAATGAGAGGTGATAATGAGAAAAGCAGAAAGCATCCTGCTTCGTCAGGGTATATGGTTTACGCTTGAACCCTCCAATCTCCAGCTACACATTAGAGTCATACCACTGGCAGCTGATTACTTTGAGCTATATACCACAAGCCATTTGTTTAGCTAGTAGAAAGTCTCGAAAACACGTCCTATCATCCGTGTACTGTCAATATTGCAAGACTTGAGATAACTCCATTGGTTGGTTATACATAGCATTCCAGGCATCTGTCGTGATGGAAATGTGTGAGTTTCGTCGACTCAGAGACTGATGGGGCAGGATGAAGAAAGCGTGGTGCAATTATGAATGTGAATCTTCGTGCGTGTTAAAAATATGTACCAAAATATAAAATCATCTGTTAATGCTGGAAATAAAATGTCATCTTTCTTTATTTTCAATCTTTATAAATGATCTTGAATCTTCATTACTAGAAAATGGATGCACAGGTGTGAACTTAGATAACGCAACTGACGTCTTCATCCATCTTTGGTTACATCTGATCGTTCTCTTATATGCCGACGATTTGTTCAAAATGGAAACTTACTGTTAATTTATCAAAAACTAAAATAGTAATTTTTGGACGGGGGCCATCGAAAACATAAAACTAAAAATTCTCTTTCTTACTTTGAGGTACAACAATTGAAATAGTAGATGCATACACATATCTCGGATTACGGTTTCATAGGGACGGTAGGTTTCTGACAGGAATTAAAGCACTAGTAGAAAATGCAACTAAAGCCATGTTTGTACTGTTGAAAAAAACACGTAACTTAAAACTCCCATTTGACTGTACTCTTAAATCTTTTGATACTATGATATGCTCAATCCTCCTCCATTGATGCGAAGTGTGGGAATTTGAAAACTTGAAACTTATTGAAAAAGTACACCTTAGATTCATTAAAATCGCTGTTGGTCTTCGAAGCTCTACCCCAAACTTTATGGTATATGGAGAGTTTGGTCGAAAGCCACTGTTTATTGAATTAAATAAACGAGTTATTTCATTCTGGCACAAACTAGCAATAAATAATCAACACTGTAAACTATCGGCACTGCTGTCTAAACTGATTTCTGTTGACAATTTTGGTTGGATGACATTCGTCACTAAAGTTCTTAAAAGCTGCGGCTTATCCAAAGCGTTTTCTAAACCCCAGAATTTTCTAACGCCATGGCTAATTCTAAAGGTAGAAACTATTTTATGAGACCGATTTTTACAATATTGGCGTAGCACCATAGAGGGCAGCTCAAAAGGTCAATTCTACAAATGCTTCAAATATAATCTATGCTTTGAACATTACTTATATCTACATAAAGACATATATTTTCCCACATTAAAATTAAGAACCTGTAACCATAATTTACCATTTGAAACCGGTCGATGGCATTTAATCACAAAAGAGGAACGTTTGTGTGAACTGTGTAACACTAGTGCTGTTGGAGATGAGTTTCACTATCTCTTCATATTCTCATGTATCAGTATTTATTGGTTGGGAAATAAACTGTTCTGTCTGTCTGATAACCAGTGAGTGGTTATAAAAGATTGTTACAGTGAGAGTGTGAGATATACATACATGACACAAATAGAGAGTGGTAGCATGCGTTTTACTACATTAGACTTTGTGTATGACAACGTAATGAAAATGAGATATTGTATGGTAATGTCATGCATATGATATTGATAGAGTGGTTAGATTATGCATTTGGCAATGAGAGATTGGCGAGACAAGACTGTTGGTACCCCTATGGACCCTTATAGTGACGACAGCACTCTGCGGACCAACTGTGTGATTGAGCGAGACTGCACGAATTGTCAGTCTGTACATCAGCCCTGGTGTCAGCTTCTCCACGCGGAACCCTGTCTGCCTTCTTCCAATAACAATATCCTTCGTGTCCTCTGTGAATGATAATAATAATAATAATAATAATAATAATAATAATAATAATAATAATAATAACAAATACAACAACAATAAACTGTCACAATTGTGTATATCTGTCAGGCGTTAGAAATCTTGTATTAATAAAGTTAAGACCAATCAAATGCAAGGACCCTAATTCTAATCGACCCTCCACCCAGGGAAAAGTGTAACAATTACCTGTACAGGTATTTCCGAAATGAATAAATATGAGATTGTTTTAATAGATCCTCTTCATTAAATTACAATAACAACCAAAACCATTATCATTTGAGTAATCATTTGAAATACGCCAATTTTATTATTCTCTTCTATTGGTCATTCTCTCCCCACAGATGTAGCTCCGTCATTAATTCCTATACATCCACTGTCCTATTACGAACGTTTCTCGGTCTAGAAATACGAGTACAGAAGCATGTTTGGATGCAATCAAAGTTACTTGTGCAATCAGCGACGCCGTTTCAAAAGTTATCATTCAAAACGCCTCAGTTATTTCTGTATGCTTTCGGAAAGCTAAATCTTATTCGAATATACACTTTGCACTTTGAGTCGTCTTAACAGAACACCTTTGCCTTATTTAGCGACTGCATCATCGCATATTCCTGTGTGACAACAAATATGTTATCCATGCATGCGGTGTTTTCATTGTTTGAAATATTGCAAGGGAGTTTATGTTGCAATATATTGCCGTCAGGGGAATCTGCCGGAAGCCCGATTAGAGGCCGTTTTAGAGGTTGTATAGGAATTTATGACGGACCTAAATCTGTTGGGAGAGAATGACACAATGACGTAATGACATCTACACTTAAACCTGTTTGGTAATTTTCTTTGACAAAGTACATTGCATCTGTAGTAGCGTTAGGAAGGTTTTCTCAAGAATAACCACAAAGCCACTGGGGGTGTGTTCTTTCATAGACTTTATTACATTGGTATGCAATAGTTTTAGCCTGAAACATGTCAAAATAACAATATAAGTCTCCATAATATACTATACATGACATATTAAAGACAATTATACTTTAAATTAAACTCACAATTACTGAATAAGCAATATGGTAAATAGATACATTTACCATCGACACACAGTGAATACTCAATTTGCTTATCTCAAGTAAATCGTGATATAATGAGTAAATACACATAACCATATCTAACGTTAATGAAAATAGCTACAAATAGATATAAATGATAAACTTCATTAGTGCATTAGTTCCAATGATACATTTGCATACACTACATTAAATAATATAAATCATGACGTCACACATGTGATGGATAAACATAGCCATACGTATTGATAAGAATATAGCATGGAGATATCGTACCAGGTGGGTTTAACCCGAGCTCCTGCATACACTTGTAGATGCCACTGCTGAACCTACGCAATCTGCAGGGTGAATAAATACCTTATGCAGATGTTATATACAAATGATTAAAAGAGTAAATAGTGAGTGAGCGAGTTATTGTTTAACGCCGCTTGGGCAATATTTCAGCCATTAGCGGCGTGAAAATGAATTGATAACTTACTCTATGAAAATATATTATATAATATAAACTACAGGTATAGAATTATCTAAATAACTCACACAACTGCGAGATTATAACTGCATGTTTAAAACTATCATAACTCTCTGTACTGTGAGTTATCCACACACACTATTTACACATGAGAAGGAATGAATAATGAACATAATTTAAATATAGCCCATATGATAACCAACTATGAAATACATACAAATACAACACCAAATATATACACAAGACTAGAGATAACTAACCTTTTTAAAATGAAAACACTTCCAGACCACCATGGTCTCGATCCTTATGAATATAAAGATGATCATCACATGACTGACCCGTACAACTTCTAATAATGCCAATGAAATATAATTTACATTAACCTTATAAAGACTATGTTATGCTTGGCTGAACACAGAACAAAAGGACTTATATGAAATACCTGAGAAAGGGGCAGCTTGGGGATAGAATGCAATGTGAAAAGCATGCAGTGCAAGTTAGTGGAGCTGAACTTAAGGTTACACTAAGATTGAATTGTTGTTTAGAGAGCTATGGTATAATATAAAATGTTGAATGTAAAATAATGATTTAAAATGGTTAGATAAACTTTATTTAATGAGAAAGTATTTCTCATCAAAAGATTACAAACAACTACACTTCACATGTTTATTAATAAAATTATATAAACTCTTCAAAAAAAGAAACTTGACACTGACTTTCAAAGTTCAATATAAAGACCAAAGATGCAAGTTAAACATCGAAATGAAAACTAAAACGCTGTTTGAAGATCTCTGTTCAGTAAATTTTATTCAGAATAAGCATGATCTTGAAATGCACAGGTGCACAAGTGTTTCAACATCACAGGGGTGCACAAATGTCAGTATCGGGTATGGCCACCATTGGCATTGATTATTGCTTGGCACCGACGACCCATGGATGCAATCAAGTTGTCAATCACAGCCTGTGGAATGTGCTGAAGTGCTGCAAGAAGTCCTGGAAGTGTTTGGGGTGGTGGATTCCTACTGCGCACGCGTCGATCCAGTTCGTCCCAGAGTTGCTCAATTGGTGACAAATCTGGTGACCTGGCTGGCCATGGCAATGTCTGGATATTGTTACGCTGTAAAAAGTCTTGACAAACACGTGCAACATGTGGTCGAGCATTGTCCTGCTGAAAGAGACCACCATGGACGTTGACGTGAGGAATAACGTAAGGCAGTAGGATCAAGTCCCTATACCGTACTTCTGTGAGGTTACCCACAACATGCACAAGGGGTGTCCTAATACCGTGACGAATCCCGGCCCACACCATGACACTCCCACCTCCAAATGGGACAACCTCCTGAACACAGTTGGCAGCATAACGTTCTCCACGACGTCGGTATACACGTGCTCGTCCATCACTTCGTCGAAGCAGAAAACGGGACTCATCAGTGAAGAGAACGGTTCTCCACCTTGAACGTGCCCATCTCATCCTCTGTTGACACCACGGGAGATGTTCCGCCAGATGACGTTGCGTTAAAACAGGACGTCGAACCGGTCGTCGTGGAAAAAGTCCAGCCTCTCTCAGCCTGTTGCGTACCGTATCTGTGTTGTTGTTGACGTTGCTGTCCTGGTGCGTTCCCGAATGTGGAGCAGTCGGATGTACCGATCTTGGGCCCGAGTAGTCACCCTTGGTCTGCCTGACCTATCATCAACGCTGTTTCGGGTGTTGAAACGGGTTCACAATGAAGAGATGGTCTGTCTGGACACGCCAAAGTGTGTTGCAACATCTCGCTGCGTCGCTCCTGCTTGCAGTCTGCCAATAGCGTTGTTGCGTTGCGCTCTGTTCAGTCTTGGCATTCTTCAGGTCGCTGTACCGATATTGTGTAGTCTGAATGAACAGCGGCTGATATGGTTTTTTATACCCCTAAAGCAGACGTGTATGCATGTTAACCTTCATGATCCCATGCTGCACGTGCTTTGGCAGAAAATGCATTTGGACGAATCGCTCGTTTTCGTCCCTGAACACAACGTAAACTTTTTTGGCCATTGTTTTTGGTAAATTTACACTTTTGAGCAAGCCTTTCTTTAAATTACAGGTCTGTATCATGAAAAAAATTTACCCGTTTCGAAAAAATCAATTTTGCATGAATGTCAAGTTTCTTTTTTATGAAGATTTTATATATATATATATATATATATATATATATATATAGGTAAAAAGGTGAAAGGTCGCACGTGAAGTAAATGTATATTTGAAGATAAAATACTTCAGACGACACTTGCTGTAGATATCATTTTAATGATGACTGGATGCGTCGCATTTCGACTTGATAACAAGTCTTTTCAACAGTGTTTCTTTATATATATTTTTCGCACATTGAAGTTTACAAATAATAACGTTCATTGGTTGAAAGCGGTCATGTGATCTAAATTTCAGAGGTTCATTTCCCATGAAGTCTAAAAATCGTTCATACTTGTGTAAACCTAGGTTCATGGATATATTAAATCCATAGGGACACCATTCGATGCCCAGAAACAGTTTATAGCAAATGTTGAGGATGCCATTTCTAGTTCAGTTGATCTCCCTTCTGCTAATAAAAGGTATCAAGACGTATTCCAAAATGCAAGTTGAAAGGTAGATTATGTTTTTGGGATAAGTTTGTATATGGCGCCTAGTGATGTGAAAATTGTTGATATAAAATTGGTCAAGTTAAAGGCTATCATAATGAAATTAATATTTTTATTGCAGAAGATAATAGAAAATTGGGTATAAATACAGAAATTAATACAGCAGTTACACAGTTAGTAAAGGATAAAAAACCAAATATTCTGAAAAGCCTACAAAATCATTTGTGAGACCCGAGCTCCAGCATGTGACTAAAAGTAAACAACTAGGCGTTCAACATCATGGGAATATAAAACAATATATTATAATTGGAGTGGTAGTTGTTGGTTAAATTATTATCTGGTTATTCTAGCTTTGATAAAAACAATCATCAACCAACCAATACCCACCATTATTGCCCAGAGATTTATACTTAACCAAGATGCTGTTTTAGCTAAAAAGTTTTTAAAAACCATGACAGTATACTTCCTATTATACCTGGTAAAGCAGCTGCAACTTTTCCTGCTAAGTTCACTTATGCTTTGGATATATATTACAGCCATTCCTTTAGTTTATTGGGTTTCTGGTTTGGTGTGGGAGGAGCAGGTGGTCCTGAGGGGCCTCCAGTTATAGATAGAGTCAGAGTTGATACTAGAAGTCCCATCACTGTTAAAATACTGGCAACGGTTATTCCCTGTTCCAGAAACAAAGTTCGAAGACGCTCACCGATGTAAGTAATTTCCCCTAATACAATACTTCTTTATTTGTTGAAGCAGCTTCCAAATGTACCGATCTTTCATCTTCCAAATCCTTTATTCTTTTAATAACCCGTTCCTTTTGTTCTGGGTTATTGGCTTTGGCTAATTTATCTTCCTCATATTCTAAATGTTCATCCAAATTTGTTAGTTTGGATAGGTTATTTATTAATTCGCCTCTTTGAGTCTCTGCCTCGTCAAGTCATCGATCGGCGTGCGCTGAGGAGGCAGCATGCTTTCAGAGCTCTGAGAATAATGTGCAGAAATCATTGTTTCTCATTATTTGAAACGCCTAAAGTTTGGCTAGAACGTAAATAATACCCTCTTGGACATTTGTGGCAAATTTTCAGATGGAAAAATTTATGTATATATTGACTTTTTTCACATTTTTGTGTTGGATTCTGAAGTACAATGGATGTGTGGTATACCAAGCCTATTGTGTACCAATCAAGGCAGCAAGCCAACTTCAGTGTGTGGGCAGCCTGACCACATGCCAAGTCATGTATGACAGACAAAAGTTGATTGACCTAAACCCAAATGGTGGCCAGAGACAATGGATCAATCCTAGTGTCTTACATCACATCAGGGATCTTGGTATAGGTGTATTGAAACCCACTCGGAGAGGATGCCGAGCAGGCAGGAAAAGACAAAGGAAAATACAAGTTGTTTGTGATATGTTTGATAGGTCAAAGTCATGTGATCAGCAAAATCACTGCAATCTGAACAATCTTGTTTCTGTTTATCCAAAACCTATTTCAAAATCTCTTAAAATTGCATTATGGAACGCCCAATCAGTTAAAAACAAAACTTTGGAAATCTGTGAGTATGTCTTGGACTCAAATCTTGATATTCTTGTTTTAACCGAAACTTGGCTCTCAGAAAATGGTGACAGTGCAAAGTGTGCTGAGCTTACCCCCTCTGGTTACAAACTTAAACATTTACCTCGAGCTGGGAGAAAGGGTGGTGGTGTAGCTATTCTCTATAGAGATGCTCTAACAGTCACCTTCATGCGACTCCCTGGATCTTTCACAGCGTTTGAATACCTGGCTTGTACTGTTTGTTGTGGGAAAAAGTCTGTCAAGGTCATGTGTTTATATAGACCACCGCCATCTAGGGTGAACAAACTCACAAATGCAGACTTTATTTCTGATTTTTCAAATCTCTGTGACTGCCTAGGTAAGAAGGCTGACGACGTTCTTATTTTAGGAGACTTTAATGTTCATTTTGATTCTAAAAACGACCCAGTGCGCAGGAAGATATGTTCTATCCTGGATTCTAATGAATTGAGTCAGTTTGTCCTTGAAGCAACTCATTGTTCAGGGCATATTTTGGACTGGGTTGTATCAAGACAAAAGGTAGACATACAGGTCTGTGATCTTCAAATGTCAGATCATCATATGATTACTATTCATATGCCTTTTGATAGGACTAAACGTGTTAAAAAATATTGACATTCAACTTTTCAAGGATGATCTGAATAATTCACGTTTGGTTGCTGAATCATCTGATGATCCAGACATTCTTGTTGACATGTATAATGAAACTCTTCTAGCCTTACTTAACAAGCACGCCCCTCTCAAGTTGAAGTCCTTGCGTCCAAAAGATGCATCTCCCTGGTATACTCAGGAGATCTCTTCTGCTAAACGTCAGATAAGAAGTGCCGAACGCAAATGGCGTAGGTCACGCCTAGAAATCCATAGACAACTCTATTGTATAGCTCGAAAGACTTTCAACGGATTGTTGAGATCAGCAAGATCACAATATTTCAATGCTGAAATCCTCAAGGCATCCAACAACCCGAAACAGTTATTCTCAAAACTAAACAAGATTCTTGGAAAAAACGAAGATTGTATTTTACCACAGAGTGATGATCAAGTTGCTCTCGCACACTCATTTAATGCCTTTTTCATTGACAAGATCGCCAAATTAAGAGGCAAAATGGGAGCTTTCTCTGATGATGTGTCATACAATCCCTTTCTAGGAGAAAGACTTTCTTCTTTCCACTCTGTCAGTGAATATGAGGTTCACAAAATCATCGAGGAGTCCAAACCAACATCTTGTGGCTCAGACTGTGTTCCAACGAAGTTTCTCCTCCGAATCATGGATTGTGTGCTTCCAGTCATAACTAAAATCATAAATCTCAGCCTCACATCAGGTACCGTTCCAAGCTGCTTCAAAAATGGCATCGTTAAACCATTATTAAAGAAACCTTCCTTAGACTCTGAAATTCTTAATAACTACCGCCCTGTGACCAACCTTCCCTTTATCTCGAAAGTGCTTGAGAAGGTAGTGAAGAATCAGCTGATGGAGCATTTGAATAAGTACGATCTGATTGACAGTTTCCAGTCTGCATACAGGTCACATTACAGTACGGAGACAGCACTTAACTGTGTGCTGAATGGTATCAAGATGTCAGTGGATTCCGGTGATGTATCTATCCTAGTGATGCTGGATTTGTCGGCTGCGTTTGATACGATTGACCATTCAGGATTACTTGATAGGCTCCGTCATACATTTGGCTTAACTGATTCTGTACATGACTGGTTTTCCTCTTATTTAACGGACAGAACTCAGCTTGTACAGATTGATAATTTTAAGTCAACCAACTCCATTCTCACTTGTGGCGTACCTCAAGGCTCTGTTCTGGGTCCAATCCTCTTTACTATGTATATGAGGCCCCTTGGACAAGTCATCACAAAGCATGATGTCAGTCATCATTTTTATGCAGACGACTCCCAACTTGCGGATGGTTTCTCTTCAGCAAATGAATCTCTGGTTATCAATAAGCTACAATCATGTATTGGCGATGTGAAAGATTGGATGTCATCAAATCTGTTGAAATTGAACGATGAAAAAACGGAATGTATCCTTTTTGGTCCAGCCAAAAGATTAGAGAAATGTGCAACAAAGCACCTCCAAATTGGTCAGACATCAATTCCATTTTCAAAATCTGTTAAAAATCTTGGATTTCACTTTGACTCTCGCCTCAATATGGGGTCTCAGATAAATCACCTTTCAAAAATCTGTCACTTTCACTTGCGAAACATTGGATCAGTGCGCCATAACCTCTCCCAGAGTGCCACTGTCTGTCTTGTGAGAACTCTTGTCCTCTCTCGTCTGGACTACTGCAATAGCCTTCTGGTTGGAGCCTCCTCTGAGCATATTAATAAACTTCAAAGGATTCAAAACAGAGCTGCTCGTATTGTAACAAGAACCAGAAAACATTGCCACATATCACCCGTCCTGAACTCACTGCACTGGCTCCGTATTAGAGAACGTGTTGAGTTTAAGATCCTTACTCTGACATATCAAGCCATACACAAATCAGCTCCTTCCTATCTGCAAGATCTCATTTCACAGTATCATCCTGCAAGATCACTTCGTTCCAAAGACAAGTTATTACTCTCTGTTCCAACCTACAAACTCAAATCTTTTGGCTCCACATCATTTCAGTTTGCCTCTGCTTCTCTTTGGAATTCACTTCCTCTCGACCTCAAGACATCACCCAGTTTAGAAATTTTTAAAAAGAGACTCAAAACTTATCTGTTCAAGCGCTACTCCTAGTATTTGAATCTGCCAATGATTGTAAATAATGTATATAGTGTTTATAATTCAACCTTAAGATTTCTGCACAATTTCTGTCTCATTTCACTTGTCAGCGCTTTGAGCATGTCCCTCCTGTTGACGTGGAATCCAGCGCTATATAAATAGCCTTATTATTATAAGTCCTCGCAATTCTCTTATACTTAGTTCTAACCCCTCAGTATTTAATGGTGGGTCGTTAATAGTTCGTATGGCTTTGTCTATTGCATCCTTAGCTTCATTTACACCTTGGATTGGTTGTTTTACTAAAGTTTGTTCTGCTTCATTTAACTGCGCCCTTGAATTTTGAAGTATTCTCTCACTGTTTTCTGGAAGTTTTGATTTTTTGTAATTTTATAATTTATGAATCCTAATTCTTTACGAATAACATTTACACCTGCACCTTTTTGAGTTCATATAGACCCAAGAATGCGAAGTTCACTATCTTTTTCGTAGATTAAGTCTATATTTGAGTATTTTTTAACCTGATTTTTCCTTTTCCATCTATCTTAAATTTGGTCCGCTCAGTTCAACGATCTACTTTGGAATCAACTATGTCTTGTCGCATATTAACTCTTTCATTATTTCCTGCGCTAAATTAAGTCATTCTAGTACCTGGGCTATCAAAACTGTATGAACCATTCAAATCACCCATTGCAATCTCTTCATCCTGCCCGCCCCCAAAAGCTCCTTTATCAGCAGCAGACTTTATAGGCTCGGCCATTTTATTAAAGAAGATTTTCTATTGCTATCAAAGGAGAATATTGCTATCAAAGGAATCTGTAAGTGTTACAAATAAGAACAAGCAAAATGAACAACCGTTCATCTGAACAATCGTTCAAGGAACAGCCCGATTGGCTGTTGATATATTCTTACCATCATATGGTACTAAAGATGAGGATAGTACCATAGTACAAAACATTGGGTATGCTATAATAAAGAAAATCACTGTTAAAATCAGTAGTAATGAACTATTTTCTACAGATGACAGTGATGTTTATCAAACTTCTTTGGAGATCTACACAGGAAAGAAATAATTTACATTATCAGGGTACTGATACAGCTGAAAATGGAAATGTAACCAGATTGCGGGTGGGATCTGCCCTTGGAAATGATTCAGTTGTAGAGTATAAAGCAATAGCGGTTAATCTAGGAAACACATTTTATATTCCTCTAGATTTCGAATTGTTAGAGAGTCATATGCCATTCTATCAAGCTGCTTTGGGAGATAGATTAGAATATGAACTAACATATAATGAATATAAACATGTTATTATAGGGAATAATGAAATGAAATATGAAATTAAGAATATTGCATTAGAATTTGACAAAGTTACAGAACCAGATTTGGCACGTGAAATCCATTCTTTATATCATAGTCCCTTGTCTATACACTATGATCGCATACTTCGCCATCGTATGATACCAGCTGATAAAAGTGATTCAGTGTGGAATATTGGTATAAATGTGCCTGCTAAATCGATGAAAGGCGTTTTGATGCTATTCAAAACCCCTACCGCTGGATTTGACAGAATGATTGAATCATTTCATAATCCTAAAATCAAAACTATACAAATGACTATTGAAGGAGTACCAAATCAACTTTACAGTCAACATATGCGTAAACATAATTTATAATTAAGAAACTTCCCAGTATAAAACGCTATCCAATAACAAATATGGTGATGAAAGATTTGTGTCTGACTGATATGAGTATAGGTAAATTTTTAACTGACAAGTACGCTTTGTTGCTTGATCTAAGAACAACTGATGATGACCAACTACATATCTCTGGAAGAAGAACTGAAAATGGTAGTGATGGAATGACAATTACAATCACCAAAGAAGCAGAAACAGCTGGGCCAGTACAAATTTACTTTTATTATCCATATGGTTGATGATAAGCGAGTTAATATTTTCGATACGAGCACATGTGCACATATCACTTTTGGCGTATCTGATTGGTTGAAATATGACCTTGACCTCTGTGAACGAGACGAGGGACTACTTTCTCCATTCATAATATTTTACTACGTAGCGTAAACTTCATTCACGGTTTTCAATCACGATGAGACGAGATTACAAGTCAGGAATCATAACAACAATAAAAGCTTTCTTTATTCATAATCGTCACTAAATAAACCAACGTCAACAAATATTAACTTTGTATACGTTATTTTCCAGTTTTCCTGCAAAATTTGGATGTAAAATTTTCACAAGTTTACGTAGCAGCTAGCCGACAATATGGCGACGTTTTCGCCTGTCAACTCTCTTGTTGAAATAGATTGTTGTTAAAATTATTGACATAATTCAGCCACTTTGAAGTTTTAATGTGTTTATGATTCGTAAGGAAGCAGGTACAACCTAACAAATTCCTCGTTATCGTTTGATATTTTTACTCAACATCACTATCGGGTCGGGTGCCGGTGTGACATAGTGTATGTCGCCTACATCGCCTCAAGCCAAATAACGGAGAATCTAACGTCCCCCGACCTCTCGTCAGATGACGAATAAATCCTTCGAACGTACACTAACGTTTCATCGATGATGCAATATTAATATTCAAAGTTATTAAACATGTTAAGTTGCATGTCAACTCTTTCTGTCATTTATCTTCAGCTGAATAACTCATTCTAGCGCTGCGGTCTTGCTTGAATGTCGATCAACACGTTAAAATGGCCGAGTCACTACTATGCTAACTTTTAACTTTCCACAGCGTTGTAACAGTTTCGCTATTTGTGAAAGCAGCGTCGATATATTACTTACATAACGTAAACGAGTAAAGTAAATGGTCATATACTTCCGTTATTTTCCCAGTATGTTTCTCTCTATTAGACGAAGCTAGAGACTTAACTGTGCACTATATTTCCTGTCATTGACCTCGCCGTAAAGTATCAGTGCGCATTGACCTAGTTTCTATTTCATGCGTTTCGTATTCTAAATTCATCGTTTTCGGATGAATTCTAACAATACTTAAATGGGTAATAAATAAATTATTACACTCGCAAGTGTGTCATATGATATTTACGAAACTCGTGTCAAAATGTTGTATTACCCTCGCTCTCGCTCGGGTAATACAATATTTGAAACTCATTTCGTATATATCATATGACACCCTTGCGAGTGTAATAATCTCTATATGTTGTCATGGATGCCCAATTGAATATTTATAATGGGAGGTTTGAATCTGTTATCTATTAATTATATCGTTATATAGTAGGTATAAATAGAGAATTTCTCCCAAGTGTCTTCTGATATCAAATATATCAACACGAGTTGATAAAAGTTACAAATATCCAAGGCTTGCCGAGGATATTTTACTTTTATCAACGAGTGTTGATATATTTGAAATCAGAAGACACGAGGGTGAGATTCTATTTATCATCAAAAATCATTTTTCATTTTGATTCCGTGAAAAATGTGTATTTATGAACACTGCGCTACTCTAAGACTCTCAGTGGAGTGGTGTTATGGCATTGTGACGTCATGTTTATGACGTCATAGCATCGTGATGTCATTACTTGATGATGTAAAACAATTGTGATGTCATGAACTTGACTGTAATAGGGCATTGTTCAAAATCTACTGTCAAAACGATATCTCCTAGGATATCGTTTGATCTTCCACAAGCGATATCTCCTGTGAAACAAAATTTTGGATGATGAATGGGGGTTCTGGATTAGCGGTGAGTAAAGCGTGTTTGCTCATTTACTTTTACAGATAAAAACTGCGGAGTTAAATTTATAATTGTTAGGTCTAACGTGTTTGACGCCTTTTACTTTTGCAGTAGGGTGTGTTATCTAACTAAGATTTATCCTTGAGTTTTACCTTTGTTTATTGCGAAACGTACCAAAAGTTTTAATCGTTTGTTAAAAAGATCTATTCCCAAGTTTTAAACTTTGTAATAAAATTTATTTCCAAGTTTACGCTTTGTTAGCAAGATCTATTCTCAAAGTTTAAGCTTTGTTAGCAAGATCTATTCCCAAGTTTTATGCTTTGTAAGTAAGATCTGTACCGATGTTTTAAGCTTTGTGAAGCATTATTCTTCCACACATACAGAGATAACACACATCAGTCATTAACTCGTAATATCACTTAATAATTGAATAATTAAACGAGACTTACCTGTAAGGTGAAGTTTGATTATGATTCTACCAACCAGTCTGTAGTGATGAGGAGGTAACATGAGATAGCGAGCCGCGCATGCGTGGATCAGGCTTTAAATAATATGTGAAGCAGATTTATAATCACTCGCCCAATAAGGGTGGGTTAAAGGGAGGGCATGTTACCTCCTCATCACTACAGACTGGTTGGTAGAATCATAATCAAACTTCACCTTACAGGTAAGTCTCGTTTAATTATTCAATTCTACCAACCAGTCACGTGAGAGGAGGTCCCATGAGACTTCAAAGTTAAATCTGCTGAACATGTCTCCCTTACCAATCATAACACCAGTGACGACCCCAATAGGCGTCTCGAGATCATTTAAGACTTCTGAGTAAAAACATCACAAATGTTTTCAAAATGTGCGACTTTAATAGTACTTCAACTCAATCAGTGACAACATCACAACAAATTAAAATAATGAGACTTTTTACAATAAAGTCAACTTATTAATCCTGGTCTGTCTTGAGCTCACACTCGCATGTCGTATCTATCTACCGCTCTCTCCCCCCCTCGTTTTTTCTCAACTGGTACTCAACACTGAAGTTGAGAAGTCTACACTTGCAGGTTTTATGGGTTTCTTATAAAAATTTGCAAAAATTCGTTCAGAGGACCATCCTGCCTTGTCCAAAATGTCCGATACTGGAACTTTCATATTATAAGCTGCAGATGTAGCAGCAGCTCTTGTACTGTGAGGGGAGTATCTACTTGTATCGATACCAGACCACTGAAGGCCAGTGCGAATCCATCTACTCAGTGTATCCCTGGAAATTCTCTTGTGTGGTTTCACACTAGAAACAAACAACTTAGTCTCCTCTCCCCGGAGTGGGTTTGTACGAGACAGATACTCGTTCAACACAGTTATGGGACACAGTCTCCTATCTGGAGGATAAGCCTTAACTTTAACAGAACAAAAAAGCTTGTCCGGTTTGGACTGTTTAACATGCTCTTTCAACTTAAAAATCACTGTAGAACAAGAGTCTGAAATGTCCATTGAATCAATGTCCAGGAAAGTAAGCGTCTGTCCTCTCTGGGCAGTAACTAAGGACAGTAAAAGTGACAGTTTCACTGATAATTTTCTGAGTGTTAAAGATTTGACAGGTGACAATTTCCTTAAAAGATTTAACACAGGTCTGACATCCCATATGTCAACATACTTCACAGTAGGAGGCTTAGTAAGAAAAACTCCTTTCAAAAATCTGATAACATAAGGATTTTCTCCAACAGGTCTTCCATCTATCATAATAAATGTAGAAAGTGCACTACGTGCTGTATTTAACGCACTATACCCCAGTCCTTCTGTATATAATGCAAACAGAAAATCCAAAACCACTTCTATAGTGGGGTAAAGCAAATCAGTCTGTCTTTGACTCGAAAATTTAACCCATCTTTTCCAGTACACCTGATACTGTCTTTTCGTAGTTGGTTTCCATGAGTTCCACAGCATGGTGGTAACCCCTGAAGAAAATCCTTTCTTCGTCCATATATCCCGGAGACTGGGTAGACAGCCATCCTCAATCCCGGTATGCTGGGGTGAGCTTGATTGTCCCAAGGAAGGCTGATCTTTGTCTTGGCCTTGGTGATCTCCCTTGGCCTGTCAACAAGAATATTCAGTAAATGAGTAAACCAAGATTGTGTTGGCCATATTGGGGCGACTAGTAACCCAGTTGCCTCGTCATGTTCTATTTTCTGAATACATTTACTAATAAGACAGAAAGGCGGGAAGGCGTAAAATATTAAGTCCTGCCAATCTATGGAAAATGCATCAACACAGCATGCACCTGAGTCAGGTTTCCAACTGCAGTACCTGGGTAGCTTGTTGTTAAGTCTAGAGGCAAACAAATCTATGCACAAAGTTTCAGATATCAACGACTTCATGTTTTGAAAAACTGAGTCGTTCAAAGTCCATTCTGTTCTATCAGAGAATTGTCTTGATGCTTTGTCAGCAGAAACATTACTAATACCTGCAATATGTGAAATTACCAAATCCATCTGGTTATCAATGCACCATAGCCATATACGTCTGGCAATTTTATCACAATCTGAGGACTGCATGCCCCCCATTTCTTTTACATAACTAACTGCAGTAGAGTTGTCACATTGTAAGTGAACAGTTTTCCCTGTGATGTGGGAAACAAAAGATTTTAAACCTAGTTCAATTGCCATAATTTCCAAAACATTGATATGCTGACCTCTTTCTGACTGACTCCAACGTCCATTGGCCCTAAGGTTTCCTAGACATGCTCCCCAGCCACTATTGCTAGCATCTGTTTGGATTACAATTTCAGCCTTTTTCTGGATTATGTTTACAAAACTACCTTGAATGTTTTGGTTCCACCACTCAATTTCTTTCAAGGAGTCTTCAGATAATTGCATATTCTTGTCAAAATTCCAATTACACTGCCTCAATGATTTTATTTTTTCCCTTTCAAGTTTTCTGTAGAACAGTTTGCCAAATTTGACAGCTGGTAAAGACGCAATACACATGCCAATAAATTGGGCAACCTTCCTTATTGTCACAGCTTGGACAGATAAAATGTACTTTGCTAAATCTCTAATTATGCTTGCCTTTTCATCATCCATTCTGACACACATGTCTTTAGAGTCTAGCCAAAAACCCAAAAATTTAATGCATTAAGTAGGTTCTAATTGTGATTTATTGTATTTCACTGTAAATCCCAAGGATAGAAAAAAGTCTATACTGCTTTTGGTTTGTTTTGCAAGTGCTTCTTTACACATGTTTGTGAAAAAACTGTCATCTATATAACCCAGACAGGCAATTCCCTCTATTCGTAGAGTGGCAAATACTGGTTTAAGAACTTTTGTGAAAACTCTAGGTCCAGAACTCAACCCATTTGGTAAGCAGGTAAACTGATAAAGAATCTGAATCTCAAATATTTCCTGTGTTCTTCTGTTACACTGAGTGCATAATATGCATCTTTCAAATCTATACTGGTCATAAAACAGTCTTTTCTCATTAATGCAACAGCTGACTGTAAACTTTCCATTTTGAAATGAATGTACTCTACTTCTTTGTTCAAGTTTTCCAGATTAAGAATCAATCTGTATGAATGGTCTTTCTTTTGTCTAATAAATATGTTGGATATAAATTGACCCTCAGAATCTGAGACAGGTTCGATTACCCTATTTAAAAGGAATTTGTTTATCAGTTCATCAATAATTTCTATTTCTGCATTCGAAAATTGTATTGGTATTGGTTCCAATACCTGTGTAGGGGCAACATCTACAAATTTAATTTTCATACCCTGAATGTTTTCAAGAATTGATCTATCAGATGTTATATTTTTCCATTTGTCAAGACAGTTTCTCAGTTTCCCTGCTTGGTAATTATCAGAATTACTAAATGTATGAACGTACTCACCAACCTGGGTGTCAAGCATGGGGGTTTCATCTACTTCATTCTCCCCCGTCCTTTTCTCTCGTACTGCCCTCTTCTCGGTGGGTTTGCTTTGTACCCTCCGTGGACATCTAAAAAATAACTTGGGTCCCTGTATCGGCCTCTACCACGGCCCCTGAACGTGTAAGGGTTAAATCTGTATCCCCCTCGTCTAAGTCCGGCTTTTTGACCAATGCGTGTAACTGTCCCAATGTCTCTCAAATTCTTCACCAAATCATCCCCAAAAAGCAGTTCGGGAGTTGACACTGACGATTGTGAACAAAGTGGACGGTAGTCTGGCCTCATTTCGCACCGCAAACTATCCTTTCTTTTCTGTACGAGATCACGGTTTGAGCGTCCCAACATGGCGACCGCGTCGCCTAGCAACTGTTGCATTTTCGCGATACTGTCTTTGTCCGTTTTCTTTTGAAAAATCAGTTCCAAAGCCTGTGTAATAGCCGTGGCACTTTTGATAATTCCACACTGAATTTTTTGGAAAGCTTTGTCAGAGTTTTTAGCGTACCCCGATATGGTATTCCAAATCACTTTGTTGAGTTCGGGAACATTGACAGCATTGCAGTTTTCGGGTTTCTTGTAGATTTTAGTACGTTCAGCGTTGCCAGCACTTTTACCCTGAGAGAAATCGAACAATCCAGAAATAATATCTGCCAAATTATTGTCAATAGGTCTTCCTAGGTCTTCACAAAGGCCAAGATTTTCGCGAAACTGCTTGTATCCGTCATCAGACGTGCCCTCGTTACTAGTAGTAGCGCTAGCGCAGTTTTCAACTGCAGAACTAGGGGATTGTCTATTTTCGAAAAAATCTTCGAAAGGATCATTGCGTTGGTTGTTATTTTGCGATGGTGGAATAGTGAAATCTTCTTCCTCGAAATGTGGGTCATAGTCTGGGAGGAATTCTTCCTCTTCGTTATAGCCGACCGTGTCGAGTTTTTGTTCCAATTGCGAAAAACCATCGGTCAACCCGGCGTTGATCTTTCTCAATTCGCTGATCATCACGCCAAAATCTGCACCCGTGTTTCCACTCGATGTGCTTGGTGTACTTGGTGGTAAATGTTTTGTTTTAGAGGTAGATTTACCTCGTCTTGTTTTGTCATGTTTAGAAGTTGTGTCTGTACTATTCTCCGCCTCAGGGAGAGGACATTTGTCGTCTGCCATTTTGAGAAATTGCCAATGGCCGACGTCGCTTCGAAACACGTGGTTTCGATTCAGCACATTAAAATCTTAATTTCACCAAATTTTTGACAACTCCTCAGGTTGTTATTTGTAAATTAGTTATTACAGTCAATATTTCGGTCGCCGCAGGACCAAAATTTCACAAATATCTCGAGATAATTGCAAACTAATTCAAAGTTCGCCAGAGCTCATAAAAATTAGCCTGAAAGCATGGCGTAACAGCTCACACTGATCCACGCATGACAGTGTCACGTCGTTTGTACCTGCGCATGGAGCAATCTCCCCTGAGACAGGACAGTAGGTCAGGATATAGTGCGAGATGTAAGGGGTGTTGAAGCAGCCTGCAGATTTCCACCTCACCTCCACTCCTCCAGGAGGTTGGACACTGGCACGTTCGAATTTTTCTACAACTCCCACTGGAATAAAGGGTTACCATCGACTAAAACATTGTTTATGACTAACTTAAAGTAAATTATATCTCAGTTTTAATTCGAGAAAAAACGTCAGACTCCAAGTTTTTTTAAAGTAAAATAATATACGGCAGACATGAATAATATCAAAATATAATCAGAGTATAATGCATTAAATTGACTTGTTAATGTGCCTTGATGAGCTGTATATGAATTTGTTCGTACCAGCAGTGGCGGTGTAAAGGCACCGGGTCCAAACAATGGAAGAGCGAGCACCTTGGCGTGATAAGGACAGACCGAGCAGCAGTTTGTGCGGACCTTGAAGTTCTAATGGGATGACGGCACTCCGCTGATCACAACTTAGCATCAACCAGTTCACTTCATCCTGAAAGAGCCCGTACAATTCTGACAATGTTTGGACGATTACAGCTACATCTTCATTGTAATCAATCTCTGCTACTTGGATCATGATAGCACTTAAACTTACCCGACATGATTGGTGATCAGATGCAGGTTTGGTGCACCAGATGACAGTGCAGTTGCTAGAATCATCCTCCAAGTCATCCCAACGACATACCATCCTCCCTCCCTCTCTCCATACTTGGAACTCAGGCGGACTAGGCTCTAAGGAGAAATCGCACTCAATCACTTAACACAATCTATCAAAACACCATCACAAAATGATCCCCTTTAGGCAAAATAGTCAATCTCAGCTTACAACGTGTTTTCTGTTTGCGAAGCAGATGGAAATAGGTCTTACATGGTTGGCACAAGAGGCTCGTATGAAACGTTACTCGGCAATGTAATCAAGGTAGATTATTCAATTGTTTTCACGTTATGTACGCTAATATAATTTTTTTTAAATATCATGTAAAGTTAATGATAATTAACTTCCCATGTTACCCAGACGTGCGCTAAAGGGAAAACATGTCCCCTCTTTTATTCTGTTTATTTTAATAGACCTAATAAAACTCCGTACCAACGATGCTTGAAAGCCTGTGAATTGTTATGATTGACATGACATTTTCTATGAACTTTAGGTCAGGTCATTATCATACTATTCTATGCTTGTTTTGACTTGCGAACCTCGGTGACAAGGGAAGATGAATGTAAGAAGAGACTGGAGACTGGTGTCTATGGTGGACATGTTACAAAGGTCATCCCCGAGCCGGTGGTACATTCACAACTTGGAGTACACGACATAGTCCTTTCCCCAAAAATAATGTCGCGGAAACTTAACTCCAAACTATGTCCAGGCTGGGATGTACAAAGGTAGAGTTACATATTGGCTACAGGGAAGGTGTACATTTATTGAAAATGATGAAAGTTTGATTTCCTCATTGACCAGCACAAATGAACTAAGCCTTCTATGACTTTCTATTCACAAGAAAGTGAAGAAAATACGTTTCTTTCTTTTGTTGGCCCATATTGATCCATACAAGGATTTGTATAGTTATTGATACCCGCTCGTACACGATTCACGTTTTCGGCTTTCTATGCTTTTGTTCCGTAGGGTGAAACCCAATAGCTTTTAAAGGCCTGGATCCTTTATCTCCTGTTGCCCATGTGGGAGCTCAAGGATTACCAAATCTCCAATTAACAAGAGTTCAGCTCTCTATTGCCCTAGTCCTAGAAAACTTTGAAAAAAAGGATTTCAGGGTGTGGCCCTTGTATACTTTATAAGCGGCCAGTCGCCATATGTACAACAACACACATTCCTGGTTTCTTGAGCTTGCCGTTAGAATATGAAGATCTATGATTTTTAAACCCCATTGGCCTAGTACCACAAGGTTCAACGCTGTCGAGTATTCTGCTCCCTGTTGAAAGTCCTTAATGTTTACGTTAGGAGACGGCCTGACGCCATGCCATGAGAAAACTCCATCGGGCATTACAAGCATAATTTCTAAACATCTAGAATTTCAATATGATGATACGCCTATATTTAATTTAAAGCAGCTGCTTATACTATTTCAGTGAATATCATTTTTTAAGATGGTTCAACCAATATTTACTAGATTAACTATTCGTTCACGAAATTCTCCCTGAAATTACAGTGTATATGGAGAATGATGTAGAGTCTCCTATTCAGCCCCTGGTATAAGATCATTACGTTACTGGCTAAATTCCTTTGTATTGGAACTATCTGAGGAAATGGTTATTTATGAGTTGACTTGTGCGTAATCCAAGGCGAATTTAGACAAAATATGGTTTAAAAATGTTGACTTTCATGAGATTTTGAAAACTCATTCGAATTGCAAACCTTGCACGTAGAAACAAACCTGAGCAGAAATAGAAAAAAGAAATAATCTGTTCAATCATAAATACATTAAACATTGCTAAATTTCAGGACTTGCAATTGTCAACCCTGAAAAAAAGAACCTGTTATCATAGCCTACCTATTGAACTTGGCCGTTTGTATGGCACAGCGGTCAAAATATAACCTGCAATTGTGTAGCATATGCATTTCAAATGAAATGCTTAACTTCCATAGAGAAAAGGAAGGAATATTGGAGAAGTACTTACATTTTTTTACCTCCGCTGCTCATACAAATATTAATCTAAGAACACTTTAGACAAGGAAAACGTCGAGCATAAAACTTTATCTACTCTATCTAAAACATTATCGACAAAATTATAAGAAAAATAAATGAATAATGATATTATGTAACCTGTATCAATGTTTCATTTGGAAATAAAAACATATTATTCCCTCCCTGTAATTTTACTATGCTGCCTTGCTTTTACAATGTATTTTCTATGTGTCACTATCGTAAAACCTTGGATCGCTCGAAATCAGGAGTTTGAGAGATTAGAGTTCGGCGGCAAGGTCAGCGACAACCACTTTAAAAACTACAACTACAAAACAATGCAACATAGCACACGCATCGTCTGCAAATTTTAGATTTATGTGTGAACCTAATAGTATACAGCCTGTCTCAGGGTAAGACGTACAGCTGACGCTCGCCTCTACTTACCCTGGGCAGTGGCGGATCCAGGATCTTTGAGTGGGGGGTGGCGGTTCGGATTCAGAAATTGTTAACGGGGGTGGGGGTGGTGAGGTGGTGGGGGACTATTGTTACGTTACACATATGATTTACTATGTTTCGGCTTCAGAACGGTTTAACGGGGGAGGGAGGGGGGCTAGATATCTTTTGATATTTCTGATGTCTGTCTGTTTCTTTGATGGTCTCGTACCCTGCGAGAGATGGGCATGAGTCCTACGTAAGTCTGGGCTCTCAGCTTGTAGTGCTAACCATGCGGCTTGGCTTGTGTAAGGCAACTTGGCATTTCCCTTTGCAACATCCTGGACTGAAAGTCGGGAGACAACAGACTCTTCAGTACGCTGTACGAATGAGCAAACCTGACATGTTGGGTGAGTACACTTGATGGCGTTACGACTAGCAAAATCAGATGGAACATTCGCTGTGCCTTTGAGATGACGAACGGATGCTTGGTAGCGACTCACAGTAGAAAGGAAGGTAGACACTCTTGGACTAGCTGAGAGTTCTCCTCTGCACATTTTTTCGAAAGCCTCAACACATGGCTTACTGTCAGTTAAAATACATGCCTTGTGGTTTGACTGTACTATGTAGGGCGAGAAGTGTTTTGTGGCCACGGCAATGGACAATGTTTCAATTTCACATGGGAGCCAGGTGACTTGACGTCCCCGTAGTTTTGCACTGAAGAAGCCTGCAAGCTTTGGCTTATTCCTGCGAGTTACATATAACATAGCCCAATACTGTGTCTTTTGACTGCACCGTCTTTGACTATCCAAAGATGGTCCTCTGGACGAGGTAAGGTTATTTTCCATGTATCTGATAGGGACGATTGGGCAGACGAAAAGGCATTGGCGAGGTCATCAGTCCACTTAACGTCATCTTGAGACAGTTTGCCGGCCTGAGCATCATCCAGTTGGGCTATGAGAGATGCGCAATTAGGAACAACGCGGGCAAGAACCTTGAAAGCGCCAATAAAGGACCGAAGATCACTGACTTTTTCGGGTCTGTCACATGTTGATAGGGTTGATACTCTGTGGGGGCTTGCTCGAATGGTACCTTCTTCCCATATCCATCCAAGGATGGTGGCACATTTTGGAGTGATGACTGTTTTTCAGGCAGCCAAGCGTAAACCATTTCGATGTAGTGCCTGTAAGACTCGTCGCCAATTCTTGAGTAAATCGTCAAGGTTGTGAGCACCACAGTACAGATCATCTGCCAACTTTGTTACAACACCTTCCTTTAATAATTCTCCCAACACACGGCACATAAGCTCCTCGAGAGCAGTTTCCGAACCTGGCATCCCCATTGCGCATTTGGTATACACCCTAACGCCCTTGAACGGAGTGGCCACTCCATAATATTTGAAAGATTCCTTAGCCAATGGGATTTGATGAAAAGCAAGGGTCAGGTCTGTTGTGATGATGTATTTCCATGATGCTATTAAACGTAGTGTAGAATCAACGTCGGGCATGAGAGAAGGTTGAGGTTTGGCATATCTTCCCACATCAGCAAACGCAGTTACCAGTCTGTGACCACCACTTGGCTTTTTCACCAGGAAGGAGGGGTTGATGTATTCCTCAGAAGTTTTAACATCCTCTGGCCTTGCAAATACGCCAATGTTTTCAAGTTCATCAAACTTTTCTTGCAATTCAACAAGTTTATTGCGTGAATATTGGGGACACCGACCTTTCCGTTGAGGCGGCTGTACTGGGCCCATGTAAACGACCGCCTTGAAGGGACCAGATGCACCATTGTACCCTTGGATGTCAGGGTCAAACACGTCATCGAATTCACATAGAAGAGAGCTGAACTTGTCTTTCATGTCGGGTGATAGAGTGTTGTCTGGATCGAGCTGTACAGCTGAGGAGTATTGTTGTGCTTGAAGTTTGGATGGCTTGATCAGGCTCTTTTTGAGGTCAGAAATTTCTTGTTTGTGTTCACATACAACAGAAGTTGCATGCACTTGGCAAAAGTGCTCGTGTCGCTTCAGAACTTGTGGACTTCCTGTCAAGTTTGGAATGCGTACCTTGCCAGCAACGCTGGTGATCGTATCCGAACTGGGCCATTGCAGGTTGTGTCGTGTTGTATTTGTCGGGCCTGTGCGTGGTTCAATCGCAAAGACTGTGTCAATCTGCGCAATGTCTGGAGGTAAGGTGAGTTAAACAAATTGTCCAGGCCAAACGGTGGAGCTCTTAGAAGAAGCCCTTAAGACATGCGTGCGTCTTACAGAATGCTCATCCGGTGACTCAAATCTTGAATTGTAGAGATACGTTGTTCCATCCCCAAGAATTATTTGGTAACGAGCAGGTCTAACTGTGATGTCGTTCAATTCCATGAAAGGTATCCCAGCAAGGATCCCAACATTAAGGTTTTCTACAACCAGGCCCTCAAAGTTGAACTCCTTTCCATCCCGCTCAAACTTGAATCTTGTCTCACCAACTACCTTGAGGGGAGATATGCCATATGCTTGACGGGCCGACTGTGTTGTTGTTTCCACCTGGACTCCAAGGAATGTAGCTGTGGATAAACGGATCATGTTTCCTGTTGCACCACAATCAATGGTTATGTTTGCCACTCTATGGCCATAGAAGGCTGTCATGGAAGGTGAGGTTCCAATTTGGATTCGAAAGACTGACGTAGATTCGGGAGGCTTTTCACTTTGCTGCTGCTGAGTGTCAATGTCTTACCATTCCTCAGAACTGGTTTGATCCATATTCAAAATATCTGCAATCCTTTGAGTCTTAGCCATATATTTCTTGTCACTGTCAGGTAGATAGGAACACTGGCTTAGAAAGTGGCCAATATTTGCTCTTCCAGCTGTCAAACCTGGAAGTAGCTGAACGCATGACCTTGACATCCTCTGACGCATGGACTTCATCTATTAGAGACGTAAGGGCCTGTAATATTTCTGGTTTAATCAAGCGAGGGTGCGTGACCTCAGATCAGTTCCATATAGCTGTTTGACAAGGCTTGGTAGATCTTAATGGATAAGCTGAAGCCAAGTGAGAACAACAAAATTTTCTAACGTAGGGGAAAGCTCTTCATCCTCCTCAATAGCTACATCATGATGAATAATGCCGCCATTTTGGACCAGCAAATTATCCTCAATAAAGGCTGTCAGTCTTCAGGGCGCTATCTAGTTGGAGCTTTAGATCACAAAAGTCAAGGAAATGGGCACCAGTTGACTGGAAGCCATAGTGTAAGCGAATCTTCTGCCAGATACTCTCTACTGATGTAGAATTCTTGACAATCGTTTGTCTTGAAATGACGGGGCAGTAGTGGGGCAGCTCTGGTTTTCTTAGCCCATCTTGCACCATCAACTAGGAAAGGGGCAAAATTCCCATCTAGAGCTAACGTGAAATAAGGTTCTGCTTCCAATTCTCGAAAGAATTTACAGTCTCATTTTTACTAAGGGACCATTGTTTAGGTGCGCGGTGAGTATTAGCCATGATCACACCTTGTACACTTCGCCTGTGGCAGTGTTATTACAAAAACGGCACTGATAGAAAACCGGACAGTTTTTGTTGCGAGGTGATGTTCACTTACCAGACGCTTCTGTCTGGATGATTGTCCACTTATTTGTGAAATGAGCCCTGTACAGGTATTTTACGTAAGTAGCGCTGGTAACGTGGGTAATAAAGCGCTGCCACCACGCCAGTCAGGACTCACACAACCGATAAACACCAACAAAGTCAACTGTCACTTCACCGTAATTTACTTCTCCACTTCCCCCGTTCAAAGATCCTCGTGTGATATTTGTACTCTCTTCTTATCCCGAAAGCTTTCGCCGCTTTCTAATTTCCTTCTGTACTTCTTTAGGACAACGGGCAGGTCTGTTCTCACTGTCATCTTCAGATCCCTCAATTTTTTCTTTTCTCTGCATGTTGCGTTTAGTACTTCTTGCCTAACGAGTTGCCTGACGAACTTCACATTTATCGGTTTTGGCTGGTTTTTGGTTCTATCCGTCGTGCTTAGTCGAGGTAGACCGTGAATGTTATCAAGCAAAATATCCGAAGGGACTTTCACGTGTTCGAACAGAGTTCTTACAGCCTTTTCCGGGTCTTCTTCGTCCGCTATTCCATACACTAATAAGTTACTGTTTCGGATATGCATCTCCATGGTAAGTAGTATTTTTTCGTTTTCTTTTTTTGGCCTTATTTATAGTTATTTTTTGAGATGTTCAATCTCTGTCTTGTTTCTTCTTATTTCCTCACTGTTAAAATCGACAGATTTAACCACATCAATCTTGGTTTGACTTAACCACGTCAATCTTGGTACTCAAGGCTGTAATTTCTACCTTTATTGTCTGTGTTATGTTGTCCGCTTGTGTTTTGAAGCTTTTGGAGATAAACGCTCTCGAATCTTCCTGTCCCGTCTCGGTCGGCATGGTCGTTTCCAATTCTTCAACGTTTACTGCGTTGTTTAGTTTTGTTCTCACAAATTCATCCATACTTTTATTATTAGTAGCCCCATTGTTCCCTCCAGAAGTTTTCTTTACTTGTTGCCATGTATTTTGGGCCATTTTAGATGGATTAGGGTAGGTTTTGTTGGAGCTCAACTACACACGTCTTTTGCCATGTAGCCTCGAACCGGAAGCAATAATAAACTAAACATAATGTCAAAATTGGACTCGGACATTATCACCACAGTCGATCGGTTAAAAAACTTTCGATTCCAGTTTGTATATCTATGGACGTCGCCATTTGGCGAAGAGCAAAGCCCACTCCAGTTTGAGAGGCTCTCTTTGGTTGTGTGAAATTAAATCGCACACCATCGCGATAAAAGTATTTGATTGGCTAAATCATGAGTCTCGGCTCGAAGTTTATGCTGGGGTTTACACCCAGGGTAAGAAGAGTGGAGCGTCAGCTATACGTCTTACCCTGAGACAGGATGAATAGTATATTAAGTTAGACATATTATGACGAAAGGAGCATTATTTAACATTGACGTTATGCTTCAAAAGAGACGAAGATACCACAGAAAAATCTCGGCTTAGCAAATGTTGCTTACAATATTCAGTGAAAGCGTCAGATTACTGCAAGGCAGACAGATGCTGCTTTGCTCGATGTCCGTCGACAGTTGAAGGTGATTTTAAAAAAGTACCGACATTATGATCATGAAGGTTACCTTAGACCTACGTTAGTAGTCTAAATTTATCAGTATTTCATAAACTTACCTGTTAGATTTGGGAAGATTGTTATCTGCGCAGGCGGAGATATTCCTACATTGTTGACAGCAGAAAGACGCACCGTGAAGGAGTTTAGGAGGGGGAGCGGGAGTGGGAGGGTGTGGCTGCACGTCCTGTCCTCAGCCTTCACCATATGAGACTCATCTGCCCACTCCAACAGGTAATGGTCCAGTCTGCCATGTTCCTCGTCTTTACTCAGACACTGACAGTAACATCAATCTTTGAATGGCGACTGTTAAGCGCTATAAGTACTAAGTAAAATACGAATTTGGTGCGCGCAATACATGTATATCATTCATCTATCTGTCCATCTATATATCTATCTACGATTGCTCATAAGTTTGATTTCAAGCTGCCGTCACAGCAAATCAGGATTGGGTCTGACTCTACTCTCATGAAAGCTGAGATACCCAGAATTGCGATAACTTTTTTCTCTCTTTTTTTAACAAAGGATTCATAACAGGGACTGAATTCGATCAATCAGAATTCAAACATGCACTCTTATCAGGTAAGGGGATTTGTTTGATGGTGTTGTCCTGAACAGAATCCTTCATAGCTTATAGTCGCTAATTTACGAATATCGATGTTTAAAAGGAATTTCTCATTTTATTCTTTTCGATATACATCCCATTGAGACTGCTCTTACAGGTGCATATGGGTGCCTTGCATTTTATGCATGTCATGCTGTGTTCACACATTGGTGTAATCCGTAAACTAAAAATCCGTTTAGGGATAAAATACCATTAAAACAAGACATTTAATATTCCATGGTTTATGGTTATCACAAAATGTATTAGGTGTCACTTAGTCTATTGTCTATGTGTATGTGCGAGGGAGCTGAACGCTTAATTTGGGTGTGGGCTGCTGGAGACGCCTACCTGCCAGTATATTGTCACCTTCCGCATTGCAGACTTCCATACTGCCGGAACAAGTTTGGGAGTGGCTGCAACTTAATGTAAACAGTCATTTAAATCTTAAGGTTCAATATTAATATTCGTCACTTGCAGAGTTCGTCTTAAAGTTACATAATGATAGAGTAGTTTGTTACATTATGTTTTACATCTTTGCACCATATCTGTTTATTTCTGTTCAAATCATCTCAATCATTTTGCATATTTACCCGAAAATATCTCCCGCAACTATTAATTTCTGCTACCGATAGCAGTTAATTTTATGTTAGCAGTACGCAGTTTTTCAATAAAGTTGTAAGAACTTTATCTTTATCTTTCAGCAATAGTTATGTTTTGTTTGGATAAAATAACATAAATGACATGGTTTGGCATATTCGGCTCGAACAATACATTTTAAGTATTTACAAAAAAAATTTACAAAGAGATCATTATTGTCAAGTTTGATTCAGTTTTACAGTGTAGTACATTACAAAACAAATATACACATTGCATTGGAAAATTAATTTTAAAACATTGCTGGATAACGTCAAGAAAGAATCTATTTCAAAGGCGAAATTACTGAGGGACAGAGGATCTTGGAACACAGCAGGGGTCTGAACGATTCAACATCGGGCATGTCAACCCTCAGTTCAGTTTAAGTGGACAAGTTCGTTCAGTGGAACTAGTGGATGATATCTTAGAGCACATATCATGTATTTTGAATGTCAATGAGGCTTTAAAGCATGGAGAAATTAAAACCAACAATTTTGCCTTTTAGGGTCCGAAACGACGATTACATGTTTCTTTACATCATCTAATTTCATGCCACACAATTACCTGTAGCAGTTTTGGCATTTCGTTGAACTGACCTGAGGCCTTTCAAAAACATTAGTTATTATTTTTCCCATTACAATTCCTAAACCGTTATCAACAACGACAAAAATTTGTAATATACTTTATCTTATACTCATTTATTAAATGTATGATCTTTAAGTCGCTATAAGGACCATTTTGTTTCAAAATTTAGGAAATCGGAATTTTGAAAATTTGACACCATCTGTCTATTTCTTCTTGCCAAACGATGAGATGCAAAGTGATCATGTTACACGTCGACATATGTTGATTCTAAGTGAAAATGAAGTAATACGATTAACGCCGAAACGAAATCCAAATTACATGACATTTTCTCTAAAATACACAGGTTGGTGAACAAACGCTTGGAATGTACGAGGCGAAGCCAATAAAGATATAAAACAGAAACCAGTGGTTGTGATATTGATTTATTTTTTCAATGTTATCTCCCTGGACCCCGATGCAAACTTTGCCCATTTGTCTTTGAGACTGTCAATGTCCTTGCGGTAGAAGTCCTATTACTGGCCCTTCAGTCACGCCTCAGTAGCTGACTTGAGTTAATCATCATTACCAAATCTTGTACCACGCAAATGTGATTTCTAATTGCAAAACAAAACAGATTGCAAAAGTCGCTAGGGGCCAGATCTGGACTGTAGGGGAGATGGTTAAGTTGGTTAAAGCCACCCTGTGCTATACGACTCTTGTGCACTAATGCGTTGTCATGAACTTCAGCGGTAAACATGCCGCTCCTCTTCTTCATGGTCGCCGCTCTTCTTCATGGTCGCCGCTCTTCTTCATGGTCGCCGCTCTCAATTGCTTCAACAAGTCAGCATAGTATGCTGTTATTGTAGTTTTAGGTGGTTAGTAGTCTCTAATTGTCATGCCCCTTGAACCCCAGAAAATGGTCTCCATGATGATGTCAACAGAAGGCTGAGTTCTGAACTTCTTAAATGCAGGAGCGTGCTTATTCTTTCATTGCATGAATTCTTGCTTGGTGTCAGGATCCCAATGACAAATCCGCATTTCATCCCCTGTAACCAGTCGGGCATAAAAGTTATCGGGATCAGCATTGTAGATGTTCAAGAGCTCACGATTCAACTCCCCGGTGTCGTTCTTGTCCATTTCAGTTTTGTGGCACCAATCTTGCAGACACCTTGAACGTGTGTAAGTGCTCATAATTTACGGTACAAACAATTCCATGAGATATCACGTCCACCTTTTTTCTACGATCTGACATGATTAAGCCTTAGACCCGTGCAACCATATCATCTGTAATGGCGTCAACAGACCTTCTTGACCGTGGGTCATAGTCCAAAGAACTGCAGTTACAACAGTAGAATATTAAGGGGATATTTCCCCATACACATTAGTCGTACGGTTACGTATTTCGGTCACATTCGCCCCTTTTTTCGTAAGAAACTTGATAACGCGATGCTCAGTTTTAGAACTGTCCATGATTATGAAGGGGGGAGGGGGGGGGGGGGGGTGTACCTTTGTTCAACAGGCGGAATGAATGATCGTGAAGGGTTGTTTATGTCTGTAAACTGTCGTAATATGGCCTATCTCAATAATTACATCACTTCTATGAAACTTATTGACTTCCCCTGGTATGTTCATCTCGTGTGAACATGTACATAATTCCAAGAACGGAAATGTTCCCTCCCCAATGCTGACGGTAATTGTTATCTTTTTCAGGAAGTGTAACATTTATGTGTAAAATATCTAGCATACCAAATATCAGCTGGTTTTATGCCCGGGTTATTTGGCAAGATATGCCAATCAGTGATGTTTCGCTCGTTTCGACAGTCACTCGCAATTTTGCTCCCGTGCATTATTATCAAACTTCATATAGGTTTGAAAGAAACAAAAGCCAGAGTTCAATTCATAGATGACAGTCTGTCAAATTTGAAATAAATACGTTTCTCAACTGTGATGAAAATGACTTAATTTTATCCCTACAGTGGTTTTTTGGTGGAAGCTTCCAAGGCATGCAAGAGTGTGCTCTCAAATCCCGCTAGAAAAGTTTCGGTGTCTGCTTCCAAGAAGGCAATGTGGATTCAGTACCAAAAGACAGTTAAAGATCATGTTGAGTAGAAACATTGCACACATGTATCATTGTAGTAAATCTAGTGAAAAAGTGAGAAAACCATTAACAAAGCTTTCTTGGGAAACCTATGGTTTTAAAATAATCTTTAAAAAGGAGAAAATGTTTTTAAGTTTTTTAGGATTGCTACTAAAAGATAAGTGCTAAGTCAGATTATAATTCCAAAATCTCCAGCTTACTATATCAAATGAAGTTCAAACGTGACATACTCCTAAGAGACTTCTTTCAGTAAAACATCTTTTTCATCAATTACGTAGTCCAAAATCTCTTTTGAATAAAATGAATGTATTGTATGTTTGGTAAAATTATGTTTTGTGTATCAGTCATGCATGAATCCTAATCGATATAAATGTGAGATTTTTACTGATGTAGTTTTTAAAAAATTGGTCATTCATACTTTGTACGACATTATGAAGCAATATAATGAGTGATAATAATGTAATCTAAAATGTTATTTTAGCAACTGAAAATGAGACTGAACCGTTAATTAATAATTAAGGACAATATTACATCTATATAATTCTATATAGCTATATGAGAGTAAAGTGATACATGCATGGGATAAATTCATTTCACATAAATATATATCAGACATAATTATCTTGAACTTTATATGCATATGGAGATCACAAAACGTATAGAAGGTTGCGTATTTACAATTAGAGAATTTGATAACTTTTGTCGTTTGATAAGATGATATTTAATATTTTTCGACATGAGGGCTTATTTTCTATACATTGCATCTGTAAAGCAGTAATTCTGTCATACAGATAATGTTGTTGATATAAAAAAAGGCACAGAAATTGACATGGACTAAACCACCTTCTACAATAAAATAAGGGAAAGGAGGAAAATCGCTAAAAGACTGAAGAGAAAGTTAAAATATATTCGCAAACGAATATAAACAGTTTTCATCCTTACAGTACATGAGCCGAGCAGTTTTCAGAGCACTACAGTAATTTAAAAAAATTGAGATAAGTATAATTTACATTCCTTTACATTTACATTTTTCCTTGCAAAACTCGGAATTCATAACGTTTATTTATCCAGATGAGAGGGAATGCATGATTGAAAGTCGATATCACAGCTTCTGTCAAAATGAAATGATATAGAAGAAAAAGGCCGAAATATTCACGTCGCCATCAGCTACTACTCGACGGCTTCCTTCTCTCAAGTAGATGATCTGAAGTCAGGTCAGTACTTAAATTAGCACTTTTCCATGGCCGCCTGATCGGGCTTGGCCATCTATTCACAAATACACACACGCTCTTTCGTGGGTTACGTCTCACAATTTGACCATATCTTCTATATGAAGGTGGAATGCTGCTAAATTCAAAACCACTGGTGCATAACGTTGTTTGTTTAACACTGTATGCATTTTTCTCTTTAAAGAGCCACTCCGTGATTTTCATAACATACTATTTACCTTTGCTACGAACCTAAATGTCATATGGGGTGATATGAAATTTAAAAAAATCTTTACTTTTGATCTCCAAAAGACATACATTTATATATATATATATATATATATATATATATATATATATATATATATATATATGACAAATACTGGTCCATGAAAATCTAAGAACAGCCTTATAAATGCACAGAGGTGTAGATATCACGTCCAATATACATGGATACTAATTATATAAGTTAACAAACACTATCAACTCCTAACTACCCTCTTGGCTGTTTTAGATAAGTCTCCAAAATTACGTTTGATTATTTGACCCATTTTCGATCAGAAATGCACCGTTCTACCTTCATATTGTCACTGTAAAAAACAATAAGCTTTAAAATGTGTCTTTTTGGTAACAGTCGATACATCGCGATCAAATGACACCATTAATAAAGTTTGGCATATATGACTCCAACAACTCACGGTGTGGCTCTTTAAGCATAAATTTATATACAAAACTGAGTAGACGCCGGATATTTCAAGCTACACATTGACGTTTATGCAAATGAGTTGAAAGCTATTAGAATGTTATAATCTAATATGGTAAAAAGTAGAGAGAAAACGTTAGCATAGCTATAAAAACCCACCACACTTACGGAAGCATGATATAGCTGGCAGCAATGCGTTAGGGGAGGGTAGGGTAGTTTTGCATTTCCGAAAACCGCTCAAACATGACAATAATGAAAATTGGAAATTTGTAAATTAAGCACAAAACTCAAAGTAATTTGGAGTTAAACTGAGTACTATACAGTTACACCTGAAGAATAAAGGAAGTTTAAGTATTTACAACTTCTTTAATGCAAAGAGATGTTCATCATAATCTTTATTTCCTCCTTTAAGAGATTATTGATACAAGAAATGAGGACAGTTGTGAGACATTCATATAACTTAAGAGTAAGAGAAATGTTATAAGGTTTACATAAAGAAATATGTTAGTCGGAGGACTGGTTTCTTGATTATTGCGCTGAAATGGTAGTTTTCAGTCACAGTTAATGTCTCTTGGTTACAAGTTCTCTCATGTAAACTGCCATTAGCACAAAGGTCTTCAAATGCAGAAGCAGTGTCATGGTCCAAGTCTACTCGGCAAGCCCTTCCCATCAGGTTCTGCAGGGTCTCATTGTCTGTGCTGTCAAGGCACATCCATAATTCATGGGAAATAAGTCTGTCACTGTTGTCCAGAATGCATCATATTTGTTATGAAGATGACAGCGTGATGTCATCACATGTCGAAAAAGATCATGATAGTTTTTTGTCACAAAGCAAAAATGTGGATTCAGTGTTGTCTGGAATGGCAACCAATAGCTGAGCCATATGGGTATATAGCTTCACATAGAGTCTGGCTGATGTCAACACAGTTGCTGCCCCAGGAAATTGATGCAACATCTTGAAGTCTTTATCTCCATCTATGCGGGCTGACCACTCTGCTGTGTATTTTCTTCGGATGTGTTGAGATATTTGTAGTTTAGTTACTTAGCGTGTCCAGCAAGTTGTGTTCACAAAGAATATTCACAATGTATGGGAAAAAAAGCCTTTTTGTGAGGGGTTATCTAATAGTTTCTTGGAACTGTTTTCTGCGGGTAGTACGCAGAGTTTATAGAAGAACATCAGCTGTCGTTTATGTAGTACTTCTTTGATCGGAGGTGACGTGAGGTGATATAGGGTTTAACGCCGCTTTCAAGATATCATTACTGCAGGGAGAAAGCCCGCAACACCATTGTGGCTATGCAATGCGGTGAAACCTGCAAGCATCGTCTGGAAGTAGAGAACCATGGGTGGTACGGCACTGAAATTAAGTATAGCATTGCACCCAAACCTGACTGCCTGTAGAACAGTTCTTTATTGCAGACAAAGTTGTCAAACCATGTGAAGCCGAACGCTATCCCGCCCCCTCTTTGATCGGAAGCCAGTTAATCATGTCAGTTATTGTTTGTGGTTGAAACCCCTGAAGAGTTTTGGCCATGTAGTGCGATCAAATGATGGTATGCTGGTGGGATGTAATACCCTTTATCTCTGTTCATGGCGGGGTTAAATTTCACAATATTCATTGCTTCTACAGTCTTTCTGATCTCTCTGATCCCCCTTGTTTGATGGTGTTGGGAGGTCTACAGGTGGCACGGCGGACCGAATGTTCTGCATCGATGGTCCTTGTTAGAAAAGTACATCAATTTTGGCCCGCTTCTTGAGTAATCGTCGGTTGTGGTGGCTGTTGATGCGGATATATGGAATGCCTAAGATGAAGGGGGCTGATTGCTGACGGGGTTTTTTGTTGGTTGGGTTGAAGATGGACTTCATTATGTTTTGGACTAGGTAGGCTGGATACTGGTTGAGGTTGATGAAAATGCCACTCAAAGAAATCAGATTTGTAACTCACCTACGAGTCAATCTTGGTAAATAGTGTTTTAATAGTAATACGTCAAGATCAATTGTAATACGTCAAGTACAATATTAATACGTCAATACAATAGTAATACGTCGAGTACAATCGGAATACGTCAAGTACAATCGGAACACGTCAAGTACAATAATAATATGTCACCTTGTGATGAGTCGAGGCATTTTTAAAAGTAAATTTCTTTTCCTCTAAACATTTAAACTGTGAATTCAGATCAGAGAGAGTGTAACGGTAATTGGAGAGACTTGAAAAGAACACGCTCATTGAAAAACAGACGAGTACCAATTATTTATCTAAAAAAATTTAAGTGATACTGAATTAACACAAACCATCCTGTCTCAGGGTAAGACGTATAGCTGACGCTCCACTCTTCTTACCCTGGGTGTAAACCCCAGCATAAACTTCGCGCTGTTAATTGTAAATTTTAAAACCTCCGATATTTTGGATATTTTCAGATGAGCGTACTGGTACGTATCGTGATGTTTCCGTATTGCAATATACCGATAATACCGCGCATCCTTACTGCGTAAAATACCGTGGCGTGATGATAGCTTTTCATCTCCGAAGAATCGACTCTAATCAACCTTCTGTAATGGCCATACCGCATTTAACAACGTATCTGCGAACATTTTTAGTTCACCATAGCGTCTTTCGTCTATCCATTCATCCGTTCATCCGTCCGTCCATCCTTAAACGTTTACGTTTTCGACTTCTTCTCAGGACCCAAGTGCCTCAAGGAAGTTGAAATCCTGTGTACAGGTACCTTGGCCAATGGGTATTATGAGTTGTAGATTTGTTGATTCTGTGACCATTAAGGGGCCACACTCTGCAATTTATTTTAATCTTCTTCTCTAGAATGAAAAGTCCTACAAACCCGAATTATTGTGTAAAGTGTATAAAGTGTAGATATGGTTTGTCTATGGCCATAATGCGAGACCATTGGGCTACGTCCTTAATTACTATTTTCTGGGTTTTTCGCCACCAAATAAAGGCCTAGACAACAAGCCTATCGAACTAATAAATTGTACATCTTGTGACTCTTTGGTCCTTTAGATAAGTCTCCAAAACGAAAATCAACAACGAGCTAAGATATTAATGATAGATTCCGGGACCTTTGAAAACTGTTTGTTCTTTTTCTCTTGAACAAACAAACTTCGATATGAAATTTTATACGCCAAGACAGATGAGCAAGAGAAGGCCAGCTTCTTTTTGTGGTGATAGCTTTGGTGATGTGCAAATGTGTTGATATTTATTGCTGGAGAAGCAAAAGTCCCAAGCTCTTATTAGCTGATATTTCTCACTTTATTATTATAGGGAAGTGACAGCCAATGATAATTGTGCTATTCGTATCCTTGTCAATCGGGTGACCAATGAACAGAGCAGTGAAAACATAAACCACGTTATCATGTATGTAATATGAAATATTTGGCATACCTTAATATGAAATTTGATTCATCTACTAATGCCATTGGAAATATACGTATATTTTCTGCTATAAACGTTGCTATCTGTGTACCTACTCAACATTGAAAAATGATTTCATACGAAGAGGAGTGAAGAAGAGAATACGTGTACCTGCTTAGTCTCTTATTTTGAATTCAAGATTTGGAAACTGCTTTCCATTTTTCTAAATACTCAAGCTCCAAGCAAAGATAAAAAAAAATCGTAATTTACTACTTTAGTGCTTTATTTCACTTGACAACTCGGCCAATTCTTGTATCCCCTCGCATTTCCAGCTTGATCTGGTTGACGTCGTTTAATGATATATAATTTCGCACTTTGAAGTTTACACATAATCCTGAACGTTGATTGGTTGAGAGCACTGTCATGTGATCTTAATTCCAGAGGTTCATTTCCCATGAAGTCTCCGAAAAAACGTTCATACTCGTGTGAACAGTTACTTGCTGTGTGAACGTTTGACGGAACTACTTTCTGGGTTTCCCCCCGATACTCTTGATCAAGTTTCAAATAAACTATATATCAGTACGTAAAAAAAAATTTGTTAAAAATACGTTTTACGTCTTTCCATGAACAAAAAAATACTGAATAATTGTGATTTAACAAATAACAAAATATTCCAAAAAATAAAATAGGCTAAAAAGTTTATTCATTTTAGTGTCGTCTGCTTGCTACGCTATGGATGACAACTTCGAAATTGACTTCGGCTATTTCAAAATGGATAATGAAGACGTTTTTGACAATTTTGATATTTTGGAAGATGTAAATTTAGAGCAACTTTTTGCTGAAATGACTGATGAAGTGACCATCACGTCAATGGATGAAGAATTTACTGACCAGGTGACGGAGATGGGAAATCCAGTGGTCAAGGAAAACAATGGCATATTCGAAATTACTACGGAAGAAAAACTTAAAGAGCTTGAACAACAACGCCACAGCAAGTCTACATTGAGAAATACAAAGTGGGGACTAAAAATGTTCAATGGTGAGTTCAAAATAGTTTGATTATAATTCAATTATGAGGCATAAAATAGACTATAGATTGAATAGAAACCATTCAAAACGTTTATTTGTTAACGTTGAAAAAAGAACACTAACAAATACTATTAATCTAGGATTTTATTTGCGAAAAATAAAGATTATAATTACCTTTTTACAGATTGGTCGTTCCAGACGAGAAATATCCAAGTGAACTGGGAAACTATCCTTCCTACCGAATTAGCGGAATTGTTGAGGTGCTTTTATGCCGAGACACGGCCACAAGTATCCAACATAAAAGGAAGCAAGGTTTCCACGAATTCCGAAGATTATCACCGTGACACCATGAAAAATCTGAGAGCAGCTTTAAACAGACACCTTAGGCTGCTCGGTCGTTCTTTAGACATCGTGAAAGACAGAGAATTCCGAAGAGCAAATGACTTGCTCAATTGGAAATTAAAGGCTGCTGTTCGCGAAGAGAAGTCTAAACCAACCAAACACAAGCCAGTTATAGACAATGGTGATCTGATGAAAATTCGAGCTTATCTCGATCTTGAATCGCCGACCTGTACCCTGTACAAATGTTGGTTTGATCTGTCTTTCCATTTTGTAGCTCGTGGATTAGAATTCCACAGTCAACTAAAACCGGAATTGTTTGAATTTTGTGTTGATGATGAGGGTAGGGAGTATGCAGCAATTAATCACGAGATCGTTCAAAAAACCACTCAAGGTGGCATCCATGACCCACAGAACAATACTCCTGATAAACGTATGTACGCTTCCGGCACATCGCGATGCCCCGTTTCGAACTTGAAACTTCTCATTTCCAAATTGCCACCACTGGCAGAAAAATTGTTCTGTATTCCCAAATCAAACGCGACAACCAATGATCCGAATTGGTATTCGGGAAAAACAATGTCCGAGAGGCAACTTGGTCAAAGAGTCCGACAAGTTTCGAAAGAATGTTCCCTGAGTCGC
Organism: Phorcus lineatus; assembly: GCA_921293015.1. Classification (NCBI taxonomy): domain Eukaryota; kingdom Metazoa; phylum Mollusca; class Gastropoda; order Trochida; family Trochidae; genus Phorcus; species Phorcus lineatus. The sequence goes on along the minus strand of OV121083.1, from coordinate 32,182,308 downwards.
GTGTACACTCCAAATTGTGTCCGAGCAACAGCAATCCAAGCACTTGCAGATGCAAACGTAGAATTGAGGCACATTATGTACTTGTCCGGTCACAGAAACGAAGCTAGCATACGTTCATACAACAGGTCAATAACCACTGACAAAAAACATGAATTAAGCACCGTTTTGCAAAGTCTAACTGACAACACAACTGACAAGCGCCCGGCCGTAGGGTCTAATGTTCAAATTTCCGCGACGGTTTCAAGGAACCCCGATGACTTTGTTCCAAATGGCAATAGCACAAATCTCGGGACGGAAACAGTTTCACGTCACCCCAATTTTGGCCGTGTCAATTCAGTGCAAAATACCCTTTCAACTGCAGAAAATAATTCGTTCTTTTCTCAAGAGTTTAATCTGTCGCAGATTGCTGGGTCATCGGGTGGCTTTCTCCCCCGTAGTCTTTTCAACAATTGTTCGATAAATTCCACAATTAACACTCACAAGTAAAAGGAATTACTCTCCGAATATTCCTTTCAATTTCGCCACGCTGAATAACTTCGAAATAAATTCGGTCAATGTATTCGTACGCGGTGAGCAGGTCATAGTTCAAACGAATCCGTCATAAGGTGTCTACGCAACTTGTTAAAACAATTACAGTATTATAAACGTTACTTATTTTTGTTTTGTTTTGATGTTTATGTTAACAATTACCGTTGTTATACTTATTAAAGCAGTTTGAAACTTTATCAGGCCTTTGTTTTCGTTTCTTATCAGCGAACTATTTACTTTAAGAACATTTCATCTTGGGGCGATAAAAGATTTGATTACTTGTGAAAACTTCAAAGTGCGAAATTATAAGAATTGAATGTCAGTTTGTGTGTTTGCAATGGAAAATGAACGGTGTCAAAGCAACATTCAAAATCTCCTGTGAACCGCTCGCAAGCTCGCTTGGTTCACAAGAGTTTGAATGTAGCTTTGACACCGTTCATTTTCCATTGCAAACACACAAACTGACATTCAATTCTTAAGTAATAATCTTCTATTGATATTAACACTTTATTTTTGGTCTGTTGTATAAATGTATAAACCATGGTGTGAAACATTGGCTCTAGTTTCAAACCTTAAACCTGTAAATCTATCAAGATTTTGGAAGACGAAAATGAAAAATTGGCAAATATTATAACTCTATTTTGAGGTACGTTCCTTTGTAAACAAAGCGAAAGTTCATTGTAAACGCTATGACATATCTAACGAAATCAAAAGAAGAATAACACATGTGCTTTAGTTATTTGCATTATTTGAGAAATAAAAAAATAGCTTTTTTCTGGCAAAAGTAGTTAATCAACAATACTTTGCGTGATATCGGTATGTTAAATGTTATAACATTTTTCAGTTTAAAATGACTGGTCCTTGACATGCTCACGGTATGTAAATCGCGTTGTGTCCGTCACAAATATCTGCAAATGCAGATAGAGGTCAACCAACATACAAGAGACGATTATTTCCCATGACCCATTTCTGGCCGAAACTTTATTTTAGTAATAACACCAATCTCTGTCGATAGTGTGGCAATTTGCAGTATTACCCTACTGAAGCTGTCCCTCGTTCAGCCATTGATGATGACAGTGTCCGCCAACGGAAACTGCCATTTTTGAAGACGTACAATTGTTCGACCAAGTAACTGGGGATCATGAAAATTTGAACATGCAACAGGTATATGCACGATGGATTCCCAGATGGCTCATACCTTTCAGAAGCAGGAATGAATCACTTGCTAAAAGGCACTTTTGGAGAAAAAGCACGGTCCTTTGGCTATGAAATTCTTCCTCACCCTCGTTTCTCTCCTGAACTTGCACCATCTGATTTCCATGTATTTCCAAGTCATCTTTTAAGGAAACACTCGTTTATCTGATGATGAAAAAATGCCTTCTGAAGTCAAGTCATGGTTTAATAAGCAACCCACTGACAAGTTGAAGGAAGGTCTCTTTAGTTGTATATAAAACGCTGGTGGTTACTATGTATCGAAAGACAAAGAACTGTTACAGAATTTACACGGACACTTCAACATGATTTTTGTAAGCAATCTAACAACGAAAAGCCTGAACGGCTCCAGACATCACCCAGTGTGAACGTGTACGCCCGAGTGTGATTCCAAGAACGAAAAAGTACGCTCCAAAATGCTGGCGCTATGTTCTGTTTTGTCTCACAAGAGCGTTGTTCCTTGTTAAGCAATCAGCCCAAGAAAGCATTTTATATAATTTCTTACAATATGCAATGACATACGGATGCTAACAGATGTAGTTATGAAAGTACACACTTTGCATATATCATAAAACATTTGGTTTATCTTCACTGTTATGCCAAAAAGGCATAATGTGCCCTCGTTCTAATTACTTCAGATATATATGCGGTTATAGAGTATAAATATATACCTAGTCAAGGCAGAAATACGGTAAGTAGATGTAATAAACATAAGTGTGGTAAATTGAAATGCTGCAAAGATTTATTGATAATAGTAATATGTTGTGCGATAAGTTATGGAGAGGTTCAGGTTGATATAGATATAATTGTGTAGGTGCTTGTGAATTGCATTCTCAAACCAGACAAATCATCATTTATTGTTTGTGTTCGGTTCTATAAAAATGTTTTTTGTGCAATCCACACATATTTTTGGAAATTTGTGTATAAACGTTAATGTAGTACTTGTTTGTGTTACATCCCATCAAAATAATTTCCATCTATACTTGCAGAAAAAACATAACCAAAAAGGGGATTTTATTGAAAGTTGTAAACAAAGTGTGAACTCACTGAGTTAGAATAGCACAGACATGTTAATAGTCCGAAACCGGTCACTGAATTATCTCTCTTTACAAAACGACAGCCAGGTGAGCATTTGGCAGGGATTCAAGTCGATAACTGCACAAAGGGGGGAATCAACACGTTTCATCTATGCACCTTCAGATGGGTAAACACCCGAAATACAGTTGTCGAAATTATTTTTTAAAATTTGTAGTTGTGCCTTTAACATGTTTTGGTATATTAGAGCTATTGTCAAATTGATATTGTTCCCAAAACTCGAATGTATTTGTATATATTTTCCTATACTGACATAAAGCACGTTCAGATAGGTTTTATGTGAAAGGATAATTCAGTATTCACATGATACCTACTACCATCTGGCATCGTGACGTGGGCGACAGCAGGATCACTCCAAAGTCCGATAGAATGACCTTCTGGTGTTGTGTAACTTCTAAAGACTTCAACAAGCATGGTCGATGCCGGTCGTACTGATACAGTTAGCGTAGCATTGTTGGTTTCGTAAACATCTGGCTGCATCAAATAAAGTATGTTCAAGGACAATCTCATACATCGTCATTAAACAAAGAATGTTCAAGGACAGTCTTCTATTTCGTCATTAAACAAAGTATTTCAAGGACAGTCTTCTATTTCGTCATTAAACAAAGCATGTTCAAGGACAGTCTTCTATATCGTCATTAAACAAAGTATGTCCAAGGACAGTCTTCTATATCGTCATTAAACAAAGTATGTTCAAGGACAGTCATCTATATCGTCATTAAACAAAGTATGTTCAAGGACAGTATTCTATTTCTTCATTAAACAAAGTATGTTCAAGGACAGTCTTCTTTATCGTCGTTAAACAAAGTATGTTCAAGGACAGTCTTCTTTATCGTCGTTAAACAAAGTATGTTCAAGGACATTCTTCTATATCGTCATTAAACAAAGTATGTTCAAGGACAGTCTTCTATATCATCATTAAACAAAGTATGTTCAAGGACAGTCTTCTATATCATCATTAAACAAAGTATGTTCAAGGACAGTCTTCTATATCGTCATTAAACAAAGTATGTTCAAGGACAGTCTTCTTTATCATCATTAAACAAAGTATGTTCAAGGACAGTCTTCTATTTCGTCATTAAACAAAGTATGTTCAAGGACAGTCTTCTATTTCGTCATTAAACAAAGTATGTTCAAGGACAGTCTTCTATTTCTTCATTAAACAAAGTATGTTCAAGGACAGTCTTCTTTATCATCATTAAACAAAGTATGTTCAAGGACAGTCTTCTATTTCGTCATTAAACAAAGTATGTTCAAGGACAGTCTTCTATATCGTCATTAAACAAAGTATGTCCAAGGACAGTCTTCTATTTCGTCATTAAACAAAGTATGTCCAAGGACAGTATTCTTTATCATCATTAAACAAAGAATGTTCAAGGACAGTCTTCTATATCGTCATTAAACAAAGTATGCCCAAGGACAGTCTTCTATTTCGTCATTAAACAAAGTATGTCCAAGGACAGTCTTCTTTATCATCATTAAACAAAGTATGTCCAAGGACAGTCTTCTTTATCATCATTAAACAAAGTATGTTCAAGGACAGTCTTCTATTTCGTCATTAAACAAAGTATGTCCAAGGACAGTCTTCTATTTCGTCATTGAACAAAGTATGTTCAAGGACAGTCTTCTATTTCGTCATTAAACAAAGTATGTTCAAGGACAGTCTTCTATTTCGTCATTAAACAAAGTATGTTCAAGGACAGTCTTCTATTTCGTCATTAAACAAAGTATGTTCAAGGACAGTCTTCTATTTCGTCATTTAACAAAGTATGTTCAAGGACAGTCTTCTATATCATCATTAAACAAAGTATGTCCAAGGACAGTCTTCTATTTCGTCATTGAACAAAGTATGTTCAAGGACAGTCTTCTATTTCGTCATTAAACAAAGTATGTTCAAGGACAGTCTTCTATTTCGTCATTAAACAAAGTATGTTCAAGGACAGTCTTCTATTTCGTCATTAAACAAAGTATGTTCAAGGACAGTCTTCTATTTCGTCATTAAACAAAGTATGTTCAAGGACAGTCTTCTATATCATCATTAAACAAAGTATGTCCAAGGACAGTCTTCTATATCGTCATTAAACAAAGTATGTCCAAGGACAGTCTTCTATTTCGTCATTAAACAAAGTATGTTCAAGGACAGTCTTCTATTTCGTCATTAAACAAAGAATGTTCAAGGACAGTCTTCTTTATCGTCATTAAACAAAGTATGTTCAATGACAGTCTTATTTATCACCATTAAACAAATTATGTTCAAAGACAGTCTTCTATTTCGTCATTAAACAAAGTATGTTCAAGGACAGTATTCTATTTCGTCATTAAACAAAGTATGTTCAAGGACAGTCTTCTATATCGTCATTAAACAAAGTATGTTCAAGGACAGTCTTCTATTTCGTAATTAAACAAAGTATGTTCAAGGACAGTCTTCTATTTCGTCATTAAACAAAGTATGTCCAAGGACAGTCTTCTTTATCATCATTAAACAAAGTATGTCCAAGGACAGTCTTCTATTTCGTCATTAAACAAAGTATGTTCAAGGACAGTCTTCTATTTCGTCATTAAACAAAGTATGTCCAAGGACAGTCTTCCATGTCGTCATTAAACAAAGTATGTTCAAGGACAGTCTTCTATTTCGTCATTAAACAAAGTATGTTCAAGGACAGTCTTCTATTTCGTCATTAAACAAAGTATGTTCAAGGACAGTCTTCTATTTCGTCATTAAACAAAGTATGTTCAAGGACAGTCTTCTATATCATCATTAAACAAAGTATGTCCAAGGACAGTCTTCTATATCGTCATTAAACAAAGTATGTTCAAGGACAGTCTTCTATTTCGTCATTAAACAAAGAATGTTCAAGGACAGTCTTCTTTATCGTCATTAAACAAAGTATGTTCAATGACAGTCTTATTTATCACCATTAAACAAATTATGTTCAAAGACAGTCTTCTTTATCGTCATTAAACAAAGTATGTTCAATGACAGTCTTATTTATCACCATTAAACAAATTATGTTCAAGGAAGTCTTCTATATTATGATTAAACAAAGAATGTTCAAGCACATTCTCTTAAATTATCATTAAACAAAGTATGTTCAAGCACATTCTCTTATATTATCATTAAACAAAGTATGTTCAAGCACATTCTCTTATATTATCATTAAACAAAGTATGTTCAAGCACATTCTCTTATATTATCATTAAACAAAGTATGTTCAAGCACATTCTCTTATATTATCATTAAACAAAGTATGTTCAAGGACAGTCCCTTATATTATCATTAAACAAAGTATGTTCAAGGACAGTCCCTTATATTATCATTAAACAAAGTATGTTCAAGGACAGTCCCTTATATTATCATTAAACAAAAGTATGTTCAAGGACGGTCTCTTATATTATCATTAAACAAAGTATGTTCAAGGACGGTCTCTTATATTATCATTAAACAAAGAATGTTCAAGGAAGTCTTCTATATTATGATTAAACAAAGAATGTTCAAGCACATTCTCTTAAATTATCATTAAACAAAGTATGTTCAAGCACATTCTCTTATATTATCATTAAACAAAGTATGTTCAAGCACATTCTCTTATATTATCATTAAACAAAGTATGTTCAAGCACATTCTCTTATATTATCATTAAACAAAGTATGTTCAAGGACAGTCCCTTATATTATCATTAAACAAAGTATGTTCAAGGACAGTCCCTTATATTATCATTAAACAAAGTATGTTCAAGGACAGTCCCTTATATTATCATTAAACAAAGTATGTTCAAGGACAGTCTCTGATGTCGTCATTAAACAAAATATTAAGAGCTGTCGTAATAACAAAAGGCAAAGTGTAAAAGAATGAGTAAGGTTTCACCTATTTTAGTTAAAAGATTAAGAAATAGATAATCCTAACCGGTGGACGTGGGTCTTTGTCTTCAGTCATGTTAACGCGGTACGTCTCCCTGTCACCACTACCATTCCATGACAGTGATAAGAAGCTCTTCGTTGAGTTCATCTTCAGACCAACGATCGGATAAGGCTTGACTGTATAAATAGTAGAGAACGTTCTTATTTTGGAGTCACACATCTTTTATAAAACAATAATACAATGTATACAAATGTCCTATGACCTATGAGACACCAATGAAAATTGCTAATAAATATTGTCACATAAGCAATTAAAGCAATTTTCATTTGGTTGATGTTTGTATGATGGGAACGTTTATGCTATCATGCGCCTGTCGCCTCTTGAACATTCATCTTAGTGTGCTTGAAAGAAGCAGTTGTAAAATGTCACATCTGAGGAGAAATAAACATTTAATTTCTTCATTATAAATTGTGAATGAAGAGTTTATCAGCTCCGCTTCTATAGATAGGGTATCATTGATGTCATAGTAAAAATCAGAATTAACAAGAAGCTTCTTATCATCAAATGAATTGACACTGTCACAGTTTTTATAAATTATATTTCATACTTTTAAAGGATGAGTTAGTAGGAAATTGTTTCCTCCTATCGGTGTGTAATGAGAGAGTTACTCGCCCAGTGAGGTGGCGCTGTTCAGTGTATGTAAGTATGGGCCAATTTGAATTTGTCATTCTCGCTGAAAGTACACCACGGTCGTTTACATTATTAGTTTGAATTCTTTAACTCGTAATTGTGCATTTTATAATGACTAACGTTTATATGTTGCAGGTGCGGTTTACTCTGAGAAGACATGCCAGGACAGCATGTAGTGTGGGTACAGTTTGGCCGGGGAGCCGTGATAATACTCCACTGTTGCAGTTGGTTGTATGGTTGGATTTGTGCTGAAGAGCCGTTATAATACTAACATATCATACTTATAGATGTGCACTGTCTGTTTTATACTGAAGGCTTAAGAGTCTTTATTATACTTGAACATACATTCTCTCAAAAAAGAAACGCACGGAAAAATTTAAAGTTGTTTTTGGTATTTTTTCCAACTAACGTTTAACAAATTCAAGATTTCATGTTACACATACTTAATATAAGTTTAAACTATTATTCCATCGCCAAAACGTAACTCTTTACAACAAATATTAACCTTTAAAGGTTTTTTCGAAATGAGTGATTTTTTTTCATGTGGAGAAGCGTGAGAATGAGTGATGCACGTGAAACTTGTTGAACTTGTGCTCTGAGTTAAGGTATATAAAAAAAATTCCAGTGTGGTATTTTCAGTCGCATTATTTCGCGTACACGTCGACCTTTAAATGCCAAGACTGAGAACGGAATATCGAAATATTGCAATAGGACGTTTGCAGGCTGGAGAATCTGTTACTTCTGTTACACGACACTTCAATGTCCATCACAATACTATTTCTCGGCTTAAAACTCGTTATCAACAACTTGGATGCACCCGGGACCGCCCAAGAAGTGGTAGGCCAAGGGTTACAACTGCAGTACAAGATCGACACATCCGGTTGTTCCATATGCGCAATAGGACTGTTGCAGCAACTGAAACCTCTAGACATGTGTTAGGACTTCGAAATATTTCAGCACAAACAGTTAGAAATCGTCTAAAAGAAGCTGGATAACGTGCAAGACGACCTTACGTCGGATGCGTTCTATTACGTCACTATCGCCAATCACGTGTACGTTGGTGTAGAAATGTCCAACAATAGAATTAAAGACACTGGCAAAGGGTATGGTTCAGTGACGAGTCCCATTTCATGCTACGATGGTAGAACTCGAGTATACCGGCGGCGAAATGAACATTACGCCCGTAACTGTGTTGCACAAGTTGACAGATTCGGTGGAGGCAGTGTAATGATGTTGGCAGCGATTTCCCACCAGCAAAAAACTGACCTAGTTCATGCTCAGGGGAACTGAACTGCAATTCGTCACAGAGATGAAATTTTGCATCTCACCTACTTCCAGTTTATGACGCACGGAGGCATGTGTTTCAACAGGACAATGCTAGACCCCACACAGCACGCATCACATTGACTTTCTTACCAAACCAGAATATTACTGTACTTCCCTCTAAATCGCCCATTTAAACCCTATTAGACACACGTGGGATATTCTAGATAAACGGCTTCGACAGCGTCATCCACAACCTCAAATTCTTCTACAACTACAACACGCTTTGCAGGGTGAATGGGCTAGAATATTGCTCTTCTGTCTTTGTATTAACTGTTTCGAGGCTGATGAGCCGTTATTATTCAATTATTTGGTGACTGAATAGTAAAGATGGAATTATATTCATATTTGTATATTTTTATCCTGACTGGATCTATTTGCTTTGTTTTCTTTAATTAAGGATATGCTTTATATGTATGCTGTAAACTCTCCAGTAAATGTTGTTGTTGTACATGTTTAGGGAACACGGTTCCAGAGTTTTCTTCATAGAAGTTTATCTCTGTTTTTACGTGTCGGGCTTCAGCAACGGATTGTTGTAATTACGAAATGGAGCTATGTTCCCATATACCAAACTTCTGTGAATTATTTTCTATCAGCGACATGATTTTGGGAATGTAAATAAACTCGGCCCTGCACACTATGCAGCGTGTCCCAATGTTGACCAAATGTTATGTTGTTTTTGAGTGTAACGGTTTGTGAAGGAGAAGTTCTGCTTTCTATTGAAATTGGTAACCTGTAACCAGTTTTTTATTCGATATTCAACTAATGAATAACTCGCTGACTGTTTTGAGTAAGGAATAAATAACTGGTTATGAATCGAATAGCTCTTCCCTTGAGGGTCACTTCGGACAAAGATCCCACGTCTCTCACTTATGAAAAGTAATGCAACTAACTCATAAAGACACAACTTCCTCGTTTTCCAGTTTCTGCAATATAAATCATGCCAGTCGAACCCTTGTCCCCACCCCGAAAGCAATATATCTTAAATTTCATGGCATGCCTGAACTATGATACATTTATATATAAGGTACCAAAAAAGAATAACTCACTAGCATGGTATTCGATTAACGAATAACTAACTGGTTAGTTCAAATAACGAATAACTAACTGGTTCATATTTAAAATATGAATAACTGATTGGATAGTTATATATATTATAGTTCATGTTATGCCCGTGTTATAAACTCTTCAAAAAAAGAAACTTGACACTGACTTTCAAAGTTCAATATAAAGACCACAGATGCAAGTTAAACATTGAAATGAAAACTAAAACGTTGTTTGAAGATCTCTGTTCAGTAAATTTTATTCAGAATAAGCATGATCTTGAACTGCACAGGTGCACAAGTGTTTCAACATCACAGGGGTGCACAAATGTCAGTATCGGGTATGGCCACCATTGGCATTGATTATTGCTTGGCACCAACGTCCCATGGATGCAATCAAGTTGTCAATCACAGCCTGTGGAATGTTCTGCATCTGCCATTCGTGCTGAAGTCCTGGAAGAAGTCCTGGAAGTGTTTGGGGTGGTGGATTCCTACTGCGCACGCGTCGATCTAGTTCGTCCCAGAGATGCTCAATTGGTGACAAATCTGGTGACCTGGCTGGCCATGGCAATGTCTGGACATTGTTGCGCTGTAAAAAGTTTTGACAAACACGTGCAACATGTGGTCGAGCATTGTCCTGCTGAAAGAGACCACCATGGACGTTGACGTGAGGAATAACGTAAGGCTGTAAGATCAAGTCCCTATACCGTACTCCTGTGAGGTTACCCACAACATGCACAAGGGGTGTCCTAACAACGTGACGACTCCCGGCCCACACCATGACACTCCCACCTCCAAATGGGACAACCTCCTGAACACAGTTGGCAGCATAACATTCTCCACGACGTCGGTATACACGTTCTCGTCCATCACATCGTCGAAGCAGAAAACGGGACTCATCAGTGAAGAGAACGGTTCTCCACCTTGCACGTGCCAATCTCATCCTCTGTTGACACCACTGGAGACGTTCCGCCAGATGACGTTGCGTTAAAACAGGACGTCAAACCGGTCGTCGTGGAAAAAGTCCAGCCTCTCTCAGCCTGTTGCGTACCATTTGGTCGGAAATTCGACGCAGGCCTGGTATATGTGTTGTTGTTGACGTTGCTGTCCTGGTGCGTTCCCGAATGTGGAGCAGTCGGATGTACCGATCTTGGGCCCGAGTAGTCACCCTTGGTCTGCCTGACCTTGGCCTATCATCAACGCTGTTTCGGGTGTTGAAACGGATCCACAATGAAGAGATGGTCTGTCTGGACACGCCAAAGTGTGTTGCACCATCACGCTGCGTAGCTCCTGCTTGCAGTCTGCCAATAGCGTTGTTTCGTTGCGCTCTGTTCAGTCTTGGCATTCTTCAGGTCGCTGTACCGATGTTATGTTGTCTGAATGAACAGCGGCTGATATGGCTTTTTATACCCCTAAAGCAGACACGTAAAGCAGACGTGTCTGCATGTAAACCTTCATGATCCCATGCTGCACGTGCTTTGGCAGAAAATGCATTTGGACGAATCGCTCGTTTTCGTCCCTGAACACAACGTAAACTTTTTGGGCCATTGTTTTTGGTTAATTTACACTTTTGAGCAAGTCTTTCTTTAAATTACAGGTATATATCATGAAAAAAATTGACCCGTTTCGTAAAAATCAAATTTTCTTTTTTTGAAGAGTTTATACACATTTATAGAGAAAGTATCAATAATGAATAGCTAACTAGCATGATATTAGAAAAACGAATTACTAAATGGACATTTAGTGAAAATTAACTGTGTATGAGCAACTTCTTCGTTTTCAAGGCTATTATCTTTCTCTGTGTTTCTCAATTGTTTCCTCGATTCTTCAGACATGTGTTTCTCAATTGTTTCCTCGATTCTTCAGACATATGTTTTTCAATTGTTTCCTCGATTCTTCAGACATGTGTTTCTCAATTGTTTCCTCGATTCTTCAGACATATGTTTCTCAATTGTTTCCTCGATTCTTCAGACATGTGTTTCTCAATTGTTTCTTCGATTCTTCGGACATATGTTTCTCAATTGATTCCTCGATTCTTCAGACATGTGTTTCTTAACTGTTTTCTCGATTCTTCAGACATGTGTTTCTTAACTGTTTTCTCGATTCTTCAGACATGTGTTTCTTAACTGTTTTCTCGATTCTTCAGACATGTGTTTCTTAACTGTTTTCTCGATTCTTCAGACATGTGTTTCTCAACTGTTTTCTCGATTCTTCAGACATGTGTTTCTCAATTGTTTCCTCGATTCTTCAGACATGTGTTTCTCAACTGTTTTCTCGATTCTTCAGACATGTGTTTCTGTTATACCGGTACAAAACCGCCCAACTCGGTATAAAATCGCCCCCTTCCACGAAATAAAATTTCCCCCAGAATAGATTCGTCCACCTCCATAAATGCTATATAAATAGTGTTTACATCTTGAAATGCATGAAAAGGGAGTCAGATATATTCAATGTATTGTTTATTGCTTGTTAACAGGTATTTTCGGAAATAATTTAGCGATTCTAGTAAAGCTAATAATATTGCCATGAAAGGGGAGACTTGGGGTCCGTTCGGTTTATTGGATTATCTAAATACATGTAATCACATCATCGAATTATTTATAAGAGGCATAGTGAACATGTAGTTTTGTACTGGATAGGTTGAACATACCTAGTTACATTTAGTTGCCGAATCTATACTTGGTTTGATGTAAATACTTAGAGGTGGTAAATCTATACTGGGGTTGATGTATATGCTTAGAGGGGGAGATTCTATACTCGGTTTGATGAACATACTTACAGGGGGAGCGAATGTATACATGGTTGGGTGCACATACATAGAGGGGGAGAATCTGTACTGGGTTTGATATAAATGCTTAGAAGGGGAGAATCTATAATTGGTTTGATGTAAATGCTTAGAGGGGGGAATCTATAATAGATTTTATGTAAATTATTAGAAGGGGAGAATCTTTAATGGGTTTGATGTAAATGCTCAGAGGGGGCGATTCTATGCTGGGTTTGATGTAAATGCTTAGAGGGGGCGATTCTATGCTGGGTTTGATGTAAATGCTTAGAAGGGGCGATTCTATACTGGGTTTGATGTAAATGCTTAGAGGGGGCGATTCTAGTGTTTTGGGGATTAAAAGTTCTCCGAGTTTTTTTGTGTGGAAATCGCTAGATTTTTTACTATACATTGCACTTAACTAGCATTGCTACGTGTCATGTCTCTGATGACATACAGTGCGTCTGATACTATTGATATTTTCTTAACATAAGGTAACTTATATGGTTATGTATTAGAGTTTCGCTGTTCTGAGTGCATGTCATACAGTTATGGTACATTTAGAGTATTATATTGTAGCTACTGCATCTGAAACTGAAGACCTATTAGTCTTTTGGATTTCCCCCTTTTTCTGTTTTACATCCTTGATGACTTTTGCTAAATATGAACAAGAAAGTCATGCTTTCGGACACTGCGAAAACTTTGACACTTTTAACGAGGATATTAACTGTGTCAATCGGTGAACGGACAAAATCCCCACTGGACAAAATCCCTAAAGACATAAATCCCCTAAGTCAACTCCAGCGGACAGAATCCCCATCCCAAAAACAACAACGTGGACAAAATCCCAAACAATCCATTTAGAATATGTCTTCGTTAATCACATGATGGTTTTTTTAAATTAGTACCCTCATTACATTATGTTATTTTTAATGAGTAGGCTTAATTAGGCATTTTTCTCTTTATAATCCTTTTTCATAGAGCGTTGTTTTGATACAAAAACTCCAATTTGTCTTTGATCAGTAGTAGTAATTTATTGAAAGTGAAGTTTGAGAAATTGTTGTTTCGAGAAATGAATCTATTTTGTCATTGATAGTAGTAGTAATCATAGACTCTATAAGGTTTCACTGAAACTATAGTGATTAAAAAAGCTTGAAAATGCTTGTAAGTGATTCTTATATGAATCAAATAAATTGTTATACACTCCTATACTGTGGGTCTTTTTTGTTCACATCTTGGGGATTTTGCCCCAACCTGTTGAAGATTTTGTCCCAACCTGTTGGGGATTTTGTCCCAACCTGTTGGGGATTTTGTCCGCTGGGGTTTTTGTCCTAGAGGATTTTGTCCACTGGGGATTTTATCCTACGACCGTGTCAATCACGCTTAATTGATTTACAATGGGGTTACGTCCCAACCTAGAACGGATATCAGGCGCCAGGTTGTCTCAGCAAAGTAGTTGTAAAAAAATCCTGTCAGGGGGTACTTCACCGGGGATCATAATTACGGGTACTCAACCTGATGAGCAATAACGATTTAATCTAGACTGTATATATCACGGTACGTTAAAATTAGCAATCGGAACAAAGTACCAGGAAAAAAGTAACAGTTCAACAAAATAAATTTTGAACAAGTTACTTACAAAGTAAGATGATACCCTACGTTTGTCTACATTTATCCTTTAAAATTTATTATGTCATTGTTTGGCCTAGTGTGTTGATTTGCTTTGCACACACTACTAAATAAACAACCCAAACATATTCCGTCAACATTATCAGCACCGAATTTATGCTGTCATCATATTTTCAACAAAATTCACTGCGAAACATCGGTAACATTCGGATTTTGTAATGGAGGTGCTGAAGAACGGCGAAACAATCCCATTGAACCGCGATTCGAAGAGCTGGGCCAGGACTCTTTTGATTGGCTGATGTTCGCGCCTGCTCGACACGGAATAGACCTGTAATTCGTTAGATGTAATAACGGACTTCGGGACATATTACATATTATATTACAGCTAGTTTAAACTAGATTGTAAATTGGATATCCTCAGTGCCATGTTCAGCTGTTATTCTTCTCCTTATCCCATTCACTTCCTCATCAACCCTAGTCTTGAATGAGTCCTTAAAGTGTGGTTCAGACTTATCCATGAATACATCTTTCAAGTGATCCGCCAGGGCATTACCTATCTGATGTGCTTGTCTCAGTTGAGAATCGTTAACCTTCAGGCAAGATATTTGCTGCTTCTTTCAACCGCGTCTTAGTAGTGCCCGAAACAGTTTCTGTGATTTTGTGATGCAACTTCAAAACATGCATGTAGTGTTTTGTTCGTTCACATATTTGATAATAATATAGCTTTCTCTATCTTTGGACTGAAACCAAATAATTCTTGACCAAATTCTTATGCTAGGTATTTTGTTATCCGACCTTTCATAGTGGAATATTTATTATTAATACACCCTTATTAAATGCAAAGACCCTGATTCAGTATGTAACATTTTCACTGCAAAAGTAACCTTTTTATAATAGTTGACTTATGTAGAATCTACTATTATTAGTTTCTAGTTAGCAATATAAGTTTCGTTTGGTGTCTGTGTATATATATATCTTTTTAGCAAATTGATTTATTCCGGACACGTAGGTTACCAAATACTTAACAGTGTTTACATATATTTTGATTTGCATCTGAATTCATAGGTACAAATGTTGACCATGATCATGAGCTGAGATAACAATTAAGGTTTCAATTTATTTTCAGATACTTTCACCAATTTGTTACGAGGACGCAATCAATGATACAATTCTCAAGACCGGCAGAATTCTTTTAACATACTCTTTGAAGATGCAGGAAGAAAATGGTCTTGAATAAGGACAATCACACTTTAAGAATTATTCTTCAGCTTAGGACAATGATATGAAGATTTGACAAGCAAAGTTTAAATTTAACACATATAAAAGCAAATATTTTGTATTTTACTACAGTTGATTGAATTAAATAGACTTTGATATTGAATAAATATTTTATCTTATTTGAGCTTTTTTCTTGTTTATTTTCAAGTCACAATTGCTCATCACTTAGCCTGAACATTTTGAATCTATTCCTAAGAATATTTAAATCCAAACATGAAATTAAGTTACCATATCAAATTATAAAATGGTATCCATTATAAGTCATTATATTGTTTGAAATAGTGGAATAATGGGGCTTAAATATATCCATTTTCATGTAAAATATGCCTTTTATGCCTTACAAAAAAACAGGTTTTTATTTGAAACCCTGAATCCTAATGAAGTTCCCACTGCATAGCATTATTATACTGGGGTATAACACAACAACTATAGGACATGTGTTAAGATTTTTTCAGACGTATGTTAAATATTTTGGGAGGTATTTAAACTTCTAATAGAGGTTTAATATATATCTAAAAGACGTCTAATATACGTCTAAAAGTTTATAGACGTCTTTCTAGACCCACATATTAGACGTCTTTTAGACGTCTAGACTGTCTATTTTAGACGTCTTTGTGCCTGCTGGAAGGCTTTTGCCTCACCTAGATGAGACAATGACTTCGAATGAGACATATCAATAAACAAATTAAAGATTACCCTACAGATAACCCAAGATAGTGAGTAGGGAGACATATTGCCCGTATACTTACTGATGTGTTGTGAGTTGATGGTGACAGTTGTCTTGGAAGGGGTCGAGTTAGAGCTGGGGTCCATCAGCGTGAGGATGTGAGTGTAGTTCCGCGTCTGGTCCACATCAGGCACATTGAATCGTCTATCAAGGCTCTGATTTGTCTTCTGATGTCTCGCAGTTGGATCTTCACTGTCAACCAGAAACATACTTGGGTAACATCTACAGTCACTACATATGTCACTTTACCGAAACAACCACCGATTGACAGTTATACTCAAGCTCAGAAGTCATCATTAAATATGGTGGAAGGCGGTATAGGGGGACAGCGATGAGAGAGATGTTGAAGTAACTGGGGTAACACTCCAGAGTAGCAGTGTAATGTAGTAATCAAGAGTGGTGAAATTAAAGAACCTGGGGTAATATTTAAGAGTTGCAGTATAATGCACCTTCGGTAATATCTAAGAGAAGTAGTGTCATTCACCTGGGCAAACGCTGAAAAAGCAGCGTAATATACCTGGGGTAATATCCGAGAAAAGTGGTGTAAATAACCTTGGGGTAACATTCGAGCATAGTGATATTAAAGTACATTGGGTAATTTTCCAGAATAGCGGTGTCATGCATTTCGGGTAATCTTCAAGATTAGCAGTGTGATATACCTTAAGTAATATTCCAGTATAATGCTCCCTGTGTAATATTCCAGGCTAATGGTGCAATGTACTATGGGTAATATTCCAGACAAGTGGTGAAATGTACTATGGGTAATATTCCAGGCTAGTGGTGTAATGTACTATGGGTAATATTCCAGGCTAGTGGTGTAATGTACTATGGGTAATATTCCAGGCTAGTGGTGTAATGTACTATGGGTAATATTCCAGGCTAGTGGTGTAATGTACTATGGGTAATATTCCAGGCTAGTGGTGTAATGTACTATGGGTAATATTCCAGGCTAGTGGTGTAATGTACATGAGGTAATTTTTCTAGAGAAGTAGACGAATGTTCCTGAGGTAATATTCCAGTTTAATGATGAAAAAGTACCAGGGGTAGTATTCCTGATCATAAGCAGTAATATACTCAGTAGTAATAGCATACAACTACCAGGGTAATATTCAACAGTAGTGGTTTAATGTATAAAAGGTAATATTTCATAGATGTACTATAATGAACAGTTGAGATATATTCCAGATAGGCAACGTAATTAACGCTTGGTAATTGTTCAGTGCAGCGGTGTAATGTACATAGGGTAATGATCTAAAGTTGTGATGTAATGACAATAAGTAATGTTTTAGAGTTTTGATATAAGGTAGATTGGTTAATAGTCCAGAGTAGAGGCGTAATGTACCTAGGATGCTTTCAAGAGTATTTGGATTGTTAATTTGGGGTAATATTTCAGAAATATAATGTAATATACCTTGGATAATATTCGAGAGCAGCGGTGTACCTGGAGCAGGCTTGGGGGAGGTTGTAGTGGCACCACATGGTCAGTTGGCCAATGATCTCGCACCCATAGTCTCGCACTGCACATTTATCTGTTAAAAGCATTTCAGCATGTCAAACATCTAACATTTACAAATCATCTCATGGGTATCAATTAATACAAAATTAGCATTAACTCAGAGAAATGAAGTATCTTCATCACTTTTGTAGGAGTATAACAGAATAAGCACTGTTACAGAAACGATAGGAAGAATTAAAGTAACATTGCCAGAAGAAAAGGTAACAAAAGCTTGTTTTATTACTTTTAAAGGTAGTGAAAATACCACTTATAATAGTGTTCACTTAAGATCGATTAATTCAAGCATTATTCATCCAAAAGAAACGATTTTTTAGAATATGAATTAAAACCATATTCCTACCACATTCTTTAAGATGATATTCACAGTACTAAGGATATACATTTGACAAGGAGTTGTGTAACAATGGGGGTCCAAAATTCAAAACTCAATTTCTTGAATATCTTGAATAAAATTATAATTTGAAAATGTTGTTCTGTCAAAAACCAATACATATCATAATGTTAACCCGTCTTGTCTATTTTGACACACACGAAAATGTATTCAAATAAAAACATTTTACAGGAATAAGAAAATATCACTTTTCAATCTTAACCCCAAGACTTTATTCAGATTTTAGAAAAATTTCTGTTCAGCAGCTGTGGAAGTGAACCCTAGTCATCACTGTGGAGAAGTGAAGCAGAATCAGCACTCTAGTAGAGGTAATAGATAGAAGGGAAACATCATCATCATTAATACAGAAGCAACAGAAAAAAATGACGCATCATCTCCAAAATATTTGACAAGTTAAAATGTAAAATCTTCATCACTGAAAAGAAGCGACAAAATGAACTAAAACATCGCCACAACTGACATAGAAGAAACAGACAGAAGTTAATCAGCATAACTAACATAAAAGCAACAAAGAGAAGTGAATAATCCTGTTATTGAAGCGACAGGGAAAA
This sequence comes from Phorcus lineatus, assembly GCA_921293015.1. Lineage (NCBI taxonomy): Eukaryota > Metazoa > Mollusca > Gastropoda > Trochida > Trochidae > Phorcus > Phorcus lineatus. The sequence continues at coordinate 32,163,705 of OV121083.1, read as the reverse complement.
TATCTTCACCACTATTAAAGAAGCGGCAGGTTGAAGATAATTGATGTAATAAAATTTAATGCAAGATAAAATATTTTATGGCGCTTCAGTGAGTATCATTTGCCTATCATCTCCCTTGTACCGTAAGTGGTCATATATGCCGCCCTTGGTAAATTGTGAGTAACCTCCCTTGTACAGCCTCTTTTTCGCTCATTCGATCCCTGTCAACACATACGGTAGGATAATATGAACTTGAACCTGAAGGATAAAATCTTCTAAGGAGAGTATGTTGATTTTAATATGCTGATCAAAGGTTCACAACAAGACATATTTCCAACACAAACGCAAGTGTTGACAATCAATGGTCAGCGTCAAATTGAGACATCAAACTCCTCTCAGAAAGCAGAAAGAAATAACGGATATCAACGACTGGACAACTGCCTTTACAATCTTTTCAAGCGTGTATTTGACAAAGTTTCCTCAGCGCCATCAAGAGCTTCTGAAATACATGCACACAATTCGTATGGCAGCCATGAGGCAGGTTGGTTGGAAGAGCTATGACGCACATTTTCGCTTACACCAAGCAAGACACCCAGAAGGCTTTCATCAACTCGGAAATGTGGATGCTTTACATGCAGTCAAATGCGCATGACATAACATTTGGCTATCATCGCAACTACGAAACAACTCATTGCAGTTTTCAAGCGACTGCTGTCAAGAGAAAGCACACCAATAGCTGTTGTGATTCAAACTACCGGGCTTGTAGCAGACCAGTTTGCAGGTATTTACACACCTGTATTACCAATAATGGAAAACACCATTAAAAAATCGTGTTATCGTGTCTCAAGAAACCAAGGCAAAGCAAAAATCGCCAAAGGGACAAGTGGTCAGCAAACTGGACAAAGGCAAGGCACCAATTAACACCGATAATCTGAAACAGCTGTGTGATGGTTACCCCGACAGAGTTGTAGCTGCGAATTTGATGTCTGGGTTTGTTGATGATTTTACACGGGCCCACGTGAATCGTCAGATTGTCAAATTCTAAAATCAGCGGATCAGCATGAGGAATTTGTTTATAACAAACTTGCAAACAAGATTCTTATGGGGAGAATTGCTGGACCTTTTTAATGACCCACCAATGGATAATCTAAAAATATCCCCAATCGGTGTAGTACCTAAAAAAATCCATTGGAGATTATCGTCTTATACATCATTTATCACACCCGGCGGGAAGTTTGGTAAATGATTACATGCAACCGTTCACTACGCCAAGTTTGAATAGACTATACAAATGATACAGAAACTAGGGGTAGGATGTTTATCTAGCAGAATCTCATATAAAAAATGCTTTTCGACTATTACCAGTTTCACCTGCGGATTTCAACTTGCTTGGTTTCAAATTCAAAAACAAATTTGACTATGACAAATGTCTACCAATGGGATGCAAAATAGGTTGTGCTCATTTCGATAAATTCTCTAACTTTTATCGAATGGGCAGTTGCAGGAAAACTTACCTTTGGGGAAATCTTACATTACCTAGATGACTTTGGGGGGAGAAAGGATACAACCGATATTTCAGCGGTGTTTTTACACCTAAATGTCCCTATTGCCGAAGAGAAAACTGTTTATCTATGCACATGTCTTACGTTTCTCGGTTTGCATATGAATAGGCTGACAATGTCTGTATCAATCCCACAGGAGAAAATAAAGGAGACAAAGCTTCTAGTTCATGATATATTGAGGAGGAAGAAAGTGAAGCTATTTGAAATGAAGTCACTGATAGGGCTACTGAATTTCTTTTGTAGAGCCACACCCCCGGTTAGAGCATTCTTTCGGAGGCTAATTAGTTCAACATGCGGAATGACAAACAAACATCACCATATTCGCATTACCCAAGAGAAAATTACATTACATTATTATAAATCACTATTTCTCAATCAACACTTGAGTTTGTACACTGACACCTCAGGGAGCACCGGTTTCGGGATTTACTTTACCTACGGCGACCCCCCTCCCGGAAGAGATCTTGGATCTATCCATTCGGAGACACATCGTCTGATACAGAAGTCAGTGGCTCACAGTACACACACAGCATAAAGTACAGCGTTAAGGGAGTTTCAGTCTTTCCGTGAGCTGTATTAATTGTCAGCAAGATGGCCAGTCTCCGTCAGTCATGTAAGTCACTACATTGTTTACCTTTCACTTAAAAACAGGGCACCAAGTACAGTTGCATAACATGTATCAGCATTATGCAGGGTGCACAAGCTTAACTCATATGAAGACCTGACAGATCATTATAATAATATAAAGAAAATGATGCATTCTATCAGGAAGCAGAATCCGTGTAAGGATACAAGAGCACCAGTCACAAATAAGATTCTGCTAAGAATAATCGGTTTTGTAGGCCATGTACAATTGGAATATAATTCACAAAATAAGAGTAGTGTGTTGCACCACTTATGAGACGAGACTGTTCACCTCAGCATTTTTCGGGTTCTTGCTAGTTGGCGAAATTGTTCTTGGTTGCCCAGAACAGTCAGAGAAAGTTCTATTGCTATCGGATTTTTCTATCTATTCCACTCCTATCTCAGTTAAGATTCGCTTCTCGAAAACAGATCAGTTTGGGAGGGGAACAACGCTGCTTATCTGTGAGCACCCAGATAAAACTGTCTGTCCAGTCTCAGCTATGAAGCAATTTTATCGATACGTGCAGAAGGGATAAAATATCTTTACAATCATTTCAATAGTGACGCTGTCACAAGGTCTCAAATTGATGCTGTCTTGGTAAAAGCGGTTAAGTTTGCCATTCTTGACCCAATAATTTACAAATTACACAGCTTCAGAATTCGAGCAGCGTCGTCAGCGGCGACCCTCGGTGTACCCGAGGACACTATCAAACTAAGATGGACATCCACTGCCTATATTCCGGGTATTTTAGCATGTCTTGGGATTGGTTACTCCTACCCAGCTTTGTGTCATTCAAATGTGTATGTACATTTAATGTTAGTATTTAAATTGTTAGTAATGATATACCTTAAAGTGATGCAAGTTTGGTTCAGAAATCTGGATCCTTGGATGGCTGGTGACGTGGTTGAGCAGTCGGGGACTGAAATGGCAGGACGTCCATACCATGATTGAGTGCCACTGACAGCACTACCCGAAACCAGACATACTTGTTATTCATGCTGGCTCCAACGAGTTGGTGGGCATAAAAGGAATACAACTTGGCATGGAAATCACAGAAGGTATGCCACGTACAAAAAATCTGCTATGTGTTAGCATGTTGTTATGTTCAGAAATGGTCTGGAGCTGTGACCTGGTTGGAAGTCGAAAACAACAGGAAAGGAGTTAACAGGGCCGTCCGACCATAGCTCATGAGATCTGTTCAAAAGATCCGGGTTTGTATTTCCAGGATGGGGTCCACCTGTCAGTTATAGGCAGGGACATATTTATAATTTCCCTTCAGGGGGGTATTGAATTCTTTCTCCGAAACCCTAAAGCTAAAAGTTTTCTTTCTATCCTCTCACTGGCTTGGTTATATGGCATAAACAGTATTTTCGGTCCTCGCGGCGGTGACCCTCCGGAGGTATTTGATTTGCTAAGAATGCTTGCTCTCTCTTGGTTACCCATTTGGAGCTAGGGGTCAAGGTTCTCTTTACCTTCGGGCCGGTGCTTGACATGCTAATGCTGAATTTATATACCACCTATCATCTGTCACCTCCCTGCCATATTTAATCACTTTAATTCAATAAATTGGCTGCGCCCTTGTATCTCAAATTTACAACTTTGTTATCCTTTATTAGCACTGGTAGATGGCATAAAGCATCTTCAGAACTGAGAGAGTAATTAGAAACACAAGTAAGCGAAGATTCGACGGGCGAACATTCAAGAATAACATCTGTCCAGGAAATATAATACACATGACAGCAATATCAGGTATCTACTAAACACTATCAAAAAATATTTTTCCTTTTATCTGATGTGAAAAAGTTTTCAGAATTACGTTTGAGTCTTTGGCGCGCGCCATTGTCCTGGTTTCCATCATAAATTACAACTTAAACCTGTTAATTGTCTACATACTGGACTGATCAACTGTGGTGGTTTTAAATATGGAAGGGGATGTGTGCCAAAAATGATATCATGTAAACTCGTAATTCGCAAGTTGTGACATGTCGTGCTCAACCATGCAATTCTCGCAAAGATCAGTCCAAGTATACAAACCTAACATTTCAATCCTGTAAAACTCCACTTGCTGTTCTCAACTTTACAAAGTTCAAATGTAATTCTAGAAATGTCAAAGTCGAAACTAATTTTTTTATTTCAAACGTTTTACAAATGGTAAATAAAAAATGAAGAGTTGTAAAATCAGCCTTACGAAAAAGCTTTTGCATTTCCACACGTTATAGTCTACTTTCCTGTTGCTTCTATTTCAGCGAGGCTCTACTTCCCTTCTCCATGCCGCTGACATGTCTGTAATTACTCTTTTTTATTTCTCCCTGTTGCTACCACATTAGCGCTGATTCTACTTCACCTCTCCCTGTTGCTTCTATATCGGTGCTGATTCCACTTCACTTCTCCAAGCCGCTATAGTAGCAGAACTGATTCAGCTTCCCTTCTTCCTGTCGCTACCGTATCAGTTCTGCTTCAGCTTCTCTTCAGCCTTGATTTTGCATTGATAGCCAATGCTATTCTTTCTGCAGGGCCTTAATCTGAACTTTCTTGGCCACTTCTCCCTGTTGTTTCTAAGGCAGTGATGATGCTTCATTATAACAATCATGATGATAATTCACTTGTCTCAGTTTTTTTAAGAAGATACTTCATTCTCCCTGCCGCTTCTATAACAGTGGAGAAGATACCTCATTCTCCCTGCCGCTTCTATAACAGTGGAGAAGATACCTCATTCTCCCTGCCGCTTCTATAACAGTAGAGAAGATACCTCATTCTCCCTGCCGCTTCTATAACAGTGGAGAAGATACCTCATTCTCCCTGCCGCTTCTATAACAGTGGAGAAGATACCTCATTCTCCCTGCCGCTTCTATAACAGTGGAGAAGATACCTCATTTACCCCGTCGCTTCTATAACAGTGGAGAAGATACCTCATTCTCCCTGCCGCTTCTATAACAGTGGAGAAGATACCTCATTTACCCCGTCGCTTCTATAACAGTGGAGAAGATACCTCATTTACCCCGTCGCTTCTATAACAGTGGAGAAGAAACCTCATTCTCCCTGCCGCTTCTATAACAGTGGAGAAGATACCTCATTCTCCCTGCCGCTTCTATAACAGTGGAGAAGATACCTCATTCTCCCTGCCGCTTCTATAACAGTAGAGAAGATACCTCATTCTCCCTGCCGCTTCTATAACAGTGGAGAAGATACCTCATTCTCCCTGCCGCTTCTATAACAGTGGAGAAGATACCTCATTCTCCCTGCCGCTTCTATAACAGTGGAGAAGATACCTCATTTACCCCGTCGCTTCTATAACAGTGGAGAAGATACCTCATTCTCCCTGCCGCTTCTATAACAGTGGAGAAGATACCTCATTTACCCCGTCGCTTCTATAACAGTGGAGAAGATACCTCATTTACCCCGTCGCTTCTATAACAGTGGAGAAGAAACCTCATTCTCCCTGCCGCTTCTATAACAGTGGAGAAGATACCTCATTTACCCCGTCGCTTCTATAACAGTGGAGAAGATACCTCATTCTCCCTGCCGCTTCTATAACAGTGGAGAAGATACCTCATTCTCCCTGCCGCTTCTATAACAGTGGAGAAGATACCTCATTCTCCCTGCCGCTTCTATAACAGTGGAGAAGATACCTCATTTACCCCGTCGCTTCTATAACAGTGGAGAAGATACCTCATTCTCCCTGCCACTTCTATAACAGTGGAGAAGATACCTCATTTACCCCGTCGCTTCTATAACAGTGGAGAAGATACCTCATTTACCCCGTCGCTTCTATAACAGTGGAGAAGATACCTCATTCTCCCTGCCGCTTCTATAACAGTGGAGAAGATACCTCATTTACCCCGTCGCTTCTATAACAGTGGAGAAGATACCTCATTCTCCCCGTCGCTTCTGTAACAGTGGAGAAGATACCTCATTTACCCCGTCGATTCAATAAAAGGTGTATCTAAAGATGCTTCTCTTTTCCCTACCGCTTCTTGAACAGTAGTGAAGATGATTCATTTCCCCTGCCGCTTCTATAGCAGTGATGATTCTGCATCACATTTCCCTGTTGCTTTTAAAGTAAAGATGCTGATTTACTTTTGCCAGATTCTTCTAAATCAGTGGTGACGGTGTTCCCTTTGTCCCAATCTCATTGAAATCAGTCCGAAACTAATCGCTCGTACCTCGCTGCGTTTCTTGATCTGACCACGGCTCCATAAGAGCCGCGTCAGACGGCCTTGACCGCCAGACTGTGCCAGCCAATAAGAATCGAGGTAGAGTTTGTAAATTTTAAAAGTAACGTCAATACGAAATTATTTTACGAATGGAATTCATTGTTTCTATTTTGAATGTTTCTCATAAAATGTATCCCTTTTCAAACAAAAATATTGCGAAATATTCGTAATCAAACCTTATGTAATGGCGGCATTGTTTGTGTTATGTTGGAGAAAAACGATGATATTTACTCAAATTCTGAACACCGACAGATGGGATTTGTGAAAACTTGATGCAGACTAGGTTTGATCGAAAATATCAAAACGGGAGTAAATGCATCATTTGGTAAAATATATATTGACTGCTGCACGTGCAGTTTTTCATTTCAAGTGAGTGAGTGAGTTGGGCTTTAAAGTCATAGTCTCATTTTTGCAAGGCAAATTGTAATAAATGCCGGAGAAATAGTTCACCACTCATAGAAATCTTTCCCCTGACGTTTGCAACAATTTTTAGAACTCTACAGGCATTCTAGCCCTCAAAAATGAAGTTCAAACTACCCTACCCTACCCGAATATTATGTCTTTTGCGAGCGTTAGTCCTTACCACGTCATTTCGCGGCCGTGACGAAGAACGCATAAAATTTCCAGGCTGAATATCCAATGGGAAATAGCTAATAGCTTACGCTTTTCAAATAAAGAAATAACAAAAAGGTGGCAAACTCAAAGAAGATTGCGTCTGTCATAAGTATCGGCGCTGCGATGACTAGATTTCCGGTGTTTCGTACTCGCGATGGGATTGCACTTGATTCGGTACCTCATCTGTCTGAAACGGCATACGCCAATAAGCTGCTTCATCCAAAACTGTAAAACGAGCATGAAAATGAAAATCTTTGCAAATGCGACAGGAAATATTTGTGTTAGTGATCAGATTTTGTTCGTGAAGAATAATTAGTTCAGTTTAGTTGCCTTACAAAAATGAGACTATGACTTTAATGTGCTTGAACAATATTTAAGTTATTTATGAAATTTCATTGTCACAAGCTCTCAGTCTTTGTATCAGTGCACAACAATTTTATTCTCGTAAATAATCTACTACTTATGACGTAAAATATATGCGTTGAATAAGGATCATTTAAAAAAGTAGAAAAAATTAATTACTTGAGGAATACGGCCCGATGTGATTTAATTGTTCAAATTTAATTCTTGTTGCTGTCAGTGAATACATGCAAATAAAACAATCTGACTAAAGTATAATATGAAATTTTCGCTTGGAATTTATCATAAAGCTGGGCGTAGGTTTCGAATGTAAACGGTGATTTCATTGGCTGCAGGTTAGCAGCTAGTAAGGGTGGTAACTCGGTAATGACGTTAGGTCTCGCTGCTTCGTATCCCAGGTTTTGTTACCGATGAGGGCAAGGTAGAAAATGGATAGAGTCTATCTCGATACATTTTCACCTTGCCGTGGGAAGATGATAAATATAGGCTGGCATTAGAACTCTTACTCATCTTGCTTCTTACAATCAACTTTGTGATCATCTGCCTTGATTCATGTTTGACTCATTTGATATTGTATTATAACTTGTATTAGCTTGATATTGTAACCTTAAACACTTTGTTTATCATTTGATTGATTAAATTGTAATCAATAAACAATTGTCTTGTTATATTTTGCTGGTTTGACTGGGGACATTATACTATTCCAAATTCATTCGTAACACTAGCATAGATAGCTATCTGTATAATAATATTACAGTGATGGTGCTTCACTTTTTTCTGTTGCTTCTGTATTAATGATGATGATGTTTTCCTTCTATCTATCACCTCTACTAGAGTGCTGTTTCTGCTTCACTTCTCCCTGTCGCTTTTACAACAGTGATGATGAAACTTCACTTCTACAGCTGCTTTGTTTCACTGAAATCGTCATTTTTCGAAAATTTGAATTGGTCACCATTTCTCAGCAGAATACTTTAAAGTAAAACTTTTTTTGAAGGGATCATGTCTAGACTACATATACAAGGGACACATGTGTGGTAAGCGGAAGATAATTTTGGCAAGGTTCAAAGCAAAAATTGGAGATTGCCTTATTTCATGCATGAAATATTATTTGAACACAGTTTCGAGCTGAGGATAACTTATATGCCTATAAAGTTTTAAAGTTTGGTAAATTATTAACTTTTTTATATTATTAACTGTCCAGTTCGGTTTTAAAGGAATAAACAGTTTCTCTTTGATATTGTTAATTTACCGCTGATGCTCTGTATTGAGATTGTCAGCCACGATTAGATTGAGATCCTCGTATATTTTAACTACCTTTCTTTCTCACGATTTCCCTCTGGATGAATAGTATTATCGACTGTATTTTCCTCTATCTGTTCAAGTCTTCACACGGGCTACATCTAACTTTGTACTGAGGATGAAGCCAACCCATGTCCCCCCAAGCTGCTGAAAAAGCTGAATTTTTACTCATTGCAAGGAACAATCTACGGGCTCTGTTTTGAATCAAACAAATTTCAAACAAACATCTATCAAACCATTATGCAAATGGCGACATTTCAAAGTCCATTATTCATGTTTAATGTTCCCAAATTATGAAATATTGATTAATATGAATATACTTTTGAAGTGAAGTGAACCTATGTGCAAATCTCCTAAAAGAAACAAATTCTCTCGTTCATAAACAATTTGTGTCATAAGTGTGTGTTATAGATAAGTCTCCAAAATTACGTTTGTCTATTTGACGCGCGCCACTATCCGGTTTTCGATCATAATTGAGACGTTCTATCTTCATACTGTCACTGTAAAAACCAATAAGCTTTCAATGTGTCTTTTTGGTAACAGTCGATACTTCGCGATCAAATGACACCATATATATGACTCTAACAACTCACGGAGTGGCTCTTTAAGCTCTCTATGCTTGTAGCTCATACAGTATTGCTACAGATGCTGAGTTACTCACATTTTAAGAATTGATGAATCTGATGGAAAGATGATGTGACTTAACTGCTGTTACTTTAAACCTTTCAGTGTATGGCTGTTTAATGGCAGATGGAAATGGTCAGCAGCAGTTTAGGACTTGAAAAACAAATCAACGTCTGAAGTCTGAAAGAGCCATTCCCCTGAGGCTCCTTTCTTACATTTAATCAAGTAATTGTTTTTGATAACTGAATATAAGCCTATTTTGATAGTGTTTAGCAAACCTGAACTGGAGCGGCACAGCTAATATGTGTAGGAATCAAGAAAATCAAGATAATTGCCGACGAAGAGGGCATTAGAAAGATGACTGCCAGGGCAGAGGGTAATATCAAGGTAATTGCCCCGGACAGAGGGGCATGATTAAGATATCTGCCACGAGGAAGCGAGTCTGAGGTAAATTACGAGAATTCGTGACCCTCAAGAACAATTGGAAATGTCACTGGAGGTTTATATTGGTAAATACCTGCTGTGAGTTTGGATTAAGGTACGTCTAGCGACACATCAACTTCTGTTACAAATGCGTTTATGTGCTAGCCTAAAAACGCGGTTCTGGTTTTACAAATCAAATGTTTGTGAATAGGTAAGAAGAGTGGCCTACCTGTAAAGTTGGCTCCCGCAAACACACAGTAGGCAGGAAAGAGTCCAACCATTAAGTGAGCAAGCGAATCCGCCGCCATATTGCTGTTTGTTGTTTTACCTAATTTCTCTCTGTGAGTAGGATCCAATAGTTACAGTCTCGATCACATATCTCGACATCTTGCTTTCACAATGTTGAGTGAGTGTCACTATCCAGATCAGGCTGAGATACCATTGTATTACCTTACACGTCAAGCACATTGTATCTGCCATGTATTATTCGTGGGTCAGTAGAAACATATCGGTTAATGTCATGATATGTGTTGCGTTCAGTAGCGTCAAGTTAATCTGATGATCAAGTCATATAACTGTAACAGGTAGGCGGATAGATCAGCTATTTGTTATATTTTCTGGTTATGACAGAGAGAAGGTGTTCCCTAGCATTCTACCCTCACATTGGACAGGAAATAGATGGTCAAGTTCTAATGTTAGAATTTAGATAACCTCCGCTAAGCTAGAGGCAGGAAAGAGGCCATTGATTTCGTGCCATTATTCCATACAAAATCTCGATGTGGTGACTCGAAGCCGCGAAATCACGAAACGCGAGAGAAACGAAATGGTAACTCAAAAGGAAATAGCGATATCGCGAAACCCGTGCCGAGGGAAAATCATGAAATGGCAGGTGCCAACATTCACGCTGCAAACTTTTGGTGACTTTACTGATATCCAGCAATTTCTTCACACTCATTAAAATTGCAGCTGAAGTCGTTATTTGATACTGTCCAAATCACTAAGTCCAATCTGATTAAAATCTATAATCACTGATTTGCACCCTAGTCATACAATAATTTTTTTTAGTCACTCAACTATGATCCGACAAATTTGAGTTAAATCGGATTGCACTCAGTTGCGGAAATTCGAAATCGCGGAATAGCGGAGCAATGCGAAAACGTGAATCTGTAAGGAACACATGCAGGCCTACCATACAAACGGCAGACACATCTTCAAAACTGACTACAAGTACTTTACAAAAGAACACAAACCACCTATATAGGAATTCAAACCCTCCAAAACAGAATTCATACCCTCAGGACACGAAAGCGGACAACATATCGTTTTGAATGGAAAAAAAACGTGCGAAACGGTAACAAGAACATGCGGAACGGAACACTTATCACCGCGAACGGCTGACAAATCACCCCAGAGTCTCAGTTATAGTCTAGCAAAATGGCAGCCAAGGACTACGAACACGCTTTTGATAATTATGTTATCTCTCCCTAAAAGTGTTAACTTTAACATATCACTTCCTTTAAACGAACCAAATATACGAAAAAAATTAATGTATTCAAATACATTTGTAACCAAAAACAAAGGATAGCAAAAGTATCAATCTCACAACAGTACACAGAATAATCTAGTATTTTTTAAGTTCTATCCGTAACCCATTTACATTATCGAATATTTCTAAAGCAAAGAATTAGGTCTAGGTCATTCAATTGACACTCATTTTTATACATGATATTTTAGGTGAGTTTTTTTTTATTTCATTTTATTGATCACTTGGCGTCATAATTTTTATTTTTCATATCATCTCGATTTCGATGGAAGCGGTCCTCCATAACTTGGTTGCAAAGCTTTACACTTCACAAGTTAACCCGGGTCAAACAGCAAGCCGCCTTCGGCCACACTAGGGACCAAAGTGTACAACATTGAAATTGATGGTTTATGCGCTATAGCTATATCTGTGTGTGCATTGTATTGTAAATGTTGTAATCTTATCTGCATACCTTAAAGATCGACTGAAATGACCAATGGCAACTTTCGTGATTCATAAAATACGTATTCTAATTTGCCGGTGACACGAGTTTAAATTTTCGAAATCGGCCTATGAACAACTTTAATACGGCTTTTTCCAATCACCAGCTAATTAGCACCAGTGAACAGAACTGAACTGGCCCGTGGTCACTGAGGCGTGTCCTGCCGCGTGACGTGCTAGTCGGCGGAAGTATAACCTCCTTAATGAAAAAACAACAGGAAATCTCACATTCTAGACAACTGCTTAAAAATATCTAAAGTCATCCAAGCAACTCAAACCTCCGGTGAATTGATGTTAAATATATCTTTAATTATTTGTATTGTTCCAAGCGAAAGACGGTGTTTAAATGTGATGCTATGCGCACTATCCCATAGCATGTAACATCAATTACGACGTCTGCCAAATGTTGTCACAACAATCAGATTGGTTTATATAGTCTTATTTTTTATGACACACAGGTGGCCGTTATATAATCCTATCGCATTCAATTTCAATTCTTGATTTAATGGTCTCTAATTATACCTTTTGAATTTTAACGCCTTGGACCAACCAAGCGGAATATATGTCCTGTCATAATGGCGTAATCTTGGCATTCGACTGCTACTTAGTTTATTGTCACGGCGTGCAGTCATTTTGAACCAATGAACTTGTAGAATATATGTTCAACCAATAAATTAAGAGAAGGAGATTTGGCTCATGCACTTCTACGGACGATGACACACATTTAAAAAAGTACATCGTGAATATCGGGTACCAACATTCTTTAGGATTACATAGGATGTTTCTAACGCTTGCGCCAGGTATGTTTTTATGTCATTGATTGTTAAATTCAAAGACAGAGATATTGCAACACGGTGTGAGATGTTATACTAGCTAACAATATAATATACGTTAGTTAAATACAAACGAATCATCCATTAAATACTAAGTTGTCATAAAGTGAAGTGAAACAAAATTATTTTTTCTACAGTAAACATTAAAAATGTTTTTACATTCTCTCCCGTTTATTACAAAAACCTTCATTTTTTTCGAGACAATTTAGAACTTCATATCGATAATAAATGTTGTAACACTACGTGATATCGCATAGTAATGGATCTCTCACCGACCACGTTCTTAACCTTTTTGATATAAACCCACCCAAGAAAACCGCGTCCAAGGATTGTCACAGTCCAATGAAAATGGATTTGACGACTAAGAGGGAAAGTTGATATCATGAAGCAGTTACATATCGTATTTTGGAATTCTTTCGGTCATGCTATTGCCTCTATTTTGCTGTTGAATTAGCTTAAAAATACAGAGAAAATCAAAGGGCTGGACTTTCAGCTGACAACTAGCACGTCACACACTGGGCGTGGCTTCGAGTCATGCTTCGTTGATTTTGTCTAAGCGTCCGCCAGGCTCATTAGGCGGTCATCCAAAACAGGGGTATAAAAGGTCTCCTAGTGGTCGAATTAAAGCGTATATTTTCTCATTTTTTGGCTCTATTGATTCTTAAAGGTAAAGCGACTACAGATAATAATTCGTAATAATCACAATTATGCGTTACGTTTCCTCTTTAAATGCCATCTTGGTTTATGTTTATTTATCTCGACTTGGACAGCAATGTCGGCTACTCATTGGCTAAAAGCGGTCACGTGCCGTAGGTATATTTTTCTATGTTAAACTGGGTCACGCGCAACCCTAGTAACAGAGACGACGTGCTGCCAAGAGTTACCTCCCTTGTCCCACTGTTAGGTAAACAAAGGCTACGCTACGCTGGTTTGTTGAAACCTATTATTAGCTCAGTGTATTTTCAACTAATTGAAGTCATTCCGCTTTTATTTAATGGAACAATGAAGTTCTTGTGACAATGAAATGTTCGTGCGAAAAAACCTTGACAATTAAGTTACAAGACTTTCCATTGGCCTACCGGTTCAATGCCCGTAGCGAGGTTGTCCATCAGTGAGCTGAAGATTGGAATCGTGAACTAGAAAACCAATCTCTATACACATAGTAGTCGAGGTCATCGCCGACTTTTCATTCATATCGTACATTCAAACCAACCTAAGCATTATGTTGTGATGCCTGCATGTTCTATGCGTCCGACACGTTCAAACTCAATCGCACTTTTCACGACGGTCCGCCATGACAGTCAGGAATTTACGGCGATTTTAGCGCCGCTTCAAATCGAACGTTTCCAAGGTGGAACGTATATATGAGGTCACGTGACCAAACAATCAAAAATGAAAAAGCCCCGTAACATTCGTTATATTTATTCAAGTTCGTTAGTCTGTAATTTCTGTCTAGTACCGCTGCACGGTACTAGACTAGCAGCGGTACTAGACTATACTTTTCGTGCCCTTAACGGTGATATAAAAATCATATTTGTAAATTCATAGATAAAAGAATAACATTGACAAGATCAGCCGCCATTTTGACCCATCCAATCTTTCACGCCATTTTTAAAGCATAAAATAAGGGTCCTCGTCGAGATAAATACGTTACCATGTGTCCACGAGTTTGATATGGAGATATATCATGTATCCGAGTGAAATATCAAACTCCGGAACTTCGTTCTCGTTTGATATTTAACTCGAACACATGATATATCTCCATATCAAACTCGTGGACACATGGTAACTTGTAGTGTTTATGTACACTATACTCATGTACCATCGGTGGGTATTGAGAAACCTCGAAACCTTGAAAACATAGCCTAGTTTACCCATGAGGACGTACTTACATTCATTACAAAACTGAGAAAGTTTCTGGAGAGAAGAAACCCCAAAGCGGAAATGACAACCGTTAACAAACCTTGGAAATCTAAGCGGAAAATATAACCCCTGCTCCCTTTTATCATCCAATGTGATCCTGTTCCTAAAACATTGGAGTGCATATAAATGATTCACAGAACTCTATCATTCATTCTATAATAATTAAATTAAAGAACAATTCATTGAACAAAGCTTGCAATGTCCAAATGTCGTAAACATATATGCTTAGTAAAGGCGTACGAGGATTGTCCCGCAACCTCAGTGCACTTGTATGGACGGGTGTAATAAACTACTAAATTAAATTTTAATTAAATCAGTGCTGTTTAATCTATATCTTTGTATGAACATGAACAAATTGTTACTTATATAAATAAGCATATGTGTATGGCTGAACTATGTAAACTGGTCAGCCGTCAATAATCAATCAGTATAAAATCAGTATCAGTATATAAACGTTATAGTTATTTTAGATTTATCAATATTTAATATATTTAAAGTTGTAAAGAAGTACCAAGTTCTGTGTTTTTTAGCAAATAAAGAAATTACAATATAGAAATAGATGAGCTGATGATGACATCCAATTCGAATTTACATTTTAGATTGAAAAAGTTTTGTCATGTTCAAGTGTTTAGGAGGGACATTAACATAAGCAGCTAAACCTCCTCTTTAATAAAATAAAGTATCATTAAAGCACAATAATTACCTGGTCACAAATAATGTCTTCAATTGCCCAACTAAGTACCCGTATCATCAGTCAATCTTACATAGCAGCATGGGTGAGCATGATCGTCACGTTATGTTCAAGAGCTTTGGAAAAGATGTCGTTGGTTGTCAAGACACATCTGGCACACAGGCTTTCTGGGCGCATTTCATCAGATCCAGTTTTTACTTTTCCTCTTATTCACAACGAACTAATATACACCTAGACACATAATTGTGTAGGTTGACAGAACAGATCAGAATTGCATTCTCGTGAATCATACGAAATGATATAGATGACATACATATAACTATTATAATATACAGTGTATTTGGTTTAGAAAAAACCTACCTTCCTCCACCCGAAGGTCCGACTCACGCAACTACTCCAAGCAAACAAGTAAGACAGTATATCATTCAGTATATTTGGTATCCATAAGTGTAGAAATGTCTTTACACCTTTTAGTCAGCTGTGAAATTATCACAGTTATGTTGATGGCGGCCATTTGGTCTCAATACAATACAGTACAAATATTAGATACATGAGTTGATTGAATAGAGGCGTATCGAACTTATGGACACTATCTCTTGAATAGACATAATAATTTTACAAAACATTGACAGTTTTCTTAAAGTTCCAAACTTATTTGTATTAAAAAGGATGTTCATTTTGAATACATTTAAATATAAAATTCATCACCAATGTCATTTAGATTACAAAGTGTACATATCCTATCATTTACAGGGATTCGTCGCCATCTACCTGTCTCTATAGGGAAAAAATGGTTAGAAGTTCGGAATTTCAAAAGATTTATGTAATGTAGGGAATTTTGATATTGTTCAAAGTTGATAATGAATTTTAAATATACTATAAGCAGTTGCTTTTGAAGAGGTTTCAATTGTTGAAATACATGTTTGCTGAAAGGTATCTTTTAATTTACTTTTTACAACTGATTTTAGCCTGAAGATACTCTTAAATTTTTGAAATTTCCAAACAAAACTCAAAAAAATTCTGAAGGTAATTTATTCATTTGTCCATTTTATCAAGGAGCACAATTTTGACGATTTTCCAGCTATAAGTTTAGCCCGAAAAATACCATTCTGGTTTTGATAACATTTACAAGTGGGAGCCTACCAATTTCATCATAAAGCATACAGTTGGGTGTACATTTCCGCAGCGACGTTAAATGTTTGAGAAAATGAAGATGGACATTTCCAAAACATGAAGTGGTTTCAAAACCCCAGATTTTACACCCATAAAAGAATTGGGGTAACCATACAATCAAACATTTTTAAGTGACAATTAATGGAAAGGTTTAATTTTCTACTTTGGCTTATTATAAAAAAACTTAGCTTTTGTTGCCTTTTCAACTAGTAACCGTTTTGTTTTAGTAAATTTACTATTTGTTTGTTTGCGGGATGCCTCCCTTGGCTACAGCATGAAAACACAAGAGTGACGATTTCCCAGAAAAATGTCGTATTACTCTTGAAAGAGGAAGAGATACAACGATTGCCAGTGTGAGTTAACACTCTTGTGATTCATTTCATGTGATACATTTCGTGCTAGCAAGTCTTAATCATATACTGAAAAAAAAAACCATCTCACAAAGACGAGCCAGGTCAAAGGTGACATCTACGACCACCCTGCCTTTGAGTTAGGGATTCTGTCATTGAAGCTGTTTTACTTCAGAACACTTTCTCATTTTCCCATTTGTCAATATGCCTCCTAAGAAGTCTGACCTGTCACTTGAGATAGAAGATATAAGAAACATTCTATCTGAAATGCCCAAAACAAATGAATTAAAAGACCTAATCACATCTGCAGTTGATGCGGCCGTAAAATCCCTTCACGATTCTCTCAAAATAGAGATTAAGGAGCAGGTATTGAGAGGAATGGGCTTTGAAAAACTGCAAAGTGTCTTCCTAACCCTCGACACTGAAAATAAAAGCTTAGGGCGGATATGAATGACAAAGACAAACAAATCGAAGAGCTCAACCAAAAACTTGATTGTGTCTCGGATAAGGTTAACCAGTCGTTCCGCCTGTCGAACCAAAATGAACAGTTCTCTAGGAAGTGTAACATCAAGGTCTTTAATATGGAGCAGTCTGATGGTGAGGATTTATTGGCAAAGTTTTCCGAACTCATGTCGACAAAAGCTGGCATTCAGGTCAATAGTGGTGAAATTTCCGCAATCCATAGCATCGATCATGCCTTAAGACTATTGTCAAACCAGTTCTGGTCAAGTTTGCTTCAGTTGAAGCCAAGTCAAGAATCATAAGGGCACGAAAACAGATTAAAGACAAATCTTGTGTTCGCCTTGCTGATGACGTCACTAAGGCAAATGTGTTGTTGATAAATAGAGTAAAAGGTCATCGCGACATTGAGAATGCTTGGTATTTCAATGGCAGGGTCTTCGCAGTAACAAGCAATGGAAAGAAGTTTAAATTCTACTCTTTCGACAATATTGATTCCGTAATCAGCAAAAAAATAGCCAAGGCACTACACTCTCCATAGCTGTTTTCATTATGAACAAAAACATGTGTGATTTTACGGATGCTTCATTTCACCGAAAATGCCATTGTATCAATGAATTCCTCGGTACCTCTTCAGCAGAAATGATAACAGACATTAAGTACATTCAAATTGCTTTTATTTTACTTTGACCCGAGTAAGGTTTATTTTTTAAAATATTTTAAAAAATTATTATTATTACAGTACATGCATCATGCATGTTCACATCTTTTGAAATTGGAACATTTTATATTATCTCCTCAAAAGGAACTATTTATATTTTATTGTTTATCATAAGAGACATTATATTTACGTAAATTTGGTTAATATCAATTATGTTCAAACATAGTTGTGTTGAAATTGTACGAATTTCTATATTTTGATTTTGAATAGTTTACACCAGTTATTATCTCTTTGAAAAGAAACACAAAATATTTTGTTTATCCAAAAGAGAACTTTATTACCCTCATCTCAATTCATATTTTGTTAAAAAATAGTTGTACTGATATTGTACAGTTTTCTATATTTTAGATAAGGATATCCCCTTATCTTATTCCCTCCTTGACTATCATGGACATTGTAGCTAAAGGAAGCATCATTTTGCCTTTTTTATTTTTATTTACTTTTCCCTTTCTATCACTTGTTTCTCCCCAATTTCTTCCTTTATCTCTTTCTCCATTATCTTTCTCCTTACCTACATGTAAAACATTGGTTTTGGTCCCACAAACCTATAACATATATTATAGATAGCTCAAAGCACAAAAACAATGGATAATTTAAGACTTCTATGAATGTCAGGGGCATAAAAACCGACTCGGCAAAACGTAGAGACATATTCAATTTTGTACGCAGTAAGAGTGCATCGATTGTATGTCTTCAAGAAACACATAGCACAACTGAAGATGAATTAATATGGGCAGCAGAATAGGGGTTTAGGTGTCATTTTTCACACGTTACTAGTAAAAGTTCAGGAGTTATGGTTCTCATAAATAATAACTTCGAATATTTTATGCATGAAATAATTGTAGATGATAACGGCCGTTTTATAATTCTTGATATTACTATAGAAGATATCCGTTTTTCACTTGTAGATATATATGGACCAAATGTTGACTCGCCGGGATGTTTCGAAGATCTTGCCAATGAGTTGAGTAAACTTTCGGGATCAATAGTGTGGGGTGGAGATTGGAACGTGGTGCAAGAGTATCATATCGATACTTCCAATTATAAACATAAAAATAACCAAAAGGCACATGATGAAATACTAGACATTAAAGAACAATTAGAACTAGTCGACCCCTGGAGGATACTCAATCCTGACACTACACAATACACATGGCGTCAACCCAATCCGCTAAAGCAAAGCAGACTAGACTATTTCCTAATTGCTGACGATATTCTTTCTCTGGTAAAAGCTGTATCTATTGGAATAAGTTATAAATCAGACCACTCATATATTATGCTCGCCTTAATCCTTAACCCAAATGAAAGAGGCCCTGGATATTTGAAATTTAATTCAAACTTGCTGCATAATAAAGATTATGTAAACATGATAAAGGATACTATACAAAGTACTTTAAATGAAGTTAAGATATCAGGACATACCGATGATATTGCCAATATGACTTTCAAAATGAATTACCAGTTTGTATTTGAAATGTTAAAAATGAAAATTAGAAGTGAAACCATAGCATATACAGTAAAACAAAAGAAATCTAATGTCAAAGAAGAAAAGCCACTTGAAAATGACATTAATAAGCTTGAAGCAGATTTTGACAACCTTTCAAGTAAAACTCTTAAAGAATTAAATGAAAAAAAAAAAGAAAGACTAAAGACCATTCGATTAGAAAAATTATATTCAGAAGTAAAGCAAAATGGTACGAAGAAGGTGAAAAAAACACAGAATACTTCCTCAATCTAGAGAAAAGAAATTACATCAATAAGCATATGAAAGAAATAATTGATTCAAATGGAAAGAGTATAACTAGCATGAATGACATAGTTAACGAAACTTCACAATTTTACAAAAACTTTTATAGTAGTCAGCATGAGACAAATTGGGAAGATTTTTCAAACAAGTTTACGAATATTGACATTAAACTAAATCAAAAAGAGAGAAACAGCTGTGAAAGAACTATTACTGTAAAGGAATGCGCGTTTGTCCTAAAATGTATGAAAAATAGGAGAAATCTGGGATCGGACGGTTTTACAGCCGAATTCTACAAGTTCTTTTGGGTAGTTATTGGAACTATTCTCCTTAGATCAATTATATATGCCTTTGAAACTGGAACTTTGTCATCTTTTCAAAATCAAGGTATGATTACCTGCATCCCTAAAGAAAATAGAGACAGGCGATATCTCAAAAACTGGTGACCAATACCTTTATTAAATGTAGACTATAAAATAGCATCTGGAGTAATAGCAAATCGAATGAAAAATGTTCTGCCAAATATCATAAGCGAAACGCAAACAGGTTTTCTTAAGAACCGTTTCATTGGGGAAAATACAAGAATATTATATGAAATAATGAATTATTGTGAAGTACACAAAAAGCCAGGACTTCTAATAACTGTTGATTTTGAGAAGGCTTTTGATACTGTAGAGTGGAATTTCATAGACAGAGCTCTAGAATCTTTTAATTTTGGGCCTACTCTTAGACGATGGATTACATTTTTTCAATGTAACAGTAATAGCGCAATAATAAATACAGCATCTGGAGTAATAGCAAATAGAATGAAAAATGTTCTGCCAAATATCATAAGCGAAACGCAAACAGGTTTTCTTAAGAACCGTTTCATTGGGGAAAATACAAGAATATTATATGAAATAATGAATTATTGTGAAGTACACAAAAAGCCAGGACTTCTAATAACTGTTGATTTTGAGAAGGCTTTTGATACTGTAGAGTGGAATTTCATAGACAGAGCTCTAGAATCTTTTAATTTTGGGCCTACTCTTAGACGATGGATTAAATTTTTTCAATGTAACAGTAATAGCGCAATAATAAATACAGGACACATTTCAAACTATTTAAACCTTGAAAGAGGCTGTAGACAAGGCGACCCCATCTCCCCATATCTATTTATTGTCTGTATAGAATTATTATCCATATGTATCAAGAATAACGAACGAATAAAAGGCATAGACATTCATGGTGATGAATATTTAACTTTTCAATACGCTGATGATGCCAATTTCACTTTAGAAGGATCACAAGAGGGCCTTTCAGAACGTAGTGGTACACTACGAGATTTCGCATTTGCATCCGGTTTAAAGATTAATTGTGATAAGACTAAGGCTATCTGGATCGGTTCAAAAAGAATTCAAATGAACAACTATGTCCCCATATACCTCTCCATTGGTCAAAAGAACCCTTCAAAATTCTAGGGATAATGTTCTCAACTGACTTAAAAGAAATCATTTCCATGAACTTTGGCAAACAAATTGACAAAGCAAGAAAAATATGCTTTTCTTGGTCCAAAAGTCTACTTACGTTGAATGGGAAAATTGCAATTATCAAGTCACAAATTATCCCTTTATTTACACATCTATTTTCAGCCCTTCCACAGCCGGACAAAACCTCCTTTAAATCGCTAAACGCAATCTTATTTAAGTTCATTTGGAATGGGAAACGAGATAAAATAAAAAGACGAATGTTGATGAATGATTACACAGAAGGAAGGCTTGGCATGGTTGACGTTGAAGCTTTTTGTAAATACATGAAATTGAAATGGATAAAACGAATGACAAACAAAGATGTCCTCTGGCAACATTTAGCCAGGTGTTCAATGATAAATCTTGAAAATATCGATATCCTTAATTTCCCAAAACATCAATTAAAAAAGATAATTAAACATGTCAATAATGACTTATGGAAGGATGTCCTAGCTATTTATAACAACCTGCATACTTTTGAGATTAAGAACATAGTCGAATTTAGGAATCTCCCGTTAATGAGTTACGTTCCCTATGAGGACTTTAGAACATATGTTAAATGGTCTCAATGTGGAATAAAATATATATGAGATCTAATGAATGACTATGGACATTCAAAAGAATTTCATGTCTTGAAAAGTGACTTTCAATTAAATGATAGTTTCATCTCTTATTTCAAATTGGTAAATTTTTTACCAAAATCATGGATAAAGCTTTCAAAGGATAACCCTGTTAACAGGACCAATTATGACATAAACTGTCAGATTCGTAAGGACATTATTTCATCACTATATTGTAAATTTCTTTACAAATCTATTCGCACTAATCTCAAAATCTTACCTCAAAAAGGAACTCAAAACTGGGTGTTCAAATGTCAGAAAATGACCTTTCTGAATGTTTTGTTACAATACGGAATTGTGTGATTGACAGTAGGACAAGAAACTTCCAATATAAATTCACCCATCGGATCATATCCACAAAATCATTTCTCTTCCAAATAGGATTTACAGAGGATAATCTCTGTACCTTTTGCCAATCTGAAAATGAAACACTTGAACATTTATTTTTTCTATGTGAAAAGGTTCAAATTCTCATACACGAGCTCATAACCTGGTATGAAAGAAAAGCTTCTAGACAATTAATCCTTAACTGTAATAATTTTCTCCTTGGCGATCCAAAGTTGAATATTCTTGAAAATCATATCTTTATAATTACAAAACGTTACACACAAAAGTGTCATTATACCCACTCCCATATTTCTTCAGTTATTATATCAAATAAAACATTATCATAACATTGAACAATTCATTTCTGAAGATAAAAGGGAATTTATCAAAAAATGGACCCCATTGCATCTGTAGTTTGACTCAAACCAAACCAATGAATTATTTGATATGTTTTTACCTGAAGAAAATAGGAAATTTATGGATTAACAACTTCTTTATTGCAAAGAGATGCGACGTTTCGGTGTAGATACTAACACCGTTATCAAGCAAGTGATACTCAAGGTTACAGCACTGTGACTATATACATACGTTGAGGCATGTTTAACAGAAAATCCCAATGATTTCAGCCAGAAGGAATAAGTATAATAATAATAATAATAATAATAATAATAATAATAATAATAATAATAATAATAATTCATTTATATAGCGCCTAGTATCCATCTCTAGAGTTGCTCACTGGCGCATTTGAGTGATTAGTCTGAAGAAGTGGAATCATAAGCGATTTTGAACAGAAGAGTCTTAATTTGAGTTTTAAAGTTTGTTTCACAGGTGATGAGTTTGAGTTCTGGTGGCAAATTATTCCAAAGTTTAGGTGCAGCAACTGAGAAAGCTCTTGTAGCCAACATGCTTGAGAAAACTGGCTGAAACAACAGGAGCTGATTAGATGAGCGTAGAGTTCTAGATGGTTCATAGACACTTATGAGCTGTTTCAGGTAGAGAGGACTGCTTTCATTGTACAAGGCCTTGTGGGTCAAGAGAAGGATTTTGAATGTGATACGCTGTTGAATTGGTAACCAATGAAGAGCTTGTAGGACTGGGGTGATGTGGTCTGTGCGACGTGTACGGGTGATCAATCTGGCAGCAGAGTTCTGGACTTTTTGAAGGCGTGACAGCAGCTTCTGAGGAAGGTTAACAAAAAGTGAATTGCAGTAGTCAAGACGACTGGTGATAAGAGTTTGGACAAGAAGTTTGATGGTGTCTGAAGTTAAGAGATACCTGATTTTGCCAATATTGTGAATATGCCAATAACAATTCCTACACACGGATTTGATATGTTCATGCATAGACATGGTAGATTGGAAAATCACGCCAAGATTCCTTGCCATTGAGGTCTCACTAACAGAACACGTCCCAACACGAATAGAAGGTTTAGGGTTAAGTTTTGAAAGCTGATGATTTGTGCCCAGTGTCAGGAACTCAGTTTTGTCGTCATTGAGTTTGAGATAGTTGGAGCTCATCCATGTACGGATATCTGCTAGGCAAGCTTCAACTGAATTGATGGCATTTCCGACTGCAGCTGGAGCAACTGAAAGATACAGCTGATTGTCATCAGCATAGAGGTGGAAAGCAATAGAGTGAGTCCTTATTATCTGGCCAAGTGGTATGATGTAAGCACAGAACAGGAGAGGTCCGAGCACGGATCCCTGCGGAACACCGTATTCCATGTTGTGTTGCTCAGATAACGTTTCATCAATCCTGACTGACTGTGAACGACCTGTCAAGTATGACTTAGTCCACTGAAGAACTGTTCCAGTGATGCCTAAGTTTTCCAGTCTTTGTAGCAGAATACCATGGTCGATTGTGTCGAATGCTGATGAAAGATCAAGCAGAACAAATAAGGTGACATGTTTGCTGTCCATAGCGCTAATGATGTCATTGTGGACGCGTACCAAGGCCGTTTCCGTGCTATGATTAGACTTGTATGCAGACTGGAAAGATTCATGGAGATTGTGTTCAGCAAGATGGGATTTAATTCTGGAAGCCACAACTTTTTCGAGACACTTCGAAAGGAATGAAAGATTCGAAACTGGTCGATAGTTTTTCAAGATTTCAACATCAAGATTTGGTTTCTTGAGGAGAGGGATAACATGAGCATCTTTAAAGACAGTTGGAACGCTTCCTGTATCAAGGGATGTATTGATGATGTCAAGGTAACTTGGTGCCAGCGCATCGCCACATGCTTTCACAAGCCAAGTAGGGATGACATCCAAAGGAGAAGACTTTGAGGGCGAGTCCTTGATGATCTTACGAACTTCATCTAGAGAAGCGGGTGTAAAGTGAGCCATTGGCTTCCCCTGAAATATGCTTTCATTGTCCCATGGCACATTTGGGAATAGCTGAATGGTTGATCTAACTTTCAAAATCTTATCGCTGAAGAACGATGCAAATCTGTTGGCAAGATTGAGTTTATCTGTGTGAAATGGGAGCTTCTGTTCTTTGGAATTACCTAGAAGTTTACCCATAAGACTGTGTATCTCCTTGTAGTTTTGCCTATTATGGGTGATAGTGTTCTGGACAAACACTGCCTTAGTATGGACATATTGGATCCAAATGTCTGCAATCACTTTGGTTAAAACAGAAATCAGAGAGATGCCCATTTTGGATTACATATGAAGAGGTCTCATTAGTAAAGATATTATTCCAGCGTAGTACTTCTGGACTGAAACCAAATTTTGCTAATACAGAATAAATAATAAATAAAATCCTTCAAAACTGTGTCAAATGCTTTTTCAAAGTCGATCAAAATTAGTAACCCTGAAATATCCCTTTTCTTAGTTTCAAACATGATATCATACAATAACCTTGCATTTTCACTTAATGTTCTACAAGGTATAAAACCAATCTGGTTATCATGTTTGAGAGAATCCAATGTTGTTTTCAGTCTGTTTTATATACAGGCACTAATTAATTTATATAAGGCATTTAATAAAGATATTGGTGTCCAGTTCTTTAAAAAGGTCCTAATTTTGTAATGCATATGATAACACCTCTCCTCATGGTAAGAGACATTTTATTTCCTTTCGAATACATAAAATTTTAACGATTTCCTCAAGTATTCGTTATTGTGTAGCAAACTTAACAAGAATAAGGAGAAGTCGTTTTTTGCGTAACGTTCATGTGGTTTTCTCTCCCTCTCTACAAACATATCATCGATGTTTACCTTTCTACATCCTGCAGTGCACGATGACACACAGTGGTGATATATGTAGAACTCCAGTCTCAATCAGTGCAGCGGAATCTGTACAGCCATCACTGAGTTAACTGTAGGTCTGCTGGTTCATGATCAGTGAGAAATCCCGGACGCGTGATTTTCATGATATTTTAGCTTTGATACGTGCCAAATAACATATATGCTTAAAAAGATCGAAAACATATTCAATTGATGAGCATTAACACCTCATAACCATGTTTGTCTAGAAGCTGAAACCATACGTCCCATTTACATGAATATCCAATACATAAAGTTTAACTATCAAACACTACCACCTCCAATCTGTTCTTCCCTTACAAGATAACGTTTTACAAAGAACTCAAGGAGTGTGTCTTCAATCTTGATAGATGCACAAGCAAAAACAACCGAAAAATGCACGAGGCTTTTTCAATAAGTGTTGTGATATAAAATAACCATTAATATCGATTGACAGGTTTACAGTTCAAATGAAAGTGTATGTCTATTGTTACAGAAAATGAAGATATGAAATCCAAAAAACATTTCAGTAAGTACCCAGTCTAAAATTCTGAAGACAGTTATCGAAGTGCACCTTGTCAAATCCTGTCACATTTCATAGTCGACAACGAGTAAATGTATGGACGTCGACAATTAGGGACTCAGGTCGAATACAGAAAACATAAAACAAGAATGAAAGTCAGTAATTGGTGCAAAAGAAATGAGCACATATGATTGCTACAAAACCTCTCTACTTTAACTGGGGGGAAAACGCTGAAGTTACTATACGTGTGGCCAATTCGTCTTGTAAATGCATTTGCAATAAAAAAAAATTAAATATACCAAGGCATGCCTTATGTGGTTCATAGCGGTTGCAGAACATCGGCAGAAATAAAACAACTTGGTTCTACAACACTTTCTTATAGGTTTAAATATCAAGCGACATACAAAACCTTTTCGATTATCACATCCAAAAGGAATACCTTTCCTTGTTTGATATAGTTTACAATCTTTGGTCATGTGCATCTAATAGAGTTAGTAACATGTTTCCTAGGCGTGGTCACAGCAAGCTCCCTGTATCAGTTAGAGTAACGTAGCCCTGCGGTGGCGACTTTAGGAAGCGGTTGGGACTTTCCTTCGCTTCGACATTTGATGCCTGGTAAACAAGGTTACATTGTGAGTCCGGTATGCTGAGCCGTCCATACCTTTCGGTCACTGCCCAGTCCATGTCTCCCAAAGCACTCTCTGGGCTGATCGATGACCCACAGTTGGTCAGTAGACCATCACTTTCACCACTCTCTTCAATACCACTTGTACTTGCCTCATGTACAACATCTGACGTTGCGAAGATACGATACGTATCGCCCTCACAGGAGCTTTCAGAGCCAGTTTCATAGGGAGAAGAATTTTTCCCCTCTACAGCGGGATCCTTCATATCACTTATGTTGCCAACCCCACACATCTCACGGTCCTCTACAATAGACTGATCTCTTCGTCTTTTCCTCCGCTTTGCAATTTTTAATTTATTGACGTCCTTATATTTAGGGTCCTGCAAAAGGAAACCAATCTTATAAGTTTTCATCATCAACAAACTTTCGATAACAGATAGAGAGACGGATATATAATAGATAGATGTTAAGAGTTACATAATGTACCAACCTAGCTAAAACTAGCTTTAATATAATACGTCTCGAAGTCCGTTTTTATGGATCATTACATCTAGTATAAACTACAGACAAAACATCGGGATATGAATATAAAAATATAAAAATCTCGACATAAATCAGTGTCATTACTGGTGGCAGTATAAAACTTGGCTTCTGCAATAGAAGCTTGCAGGTTTTGGCAGAATAATATGCAATGGCCGGATTCGGATAAGACGAAGCTAAATTTCTGTAAATCTGTAAAAACATCGAAAGCACAATGATAATCTAAACATTTACTTAACAGATTAGAACGCATATCACTATATAGGGGGCAGTGCAGCAAGACATGGACTTTTTCATTTTCACAACAAAAACATGTTCTCTTCTCAATAGGTGTATTTGTGTATTGGTCAACCTCAATATGAATTTGGGCTCCTCCGTTTCAGAACTTAGCTAAAGCTAGTGTATGATCTATTGAACTTAAACGCTCATAGAACTTTATCAGAGATTTCCATTGTCACATATGTGTTCGAGTCTATCTTATATCTCCCTCGTGGGCTGCATTGGATGCATATTTACCGAGCCCCATATAAAAGCGTCCGGTTATTTAGGACGTTCACATCTGGCACGTTATAATATTCCAGATTGCAGCTCCATACCAAACTTTATCTCGACTTGAACAGCAATGTCGGTTACTCATTGGCTAAAAGTGGTCACGTGCCGTAGGTATATTTTCTATGTTAAACTGGGTCACGCGCAACCCTAGTAACAGAGACGAGGTAGGTAGGTAGGTGGATTTAAGGGCGACGTTGGGCCAAAAATGACCTATATGCGCCCGTACAGTGACGACGTACTGCCAAGAGTTATCTCCCTTGTCCCACTGTTAGGTAAAGAAAGGCTACGCTACGCTGGTTTGTTGAAACCTACCGTTACTAGCTCAGTGTATTTCCGACTAATTGAAGTCATTTCGCATTTCTGGACTGGAACAATTAACTTCTTGTAAAAATAAAATGTTCGTGCGATAAAACCCTTGACAAGTTAAAGACTTGTCATTTGCCTACCGTAGCGAGGTTGTCCATTAGTGAGCTGAAGATTGGAATGGTGAACTAAACAAAACAACCTCTACACATATTAGTCGAGGTCATCGCCGACCTTTCATTCATATTGAACTTTCAAACCAACCTCAGAATTATGTTGTGATGCCTGCATGTTCTATGCGTCCGACACTTTGAAAATCAATCGGATCTTTCACGACGGTCCGCCATGACAGTTAGGAATTTACGGCGATTTTAGCGCCGCTTCAAATTGAACGTTTCCAAGGTGGAACGTATATATGAGGTCACGTGACCAAACAATCAAAAATGAAAAAGCCCCGTAACATTCGTTATATTTATTCAAGTTCGTTAGTCCGTATTTTCCGTCTAGAACCGCTGCACGTTACTAGATTATATTTTTTGTCCTCTAAACGGTGATATAAAAATCATATTTGAAAATTCATAAATAAAAGAATAACATTGACAACATCAGCCGCCATTTTGACCCATTCAATCTTTCAAGCCATATTCAAAGCATAAAATAAGGGTCCTCGTCGAGATAAATACGTTACCATGTGTCTACGAGTTTGATATGGAGATATATCATGTATCCGAGTGAAATATCAAACTCCGGAACTGCGTTCTCGTTTGATATTTAACTCGAACACATGATATATCTCCATATCAAACTCGTGGACACATGGTAACTTATAATAAACCAGACCACAGTGTCATATAGTTTGGTATACTGCCAGTATCTCATCTCTCCAATCACTTTATATTTCGATATGAGGAGTCCTTAAGCACGACTTTCTGAGCTGAGCTTTGATTTGGCCTTATAGGATTACACCAAGATGTTTATAAGCATCTAAACCATTCCTATTTCAACTCCATCAAAATAAAAATGTAACTTTTGAAGCGAGAAAAGCACAGTTTTATAGGGGTTATATTTGATTCACCACTTTTTGACCATCATATTACGCTTGCACAAATTAGCATTCAATTTCCTTTTTGTATCACTATTGAATACTGACGAGTAACTAAGAGAAGACTCATCAGCAAAAAGCCGCGTTAGACAATCTAACTCATCATCTATATCATTGATGTACACAATAAATAAGAATGGGCCGAGTACTGACCCTTGTGGGATACCAGCTTGGAGTGTTCGCGGCTTAAAGATTAACCTATTGACAAACACTCTTTGCCTGCGATTACTTTTTTACCACCCTATCAGCTGTCCTCTAATACCATATTTCTCAAGTTTTAACAATAAACCTTTATGCCATATCAAATGGTTTCTATACATTACAAAACACCATACAATAAATTTCATTTCTATTGAAAGATTCAACAGTCAAATGATATATTTCAAGTAACTGATGTACAGCTGAATGTCCAGGCTGATAGCCCGAAAGATATTTATAAAGAAGCATGTTTGCATGGAAATAATTAAACAGGTGTTTAAAATCAAGTCTTTCAAAAACTTTACAAACACAACTGATAAGTGAAATTGATACATAGTTTGGGGATCCTACTCTAGCGTCCTTCTTAAACAGAGGCATAACATTGGCAACACACAAGTGTGTAAAGACATATTGAACAATAAACACAATACATCACTTATTGTGTATACAATACTCTGTGATAACTAATAGCTTATTTTGTATGGAGTAGACGCTTTCTTCACATGAAAACATTTAATGATATCTTCGATCTCACCTTTTGTGATAATGAGAGAGTCTAGCGCTGATTCGCTTATAAAATGATGGTAATAAAACATTATTATTTCCATTGAATATTTATTCATTTTTCCATTTCAATGTAGGCATTAAATTCTCGTTTTCTTCCAGAAGAACGACGTCATCAGCGAGGGAATGTACACTTAAAACTGTGTCGTTGGTTTGGACACCAAGTGATAGATTATTGACAAGAATAAAATAATTTAAATCATTAATGGAAATGTTAATTATATAAACGACAGGGATAACAAACTGCGGACAACACTGGACGTCGAACCACCGCCATTCAATCTCACACAGCTAAGTACATTGTTGTAAAAAGAGACAATGCTACTGTCATAGACCAAAATAAGCCACAATATTGTACTAAACTTTAACCAATTATAACACATGATGCAACGTGTAATACCTCACTGTTCGGCCATTACCTCAGGCAATGTGCGCGCCAAGCCACGGAGTTTAATCATCATTATTGTATAAGATTTTGTAAACCTAGCAATGAATGCGCCAATCAATCCTACCAACTGCCACGGTATTACGTATTTCTACAGCATTAATTACATGGACACAGATCTGATTAACATAGTCGGGTGTATATAAGCAGCCAATGTTGCAAGCTCAGTACTTCAACACTGTACTTTCAAATATATACATCTCGACTCTCATCTGTGTCCAGGTAAGCATTGTTACTTTACTTTTATATTGTACCTACACTAGCAATTGAAAATACTGTTTGTTAGTTGAATTGTTTATTACTATACCTCACTTGACTTGTAATGTTATTTTCTATTTATCACCATTCTTGTTTCATGTTTATCACTTAGTTATAACTATGTACAAAACTTGCGTTAGCTGATTATATTTTGTGAGCATTCAATTTATATCAAACACCATGAGTGAATCATATACAAATGTCTGTTTACATTAAGATCAACCTTCAAGTTATAACATTAGTTATTTAGATTCATTATATGATATAAAAATGAGACGTCCGTCAGCATTCGGCCTAGTCTGTATATGATCTATACAAACATTTATTACCGTATTCTTAGTAAATACGCACTACCGTATTTACTGTATAAATCTATTTAGTAAATTGTAATATGTCAACAGTTTCAAAGTATTAATGTATTTCTCAATATAATTTGATGTTATGATTACTATGTATTATCTGAACATGTCATATATCTTATTGTAATGTATCAATTGAAATTGTAATTAATTGTATTGTATAACTTTTAGACTTCAACACTGTACTTTCAAATATATACATCTCGACTCTCATCTGTGTCCAGGTTCTTATTGGGAATATCTCCAGAGGCTAAGTGTGCTCGACCGTGTGACCGCTAGTTCCCCCCCCCAATGCATCACATATAACTCCCCTCACATCACCACATCACTTCAACGTGATGAAAACATCGATTATTTGTCGACACTAAAAAGAAGACAAAAAAACTATCGATGAAACTACTATACACTGTACATATTGCCCTCAATTCCGGTCTGCCTTAATTTCTCCCATAAAATTGCTCTGTTAATGCAATCATAAGCCTTTTTTAAATCAATAAAGCAGCAAAGGTCTGTTTCTACATACTATTTCTTGTTGAGGTGTAAGCGTGTACTTGTTCAGTTCTGTCACATCGCTTATCCCTGGGACATTCTAGAATATCCCCGGAAAATTCTAAAGAATACAGAATAAGATTTTTTTCGGTAAAGAATATATACTTGTGAATACAAAAAACTAAAACAGAGACAATTGTTTATTTCTTTCCTTCACGTTTAGGAAATAAGGATTTAGTTGATCAAACGTCTCCTAAATCAGTAGTCTTCTCGTGTGTGTCCACTGCGGTTGCTGAAGCTGTGGTTTCGCTCTTAAGACGTTTCAATGGCGCCCACGTGAGCACATCAGACAGAGTTTTATAAGACCGGGCGGCTTCACTTGTGTGACCTGTATAGAAAGCACAAACAGTTGTTCAGATGTTAGCTTAAGCTTACATCATGTGATGATTATAGTATTTATCGTTTTGTAAAACAATAGAGTAAACTTTTGTTCTTTAATCATTTTACATTTTATTTAGTTCTGAATGTGATAACGTTACACCACTACGTTATCTTTGCTACAACTTACGCAGTTCTTGACAATGACATGGCCTATGGTCTATTTCGGAATTCGTTAAAAGGGATCACAATTTGACGTACACTCGATTTAATTTTATTTTTATTCGGCCGCTAAATGACATAAATACGACTACGATTAAGACCGGCGAGCAGAACCGCGAAAGGCCCTGTGGTCACTGAAGCTTGAATACGTCGTGACGTGCTAGTGGTCATAGAAGAAGAAGAAGAAGAAGACGAAGAAAATATTTTATTTGAGCGTCTAGCGATTGGTGCAAGTCAAATACATATGTAGATACATGGTTTCATCGCCCGGCCAACTTGGGCCTATTAGACACTAGTTAATGTTCTTTTAAAATTCAATACAAGTTAAAAACACTGAAAGTGCTAAAATAGAATGTACATATATTACAACAGGAGATAAAAAGTTAGTTTAAAATAGCGAATGAGGTGGGAACAAATAATCTACGTTTATACATGTTTGAAAGAAGTGCAGCTGCTGAAACTGATAGATCGTGGCACTGCATAATAAATATGATTTGATCGGAAATAGATAAGTGGCATAAAGTGGGATTTCTGGAAGAGACGACATCCACAAATAGGGTTCTCAAATCAGAGTATAAATCACAGTTTATCAAAAAATGTGTCTCGTCCTCAATCTTAGTTGATTTACAATATTTACATATACATTGTTCAGGGGGAGTTTTTGGTTTCTAAACCGGTCAGGTTCTACCTCTGAGGGAAGTGTGTCACATCTAAACTTTGCTTAATAACTTCTATCGGCCCTATCATTTACCCTCATGACATAAGAGGAAATACCAAGTGGGTTTTAAAAATACGATAAGTTATTAACTTGTTACCATTTACATTAACCCTGTCATCCCAAAGTTGTGCAAACCAATTCATTTTATCTATATCAATAAGTTTACTTTTCAAAACTTAAAGACAATTCAAAATTCTGAAATATTTTCCCAACAATACAATCCCACGACTTTCGTTTTATTACAGACAACCCTCGAACAATACAAGTAAGCCTATAATCTCTTGCAGAACAAATTCTTTTCCAAAAACGGACAATTTCAATACGTTGTTTAGTTAAATTGGAAAGCCGCCATTTCTTACACCACTCAATGACACAATCAAGCATAAGTGAGGTTATACTTCATTAGGGGCTAACAAAGCAATATCATCTGCATATAATAACAGGCTGGTCATGGTGTTATCTATCTTTATCCCACAATTAAGGTCGTTAATCTCCTGTACTAAATCATTCATCAAAAAGACGAGAACGAGGCTGTGCGAGATGGTCACGTTTCATTTCGTGTGAACCGAAAATGTTTGTTTTAAAGTAATAAAACATAACAAGAAAGTATAAAATGGCTTAAAACAATATGACCACACTGGAGAATGAACCCGTCAACAAATAAACGACAGAGGAAGAAAACCAAGCGTAAAACACCTCCAACAACCCCGGAAGAAGGAAGATGGCGGCGCCCACCAACCAAACCGTACCTCAGCATAAATCACCGACACTCCACCTCCATCTCAACAAGCGATGCTCAATCATCAACAACACCAACACTCGCTGTACAATCAAGGTAACTACACTCCAATGGGCGGTATGTACCAATACCAACAATACTCACCACAATACCTACCCATGTCCAACTTACCTTCACCCAGACAGCAACCTGATGTAAACAAACCTCCACCCTGGGTAACAGAACTCTTTGCTGAACTGTCATCACTTAAATCTCAAACATCAAAGTTGGATAATGTTACCATTGAACTTTCTGACATTAAAATGCATTTGTTGAACCTTGACAGTAGAATGAGGGAAATGGAAACTATGAAAACTATAAACTCCACTTTAAAAATAGAAAATGCCTTGGTAAGATTTCAGGTGGACTTGGTATTTTATTTAGAAAAAAATATTCAAATCATGTAACCATAATGCCATCAGAATGTGATATAATTATGTGGGCAAAATTGGATAAGTGTTTATTTCAGGTTGACAAGGATATTATTCTTGGATTTGTGTATATTCCTCCACAGTATACGAAATATGCCAGCGATGATAATTTTTATCAACTGTATAGTGAAATCTTAAAATTCTCAAATGACAACACAGTGATTCTTATGGGAGACTTCAATGCTCGTATTGGGTCTGAGGATGACCTATGCGATATTGACCCAGTTATTCGTCGACATATCGGATTGCATGATTCTGACCTACTTATTGAAAATACTCAAATTACCCTATCACAATATGGTTTCTCAAAACATAGAACATCTATGGACACCGCACATCCATCTTCATATGGAAACCACCTTCTAGAAATATGCAAATAAACTTCAATGTTTGGGTGGGTGACGATAAAGATGTTGGATTACCCACCTAGCGTTGTTGACCTTGCGATTTCAAGTCCTGATGCGGCGAACCTAATATCCAACTTCAAAGTTCTTGATTTTAACCCGATGTTTAGTGATGTACACACACCAATTCTCCTGAAACTTCGTAAAGCAGGACACGTTTCTACCGAAGATAATACAATCAAACCATGTGCAGAAACTGTTCGTCGATTTGACATAGGTAAAAGTGACCTCGTTGTGTCAAAGGTTGATCACGATGCTGTGACCCCACTTGTGAAAGATATACGAGATGCACGTGCAGGTCACGGTGACCCAGGCACTACGATCGATAATGTGGTTAGTGATATCAGTAAAATGTTCTACGATGCAGCGAAATCAACGTTTGGTACTAAAGTGGTACACAATATGAACAAAATTCAGAAATATAAATATAGCAAATGGTATGGTCATGAATGTCTGAAAATGAAAAGACTTTATCGAAAGGCTAGACGTACATACAGCCGTTCCCACAGTGAAGGCGATAAACTCAAAATAAAAAAGCTTAATCGTGATTACAAAAAGACTGTTGATACTCATTATCAGAACTACGTAACAAAAACTAAAAACGAAGTGAGACATATGGCTAAAAGTGACCCAGGTGCCTTTTGGAATTATTTTAAATCAAAGAACAATAAAGAAGAATCTATCTCTATAGAAACACTACAGGACTTTTTCAGCCAACTAAGTGTAGAGGACGACAACAATGACTTTGACATAAAAGAAGTTTTACAAAGTAATAACGAACTTGATTTAGAAATATCGATCGAAGAAATAAACAAGGCGATAAACAATCTTAAGACTAATAAAGCAGTCGGTTTGGACAAGATAGAGAACGAACAGATTATAGCTACACAACATATATTTATATCATTTTATTATGAACTTTTTAACCTAGTTCTTGAGAGCGGATGTGTACCAGAAACTTGGCTTACCGGAATCATTAAACCCATTTATAAGAAGAAAGGCGACCCTAACATGCCTAAAAATTACAGACCAATTACCCTGTTATCATGTCTTGGGAAACTTTTTACATCAATACTTAATGATAGACTGACTAAATATGTCGAAGAAAATCTTATACTTTCTGAGGTGCAAACCGGTTTTAGAAAAGGATATGCAACTACGGATCACATGTTTGTTTTAAACAGTTTGATAGATATACTGAAATCAACAAAAAAGAAACTTTACTGTGCATATATAGACTTCCAGATGGCTTTCGATAACGTGTGGAGAATCGGACTATGGCAAAAACTTCTTTCTTATGGAATAAACGAGAAATTTTTTACAGTGGTATATAATATGTATGATAATATCAAATCATGTATCAAATATAACAATGAAATATCTGGGTTCTTTCGATGTGAAAAAGGCGTTCGGCAAGGCGAAAATCTATCACCTCTACTCTTTTCTTTATTCTTAAACGACATTGAAACCCATATGAATTTTCACAACTGCAAGGGAATTACAGTGGAAGCCATTACATCGAACATCAAGATAATGCTTTTGTTATATGCGGACGATACAGTTCTTTTAGCCGACAACCCGGAACAACTTCAGCACTGCCTGGATGTATTCTTTTTATACTGTAGTGAATGGAAGTTGACAGTAAACGTACTCAAAACTTAAGTGGTAATCTTTGGATCCGGACCAGCAAAGAAAAGCAAACATGAGTTCACTTTTAATAACCAAACCCTTGATTTTGTTGACGAATATGCTTACCTCGGGATAAAATTTCATAGAAACCGAAAATTCACCAAGGCAATTAAAACGCTTCATGACCAAGCAATGAAAAGTGTCTTCATCATCCTCTCAAAAGCAAGAAATCTCCACATTACAACTGAATGTTTATTTAAATGTTATGACTGTATGGTCCTACCAATTCTGCTATATGGATGTGAGGTGTGGGGCTTCTCAAATTCAAACATTTTAGAAAACGTCCATAGACTATTTATGAAATCAGTTCTTAAACTACGGAAGAGCACACCATCCTACATGCTGTACGGGGAGACCGGAAGATTACCTACAGCAATATATATCAAAAAACGAATTATTTCATTCTGGTTTAATATAGCTACCAATATCAACCAAAATAAAATTTCCGTTGTGATATATAATTTTCTTTCAGATATATTAGAAAATGGCAGATATGGTTCACCGTGGCTTTTGAATGTTCAACGTATATTAGATGAATGCGGTTTGTCAGAAGTGTTTTATTATCCTCATTTATATAACCGCAATTGGCTTATTTCCACAGTATTTCAGCGTTTGTCAGATCAATTTATTCAAAAGTGGCAGGCCGACCTGACAAATTCCCATAAAGGTTTAATGTATAATCTTTTAAAGCCCTATTTTGGGGGAGAAAGTTATATTTATCTCCCCAGTAAACTGTCAACCCCTATTCTAAATTTCCGTACAGGTAACCATTTTCTACCTGTGGAAACTGGCCGTTGGTCTAATATTGAATACATATACCGTTTTTGTAAACTTTGTAATCTACAAACTGTTGGGGACGAGTATCACTATCTAATTATCTGTCCATATTTCTTAAAACACAGAGAATGTTACTTAAAAGAATTTTATTATATAAATCCAAGCTATAGTAAGTTAAAATTGTTACTAGGAACCCCTTCCAAGAAGAAGTATTCCGAACTAAGGAAATTAGCAACATTCATTTCAATTATATGTAACACTTTCAAAACTTGATAACTCAATGTATACAATATGCACAGCCAATATATCATATATGTTATGTGTAATTTTTCATGTTTCAAGGTGAGTGGTTATTATGAAATAAAGATTGATTGATTGATAAAAATAGAGAAAAGTGTTGGCGACAAAACGCAGCCCTGTTTAACACCGCTGTTTACCGCGAAACTATTGGTCATATTACCATTGATAAAAACACGTGAACGAATATTTTCATATGGCGATTCACCACAGTAAAGAATTTTCCATTTACTCCCAATTTAAGGAGCTTAAACCAAGGGCATTCTCGGTTCACGCGATCAAACGCTTTCATTGCGTCGATGTAACACACGTAAGTTGGTAGATTTACAGACTTCCGGTTTTTAATCATATAGAATAGCATATAAATATGTTCCGATTTACTTTGTTCACTACGGAAACCTTTCTGTTCTTCTGCAAGCATATCGTTACGTTCGAGCTACTCTGAAAAGCGCATGTTTAGTATATCCGCGTAAATTTTACATGGGATAGACAAAAGTGATATACCGCGGTAACCGATAGGATCGCGTGGGTCCATGTCGAGCTTTTTGATGGTATATATGAGGCTTTGTCTCAAAGCACTTGGACAGGTGTTATTGATAAAACAATGGGAAAAAATACGTAGTAAAATATCTATGCAATGAGTATTCTTTAATGATTTGGCGGGAATAAAATCTAAACCTACTGCTGTGCCACATTTGGCTTTATTAACCGCTCGTATTACCTCCATACGTGAGATAGGAACATCTAATCCACTTGAATCATCATTTTGGTTAGGAAGAACTGAGTTATTAGTAATACTGTTAACTAATTGCTTCAGGTGATTATCATCAAACTGATCACTTGTATCGCCATTATATAATTTGGAATAATCGGTCTCCCATTTTTCCTATTAGAAACAGCAGCCCCGTGTTCAAGAACCTCCCAGGAGATTGAACTATTGCGATCGTTTACTATTCCCTATCGTCCCAATAGCCTTCCAGAATTGCCGTGAGTCCTTATCCTTATAATTATCAAGGACTTTTTTCTGGTATTGTCTCTGATAAGATCTTTTCTTAGACCATAACAACTTGTCAAATGTTTTACGTTCAAAAATATATTCACGTTTAAGTGAATTCTTTTTAAATGGCGACTTGCATTTCAACCATTTACGCTCAGCTGTAGAGACAGTATCTAATTGCTTTTCTAGAACATCACACCAATATGGCTTGTACTTTAATGTACCCTTTACAGAAACATCTTTATGAACAACAACGCCAACTTTATCCAGTTCAGTGCATAAATAATTCAATAAATCATCATAGGCAACATTGACATCATTTTGAACTCTCAAACTTAATCCAATTTTACAAATAGTTTCATTCAGACGTGCAACACATTCGTCACTCACAAGAAAATCTCCCTGTATTTTACTCTGGTTGTAACGTTTGTATTGATTATCCTCACTCTCGCTAACGTTTGTACATTTCTCAGAGTCAATATACATTGAAGCGGGGAGGGAGATTTCACACAACAAAACTGAGTGGTCAGGCACAGTGTCCGGAATATTTGACCCGTTCATGATGTGCGACATTTAAACAACAATTAAGTCTTTAAAGCGGGTCAATTCTTCATGGGATGTCACTATGTAGTCGACCACGGAACAACCGTTCTTAACAAAAGTGAAGTCCTGTTGACAAGTACGGCCATTGACCATACGTGTATTCGAGTCCACCATGAAATCAATAAATGAAGCTCCATGCGAGTTCAGTGTTGTGTCTATTACCTCCCGTTCGAAAATTTCGTCGCCCCCACTCTATATAGTCCTGTTCACTTCCTATATCCGTGCATTGAAGTCACCACATATGACCGGGACCCCATCATTCTGGATGACGTAGTATTTCTCTAATAGCTCTTTATAGAAGACGTCCGCGTCGGCGGCTCTTGTAGAACCTGCTGAGGGGAGGTAACACACACAATACTAAACTAAAGTCCCTGTCCGCGTATGACGACAACTTCAATCAAATCATATCATCTGTAGCAGCATCTAAAACCTCAACATTAAATTTCTCAAGAAAACTGTTCTTAAAGAGCCATTCCGTGAGTTGTTGGAGTCATATATGCCAAACTTAATCAATGGTGTCATTAGATCGCGAAGTATCGACTGTTACAAAAAAGACACATTTAAAAGCTTGTTTTTTTACAGTGAGAATATGAAGGTAGAACGTCGCAATTATGATCGAAAACCGGACAGTGGCGCGCGTCAAATAGTCAAACGTAATTTTGGTGACTTATCTAAAACAGCCACATGCGTTCCACACACCGAGCCGCTCAGTTTCCTATTGCCTGATGGAAACTAACCTGTTGCCATGGAAACGTAGTTTTCTGCTTTGACCACACTCGTTTATCATAGTCCGTAGATTCGCCTTCGAGATCAGTTCCTCTTGCGACATCGCTGCTACACCTTGTTGTATACTTTGCTAAGTTTCAGGTGTTTCTTACTCCGGAGAACCTTTCTGTTGTTCTATTGATTCGAACCTAGCGACAATGATGCCCGGTTTACCATCCGTACGCTTTTTCCGCTCCGCACGTGCTGGACGCACTGTTGTCAATTTCAGTCCCTCACTAAACAGTTTGTTTATCTTCTCTGATATGAATTTTGATTTCCATTTTCATTGTCGGAAAATGTAAGTCATCCAATCACAACTGAACATTCATGTTCCAGCACCGCTGGGCTTTTCACAACTTCAGAAAATGTTAGGTTCTTAATTTTATCAGCTGTTGTCTTGTGATTACTCTCAATATCGGACTGTGACACAATTTTATCAACCAACACAGCTATTTGCGCGTCGAAATCACGTTTAAGTGCCTCCGGTTCTTTCTTAAGAGCAGCGGCTAGTTTCTGGGAAGCTCTTTCTTCATTATCTATCAGTTGATTCGTAAACTGGACATGCATCTCGTTTATAGCCGCCAGAATAGCACTATTGTCTCCGTGGTTACACGAGCATGCATTGTTTTCGCTACTATGTTCAGAGTTCGTAGCACTTTCACTAATTCTCGGCTTTTTAGCTGATGAAGGTTCGCACATATCATTAACTTCGTGAATCATATTTTGTTGTGTCATAACAGCTTCAACAAAACTACTCGCCTCGTTTGTAACTTGTGCCATCGTGAAAAATGTTCAATGTTCAGTAGGCCTATCGGCTTTCCAACACAAAACACAAAAGTTCGTTCAAATTCAAAATTCCGTTAATTAAAGTTTGTATAAATACGTTTATCAGCATTTGTTGTCATTGATTCACAATAACTTGTAAAGGGATGGCGTTGTTTTCTCTTGATATTCAAAGATGTTTTCACATGGAGACGAAAGCGATACCAAGCACGTCCATGCACATCCAAGGGCGGATAACTCTCTTTTGTCTTCTTCTTCACTGTTAGATGAGTAACAGTTCAGTAGGTCACTGCATGCCTTACGCCAAGTCTCTAACACAACTGTGACGTCACTTCCATAGGGATCTTTTTTCTTCTTTCATTTCCGAAACCAACCTTTCCTATTCTCTTCGAGAACTCCCCATTGTTAGAGCAACACAGTTCTTCTTAGTCTTGTAAAGTACGAGGAGTGTAGTCACGTTTTGCTTTCTGTACTTGCTGATCAACATATATACGTTCACATAAATACCTTTAAAAATACT
Source organism: Phorcus lineatus (assembly GCA_921293015.1). NCBI lineage: Eukaryota > Metazoa > Mollusca > Gastropoda > Trochida > Trochidae > Phorcus > Phorcus lineatus. The sequence goes on along the minus strand of OV121083.1, from coordinate 32,123,062 downwards.
TTTCTAGGCACATTACATCTACACCACTGTTTCTCAGCACTGCACAGTTCATTCCACAGGACAGCTAATCTATCACACCAACCATTCTTTCTTTGACCGTTTACGTTTATTATTTCTGCAAGACATGTGGTTAAGATCCTCTCCATTTCATCCTTCACAGTGTTCGTAAATACCTCATATGCACGAGCTATCTCACATTGTTCATTACTCGACGCATCTAACCTGGTCACAGCTTCATGTAACTTAGTAACACATTGTTCAGAGGTTAGAAACTCACTGGGTATAATAGAAGTATCACATCTAGTATCACATCCGGCGAGCAGAACCGCGAAAGGCCCTGTGGTCACTGAAGCGTGAATACGTCGTGACGTGCTAGTGGTCATATCATCATTCGCTTGTTATGTAAAACAACACTAGCCGACAGTTAATCGCGCAGTTCAACTGTCGGTTTTACTTACTAAAAGTTATCCAAACAAAGTAATCTATAGTTTAATTCATTGTCTTGTAATTTCTGGCCTCTGTGCAATGTTGTCATAGTAAAGACTGCGCCGTGGCATGAGATCCCGGAAGTATTTCTCACATCGACAATGCTCACGTAACCATTTATGGGACATTATATTTAGGGATATACCGGTATGCTACCAAAATAGTTCAACTATGTTCTCATTCGAATATAACATTTTTTAAGTATCACCGCATTATTGCCTCCAGCGATTCAGAAAGTGACGCATCGCTTACTACGGAATGTGCCTGAACATGTTAAAGATCGACTGAAATGACCCATGGCAACTATCATGATTCATTAAAATGTATTCCAATTTGCCAATGACGACTTGAATTTAAATTTTGGAAATCGGCCGATAAAGAACTTTAATTCAGCTATTTCGAAACACCAGCTAATTAGCACCAGTGAACAGAACTGAACTGGCCCTATAACCTCCTTATTGAAAAAAGAACAGCAAATATCGCTGATTTAACAACTGTTTAAACATATTTAAAGTCACCCAAAAAGACTCATTCTATGCGCACTATCCCATAGCATGTGAACATCAATTACGACGTCTGCCAAATGTTGTCACAACAATAAGACTGGTGTAACTAGTGTTATGTTTTATGACAGACAGGTGGCTATTATTTAATTCCATCGCATTCAATTTCATTCATTATTCATTTAATTGTCTCTAATTATACCTATTGGATTTTCACGCCTTGGACCCGCCAAGCGGGTTATATGTCCTGTCGGCGTCGTACCTGGAGAGCAACATTTTATTATTACAGGAGACAACCTTTGAAGTTTCACCGAAGGCAACTTATGTTGTTTTAATGGATTAAAACGTTGGGTTATACAGAAATGTGAACTACCTAACGAAATCGGCTGATTTTAACTCAGTAATTATCGGTTGATTTTAACTCAGTAATTATCGGCTGATAACGGTGAACTTTCGCTCACTTTCTACTCACTAAACTAATAGGTATATAGTATTCCTTGATGTGACCATATGCACCACATATAGATCACATGTTCATTCCAACTTCACGTGGAGGAACATATCTTTGTCTTGATGGTTACATGTTCGTGATGCTGCATCATCCTTTTATGATCTTTATGATTCCTTTTATGATCTTTATCATTCATTTTATAATAGTATTCATTTTATAATCTTTATCATTCAACTTTATCATAAAACCATATTTCTTATTTATAATTTCAGATGGACTACGATGCTGGTGCCAAGGCTGCTGTCGCCGACAAGTTCCCGACTGCAATGTGGAAGGACTGTCTCTTCCACTACATCCAGTGTATTTGGAGGAAGACCCGAGCTGTGGGTCTGCAGACAGTCTACAACCACAAAGAGGAAGTGACGAGATTCGTCAGACGAGCCGCTGTGCTGCCTTTGGTGCCAGAAGGACGTGTAAGTATTAATTCAATGTATTCATTCCAAGTAACATATTCTTATTATAATATATTAATTTTTATAATAAGGTAATATCATAATGAGATGTGTGTCCAATGTCTGATATTATTCAATGTTTTCTAAATGTAAACTTGTTTGTTATATAGGTTGAAGACGTTTGGCTCAACGCTCTGGCAGACATGCCCTACGACCCTTGCTGTCTGCAACTAGCAGACTATGTGGATAGAGAGAGACTTGCCCATAGCTGCCTGGAATCACTCACTACCAGACCACCGGCCCAAGAACGAATAACCACCTAGAAGGTTGGCATGGCCGTCTGAAGAAGATTGTGGCAAAATCCCATCCCAACGTGTTTGAAGATGCTGGCATTTCTAAGAAAAGAACAAAAAGTTAATGAAATTAAACTCGTACAATGGTGCAGGGCAGCGTCTATCCCCCAAGAAGAAGAAATACTGTCACATCAACAATAGAATAGGCACACTGAAGCAGAGCCTCCAGAATGGTACCATGGGTATATTTGTATATGTAGATACAGTGTCCCACCTGATGAAGGTTAATTAAATGGAATGTTGTTTATTGTATTGCCTATTTGTATATATAGATATATAGATTTCTTATGTATAAATATTCGATGCATTTGTATGTAATGTTGCTGCTGCAAATAAATACATAACTGTATAACATCGTTTATTTTACTAGCATTTGCTTTTACCATTTTTTTTACCACTTCACAATTTAGTATCCTCCATATGGTTAAGATCACACAGAACCTCTATTGTTCTCAAGATGCAGCCAACCAGTATAAACCCCTGGTCTGTTGGTTTAAACATCACAAATGTTGCTTTCCAGGTACTGAACCGACCTGTCATAATGTCGTAACTCTTGGCATTCCACTGCTAGTTAGATTATTGTCACGACGTCCAATCATTATTATAAGTTACCATGTGTCCACTCGGCCACATGATATATCTCCATATCAAACTCGCGGACACATGGTAACGTATTTATCTCGACGAGGACCCTTATTGTATGCTTCAAATATGGCTTGAAAGATTGGATGGGTCAAAATGGATTAAAAAAACTTAATTTTTTTCGAAACAACGTAAAACTTCATATTGATAAATACATGATATAACAATACGTGTTATCTCAAAGTGGTGGATCTCTCACCGCCTAAGTTCTAAAAAATGTTTTATATAAACCAACCCGAGAAAACCGCGTCCAGGGATTGCCACAGTCCAATCAAAGTGGATTTGACGACTGAGAAGGAAAGTTGATATCATGAAGCAGTAATATAACGTATTTAGGACTTCTTTCGGTAATGCTATATTGCCTCTATTTAGCTCTTGAAATAGCTTTAAAATACAGAGAATTCAAAGAGCTGGAGCTTCAGCTGACTTCTGACACGTCACACATTGGAGTCATGCTCCGATGATTTTGTCAAAGCGTTCGCCTGTCTCATTAGGCGGTTATCCAAAACAGGAGTATAGAAGGCCTCCGAGTAGTCGAATTAAAGCGTATTTTGTCTCATATTTGGATCTATTGCTCCTTTTAAGTGATACGAATACAGATTATAATTTGTAACAATCAAAATTATTCGTTACTTCTCCTCTTTAACATTTAATATTTTAGTGTAACTTAGAATATATCAATAATCACTTTTTTGAAGAGGTTAAAATACACAGACTCACCTGTCAGATATAAAACTTTATCCAGAAGTTTTCTAGGTGTCTCGTCCCCCAAAGCTCGAGACTGTCACAGTATCTCTTCATCACTGATCGATATCGTATCGGTTGGCTTCCGGCTTCCGGTGCCACGGTATAAAGTACGAGTATAACTACGAGGGGATATAAAAAAGTTTCAATTATCACAAAGAATGTAACAAATGGTCACTGTAGCATAAGTGATCCTTGTCTTGTTCCTGGGTCAACAGTAGTCTTTTTCGCGACAGCCAGAAATACGTCTGTTGACCAAATAGCACATTCCCCTATTATTGAGAAAATTGAGGCGCGCTGTGTAATTAAGTTTTTACATTTGAAGGGCTATACTGCACGCCAAATTCATGATGAGATGAAATCTGACAATGACAGCCCATCCTATGACGCTGTTGTGAGATGGAAAAGGAATTTCCAAACAGGCCACATGTCCCTTGCACATGAGCTAAGAAGTGGACGCCCCTCATTTACTGATGATATGGATGTCATCAAGAAGGTTGGGACGCTGGTTCAAGAAGATCGCCGCGTAACTCTACAAATGATAATGCATGAAACAGGTCTGAGTTATTGCAGTGCATGGAACATACTCCATAACCAGTTGCATATGTCCAAAGTGTCAGCTGGGTTCCTCGCTTACTGATTCCATTGCAAAAACAGAATCGAAGGGACATGTCACGGCAGACATTGAAGCTTCTGGAACAAGACGAAGAGGATTTCTACAAACGTCTTGTTACCATGGATTAATGCTGGGTCTATCAATATGATCCTGAGATAAAAGAGATGAGCAAAGAGTGGAAGCATGCTACGTCACCACCTCCTTAAAAGGCCAAGGTGCAAAAGTCTGCAGGAAAGGTCATGGTGTCTGTTTTTTGGGATTGTCGTTGAGTCATCTTGACGGATTATCTAGCTAGGGGTCAGACCATTACTGGAGCTTATTACTGCAACCTGCTGAGAAAGTTACGATATGCCATTAAACAGAAGCGCCGCAGTATGATCACCAAAGGTGTACGCTCACACTTGTCAAGCAGCTGCTGTGGAGGCACGGCGATGTGGTTTTGAAATCTTACCGCATCCCCCCACCCGATCTTGCACAAGTGACTTCTTCTTGTTCCCCGAGATGAAATATCCACTTCGTGGACGTCGTTTTGAGGACACCAATGACATCATTCGAGAGGTGGAGGCTTGGTTTTCCATGAAATCAGGGGGTCCTCTATTCAGACGGTCTGCGCAAGGTCTGGAAGCGATTGGGAAAATGTGTATCTCTGGATGGTGACTATGTAGAGAAATCTTAAAAACATGAGTACAAAATAAAGTTTGTACCTTTGATATGTGTCTGTGCATAATTGGAACTTTTTGATATCCCCTCGGTTTTGGCCAGACCACAAACTGTCCATTAGTGATGTCTACTCCGCTGTGCTTCGATATAAAACACATTAAGACATTATATCAGATATCCATATTATTTTGTTATTTTGCCATTCATGTTATGTTTTTGATAGGTTAGTAGTTATTGTTAGACTTAATTTGTTGATTTACTATTGCTTATATGAATAAATAAACAACGCACAAATATTCCGTCAACAATATATGCACAGAATTGATGCTGTCATCATATGTTTCACCACAATGCACTGCGATACATCGGTAGCATTCGGATTGTGTAATCGAGGTGCTCAAGAACGCAATTTAATTAAAACTTAAATGGTTTTTAAAAGCACATTTGAACGATTTCAGTGCTTGAGTGGAAATAGATTAGAAAGGACCCAATTTGGAGAGTGACATTTTAGTGTATATCTTTACCCTAATAGTCCTATTAAAAACATTCAAATTCAACTATAAAATGCAGCAGTATTTTGTTCATGACTGTTCAAAATGTCGTGCTGATCTTTTTTGAATGTGAATATATGAAACTCTTTTAATTTGTTTAATGTTTTCAAGATAGGTAGCTTTGTTATTTCAGTGGGAGTACATGGTTCCCAAGGGTTAAATCATTTTACTCTGAATAGCTTTAAATTGCACCAGGCCCTATCACTTTCTAATCTAAACCTTGCTGCCAACACGTCAAAAATCGTGTTATGAGTGCAGCGATCTATTCTGCGATGGGTTGCAATTCTCCTGTGAATAAACATTGGATTATCGAGATCCGTCGCAGCAACCTGGACGACAAGCATAGAAACGTTTTGGAAATGCAGCAAGGCCCATCTTAGCAAGTCAACGGGGCTGACGCAACCATAGGTCATGCGTGGGAAGATACGTCAGAGTTGAAATATTTGGCACTGACCTCAGGTGTCTCGATCTCTTCCCTTTCGAAGCAGAATGATTTAAACCTGGAACAGAAGGAAAGAGCTGGTTTGCGGGTAGCATAGTGCATTTGAGTAGCTCCAAACAACACTACAAGATAACTAAAATTTTCACATATAACTTTACCCTATTGATAGTCACCTCTGAAAGCTGGATCATGTATTAAGTATCGGTCCTCTTGGCAATTTGGCTGACATAGTTAACATAACATCGACTGCCAAGAAAATTCACTTCTGACAACTTTGTTGACTCTTTTTTAAGATTTTGTTAGCAAATTAAATATTAGCGTTTTTTAATTATGCTCTAGGATATTGATCATGATTCTTCTTACCGTAGATTATCACATTATTCTTACGACAAAAATGATGACTTATTGATCTTTAATCTTCTTATAACTTGTTAATGATATCGATAAGTACGACCGAGGTGGATGTTTTTGCGTAGCGAATTTTTTGGCCTTTATCTACCAGGAAATACTTAAGTCACTTTTCATACGGCTCCATCCCGAAATTTTGTTCACTTACCTGTATATCTTGGTGCACATATCATGTAATTTCCATTTCCGTTTGGACGTCAATTGCATTACTTTCTTTGCACTTACCCTGCTATATGTCCATATGTAACATGATCATCCTGAAACTTATGTTTGGATAGTCAGATTGATTGTGCAATGTATTCGAACTAAAGCAAAAATAGACACATGAGGGTTTTCTGTTTAAATTCTGATTTCCCAAACTTTGAGATCAAATTGTCCGCATCGACCTAATGAAACAAAATGAACCACGCGTACATTGAATAAGTACGAGATGATTTACATGACATATTTTTGACGCTGTTGATCACTTATCAGAGATCTATTAAGAAAAATTAAAAACTGGAGTTTTGGAAATTTTGAGCCCAGGTCACTTTTACGAGCTGTCGATTCTGTTAAAGTTATCTCTGATGTATAATATTACACTTGAGTAATCAATCGTCCCTCGGGCTTATATGACAGTGTCAATTATTATATTCTCCAAAGAAATCCCAAAATACATTATATCTGCCCTTAGACGTAAGCATGCGACACCTCAAATATTTTGTGAAAAAATTCTATCCATTAAACATCGCGATGCTTTAATGGTGTATAGATTGTGACATGCCCTAAAATTTAATTTCAACTTTGAGAGAAACCCCAATGCGCGAACATAGAAAGACATGCATGAGGTGAAGTGTACATTTATTAACCTAAAAAAGCACTTTCATTCGGATATGCTAAAATGTATAAAATGAGAAAGAACTTTCTTTTCTCCTTTTCTGTTTGACCCAAATTGAGGGAAATCTGACGATAAGTGCCCATTCCGTGTTCCGATTTACTTCTGACCGAAAGCCATGAGTAGAGGACCACAAACACTCTGATGAACAGCAACATGTTAAGCTTTCATTACAGAGTAGTGTTAGACTGAGCCTCACCTTCTTTGATGGCTTTTTGAAATATAATTATAACACTTCGAAAAGTTCGCGTGTTGCTGAATGGAAATCCATGCCTATATTTTCCGAGCAAATTGTCCTTGCTATCCACTTTAAAGTGACACAGAGTATATTTTATCATTTTTCAAAGCCAAAATAACTTATGACCTGAGTTAAGTTCAAATCGCCTCCCAAAACATCTTTTTCTCTAAAATGCCAAAATTGATATTTTCTTTTCAATGATAATCGTAAAAGCTTAAAGGGCCTTATAAATGTTAAAAAGTCGAAATAATGTGTCCAATCAACATGTATATAAGTTAAATGACCTAATTGACACTATCAACTTATGTTTGTCTTTGTGTCTGCTGTAAATAAGTTTCCAAAATTACGTTTGAGCCATTGGCGGACGCAACTGTCTAGTTTTCGATCACAAATGACGATTTTAACCCGTTTATTGTCACTATAGTGAAGTGATAACCGTTAGAATTCTGATTTCAGAAACAACAAATATTTCTCGACAAAATAACACCATTTATGAAGTTTGACATATTTGACTCCAACAACATACCGTGTGCCCTTTCAATATTATTCTCTTTGGTTCAACATTTCTTAGAAAGATGTCAACAAATCTATAGGCGATAGACGTGTATTAGATTTTCCTCAATCCGCTAGACGGTAGTGTCGAAGAACGTGGAAAATATTTGTATATTAATGTTAATGTTAATGTTTCTCAATATTGATTAACGATTGTTCTTAATAAATCCATGTATCGGCAACACCTGACACATGACACATGAACTTGTGAACACTCCTTGTGGCAGGTGGCACCTTGTAAATGACTATCAGAGACCAGCAGCAAGAACATTTACAGTCACCTGAACCCGTCCGCCATAATATTCCAGACAATACTTCACATAGTTAGACAATAGCAGTTGGCCCTTTAATTGAAATTACCAAAAATATTTGTGCTTGATATCTTAGATAAGTTGGGAAAGTAGTGAAATGCAAGATGGGCCTAAGTTAATTCATCTTAATTTTTAATATTAACTATACCAGAAACTTAAGTCACACTTAAAACCACGTCAAATTCGTTTAGCACATGACTGATATACACCTGGAAAAATATTGATACACTTGCGTTTTCAATTGCTGTCGTGATTGAAGCTATTGAAAACGAGATTGATAAAAAACCATTAAAAATCTTTAAAGTTTTTGTTTTAGGTTAACCATGTCTGAAGATAAGTAAACCAACAAACTCTTCAGTCTCTGTCTACCTCTATCCCTCTCTCACTCTTTCTGTCTTTGTGTGTGTGTCTCTCTCTGTCTCTCCCCCTCCCTCTTTCCCTCTCGCTCCCTCTTTCTGTCTTTGTGTGTGTGTGTCTCTCTCTCTGTCTTCCTCTCTCTCTGTCTCGAACCCCTCTCTCTCTCTTTCGTTCTCTCTCTCCCTCTCTCTCTTTTTCACCCTCTGTTTGGAACCCCTCTCTCTGTCTCGAACCCCTCTCGGACAAACCTGCATTCTGAAGCGCTCCTCGAGAAGCTGGACACGAAGAACCAGAGACTATTGAGTTGGAGTCTCCAGCTGGAGACGAAGAACAAGAGACTAATGCGTTGGAGTCTCCAGCTGGAGAGATTTGACGTGGAAATAAAACATATCCGCGAGAAAGACAAAGTTTTGACTGATGCTCCATTCCCGTGCTGTGTGAATAAACAGTATATACACATTTTTGAGTGCTGTGATACCCTGTTTTCGCTGATTAGAATGTGTACATGACTGAATTTGTCTATAAAAGGATTTCATATACTGTATATCTACTGAATACCCATCAGTTTTATCCAAGGTATTGTATAAAACTTCTTTCAGGTCGGGAAATGTTATGAGTAACATCTATTTTAACAATGAATATGTATCACCATGCCATTACTAAACTTCACATATACACATTCAATAGATTTAACCTTTTACACCTACATGTAGCTTGTAGTCGGCTGAATTTAAGCCAAAGCAAACAATCTTAAAAACTTACATTACAAGCTTAAATGATTGGCTACAGTCAGCTCACTCTTATTTAAGACCTAATTTTAAAGGTATGTGCAGTCAAGTTTAATATCATTAGTGGTCAGTTTATCTTTTTGAAGTATTTCCCATGTCGGGAGTTGGATTTTACTATAAACTTTCATTGAAATGTAAGATATTACTACTAACCGATATTTATTAGTTATCTATTTGTTGACTACCATACCACACCGACCTATACACGCGACAAGGAACACTTTCAATTCGTTAAACCTAGCTGTACACGAGAACAGAACCTCACTCTATTGGCTACGCCTTCCTGTACACAAGAACACCTGTTCATTGGCTACATTTACCTGTGCATAATAACCAGACGATATTGGCTAAACCTACGGGTACACGAGCTTAGAACAACACTATAGTGGCTACACCTACCTGTATACATAGAGAATACTAAACGACGTTCAGTTTAATAACATATTTATGAAACGAGTGGATGGTATTCGTATTTAACGAGCGAAAGCGAGTTAAATACCAATACTATCCACGAGTTTCATAAATATGTTATTAAACTGGACGAAGTTAAGTATTTTATTTATGACACTATTGACATTAATAATATAAAATGAAAATCATGTTTACTCTCAATTCTCGTAGTTGTGCGTAGGAATACAATTCTTACAATCGACGCATATCGTCAATAGACTGCATTGGAGAAATAGGTCAAGAGTAAGTCCGTTTATAACAGCTTTAATTTTGAACAATTCAAATGGAAGACACTCATTCGTGTTTTGGTCACTACGAACACAAATTGGCGAGTTAACAAAACATAACATCAGTCACTGAATTACTTGAATCATGAATGAACGTTACTGAGTTGTGTGAATCAGTGTCACGTGATCGTGACGTCATTGGAATGTGAGTTTTGAAGCACGATTCATTTAGTTTGAGTTAGTGTCAGTGGGAGGAACACTGTCCTTGTTGTTGCCGATATAGTTAACATTGATGACACAGTTGCTAACGGAAGCACCGAAGATTGAGTTGATTGATCGAAATTTGAAAGCACTGACGCTTACAAGAACCTACCGAAATCGGCAGGGATGACTTTGCTCGATCTACTGACGAAAGCCCGCTTGACCCGGACTCGGAGGTCATGTTTACATTTGAAGAAGATGGACGTTGATTAATAATAATTGTGCTGATATTTCTGTGCTGTTTCTTGGATAACTGAGAGTAGATATTTATGCTTTGGATATTTTTGTGACCACTAATTTGCATAATTTGATTGGGAGGAATGTTATCGCTATTTTGATTTACATCATCACGTGATAACTTGTCATGTGACTACAGGAAAATTGTTCTGGATGCGATCGCTTTCACGTGCAATGTTTCACAACAGTGTTGAATAACATTTCATTGTTTCACAACTGTAGTATCTCCAACGAGAGTGTAATAAAAGACAAGAACGCTCTATATTGGCTACACCTACCTGTACACAAGATAAGAACGCTCGATAACTGCTACACCTACCTATACACAAGATACGAATGCTCTATATTAGCTACACATATATACCTGTACAAAAGACAAGAACGCTCTATATTGGCTACACCTACCTGTACATAAGATAAGAACGCTCTAGATTGGCTACACCTGCCTGTACACAAGATAAGAACGCTCTATATTGGCTACACCTGCCTCTACACAAGGCAAGAACACTCTAGATTGGCTACACCTACCTGTTCACAAGATAAGAACGCTCTAGATTGGCTACACCTGCCTCTACACAAGGCAAGAACGCTCTATATTGGCTACACCTGCCTGTACATAAGATAAGAACGCTCTATATTGGCTACACCTACCTGTACACAAGGCAAGAACGCTCTATATTGGCTACACCTACCTGTACACAAGATACGAACGCTCTATATTGGCTACACCTGCCTCTACACAAGGCAAGAACGCTCTATATTGGCTACACCTACCTGTACACAAGAAAAGAACGCTCTATATTGGCTACACCTACCTGTACACAAGAAAAGAACGCTCTATATTGGCTACACCTACATGTACACAAGATAAGAACGCTCTATATTGGCTACACCTACCTGTACACAAGGCGAGAATCATCTATAGTGTCCAAACTCCCGACACACGAGACAAGAACCACATTTTATTGGCTACACCTACCTGAAAAAGAGACATGGACCCAGGATAGCCAACAGAACGAACACAGCTACCCCCAAAACAACAAAAAGAGTTGTTTTTCCATCAGATTCTGAAATGTATATGAGAACATTGGGTTAGGTAATTTATTACAGGGTGGTCCGGGGTTTTTCAGGAGAGCGTCAGAAAAAATATACAGCCACCAGGGGATCGGAGGGTCATGAAAAAATTACGAAAGGTTTGGGAGGGTCTTTCTTTCTTTAGGAATTGACAGAGGGGCTAAAACACTATCATTAAGCCTTTTAAAATGAAAAATCGATCCCGAAAATGAGCAAGGATGGTTTATATTCTTAAAAATGATGCTTATATAAACAAAATCACCGTGAATTCTCTGCCTTATTCATTGTTCTTTATACTAACAATAGAAAAGAAGTTCTGTTGAACTGAGAGTTTATACAAGTACTAGTAGTTAATATATAAAAGGCATTTGCTACTGTTTGCTATAATTTCATACAACATAGATGCATATTTGATACTTAATACACTCATACAGTTAAAACAGCTTGTCAGATTATTAATATTGGGAGGGTTATATTAATCTTTCTACATGATACAAATTTATGAAACATTAACACTTTATCAAATGGCTTTATTTGTGCAAATTTGTTAAAATAGTTATACAGAAAATATCTAATTGCATATTCAGATAAATAATTCCAATGTTGATAAATAATTTAAAATGGGAACATTTGCTATATTCATAATCTCAGCTTCCGTACTACATGTTTTTTGTTCCTCTCATTGCTCAAACACAAATTGTTTGAAGATTGTGTAAAATGTAACACATGCAACATATGTCTTTTCTATGATTGCTAGATGTGCCTTTATCATACTTATGTTATGTACCTTCAAAGTTCTATAGATTGCTTGTGCTACAGACTTAATGAAGACAATTAATTTTGTTTAAATTAAACTCAGACACTAATAGTTTAAATGTTATGAAATTTGATAATGCAATCCCTATGATATGAAGATTTGTCATTTTACATTGTTCGGTCCTTATTTCTCAAAGTATTTGTAGTTTTAAACTTTTTTGTGCTTTGAAGAAATCATGTTGTCAAAAGCTTTTCTCCAAACCTTAGATGCTAGCATCCAAAAGTGAAACACGTGCTAACCATGGTCCTTCCATGGTTTTATCAATAAATGAATTCATTGTTTCAAGTTTTCAGTGGAATGATGTGATTTTGATGGAATTCTAAATTAAAGTAAAGTAAAGTTAGAATGCATTCATTCAAATTTGAAAGACACAATTTACACTATGTTATACATATATATGTATTATGAGCAATGATATTCAAAACCTATTCTGAGATGCAGTTGATGTTCCAAGATGCTAGCTGTAAAAAATCTAATGAAACTGAATTTAAAACACTATAGACCAGTATCAGTCATCATGTTAAACCCATCAATAGAAAGGTATATATGTATCTTTTCAACATTCTTTCAAAGAACGCAATTCTACTTGTACTGATGCTCTGCTTATAAGTTGAATGAATCCAACAGTCAACATGTAAACAGTTGAGCAAAGTTGTTCATGTGTTACTTGTCTATATGTATCCCAAATTCTTAATATATTAAACTGCATGTATTCATGCATGCCCATCAATGTCGTGCTGCAAACGCCCTGGTAGGAACTTGTTTACAGTGAGGTCGGAGTATTTGTGAACTTTGCGACAGAATCCTTGTCTTTTGTCACAAATTCTTTGAGGAGTGTTTGCATTGAGATGTCTTTTGAAATGACAAAATTGTAATCATAGCTTTGATTACTGGTATTGTAGCCTTTGACTTTCCACATTAATACATAGTGATATTTTCAACAAATTTAAATATTTTAGCCTTTAACTTTCCACATCAATACATAGTGATATTTTCAACAAATTTAAATATTTTTGACAGGCTTATCTTAGGAATAGCTACAGTTATGTCCCAAACTGTAATTAAATTATATTTCATCGTAAACATGTTCGATCACAACACAACACAGTTTGGTTTGAATTTTGGAACAATGAATTTGGACATACAAATAATGTTTCGATTCGAGTCGAGAGAAAGTCGTTTCAAACCTTGTTCACTTCGTTCGCATATAGGAAAACTGGGTATATATTTCATCCGCTGCGTGACACTAAACTTGGCTTTTGCCTGAAATTATATATAACTTCAGACATCTAAGCTGCTATAGGGGCTTAGGGAGGAAAACGAATACGAAATATGCAATGATTGAATGAAGTTGAGTGTAGGTTTTGTAAAAGCATTGGTTAGGTTAATTTGTTTCGACATGGCATCTAAAAGGATAACTTTGATGAAAACAAGTGTGACAGGGCATATTTATTATAATGCCTATCATTGATATCAGTCCTTCATTTTCATTATATGTTTATCAAATGTTTATATGTCTTCTGTTGTATTTGTTTGCCGTCGAACGCAACCCCTATACACTTCTAACCTTTACTCTTCTGCTTCAGGAGCCCTGTCAACAGGGATCTCTCTTCACTTCTATTCTATTTATAGCTCAGCTCTATAGGCTACCCGGCGAAACCGAATTAGTGGTGGTTGGCCCTTTTGCAAGGGAAATAACTCGTGCGGTTCATCTAGAAGCTAACCAATTTGGTTTCGAATCCCTGCTGTAAAGTCCGATATCTATGATTCTAATTTGCCGATCTTTTCATAAAATATTACTAAGGAATTCCTTTTTGGTGTAAATAATTTTCATGATTATTTCCCATCAAGATAAGATTATCTCAAATGTGGTCCCCCTTCTTTCGCTCCTTATAGAGGCCGTAACGAGGGGGACCACATTTCTTACGAGACAGTTTTTGAAGCTTAATAACTTTAAACGTATTATGTAATGCCCCCACATTGTATTTGAGGATCAAGTACGACATTATTTAAATAAATAAGTACACTATGGGAACTATTCTACGAATTAATGTGGATCCAAGTTATTTTTGGCCGACTGAGAGAAGGACGATCGTGTACGCAGCCATAGCAACGAGCAGGGCTTTCTCATTGGTCAAAAGAAGGTCAGGTCAGGGATCATGGATCATCCGTGTACGTTCATTGGTTGATGCATTTGATACAAGGTCAGGACAAAGTTGTGATGGAGCGTGGTTTCCATCTACGATTGAGACTAGACAAAAGTTCGCCCACATTTCAAATATGAAACAAAAACCATCAGAATCTGTTTCTACCAGTGTAAAAGAAAATGCAGTTCATCTCATCTCAATAAAATCCAAAACCATGCTATCATGTTTTCTTAAAATTCAATTGATTTAATTGTTTTGTTCCCCTCAATATGAAAATAATTTTTTTATATCTTAACATGTTAGAATCCACATTTTCTGTATCAAAATCATGATTTTATAGTTTTTAAAAATGTGGGCCCCCTAATTTTGTGGCATGTAGGTGACTGATAAAAGAGGGCCCACATTTAAGATATTAAACAAAACGCACTAGCTGTTTATAAATACCAGTGTTCCCCATTATATAAGAAAATGCAGTGAAGGATTTTTTAATTGTTGATGGAAATATCTCAATAAAATCAAGCAGGTAAGATTTCATCGAACTAATCATTTAATATAAGTTCTCAAATACCTTTCTTGTTTTCTTAAATTCAATTAATTTAACAGTTTTGTTCCCCTCAAAATCAAAAATAATAATTTAAAATTCTCAACATTTTAGAATTCATATTTTCTCTATTTGCATCATGATTTAATGCTTTTTTAAAATGTGGTCCCCCTATTTTTTTTTTCTTTATAGTAGAATGACAAGAGGGACCACATTTGAAATATTACACAAAAATATCAAGATTACAGTGTTCCCCATTATATAAGAAAATGCAGTTAAGGATTTTTTAATTGTTGATAGAAATATCTCAATAAAATCAAGCAGGTAAGATTTCATCGAACTAATCATTTAATATAAGTTCTCAAATACCTTTCTTGTTTTCTTAAATTCAATTAATTTAACAGTTTTGTTCCCCTCAAAATCAAAAATAAAAATTTTAAATTCTCAACATTTTAGAATTCATATTTTCTCTATTTGCATCATGATTTGATGCTTTTTTTAAATGTGGTCCCCCTATTTTTTTTCTTTATAGTAGAGTGACAAGAGGGACCACATTTGAAATATTACACAAAAACATCAAGATTAAAATCTGTTAATTAATATCAGTACATGATTTCATGGGTTTTTAAAATGTGGGCCCTCTTAGTTTGTCGCTTATAGGAGATTGACAACAAAGGGCCCACATTTGAAATATTACACTAAAACATAAATATTAGAATCTAATTCATACAAGCCTAGTCCAAAAGATGCAGATCTTCCTTCTTAAATGTTGATGGGAAAATATTTATAACGACAGGAAGAAACTGTTTAAATTAATTTTAAAAATAAAACTTAAGGGCACCTGTTCATTAGTATTTCTCTTATACTAGTGTTGACCACGTTTTGACTTCCAGTTTAATATTAAAATTACATTTGTTTGATTTCTTGAAATGAGGCCCCCGGGGCTTGTCATCATTATAGTACAATGATATGCATATGAAGTCAGTGGGTCCACGTACACTACAGTCTTTTAATATGAAGCCGATATTCTTTGACAAACTAACAATTATCGGAACGTACCTGTTTATTTATTGATTTTCAACAACAAAAATGCGTCAAAGCTTTGAGACAACATACCTCCCGACCACGCGAGCGCGAATACGTAAACAAACCGATAGCTCTGCATACTGGATTCGATTTTGGAGTTACTTCCCTTGAAAAACGGCAAACCACCACTAATGCCGGCTACCCACCTCTTGGGCTTCCGCTGTTCTATTTATAGGTCACACCTTTGATGTGTTACCTCTCTGCTAATTGGCTACTGTAGTCCTCTATGACCACTTCCTTCACCTACCTGTTTGCCACCTCACTCCAATTTTTGTTGTTGAGGTAAAAACACATTATTTCATTTCCAGGTATGGCGATTTTCTTATGTATTTTCAGTTCTCCTTTAAACTCTTTTATAAGGTGCTCAATGTTATCTAAATAATAATAATAATAAACTTATAAAAGTATTATTTAATTTGTAAATCATTAATTTAATTCAATGAAGTAGTGTTTAATAATCTTAATAATAAAATGGCCATGCCATGTTCTTTTTGATAGGAATAATTTCTAAGTGCAATATTTATAACTTTAATATGAATGATGTACCCATAGTGTAACATAGTTGTTATGAAACATATGAAGGCCAAGGATAGACGAACAAAATCTTATCAAGCAGTAGGTTAGGCAACGGTGGGTTTAAGGTTTTCTGAGATGGAACTAATAATGTAACCCTCGTAGTGAAAGGAAATACACAACGCAAAGGCTAGGGTTAACTACAGGCATCGATTCCTTGGATTAAAGAGATTAAAGCTTAAAAGTAAATATTGGGGACGGTTGGACCTGTGAGATCGAGAACCCATGGAGAACGTCGGTGTGGGAACAGCAGTTGGTCAATCCAGTAACATGGCCTGTGTCTGCTAAAGCAGGGGACGTGGGGAACGTCAGTAGATGGAATGCAACTGTGCCTCCATGTAGGATGACCAATGTTTCTGGAAAACAGTGGAAATTCAGCTGTGCCCGACGGTGGGTTACGTTTACCAGGACTGAACCGAGACTCTTCAAACCCTATCTCACCATGTGGTGACTTTGTTTCTCCAGTAATGGAAATATATTACATAAGTTATTGTTAAATGTTAAAAGGAGGCATTAGTATTTCTAATGTATTGTATTATTGGAATGATGTATTTGTGTGCCATTAATGATCGATATATGTTTATAAGCGCGGTGATGTATATGCTCTTGTATGTATGATACTATGATGTACTTGTGCGCTTAAAAGTGTATAGATCCCTCACGGGAAATGATTGTTATAAGTTTATTTTGTATATGTAATTGTAGATTTGTAATGTACTTATCCTGGGTCAAAGGGAGCGAAGAAATCTTTGTCAATATTTCTTGTTTGGTGATGGAGTAGTGTAACATAGTTGTTATGAAACATATGTTATAATCTGCTAATTCCATCCCCCAGTAATCCCTAATCCATCAGCTGTTGTCAAGCGCTTTGTGTTGACAACTGAGTTTGTTGGATATTTAAGACCCAGGTTTGACTTCGAAGGTTCATTCTCAGCCATCGTCCTGGAGAGAGAGTTGAGTCTCAGCCAGCCCTCAGTCATGGGCTAGTGACAGGCAAAACCAGCCATGTGAGAAAGGACGCGCTGGGCGTCGTGTGGGTGCCCAGGAGAAGCGGGCGAGAAAGATCGACAACCAGAGCAGTATAGAGTACTTGGAAGAAATAAAAGCCAAGAAAATCTACGTCTCGTCTTCTTGTTGAATCTTACGAAGTGTGTGCCTGGTGATTGTGCTACAATAATATATTAAGCAATATGAATATGATATTTACTAAATGATATATTGTGATAATTATTTATTTGAAATATGTTTGTTAAATTTTAAGACTCCAATTTCTGTTGCTGAGGTGGAAACACATTATTTTATTTCCGCATACCTGTACCTCAGCAAAAGGTTCATAAACCTCCTCCTCCTTCTGGTCCCTCTTTGACTTTAGGTTCTTCTTCTGGTTCCTCTTTTTCACCAGTTACCCCACAGCCAACACCGCCTTCTGCCAAATCAAAGCTATTGTTTTGATTGTGGAGCCCCAGGAGTTAAGAGAGGGCACTTCGGTTGCATTTCTTTAAACTCCTAGTCCAAACCATGGAGCGCGTTTTGGACTCCGATGTAAGCTCCAATTGGCTGCCGCCAAATCTTGTGGGACCTTCAAATGTAGCTTCTGTTGAGGTTTAAGGCATTTCTTGCAGTGTTCTCTTACACAGGCTCGCCGATTTCGAGCATGTCGGAGGCCTTCTATAAGCAATACCTCAATCAACTTACTCTTCACAACCTTGGTTCACTTCTGGACTTATCAGGCGCTGGTGACTGTAAGCTTCCCTATTTGGGGTATGTAAATTCAGTTATTCGCAATCCCAGCGACCTTCCTGGTGAAGGAGTTGAGGTACTATCACCCATTCTAATTGTACCTACAACCCAATATTATCACAAAGTGCCTATGGTCCTCGGTACCAACGCCATGGTGTTTGCTTCAAGTCGTCTCGGGTCGCCTTCTTCAGCTTCTCCATCTCCCGCATGGACTATGGCTCGCCAGTGGCTCATTTTTTCTCGGGTTGACCTTCATCGAATGGAAAGTGTGCAGACAACTAAATCTATTACCATCCCAGCGTCCTGTAGCAGATTATTACAGGTATTTGCAGGGGTAAGCCACCACAGGAAGCGAAACATTTCTTGGCTTCCTCAACTCCCACACTTCACCTAGTTAATGGTATTGTGAACTTCAGGCCAGGACAGTCAACAACTAGGGTTATGGTTGAAGTCGCTGATATACGACTCTCAACATTTACTAACTTAGAACTCTATTGGTAGGGGTGCGCAAGCCCGGTGACTTTGCATTACAAACAACAGAATTGTGTAGGTGGCGCTGCTCTGCTCTGCTGGCGACACGTATACACAGAGCTCTCGTTAGTTTCTGAAATTTTGTGTGTAAATCTGTGCTGAATAACGATATTTGTATGTTTGACAACACAGGATGGATATTTTAAACGGCGAGTCTTTTTGTGCATTATGTGTCATCATCGTGACAGCCGTTAGTGGATTCCGTAACGGCGAACCAAGATGGACGTCATCGTCTGCAGTACAGCCGTGATAAG
Organism: Phorcus lineatus; assembly: GCA_921293015.1. Taxonomy (NCBI): domain Eukaryota; kingdom Metazoa; phylum Mollusca; class Gastropoda; order Trochida; family Trochidae; genus Phorcus; species Phorcus lineatus. Next base: position 32,103,696 of record OV121083.1, on the reverse strand, counting down.
CTGCTGACACTGCAGAGTAAGACGTTGGAGTGGAATAAAGAACTAATTTACCTGCCCTTTGAATCTGAATGTGAACCAGAGAGTGCTCCGCATAATTCTTCATCAAGTAGGAAAATCAGCAGGAAAAGAGGTTAGCAAGAAGGAGAACCGGGCGAGGAAATCTAGACCCCGTTACCTACCATACTGTTATCAAATGTTCGATTGCTTAGGAACACACTTTCGGAACTTGATTCGTGTGCACGTTTGAGTACAGAGACAGTTGTCTTTTGTGTTTCACCGAATCCCTAGCACTTCCCGGATTTGGCGTCCCCATAAGATTAGACAGTTGGGTAGAGGATACGGGCAAGGCCATTGGGGGTTGTGTATGCTTTTATGTTAATGAGCGAAGGTGCAAGAACTACGTTATCAGGTCAGGCTGTAAACAACAGACATAGAACTTCGCATTGTGTCGCTTAAGCCATCGTACTTACCCCACGAATTCGGACACATATTTGTCGTTCTCGTGCATATTTCCTCCAAGTGCCTACTACAACCATGCTGCTTTAATACTTCAACCTCATACGTCCAAAATATCTTCTTGGTAACTTCAACGATCAGCATATTCGAATTCTGTATGATCGACTTATGAGCTACGTTAATGTGCTACTCGGAAAGAAAAAACAATCGACCTTTGCTACCGAAACATCAAACAGGCGTACAAAGCGATTGCCAAACCTCAACTCGGAGATCACAACTCTTTTTTTACACCAACGTATAACTCAGGAGGAGCAAACTAAAAAGTGAGAAGTCATGGGATCCTGAGTCTATACGGCGACTATGAGGTTGCTTTGATTGCACAGACAAGGACATGATCTTTAGCCACAGCGACGACCCATGCGAAATCACCGACATCATCACTAGCTAAACTCACGGGAAAAGAAACGCTACCACTTTAGAGTTAAAATTACGAAAAAAAATGAAACTCAGATTCAAACACTATCGCATGGAAACTCATCTCCCAAATACAATAATGATTGTTTCATGTTGAACTCTGGTATCAAACGCATGTTTTTTCCAATTTTTTGTCAAATAATGGTTTCACCTTTTTCATGCAAATCAAAATAGCCCCATGCCCGATGGGTATAATACCAATGTGAATTGGTTGTCAGACACCCACTTTGTAAAAAAACACTTGAAGAATTGCAAAATTGACTTTACAACAACGTGAGCGAGCAATCGAGATGATTAGAATGGGAGCCACCCATGGCATCCATGCTTAGAGACCGTTCCGGGGACAGCTGTTGACAGCCGAACATCGCTAACGAAGACTGAGATGGCCGAGGACGGTTTAACGTTGGCAGCGGCGTCAGTGGCAGAGGTGCTTTTCTGTGACGAAAGGTTTGGGAAGGCATACTTTGAGAGAAGAAGACGCCGCTGGTTATAGCAAATGGAAATCTAACGGCTAAACTTTACGTCGATGACATTCTCCACCACGTCGTCTGTCCATTTCTTCGACAACAGGCACAAGGTGTGATCTTACAACAGGACAATGCCCGATCGCACACAGCTCGAGCTACCCAGAACGTCCTTGCTTACAGCAACATCGACGTTTTGCCGTGGCCAGCATGCTCGCCTGACATGTCACCGATCAAAAATCTTTGGGACGCTTTGGATCGTTGTATTCGTCAACGATGACCACCTGCAGATACCTGCCAGACACTTGCTCAAGCTCTCCAAGTAGAATGGCAGCGCATTCCACGTAATGACGTCAGCTGATGGATTTTCTCCATGCGTCGGAGGGTTAATGTGTGTATTGTGGCAAGGGGAGGCCACACACGTTATTTATGTGAACTGTTTTCAAAATACTGAACCTTGATTTCCCTGCACCGGGATCAGTCATGACAGTGAACTTTGACTTTTTGACCCCCAGATCAATATCGGAGACTTTGCTTTTGATACCGGAAGCTGATTTGTTGCATTTTTTAAGAATATGCTATCGTCACATGTTCTTGTTGAATAATCATTTTGTTTTTTTAATCTCACTTTTGTATTTATTCTGCAATCTAGATTTAAATACATTGTGGCGTTTCATTTGCCCGTGAGTTTATATTCATTACTGTGTCAACAGTATTATCCCTGAAAAGGTCATTACGATTTTCCCGAACAACAAGCCTTGGGTAACAAAAGAACTAAAACTACTCCTCAACGAAAAGAAACGATTGTTCTGTGCTAACGAGATATTATATACAACTTACACAAAAGATGAAAGAAAGAAACTTCAGATACAGAAATGTTAAAAAACTATTACAACGAGAAAATTGAAACCCAGTTCACAGTCAACAACACACCTCAAGTAGGCAAGTTGTGAAAAACATGATCGGCTGTTCAAAGATCCGTTCTCTTATCAACACAACATGCACACAACAAAGAAATAAGCCGAGGAACTGAACAACTTCTACGCGAGATTTTATACGCGTAAGTTTACCAGTGAACGGGAAGCTTAACATCAAAGATGCAGAAAACATCGTTGTAACAAAACAAACAGTTAAAGAAAATCTCAATAAAGGGAAAGCGCCGGGACCTGATGGTTTATGAGGCATCGTACTTAAACGTTGTTGTGAACAGTTAAGCCAAACTCACACTACGTACGATCGACTACGATCGCTGTACGAAAGTGTCGTGTAGTCATCGTGTAGTAACTGTGTGGTTATTGTGTGGTTACCGTACAGTGATTGAGCTGATCGTGCTATTTGTCCAACACGATTCGTTCAAATCGCAAACATGTTCCTGATTCAGAAAATCGTGTTGTTGGCGTGTCGATCGTGTAGTTATTGTGTAGTGTATGTGTTGTGATTGTGTTAATCGTGCTTCAGCCTTAGGACACGATAACAGCACAACCGCAACACAACCACAACACGATCGATAAATTGTCCCTCTTGCAATCGTACTATTATTGTACTCATGTTAACTTAACCCTTATTGTGATTAACTTTAGGACCACGATGGCAGCTCGTACAGAGCACGGAGTCACACGATTACTGTACGATCAGGTTACAAACGTTACACGATATTGGATTGAACTTTCACCAATAAGAGCGTTTTCATCACGTGTGCTTCGCGCGTCTTACTTTTAGTAAACATGTCAGCACAAACGATGGTAAGGAATTGATGGTAAGCGAGGGAGACGAGCGAATCGCCACGTTACTGCCATGTTACTGCCGACATTTCTCTACCTGTGCATAGCGACTGTTTGGTCCAGTTGTGGCTCCGTGATTAATTCCTACACAACCAATGTTCTTATACAAGCTCTTCTCGGGCTTCCAGCAGGTTTCCTAACGGCAAAATATTGCAACATACACAGACTTCAATGCAATATTTCAGCCAATGGAAACGCTGCATGCATGGACAACATATTTGTCGTCTCACAAGTCTATGCAAAAATGCTTTGCTGTGTAAAGAAGACTCAAAGTGCAAAGTGCATATTCGATATAATATATTTGTGTAGTTTTGACATTATTAGATATTTGAAATTATATTTTGTGCAGAATGTCAAGTTTTAAGATGCATAGATGGGCAATATTTGTGAAAACTAACAATGAAATTTCGACATGAAAGTATACCTTGAAATCATAGAAACGAAAAACGAATATGAACTAGTGCTGCAAGATTTTGATTCAAAGTATGATAAAATGCACAAGAATTCATCACAAGCCAAGTAGACCATCAAAGGTATGGAAATGAAGATAACAATGGGGATGCTTATATTGCGCTGGACTCTCATGACATTGCTCTCTCAGGCCGATTGTAAAGTATTTACCACAGACTCACGTTTTTGGAATGATAACGATTAATAACCCAGAATTCGCAAAAGGTAATTTGGGCGCTCAGTGTTCATATAGATCAAGGGAAGGTCATGATCAGTATGTAGAAATGCCAATTTTTTCATAATTTGTTTGGAAGCGAATCATAATGTCGTAAAATTATCGATCAACTTGACAAGTTTCTCGATGTCAAGATGTAAACTTCCTTACGTGGTTTTAACTGCTTTGAATCAGAAGGAATGCCTGTGAAACACCATCGGTAGTTATTTGCTTAAAGCAAGAAGATAAGAAGAAACTAAAATATTGTTAGAATTAGTAATGTCTTTATCGCAATGACATTGTATTTCATAGCTGCCACGCATCACAGGATGGATAACAATTCTACATTGATCATTAAAAGCAGTGGTTAACCTTTTTTGCCTTTGCACAAATTATTTAAAATCGTGCATTATTCTTACACCATTCGGTTTGTGTTGATCGTGTTCTGGCCGTGTTAAAATCGTGATCCTTCGTGCAATGAGTGTTCCCACATCGTGTACCTCCCGCATAGAAACTGTTTTCACTTTACAGATCGTAAAAACCACAATACGATACCAGTACGATCGATTCGTAATGTTACCCTAGTGCAATCGTGCGTAGTGTGAGTTGGGCTTTAAAGATTACATTTAATGCTCGGAAAAAGTTGTTCGCTGGGAAAATTGCCGGAGTTTCGTTTACAAATTTATCGTATCTTTATGAAAAAACAATTTTGAAATAATCCCTAAAGTTTTTGTCTGATCCAGATCATGTCTTATACGGTGAGTTCGTTAAGCTTCCTTCAGACAGAAAATATTTATTACCCCGTTTTAAAACCAATAGAGGTAAAACTACATTCACTCCTTCCAGCGTTCGTCTGTTAAATGATCTTTGAATTAATAGAATGTGTTTGTTTATATATCACATGTAACCTGTGTTTCCTTCCTGTATGTTCACCAGCTCTGTAATGATACAATATGAATTCCTTTCGGGGTAATTATAATTATTATTATTATTATTGTTATTATTATTAATAATAATAATACCTGGCTTGACGCGGAAGTACAAAGGCGAACTGTTGGGTCCCTGTGAGCCCAGAGAGACTGCCCTGACGGTGACACGATACAGATCCGCCTTCAGACCTCTTATCTGGTGACGTGTATGCCCCGAAGAGACAATGTCGTTCATGACAGGTCCTGTAACGAGAAATCAGCACTACCGTACACTAGCCGCATTGCTCTTACAACCGAATGCTACGTTTATGGTAGGTCACATTAGCCTAAGCTATGATGCGATCCAAGTTCGAAATAAATCTTCGAAACCATGTTACTTTTGTTGGGTGATTGTTCAAAGAGGCACCATCGACCATCGGTTCGTAATCTTGCCTTTTTTAATTAGGTGATAAAGATGCCGAGTTGTAACTAATTTTTACGAAATAAAGGTGAAACATTTGTTTTGAATTATTCACACTTTTACAAAGGATAAATGATATGACTTCATTTCACAGCATTTTCAACGATGTCAAACCCTTGTAATGTCATTAGCTGATTAGTTAATAGCATTATGACAATCTGATTGTAGATATGTAGTTATCGCTTGATCTCACACAAGAAATGTTTACTGTGAGAGCCATATTTGGGTGATACATTACGATAGCCCGCTACGTTACATTGCACTCCCTTATACTGACACTACTCCCATGCGATCAGTGCCGATCATCTACCACACTACGTAATGCTAAGTTCTCAAGCGATCCACTAAATAACGGAATCATCGTGACAAAGTACTAAACATGTCAACTATTTTGCCCACATCTTGACGATGCCTCAAGCCCATGAAAATCCTAGCGCTTAATGTTCTTTCAAGATTATGTCATCAGGCTATATATAAGATTAGTTATGATTCAAGCTTTGTGAAAGAATTTGCCTTGTTTTAAATTTCTCTATACATTTATCGAAAATTTCTAAAATTTCATTTGTCATCATCTACCTGCACAAGTATGGTTTCGTTTCCGGACTGTACAGTAGGAGACGAGATAGTGAGACAGGAACACAGGGGCCTCCACACAGTCCGGGGTGCGCCACTCCACCTGGATACCTCCGGGAGGCTGCGTCCTCGACCCCTTCAACCCCGTCATCGGCCCGGGCACTGTGAGCACATACATATATGTAAAACTGCACAGATGTTTAGGCAATATATTAGAGACGTTATTCATCCTCCAAAGTACAGGATAGTTATGTTAGGAAATGTATATCAAGAATATACTATAAATGTATCACATAAACACAATTATGTTCACTATGGCACATCAAATGTCGGGACCACTCATTCTTTTTCTTCATTCATATATGTAATGATCTAATGTTTTGTTATACACACATGTTTGTACTGATCATACACGCTGGTCACATTATCAGATGTCTTTATTGGTGATAGCATAAACTTGATGAAATAGTATTCAACAATTTGCATTGTGTAACTATAATCACTGCAATGTTAAAAGCATATTTATTAAGGATATCGATGAAGAGTATAAGGATGTTAACCAGCATGCATGACGTATATGCAGTGAGTCCAGACGATGCTGCTTCCGGAATGTGGTGGTCCAGCCATCTGTGACGAGAAACCCACCAGCAGGCTTTGCTCGCCCACTGGTCGGCCTGTGTCCACCTTCACACTCTGATTCACACAAGGCAATGTCTTCCAGAACAGTTGGCGCTGCATATGAACACAAACAGTCGAATGCAAGAAACCGTTACAACTGTAACAGGACATTATTTGGAAAAAAACCCGAATCATTCGTTATATGTCATTTGTGCTATTGAAATCTATTGAAGATCGACAAACTATTTCTATTAACTTTCCCAATGCAAGGATTTTAATGATTATTCACCTGACAGGTTGTGTCTGCCATTTTCTTCTGACACCAAAAAACATGACAACAGGTGAAACCTGCCTCCGCCGTCCAGTGGAAGGTTACCTCCGAGTTATTGCCGCGTCCAGTCACCCTGAACTTAGGATCAATCGGAGGCTCTGCAGGGAGAGAGACACACATACATTCAGTATGCAACAAACAAGGAGGTAATCCAGAAAGTGCTACAGATATGTACGGACCTGTGTGTTGGGGGAACACGGTGAGCCTGGAGGCAGGGGACTCCCCGACTATGTTGACCACGCTGAGGGACACGTGGAGCCTGGTTTGGACGAGGCCGAGTGGGAGACGCAATGTATGTTGACTGATATTAACTTTCTTCGTGACTCTGTGTCCGCCATACTTCAACTCTAAATTGTAATGACGGAGGGGTCCGTTCTCGCTTATCTTCTCCAAGGGCTGTAAACATATCAGAGATGACATCAGTTGAATACCATTCTAATGTTATGTTAGATGCCCTAAGTACTGTCAATATAATTGATGAAAACGTGACAACATGCATATTTGATGACACCTGATCAAGAAGACGTGAAGACTCCATTATTGTGTATGCTATTCCCTATGCTATTCCGACTGTATCGAAGGTTCCAATTTTATTTCAACGTTTTTCATTGCTTTCATTTTTAATTAAATGAGTGTCAAATAAATCATACGTTGGGTGGGTTATGTATCTCTTATACACACGACATTATAGGTATCTTCGATTTTGTCAGATTTAGCCATATTCTACTGTGTTTAAACCGCAAGTCTCCGGTTACGGCAAACATTGTCATCATGGTTGTATTTTATCCGACTTCAATCCCCATTTCCATATAGACAATACATTCAAGTGAATAAAACACCAAACAGTGTTTCGATGCGTCCTTTAATTAAAAAGATATGACGGTTCAAAGTGCGTAGAAATTGGCCACCTCAAAAGCACAATTGAAAAAAAAGTCGCTGCGCACATATGAGCTCTCCTTCGGCGGATGTGACGTCATAGACAGGACTTGCTCCGCGTTTGTTTGTAAACAAGTATATATACCAAATGCAGATATGGGTCGCATTCGTTAAAGTTTAGATAACTAATCAGTGCCTTGTGTATTACCTAATTGGAAATGTGCCAGGTGCTGAGTTCATTAACTTTATTGCTTAATTACCATAATGTACAGGTCTGTGGGGCACTATGTTGTAGACTGTTAGGTAATAACTTTATGACTATATTGTCTGTCGTGAAAAAGAAGTGTTAGGTAACTAAAAGCCTCTCTCTGGTAACATACCGGTACTAAAGTACTGAAGGAAATGGAAATAATATGCTTTTCAGCGTTAATAATTCTATTTGGTTGAAAGAGTTAAAACTGAAACAAATTCATATTTGCAATACATTTCCAAGCAGGCTTTAACTTACATCACAATCAACAATATATAACAATCGAAGCATGCAACAATCTTGAAACAGGAAATTGCAAATGCATGTGTGTTGCTATAATGACTGAAAATGACAATAAAAGTTATGAAGGAACACATAAATAACACAAGGAGAAAACTGTCTATACTTGAGAAATGAAATTCTTAAATAATTGCGAGATTTGATATAGCAAATACTGAATGCAAAATAAAATCCTTTATTAATCTAAATATAGATATATACACATGTATCACTGCCGTGAGATTAAAATTAATTTATATATATATATACCTTTCATCAGGAAGGTACAGCAGACTCTCAGTTATTGAAAATATTGGCCTAGGTCACTCTAAATTGGTACCACACTCTTTATCTCAAACACTGACCATTAACTCACACAAAACAACAATAGTCTGTATCCTTGCTATGCAAAATACACTAGTACGTAACTCTTAAATTTTTATGAAGTTGGCAAATCGCGAATCAAGAGGTACATTTACTAAACACATCAAAGATTTGATCTTCATTATCACTCATTACTGTTGATAAGGCCGGATCCGGAAGTTGCCGACGGAAATTTTCGGTTTACGAGTGCTAAAAAGCGTACAAGCGAACTGAATTCGCCTGCACCCTAAATTACGGGGTATACTCGCTGATTGGCTGATTTGAAACGTTTATTTCCAGTAAAAGCATTTTGGATTGGTCCCGTCTACTAAAACATTACATTGAGGTATGCAGAGTTTGCTGTGCGAAAGATAACTCCATAGCTTTCGATTTGACTTTTTGTCCAACAAACCGAGCTAGGGTAAATTGAAAGTGCATAAATTAATTCATTCGGACAGTTGGACATTCGGAAAACAGACGGAAATTTTCGGTTTCCGAGTGCTTAAAAGCGTACAAGCGAACTGAATTCGCCCGCACCCTAAAGTACGGGGTGTACTCGCTGATTGGCTGATTTAAATTATGCCAGAGCCAAACCTAACGCGTAACGGAGCCTGGTAAGATCTACACGCGTACTGTAGTGGAGCATTTTAGATTTCATTTTAATGATATCTAAATATAATTCCACATTAAAGCATGCCACATTTTTTTGTTACCCACATGGTCACATGGTTCACAGCTCTGTTCATTGGATATTCGATGTGCTATGATACAAATAGGCCAAATATCATTGAGTGAGACATATCGGCAATTAGGGAAATTCGTCAGCTGTTTATTACTTGGAGGTCTTTGGCCCGCAAGCGATAAATAGGTAAGAGGAGTAAGGCCAATAAATCTTATTATTCGCAAAGCGAAAATTATTCTTGGTGATTCCACCACCTTGCACGTTGGTGTATTAGCTGGCAATTAATTGCCTTTGTGATACGTCAAGTATAATATTGAGGTATAGGCTTGTTCCAAGCTCATGATTTCAGTTAACTTTGGTCAAACCTTTCAAGAGTATGAGGGTCATGCATAAAATAAGAGCTGATATTTCAATATAAGAGCGTTCAAATGTTGATAATTTGGGCCCCGGAAACCTAATAAGAGGAAATAGGTTATATTCAATGCGTGACGGTAGATTGTCAAGCTTTCGAGTTCAGTGCCACATACGAAAGTTATATCGATCTATTCAATACACAATTTTATTCCTCTATCGGTAATTAGAACGTTTGCGTTAGCGTAGACCTTCATAAATACATCGACAAACAACCTTTTCAATCTTTAGGAATAAAATATGACTCTTTGTTTCCACGAAAATTCACACCCCAATTGTCACGTCTTAAACGCATCAAGTAACCATAACTCATGACTTTTACACTGAGGGGCAACTATCTTGGATCACCGCCATTATAGTTTTATTTTATACGTTATTTTATTCTGTTATTTGGTTTGAATGAGGTTGGTTTATTTATATGTATGTCCTTTTTTCACTTCATTGTCTTGTTTATATGAGCAATGCGATCTAGTCTAGAAAGTTTCAAGGAAATTACCTGCCAGTACAACTGGATGTCTTGAAGCGTCGGCCTGGAGACGGCAGGTGCGAGGAGTGGTGCAACGTCAGGCGCTGGAGATACAAAGATACCAAACATCAAACATCCACTCTAAAGGAAATAAACGTTTACTGGGGCAGTTTGAATTACAATTCAATACCCAAATTATACAGTATTAAATAACATTTGATTTTTAACTGTTATATTATACATACTATCTGGCAGAGTCTTGAAGCTGATGACTACTATGTCACTGTTGTAGCCGAAAGGTTGGTGTGTCCATCTGGTCGGCCTACACCGGACACTGGAAGTGTATGTAGTGGACGGAACAAGGCCGGACAACTTCATCTCCTGTTCGCGACTCGACCCTAGCACTGTGCTAACATCTTCCCGGTTCTGAAACATAGTCCTCAATGCTTGACTGCCAGCAACGTTTTTTTTCGAATGTTGTAAGCCTGTATTTGATCGAAGTGTAAGTCTCCGTTTTCTATCTTAAATTGAACACGGATCCATCCATGCCTTAATTACATTCCAGTGTTAAAATGACTTCCCATGCTTTTCCTGACGTTATCTTTGGCTTAATTTAACATACTGGCTGAAATATTTCAAAACATCTTAGATATTCATCCTCAAATGCCATTGATATATCACAATACCTCGTTTAAATTTACAGTAGAACAGCTTATGTACAGACGTTGAAACTATCCTATTTACTTCAATATAATTCTGAGACTTGAGACTATGAATGGGTAGAACACGGTTATGTTTGTTTATAGTAAAGCGACAACTGTGACCTGGTAGATGTACCCACCAGCTCGTGTGTTGTAGTTCCAATAAAGGATTCTACTGAGCAGATGTAATGATGTTGTTCGTCGGGGGACTCCCATCGTAGAATTACAGTGGATGATGTCACATTGATTACGCGCAGATGTTTCACTCGGTCTGGTTTTACTGTAACACAACAACATTTTCATTTTGATACTTCAAATATTTTAATACATCATTGATGAAATAAGAACGATGCATTTATTTGGTTTGGTTGGTTTCCTAACTTTAATCATGTAAGTTGCAAAGATGTCTTAACGTCTATCTTTAAAAGCCTTGCCCTTCGACATGAATTCATTGCTTCGATTTCTATAGCCAATGAACACAGAAGTGATAATGCGGTAGAAATAGGCCATTAATTTAATTCAGTTGATATTTGCATTATAGAAACTGTTAATCATGACTCTTTAACAACTAAGTATCACTCCCTTAGGTCGAGCATAACGACTGCTCTCTGGGGTTGCGTATGAAAGAACACTTGTATCATGGCCGTCGCCACTACAGTTTTAAGTAATTAAAGATCATGGAACCTGAAAATTTGAAATAAACATATCATTTATTATAAAGACTAGAATTGGTTAGCATGTCGTTGGAGAAATATGAATAAGACTGTGACTGTAAGTTATCAGTTATGGCCGCTTACGGTAAGATATCTATTGTGACTGCTTACTGTAAGATCAGTTATGGCTGCTTACTGTAAGATCAGTTATGGCTGCTTACTGTAAGATCAGTTATGGCTGCTTACTGTAAGATATCTATTGTGACTGATTACGGTAAGATATCTATTGTGACTGCTTACTGTAAGATATCTACTAGTATTGTGACTGCTTACTGTAAGATATCTATTGTGACTGCTTACTGTAAGATATCTATTGTGACTGCTTACTGTAAGATATCTATTGTGACTGCTTACTATAAGATATCTATTGTGACTGCTTACTGTAAGATATCTATTGTGACTGCTTACTGTAAGATATCTATTGTGACTGCTTACTGTAAGATATGTATTGTGACTGCTTACTGTAAGATATCTATTGTGACTGCTTACTGTAAGATATGTATTGTGACTGCTTACTGTAAGATATCTATTGTGACTGCTTACTGTAAGATATCTATTGTGACTGCTTACTGTAAGATATCTATTGTGACTGCTTACTGTAAGATATCTATTGTGACTGCAGATTGATATACATATGTTGCAGCTGCCAAGTTTACTGAGTATCATATAAATGCTGTGGCAACTGCTTTTAAAATGTTGTTTAGGGCCGTCGACTGAAAGATATTGTTTGTGCTGCTGACTGTTAGTTGAGGCCAATGAAGGTAGAACAAGGAGTGACCGCCAAGGGTAAGATATCAGCTTGAAGCACTGATCGTAGGAAGGTGCTTGCGGGCATTGACTGCAAGAAGTTGGTTTGGAACATTGACAATGTGAAGGCAGTTAAGAACTCAGACTATAAGAAGGCAGTTTGGAGCATCGACAATAAAAAGCCGGTTTAAGGCATTGGCTGCAAGAAGTTGGTTTGGAACATTAACGATGTGTAGGTGGTTTAGAACACCGACTGTTAGAAGGCGGTTTGAAACATTGAAAATAAAAAAAGGATTGACTATAAAATGGCGGTTTGAAGCATTGACTGTGAGAATTCAGTTTTGAGCATTTTTTGTTAGAAGGCAGTTTGGAAGTAGACTGTAAGAAGGTAGTTTGTTACATTAACTGTAAGAAGGTAGTTTGTTACATTAACTGTAAGAAGGTAGTTTGTTACATTAACTGTAAGAAGGTAGTTTGTTACATTATTTGTAAGAAGGTAGTTTGTTACATTAACTGTAAGAAGGTGGTTTGTAACATTAACTATAAAAAGGTAGTTTGTAACATTAACTGTAAGAAGGTGGTTGGGAGCATTGTCTGTAAGAAGGTGGTTGGGAGCATTGTCTGTAAGAAGGTGGTTTGGAGCATTAACTGTAAGAAGGTGGTTTGGGGCATTGACTGTAAGAAGGTGGTTTGGAGCATTGACTGTAAGAAGGTGGTTTTGAGCATTAAATGTAAGAAGGTGGTTTGGAGCATTAAGTGTAAGAAGGTGGTTTGTAACATTAACTGTAAGAAGGTGGTTGGGAGCAATGACTGTAAGAAGGTGGTTTGGAACATTGCCTGTAAGAAGGTAGTTTGTAACATTAACTATAAGAAGGTGGTTGGGAGCATTGTCTGTAAGAAGGTGGTTGGGAGCATTGTCTGTAAGAAGGTGGTTTGGAGCATTAACTGTAAGAAGGTGGTTTGGAGCATTGACTGTAAGAAGGTGGTTTGGAGCATTGACTGTAAGAAGGTGGTTTTGAGCATTAAATGTAAGAAGGTGGTTTGGAGCATTAAGTGTAAGAAGGTGGTTTGTAACATTAACTGTAAGAAGGTGGTTGGGAGCAATGACTGTAAGAAGGTGGTTTGGAACATTGCCTGTAAGAAGGTGGTTTGGAGCATTGACTATAAGAAGGTGGTTGGGAGCATTGACTGTTAGAAGGTGGTTGGGAGCATTAAGTGTAAGAGGGTGGTTTGGAGCATTAAGTGTAAGAAGGTGGTTTGTAACAGTAACTGTAAGGAAGTGGTTTGAGGAATTGACTATGTGTAGGCAGTTTGGAGCATTGACTCTGAGAAGGTGGTTTGGAGCATTAATTGTGAGAAAACGGTTTGAAGTATTGACTGTGAGAAGGCGGTTTGTAGCATTGATTGTGAGAAGGCGGTTTGAAGTATTGACTCTGAGAAGGCGGTTTGTAGCATTGACTGTGAGAAGGTGGTTTGGAGCTTTGACTGTGAGAAGGTGGTTTGTAGAATTGACTTTGAGAAAGTGGTTTGTAGAATTGACTTTGAGAAAGTGGTTTGAAGCGTTGACAGTGAGAAAGTTTTTTGGATCATTGTCTGTAAGGCGTTATTGAGCTTTGATTGTGAGAAGGTGGTTTGGAGCTTTGATTGTGAGAAGGATGTTAGGAACACTGACTGTAAAAAGGCGGTTTGGAGTGTTATCACTTACTGCCAGCTTCAGAAAACTTAATACAAGTATCACGTGAATTTGTTGGGGTTTCTCTACAAATATTTATTCTACTAAACAGTTACTCTATGACAAAATTATTTGTCAGAAGAATATCTTCTTAACTTATTTCATGTTAGTTTCACTAAATTTGATACACATATCAACCATGATCCTGAAATGTGCTTTTTACGGGTTAGGTCTTCAATGAATTTTATTCTTTGGTTTCCATGGAAATTTTATTTAAACAGTGACTGTATGAAAGTCATTTTATCTGGAGCATATCTCCCAAACTTTACAAGATATCTATACCACACTTGATACACATCCCTTTGTGTTACTTTTGAGGGTGAAACCAATAAAGGAATTTTGTTTTGTGATTTCAGTGACACAGTGACTTCAAAGATGTTATGTCGTCTTGAACATTTCCCAAACACTTTACAGGATAGTTACACCATGTAAACATTAAAAGAAAGGAAACTGATATTTCATTATGTTCGCCTCTAAAGACGCAAACATCTAAATGACTGAATCTGAACAGATTATTGTTAACATTATATCATAAAAAATATTTTGAACACTTGACAACAGTGAAAAACGCCTCTTAAACAGTCTGACAAGGGGATCTAACATGTAACTACAAAATTCTGCTCCTCCGGTGCCTGACTTCATGTGGTTATAACAGTTTGTCCCTCTTCTTAGTAAATTCAAATGTAAAATTTTAACCACTGTTAATCAATTCACATTGATGTGTATTTTTTTAATTATCTGATATAGTATGTGTGAGATCCGCTCGCTTCTACACTTGTGTTACAGACTGTGCAGGAAATGTTTTATTCACATAACAAAAATGATTCTATTCAACCATAATATCGTCACCTTTGAAATAAAAAAAAAACATTGCAAACCAACAATAAGGCCAACGGGTCGATATTTCATATAGGCCAATAACATAATACAAACTGTCGATGTACATTTATTTAGATTGGGATGTTCCCAAAGTGATAGTATTGTAAAGACTTCTGAAATTCTATTCAAAAAGACCAAATTTCGGCACTGAGTTCATAATAAGGGATTGGGATGTTAATTGTCCAAATATGTAAAATCATTATTCATTGTTACGACTGCTCGTGGCTACATATTAATAGCCTACATTGTACCGTATGATAAGTGTCCAAGGTAATACCTTCAGTTTGTGGATTGAAGAAGAAGGGGCTTGAGAGTGCGGACTCATTGCGCTCCGTGTGTGTGAGCAGTATTGTGAAAGTGTAGTTGGAGTCCAAGTTGTTGCCCGGACCAAGAGTGAAGTTTCTCTCCACTCCTCGATAAGCCTCCTCCTCAGGCTCCTCATAGTCTCTATGTAACAGCAACAATGACAGTCATATAATGGTTTACTCCATTATCATTCACATTTCAACACTTACGGCAAGTGTTATATTGCTATATTTGGAATCACACTATCTGCAATAGTAGACATTTTTTTACTTTAAAGAATTCGAACCCACACCCTCTGAGTTAGTCAACACCGCTAAACAACTTGCCAATCTCGCCTTTGGAATAGGTAACAAAACAAGCAAAACAAAACGTCTCTAAGATAACCAAACAAAGTGTTTATATGTCTAGGTAATTTAAAAGAAGCAGAAGAAGTAGTTGGACGGACTTTGTGAGGAAAGGAATACGTTCACGGAAGAAGGAGTATAAGGAGAAGAAGGATAAGAATGTGCTTACGTTTGAAGTAAAAGATTTGAATCAGAATTTGCTCACGTTAGCATGTAGAAGACTGGGATCAGCAAGACTGGAATCATAATGTGTTTACGGTAGGAAGTAGAAGACTGGAATCAGAATGTGTTTACGGAGGGAAGTAGAAGACTGGAATCAGAATGTGTTTACGGAAGGAAGTAGAAGACTGGAATCAGAATGTGTTTACGGAAGGAAGTAGAAGACTGGAATCAGAATGTGTTTACGGAAAGAAGTAGAAGTCTGGAATCAGAATGTGTTTACGGAGGGAAGTAGAAGACTGGAATCATAATGTGTTTACGGTAGGAAGTAGAAGACTGGAATCAGAATGTGTTTACGGAAGGAAGTAGAAGACTGGAATCAGAATGTGTTTACGGAAGGAAGTAGAAGACTGGAATCAGAATGTGTTTACGGAAAGAAGTAGAAGTCTGGAATCAGAATGTGTTTACGGAGGGAAGTAGAAGTCTGGAATCAGAATGTGTTTACGGAAGGAAGTAGAAGACTGGAATCAGAATGTGTTTACGGAAGGAAGTAGAAGTCTGGAATCAGAATGTGTTTACGGAAGGAAGTAGAAGACTGGAATCAGAATGTGTTTACGGAAGGAAGTAGAAGTCTGGAATCAGAATGTGTTTACGGAAGGAAGTAGAAGACTGGAATCAGAATGTGTTTACGGAAAGAAGTAGAAGTCTGGAATCAGAATGTGTTTACGGAGGGAAGTAGAAGACTGGAATCAGAATGTGTTTACGGAGGGAAGTAGAAGACTGGAATCAGAATGTGTTTACGGAAGGAAGTAGAAGACTGGAATCAGAATGTGTTTACGGAAGGAAGTAGAAGTCTGGAATCAGAATGTGTTTACGGAAGGAAGTAGAAGACTGGAATCAGAATGTGTTTACGGAAGGAAGTAGAAGACTGGAATCAGAATGTGTTTACGGAAGGAAGTAGAAGTCTGGAATCAGAATGTGTTTACGGAAGGAAGTAGAAGACTGGAATCAGAATGTGTTTACGGAAGGAAGTAGAAGACTGGAATCAGAATGTGTTTACGGAGGGAAGTAGAAAACTGGAATCAGAATGTGTTTACGGAAAGAAGTAGAAGACTGGAATCAGAATGTGTTTACGGAAAGAAGTAGAAGACTGGAATCAGAATGTGTTTACGGAAGGAGTAGAAGACTATTATCAGATTGTAGTAACGGTAGAAAGTTAAAGGCCTTGATCAGAATGTGCTTACGGAAGGAAGTAGAAGACTTGAATCAGAATGTGCTCACGCTAGGAAGTAAAAGACTGGGGTTAAGAAATAGAAAACTGGCTTAAAAATGTGCTTACTTAAGGAAGTTGAAGACTGAAATCAGAACGTTAAAACGGTAGGAAGTAGAAAATTTGAATCAGAATGGGCTCATGGTAGGAAGTAGAACATCAAGAATTCTAAAGAGCACCAACGGAGAGATAATTTTAATCTTTTGACTAAGAAGTTTAACTGAAAATAGAGCATTAGAGGCTTTGTTTACAAGATTTTGGAAAGACTTTGACCATGACAACCTATTGGAAAAGAGCAATCCAAAATAGTTATATGTAATAATAGAAGATCCGGTTTTATAAGCAAACAAACTTAATGATGATTTGAATTCTATGTGGGCAATTAAATAGCAAGTAAAATTCAACCCTCAAAAAACGGAAACAACTCAGTTTAGTAAAAAGCGGGTGGCCAGCTCTAAGCCTCACTTAAACATGCAAGGTATTCCTATTACTAAAGTTGGTGAACATAAACAATAAGGTCTTATATTGCAAGAAGATGCTTGTCTGTATTGTAGATAAAGTTACTCCTGTTCAATTGCTTAATGAGTTTGAAATACCCCCTATCGCGTAAATCATACAGACCATGTATTAGTCTTTCATTTTACCTATTTTTGACTATTGTTGTCATATTTGGGATAACTGCATGGCAACCCAAAAAGCCAATTTAGAAAAATTACAATTAGACGGACTTAGAAGTATATGTTTGGCCACATGTGGCACAAGTCATAATAAAATGTATGCAGAAACTATTTTCATACCTCTAAATGACAGAAGACGTTTACAAAAATTAACCCTTTTTTATAAAATGGTAAACGATAAAGCACCAAATTATTTATGTGACCTACACCTGTACTTCCAGACAGTGTATCGGCAGGAAATCCATACGGTTTAAGAAACTCATCAAAAAGATACAAAATATTCAAATTAAAACATCTACTTATTCAAAATCATTTCCAAGTACAACTGATCTTTGGAATGCTTTACCAAAAAACATAAAAATGTTAGAATCCCAGAAAATGTCTACTAAGAAAATAATCCCTAGACAAGGAAATTCATTTGGATTTGATCTGGATAACGGAAATCGATTTTGTCAAATCGCCCATTGCAGACACCGTTTAGGATGTAGCTATCTAAATTTTCTTAAATTTGAGAGACATATTTCAAATGACCCGTTATGTTCATGCGGCGCAGACCACAAAGGTACATCACATTATTTACTCCATTACTCTTATATCCAAATTACTCACTGCTAAGAAATGAAGCGTTATTCTACAAAAATGGATACAGTTTAAAAACAATTCTAAATGGAAATAAAGAGTTATCTGATATTGACAACTCGGCTATTAAACAATATGTTTACCTTTTTATCACCCATTCCTGTAGATTTGATAAGAAATGAGTTGAACTTTATTATCTCTAAATCAGCATGAAGAAATTGCTTTTGTAATATTGAATACCTTAAAAAGCCACTCCGTGATTTTCATAACATATTATTTACCTTTGATACGAACCTAAATGTCATATGTGGTGATATAAAATCAAAACATATTAACTTTTCATGTCCAAAAGATCTATCTATGCCAAATACTGGTTTTCCATGAAAATCTAAAAGCAGACTTATAAATGCACAGAGGTCCAATATACATGGATACTAGTTATATAACCTAACAAACACTATCAACTCCTAAGTGCCCTCCTGGCAGTTTTAGATAAGTCTCCAAAATACCGTTTGACTCTTTGACGCGCGCCACTGTCCGGTTTTCGATCATAATTGCGACGTACTACCCTCATATTAATATTGGACGTGATATCTACACCTCTGTGCATTTATAAGGCTGTTTTTAGATTTTCATGGAAAACCAATATTTGTCATATATATATATATGTCTTAGGGACATGAAAAGTTAAGATGTTTTGATTTTATATCACCACGTATGACATTTAGGTTCGTATCAAAGGTAAATAATATGTTATGAAAATCACGGAGTGGCTCTTTAACCGAATTGTGTTGCAATTGAACATCGTATTGGTTTGCCATAACTTCGTGTTGTATGTTCGATGGTTTTAGATATAATTTTTTCTTGGAGCGGCATTAATATAAGCTTCCAGCTTGTTTGCCAATCCATTTTTTTCTTTGAAATGAATAAAATATGTTTAAACCAAATAGTTATAGTAAGGTGAAATTTTCATTTTTTTTATTCTTAAAAAAAATTCACTTTTCTTAAGTTTTCCACCGTTTCTAAAAACTATAACTTCTGTTTTGTCAAATTAACAATCAATCTCCATCTGTTGCAAAATTCTACCAACAAGTTGATCTTCCTTTGCAAACCAATAACACTATCTGAAAACAAACACAAATCGTCTGCATATCAGTAGAAGACTGGGGTTTAGAATGTGCTCACGGTAGGAAGTAGAAGGCTTTGATCAGAACGTGCACACGGCAGGAAATAGAAGACTTAGATCAGAACGTGCACACGGCAGGAAATAGAAGACTTAGATCAGAACGTGCACACGGCAGGAAATAGAAGACTTAGATCAGAACGTGCACACGGCAGGAAATAGAAGACTTAGATCAGAACGTGCACACGGCAGGAAATAGAAGACTTAGATCAGAACGTGCACACGGCAGGAAATAGAAGACTTAGATCAGAACGTGCACACGGCAGGAAATAGAAGACTTAGATCAGAACGTGCACACGGCAGGAAATAGAAGACTTAGATCAGAACGTGCACACGGCAGGAAATAGAAGACTTAGATCAGAATGTGCACACGGCAGGAAATAGAAGACTTAGATCAGAACGTGCACACGGCAGGAAATAGAAGACTTAGATCAGAACGTGCACACGGCAGGAAATAGAAGACTTAGATCAGAACGTGCACACGGCAGGAAATAGAAGACTAGGGTAAGAATGTTCTCACGGTTGGTAGTAGAACACTGGACTTAGCACGTGCTCACAGTATACACTCTCTACAATGACTCATTAATAATTGAAAGAGATTTGAACTTCAGTTTTGGACTCCTCGGTTGATTTAGAGAGTGACCAACATTTAAACAACCCCAAATCAAGAGATGTTGCAAAAGAACATTTACAACATCTCTTGATCTCTTTGATGTATAGAGGTAAATAAATAAAAGTATTAGAAAATATACTTGGTGGAGAAAAAGTTTTTTCCTAATTTCTCAAGATATGTTTGATATAACTTTAAACACCATTTTCTTACAAGGCTACAAAACAGACCACACGGCCAGACACCCTCTCATACTTTAATTCAAACAGAAGGTAAGGAATAAGGGAAATTCAAGAACTCCTTAATAACTGCATAACTCGTTTATCCAGAATATAGTCATCGGATCAAATAAAAAATAAAAAAAATATGCTGATATTGATATATCTGAAAGCAACTTTATGAATCAGAATTTTGATTACATTAAGCTAAAAAAAAAAGCGATAATTTTTTCATTGAGACTTTGCTGTTGGAGGCAAAAATACATATTTTGAATCTTATTTATCTTATTAAAAATAATAGACATCTGATTTAGAAACAAAAATTACGAATTGTGAAGACACTATTAAAAACGGATTCTCAAAATGTAGACGAAGATATGCTCTCAGAACTTTCAAAGTACAAGAACTAGTACACATAAAAGAGGAGGACTTGAAAGGTATTCAGATAAGAAATAGAATAACATGGTTTGAAGAGGGAGAAAAACCTACAAAATACTTTTCTAAATTAGAGAATACAACTATTGTTAGCAGATCAATAAATAAAATTATCACTTTAAAATGAGCAGATGACATATATCATCCTATTTACAGACAAAACAGTTAAGAATGTCTTTTTATAAAATAGTCTCAATGTCAAATCGTAACTTGGAACACCAATATTAAATGATGGATTAAGAAAAGAATTTGAAAAAAACATTTTATGGCAGGAGAAGAATATTATACTGTCGTCAGAGTGTACTTATGGCAGGAGAAGAATATTATACTGTCGTCAGAGTGTACTTATGGCAGGAGAAGAATATTATACTCTAGTAAGAGTGTACTTATGGAAGGAGAAGAATATTATACTGTCGTCAGAGTGTACTTATGGCAGGGGAATATTATCATACTGGAGTCAGAGTGTACTTATGGCGGGAGAAGGATATTATACTCTAGTAAGAGTGTACCTATGGCAGGAGAAGAATATTATACTCTAGTCAGACTGTATTTATGGCAGGAAAAGAATATTATACTCTAGTAAGAGTGTACTTATGGCAGGGAAGAATATCATACTGTAGTCAGAGTGTACTTGTGGCAGGAGAAGGATATTATACTGTAGTAAGAGTATACTTATGGCAAGAGAAGAATATTATACTGTAGTCAGAATGTACTTATGGCAGGAGAAGAATATAATACTCTAGTAAGAGTGTACTTATGGCAGGAGAAGGATATTATACTGTAGTCAGAGGGTACTTATGGCAGGGAAGAATATTATACTGTAGTCAGAGTGTACTTGTGGGGGAGAAGATTATAATGCTGTAGTCAGAGTGTACTTACGGGAGGAAGTAGAATACCGTAGCAATGATTTTCTCAGGGTGAATGTAGTCAAGTGGTAGCTCGTAACGACAAGCGATGCTCAAGAAGTTCTCGGTCACACAGCTCATGTTGTTCACTGCCTCTAGCTGGTCTGTCAAAGCGCGGAAAAAAGTTTTTTAATTATATGTGCGGCCTAAATTATCTTTAAGAATAACAAGGGGAAATAGAGCATTGGCTCTGAAGTTCATCAGTCTTTCATGGTTTATTGTTTGAGTTCGAAGACGTTATGAAAATATTGATATACAAATAATAGGTTTACAACATCAAATTAATTTTTTTTTTTAATACAATAACAATATTTTTTGGTCAAAGTTTGTGTACTTAGAATTTTAGCATTGATGTGCTTATCTTTCGAATAGTTTTATAGTAGTTAACCTGAACATGGTGACTTATATAGCCTAACACTAAGACGTATCTGCTTTCAAATCATTGACTATACTATAGAATACAAGGAAACATTTGAAAAATCATTTCAAAAATGCTCCGACCAAACCGCTACTGAACCCCACATCTCTATGCATGGCTAGTTCACCAACCTTCTATAAGATTAAATATGCAATAGAGAATACAGAACAGAACAGAGTTAATTTCGTATATTTGGCCATGAGATCAATAGTACAGTGGTAACAAGGTTTGTGATGATAAAATATACATAAGTGCTCTTAGAGCTTTTCAAAGTTTCGTAAATTAAACATTTTTTTCACAAAAAAGAGCTAGCTTAAATAACACTTCATCAATTTGCGTATTCATGAGTGACATAAACTTAAACATTGATGGGTATCTATGATAGTATGTAGGTAAATATCTTGTACGCAGATAATGATAAGATGTACATATCAACAAACATGGTATTCATCTTCTCCCCCTGTTCCACATAATTCGCATAAAGCGTCATTAAAATGTTTACTACATCTATTTATTTTTAAAATCATTTGAACACCGAAATTTCGAAAAAAAACCTCAAATTTGATGGATGAATGGACATTAAATATTTTTCAGGTTGTAAGAGAGATTTAAAAGTACAATACCTTGTTAAAGTAAATGATGAAGAAATAGAAGTAAACCAATTTTGAGTAAAAACATCTCTTAACCATAATTCAAATGTTTTCATAAATATCTTATAAGGTCCTGCATTATCCAAGTACTACCGAATCCAGAGCTAAATAGAATATATCTAACAAACGATACCCAGTTACTGTACCCTAACTAGTAACTCATCATATTTACAAACCATTAGATAACAATGTCTGGGTTGTCTGCCTGTTGCCATTCTTAACAATCTTATCCAAAATTTTATAACCTTGATAATACCATGTTCATACAATCTCATTCTTCCTAGCTCACAAAGTTCAGCATTATTAGAAAATCTGTATGCTATTCTTAACACATATTTACAATATTTTGTATGTACAACTTTAATATTTTTTCTTATTTCAGGAAAAAGTGCCTTGTTTGCCTTTTTAGCTAATGTTATACATACATGAGAGAAAACGATTCTAAATGAAAAAACTATACCCAGATATTTGTAATATTACACAACCTCTATAAGTTTACCGTTAACAAACCACTTTTCATGTTGAGAAAGTGTACCTCCATTTTTAAAGACAATAATTTTACTTTTATCAATATTATCAGTAGCGCCCAATTTTGTACAATACTTTCCAAACAAAGCATTTTCTTCTAAATATAGCAACATCATCTGCAAATAAAAGTAAGATAACATCATCAATATCACAATCAGTGATTTTCAATTTTCATAGTATTATCCAATTCATCAATGTAGATAAAAAAAACAATAATGGGGACAGCATACATCCTTGTCTAATTCCACATGTGTGTCAAATAATTCTGTGAATTGATGAGAATTTAGTTTAACTGAAGCTTTCACATTTGTGAACACACTTTTGAGAAGTTTAAAATTAATTCCACGTAAACACTTCTGTAAGCTTATATAAAGTAATTTGGTTCTGTCCACCACATCAAAGGTTTTTTTAGTTCTACATAGAAAATGATAAAATTTACCACATTTTTTCTTAAATATTTATGTGCTAATGATTGTAGAACAAATACATTATTGATCATAGAACGTCCTTCTTTAAATCCTGATTGCACTTCAGAGATACAGTTTTTCAGTTCAAACCATGTTGTAAGTCTTATTATTATTGATGTAAACAGCTTGCCCATTACATTCAATAGAGTGGTTCCCCTATAGTTATTAAGGTCTGATCTGCTTCCTTTCTTAAAGATAGTTGTTATAAGTCCATAGTTCCAGGCTTGTGGAAAATATCCAGTCTCTAATACCATGTAAAACAAGAAACACATAAACTCTTCAAAAAAAGAAACTTGACATTCATGCGAAATTGATTTTTTTCGAAACGGGTCATTTTTTTTTTAATGATACATACCTGTAATTTAAAGAAAGGCTTGCTCAAAAGTGTAAATTTACAAAAAAAACTATGGCCCAAAAAGTTAACGTTGTGTTCAGGGATGAAAACGAGCGATTCGTCCAAATGCATTTTCTGTATAAAAAGCCATATCAGCCGCTGTTCATTCAGACTATACAACATCGGTACAGCGACCTGAACAATGCCAAGACTGAACAGAGCGCAACGCAACAACGCTATTGGCAGACTGCAAGCAAGGGCGACGCAGCGAGATGTTTCAACACACTTTGGCGTGTCCAGACAGACCATCTCTTTATTGTGGACCCGTTTCAACACCCGAAACAGCGTTGATGATAGGCCAAGGTCAGGCAGACCAAGGGTGACTACTCGGGCCCAAGATCGGTACATCCGACTGCTCCACCTTCGGGAACGCACCAGGACAGCAACGTCAACAACAACGCAGATGGCAGGCCTGCGTGGAATTTCCGACCAAACGGTACGCAACAGGCTGAGAGAGGCTGGACTTTTTCCATGACGACCGGTTCGACGTCCCGTTTTAACGCAACGTCATCTGGCGGAACGTCTCCAGTGGTGTCAACAGAGGATGAGATGGGCACGTGCAAGGTGTAGAACCGTTCTCTTCACTGATGAGTCCCGTTTTCTGCTTCGACGAAGTGATGGACGAGCACGTGTATACCGACGTCGTGGAGAACGTTATGCTGCCAACTGTGTTCAGGAGGTTGTCCCATTTGGAGGTGGGAGTGTCATGGTGTGGGCCGGGATTCGTCACGGTGTTAGGACACCCCTTGTGCATGTTGTGGGTAACCTCACAGGAGTACGGTATAGGGACTTGATCCTACAGCCTTACGTTATTCCTCACGTCAACGTCCATGGTGGTCTATTTCAGCAGGACAATGCTCGAACACATGTTGCACGTGACTTTTTACAGCATAACAATGTCCAGACATTGCCATGGCCAGCGAGATCACCAGATTTGTCACCAATTGAGCATCTCTGAGACGAGTTGGATCGACGCGTGCGCAGTAGGAATCCACCACCCCAAACACTTCCAGGACTTCTTGCAGCACTTCAGCACGAATGGCAGAACATTCCACAGGCTGTGATTGACAACTTGGTTGCATCCATGGGTCGTCGGTGCCAAGCAATAATCAATGCCAATGGTGGCCACACCCGATACTGACATTTGTGCACCCCTGTGATTTTGAAACACTTGTGCACCTGTGCATTTCAAGATCATGCTTATTCTGAATAAAATTTACTGAACAGAGATCTTCAAACTGCGTTTTAGTTTTCATTTCAATGTTTAACTTGCATCTGAGGTTTTTATATTGAACTTTGAAAGTCAGTGTCAAGTTTCTTTTTTTGAAGAGTTTATATGGTAAAATAAAGTCCAGTGATGCTTTAAATGTTTCTGGCGGTATGCCATCAAGCCCTTGTGATATCCCATTTTTCATTTTTTCAATCGCCTTTTTAATGTCATTCTCTGAATTTTTACTTCCAATTAAATCATCACATAGTGCTTAGTCATCACAGTCTAAAAATTGATGTTCCTGAAAATAGTTTTGCACATCTTCATTAAATGTAGAGTCAGTTTCAATATCTGGATTAAGTAGGTATCTGAAATATTGAAACCATTGCTGGGGCATCTCTTGAGAAGATTGATTTTGATTTTGAGAGAATCTTTGCACTAGCTTCCAAAATTGTTTACAGTCCCTGTTGATTGTAGTTTCATATATATCTTGCATAACTTTTAGTCCACCGGCCACTAGGGGTCCCCATGCACCCCCTGTGTCTAAATGTATGTTTAGAAGGTCACTGAATCCATTGACAGACATTTCAGATAGCTACCATGAGTCATTTGTACGAAAGTTTAGGTTTCCGTTACAAAAACTCATCATCCATGACTTCGATCGGTAACATTTTAATCTTATTTTCTCTACAGTTAATGTATATAATTTTATTTCACATTATTTGCACTAAGAGGAGAATTATAAGTACTTGTAACCCTTTTGTGTACTTTTGTGTACTTATAACACACAAATTAAGTGTCCAAAAGCAAACCAAGGGACCTACCGCTAATCTACTATCATTGAAATATACCAACTCAGCCTTGGAAAAAAATATTTTCTCTTCTCTACAGTTAATGTATGTCATTTTATTTTACATTATTTGCACCGAGAGTAGCATGATGAGTGCATGTGATTCATTTGTGTACTTATGTGTACTTATAATACACAAATTAAGTGTCCAAAAGCAAACCAAGAGACCTGTTAATCTACTATCATTGAAATACACCAACTCAGCCTTGGAAAAAACTCATTTTGTATTTTGAATGTGTTGTTTTACTTCTAAATCATTGGGGATTTTAAGGGATAGATTTAAAGGGTACAAAGAAGAAAGATTCCACATATGTATTAATTCCGTCATAACACACATCACAGTCATGTAGTATAGGAGTACATTCTTGCAAGTTATTTATTTTCAATCTCCATAAGACTCAGCTGCTTTTTGGACATCACCAATTTATCAAAATCATAGTTTTAAGAGACATTATCATCATCAATAACCTCACCATACATCACACACCACAACAACCATCATTATCATCCTCAAAGCTATAACGTTGCGTGGCCTTGATGTCGACCAACTCTCTAGGAAGAGCGCAATGGGTCTAGCTTCCCATCCACAAGAGTCAAACTATGACTCTAATTAGCAACAAGAACACCAGGCATTGGAACATGAGATGTCTACCATAGAGCCACCTGCTTATTGAAATGCACTGTATGATACTCTAGGCTTTTGATGGTATCATGATAGTGTCCATGATACATTGTTTGACCCATCTTCACAGCGATAGTCATTCAGTTGCAGACAGCAAACTTTATCAACATTTTTTGTATGCCAGCCAGACAACAAAAATGAAATCCTTATAGGACTTTTATAAGTGATATACATAAGGAAGAAAATAAATTCTGCTTAACAACTTTATTTTAAAATTCACGTTCCTGAGTACATGATTACTCCATCAGGTTGGTTGTAGGATATATGAATTTTGATCCATATAACCATAACAAGTAAACATTAAACAATAGTGAGGAAACCTTATTAGCGAGATTAATCATATGATAATGTAAAAAAAATTTCAGTAAATGCACATATGAAGGCACCTAGCTCACCAAACAAATCTGATCGCACAACCTAAGAGCCACTTTATCTGACAAGTAAAACTTCAAGAAGGATAAGGATGTCTGAGAAACAACTTCCATCCATCTACTTGTCACGCATCCTTATCTTTGCACATTCCAGATGAGTATGAGTATGGGGACCCCTAGTGGCCAGTGGACTATTTATCTTCATATTCTCTTTTCTTCTGGTGGCATATGTTTTTGAAGTGTCTTTTCAATGTTAGATATTCTGCAGAAGTTGAATTTCTTCATCTATGTTGTTTTTTACAACAGCTTTAAAAGTTTCCAAAGTAAGGTGGGTTTGCTTTACTTGGCAGTCCAGAAAAGCTTAACATTTTGAATTTTCCTATGTGATACGAGTAAGATTATGCTGGTTACAGCGTGAAGCTCGTGCATTGTTGGTGCTGTGTTTTGTCATGTCGCTATCACTTGGCACAATGATGGTTGTTGTGATGGGCATATGATCTGATAAAGTTTCACTTATAACAATGAAGGATTTAACATTTTTTAAATGTCTGATGACACTACTAAATAGTCGATTACACTGCATCCCTGGGGTCCGATGAATGTATATTCGCCATTTTCGTCTCCGTTACTTCTTCCATTTGTAACATGCATATCAAACTGACAACACAGATCAATTAACGATAGTCCATCTCGGTTGAATATGATATACTTAGATTTTCGTTTGTTGAAATCGTCTTCACTATAGCAGGTATCATCCAGTGGTAGGAAGGTAGTTTCGTCATTAAGAATAAAATCTTGCATTTGACCAGAAGAAAAGAAATTTACAATCACTGAACGCATTTTTCGACTCATACAATTTACGTTCAAGTCCATCTATAGCACTGTTATTATCGGCATAGCATGGGTTTGGATCTATGTATACAAATCCTTATATAACTGAAAATACTGAAAAGATCCGGTTCATAGAAAAATATACGATCTTCCCACTCTCCGTGTACTCTTCTAAAACAGTTTCTAATTGTCTCTCGAATATAAACGGCTATTCCTCCGCTAAATTTACCTTCACTTTTAACATTTTGCGAATACACTGAAATGTTGTATAACCTGTGAATATGCCATTAAAGTCTCAATCGTCCATATTTCTAAAATTGCAAAACTTTTATTACTGCATAAGATTTTCTTACTGTCTTCAAGGTAACTTACAGTCATTGAGTATAGCCCATTAATATTCAAGCATAAGATGGATATATCAGGTGTGTTGTTGATCTTGCTTGATCCGATTTTGAACACTGTATATCGATGGTCTCGGCCGTATCCTTATTTCGTGTTTACATCTACAGTGGCTTAGTTCCCCTTGACGGGCGCGTGTTATGTTGTCCTACTCGAATCAGCTTGTCATTCTCACTGTCATATTTATAGACACGATCAGCCACTATAAGTTTATCATAGGAGATGTAACAGTTCTGTTCACTGTTTTTCCTGTAATCTTCAAGGAACCTACTTAGCTGTTTCCTGATGTCTCTGATTCTCCTTGTGTAATCATCACTTACACGATATTGTTTTTGTTTTTCAGTTTCGATTTTGCTTTACCTTTTACCATGTCCTTATCCTTAAATGACTGGAATTGTGCAATAATTGGTCTAGGGCTGGTTTTAGTGTTGAGCCTGTGTACTCTTTAAAGTCCAATATTGCGTGCACGTTCAATAGCCAGGGTGGACTCCATTAAATCCTTCACTTTATCTCCACGTAGGTCCCAACTCTCACCTTCTCGCCCTCAACGCCGAAAACGATCAGATTTGATCTCCTTGACTATCAACTGACAGTTTCAATTCTTCATTCCGAAATCAAACTTTCTATCTAATTAGTATGTTCATCAGTATGTTCTACACAAATAAACAGTCAGTTTGCATTGCCGTCGTCTTAAAAGGAGTGTGTGAATCAGTTCATGAGCATGTACACGAACGCAACCTGCCATCTGTACATCTCTCGGGATATAATTGTACTCCAACATTCATATGATTGGACGAAAGCATTTGACTGTGTTCTAACTGTGATTAATGTTTCACATTCGTATAACAACGGTGACGTCTACTGATGCCTACAGGAAATAACACCTACAGTCTTTCACAAAGAACTTGTGGTTTAGCATTTAACTGCCTTCAACCAACCATCAAAATGGAATCATCCATTCCTTTGTGCATTAATGCCTAAAATGAAAAAAAGAAAAAGACATTTAGTATTCATTCACAAAATATAGTTCATAGTAAATTATTACAACAATGATTATAATGAAGTTGTTGAGAAATAATTATTTTGAAAACATTACCTTCATTAAAAAAGACTTTGATGGAAAAAAATGATGTTGAAATATGAATTTGATGAAAAGATTAGCTTGAAAAAACATTGATAAAATATTTTTATAAAGCAATTAATGATTTTGAAAGGACATTGATAAAAATTACTTTGAAGATAAGATGTTCTGATGAAATATTGACTTCGATATATAAATGCCTTAGTTTATCAAACACTGCCTTGAGAGAAAATGCCTTTGAGGACTACGATGAAAGATTTATATTAACATTAATTCATATCACTTTTGTTTAAATATTATCCTCTATACATTTAAAGTTTTGCAGGAAATACAACGTTTAGTTTTGACATTCTACATTTTGAGCCTGCTAGCATAGTATAATAGTGATAATGAAAAAAAACAATGAAAAGCTTTTTAGCCCAGTGAGAAGAACACTGTTAAGAGACACACCTTTGTAATGAGCAGATGAGTCAAACATGCCCCGTATTTGTCCAGGTTTTTTCGGGTGGAAGACTCCAAACAAAGGAAGATACCAGCACTCTTGATCGCTGTCAAGCACTGGTGCAATTTCTCCATGTCCATTATCAATCACTTTCTTCATAAAGGTTATCATATGATCACGCTTGACCGGATCCTTTGGCAGACTCGTATCTAGTAGTTTGGCACGATGAACTGCCTGAGACCTGCTACATGGCAGTCGTGGTCTATCAGAACGAAATGGAAGTGGCGCTGTCCAGTTTCCATCCGAATTCTTGTGAAACTCAGTGTTCATGATATCCAGGAACTTATTGTCTTCTACAGACAGAGCAGACTGCTCATCTTCAGCAGTTCTCTAAAAGACATTATCTCCAAAGTCACAAAACCTTTCCTTTAGTTCTAATTTGTTCGGGCATGGCTTCATGACAGTAGCACGCCCGTCTCTCAGCAAGTGTATCTTGTTTACAGTCACAAAGTCTGTTTTGTGTATGTTACCCAAACAGACCTCTCCAACAATCACCCAACCAAGGTTGAACTTTTGAGCAAATGGCGAAGTTGGTAGTCCTATTCTCTGTTCAAGTACATGGTGGGCGACAGGAAGATCTCGTCGGGTTTGATCGGAGGTATTGGTGATGAAAGGCTGCTTCTGGTGTCGCAATGTCTTCACCATATCAGGGATATGATTGCACTCAAAAATCACTGGTAAGTCTAATGACGAAGATCCATCAGGGGATTGAACTACATCCCCTGTGGTCCGTCGCCCGCTAAGAGTAACATAACCTGCACATGATGCCAAAGTGTACTCAATTGGGCTTTCGTTTTCATTGAAATTGTCAAATTATTCAGAAGTAGCAAGTAAACGATCGCTCTGTTCGTGAAATACGGCATGAGTCCAGATAAAGTTATAAGGCGTGTCTTTAGGAAACACTTTTACAAGCACAGTCTTTCCACATGATTTTCCACCAACCAGATTGTCGCATATTTGGGTACAGTTGCTTGCTGTTCGATGAATGTTTGACTCCGCTCCTTAAATTTTGAAGGAAGATTCCTGTAACTTGGGCTCCCCTCCGTCACTTTGATAGGGCGGCTTGATGTCAGGCTTTTCAATATGAAGTGCTGTTGCATGCTTGTCACTTTTACAAAAGAAACACTGAAAGTCTTGCTTACAATCACGAGATCTGTGACCAGTTGTGTTGCAACAGCGGAAACATATGTTGTTCTTATCAAGAAAATCGCGTCGTTCTTTGATGGACAATCTCCTGAAAGCTCGACGGTAGTTCAGAGTATGACCTTCAGCCTTGTCATGGAAAGGACACAAACAAACTTCACTGACATCTGTTTTCTTCGTGACAATTCTGTGTTCAGGTTTAGCCTGGGTGGGTTTCTTGATATTGTCAATAGGTGCATAGAAGAAACTAGGATCATTTCTGATTTTGGCCTGCCTTCTAAGAAAACTAGCAAACACAGAGAAGGGAGGGGGGGATAAGGCACACCAAAATGTTTATCTAAAGTCTGTTCATACAATTCATGACCTTTCTCGGTCATACGCCTCGTACCTGATCGAAGAGACATTGGAAGTACTTCAGATTTCGTGCACGTTGTAGCACTGCGCCGGACTTTGGCTACATAAATTTCTACTATGACGGCTCAATAAAGACGAGAAGTGTTCTTCGTCATTTATTTCCGACTTAGACCCGCTGAGGTACATTTGCAGAGTAGGAATTTATGCACGACAGTGCTATTTAAGTGCATTACACCTATTTAGCTGAAAGTACGAGAGCGAAAAAGGAAAAGATAACTCTATGTACACGTCAATAAATTGAATGCGAGTATCTGACTAAGAAGCGCTCGTAAAATGTGCGGCTTCTAATAGTGATGGTTGTAATGAGCAGAGTTTGGAATTTAACTGCGTAGCATCACAAATACACTTATTTAATTTTTTTTCCAAAGCCTCTTTTTCCATCAATAGCATTATTTCATGACCTATTATCTTAAAACTAAGATGCGTTAGATCTATAGTTGGAATACAACAGTTTATACTAATTGGATCAGTTCACTTGTGTGCAAGTTAGCGTGTCATAACCACAGCTATTTTCCCTGTAGGCGTTATTTACTGTAGGCATTAGTACACTTATTCATAACAACAACTCGTAAAAACTCAAATCTCGTGTTGAATTTGACATTTGATTCATACAGTGCAATCTCGAAATGACGTCCTATCCTGATATAGACCTATGTATGGGTTGAAGTTTTCACAGAAATTGTGAATAAAGTAATTAAAGATTTAGAATGGAAGGGAAAGGTCTGTAATGATGTCATCGTGTTACGTGATTAGCAAATATTTGCAGAGAAAAAAGTCAAATGTTGTAAAAATTCTACAATGTTATCATTATCAAGGGACTTCAGCAAAATTTAACAATAAGTAAGCATTTATGAATAGGATCTAGTGTTTAATTGTTTTCGTTTTGGCCTGTCACATGTCTGACGCGACTCTCTTCAATCATAAAGGGAATTTTTCCGAGAGACTTTTTATTTATTTAACGAGGAACAGCAAAATACTTACATTCAACCTGAATGAACCAGTTGCCGAGGCCAAGGTGCTCCTGAGGTGCTGGTCCCACAGTGCAGTAGTATATGCCCCTGTCATTTATTGACGTCACTTCCATCTCGACCGTCACTGACGTCTTGTCACATGACGTCACTAGACCTAACGCTTTATGGGATTTAGAACGGCGGAGGTAGACATCATCTGTAGAGGAATTTATAACGGACAGCACACTGGAGTTGGTCACCCTACACGTAAATTGTATCGTCTCTCCTAGGAAGTAGAATTCATAGGACGCAGAAAGCTCTGTAATTGAAATTTTGTAAACTAAGTTTCAATGTCCTCTTTTTGACATGAAAGAGTCCTGAATAAATTCTTTTTTAATCAATATCGTAATTAGAAATAAAAGTAGAGCCATTAGCTCTGTAGCTCTTCAGGCTATCTACAATTGTTTAATATGGTGACAGGGTCACCAAATGAGCTACCATAGGATCATCAAATCCATTTTTTATAATCCTTATCAGTTAAGCCGTCTGTACACAAGACTTTAGCTTTAAAGGTCTTTTGCCTTTGGAAAATAGGTTTTAAGGTCGTGGTCTCCGTAGGGTCACAGGGTCACCAAATATATGAATTAGAATCCCCATCAGCAATCGAGCCAGTACACATGGTTTCATTTTGCTATGACTCTTTAATCTAGATAAGAAGATGAAAATAGGTTTTAAGCGTGTGGTCCCTGTGGCCCTAATGAGGGGTCACAGAATACCAGACCTATAAATCAGAAACCCTATCAGCTAAGGAGTCAGTACACGAGATCTAAGTTTTCTGGGTGTCTTGCTTCTGGAGAAGATGAAAATAGGTTTTTGAGGCGTGGCCCCCTGAGGCCCTTAACAGGGGTCACAGGGTCACCAAATCTATAAATTAGAAAACTCATTAGTCATGGAGTCTGTACACAAGCTTTTGGATTTTTTAAGTCAATGGCTCTGGAGAAGAAGTCGAAATAGTGAAAAGTCTACAGACGGACGGACGGAAGCCATGTCATGCCACTACAAGCCCGTCAAGCCTTTCAGGCCAGATGAGCTAAAAATTTATGATTATCACCAAGACTTTTCAGGTTAGAATTTCAGCCTCTTTGAAAAGGGGTCGAATCGTTCACGCGTACCTCGCTGCGTTTCTTATCTTAGTAACGATCGATAGTGGTTTTGTCAGATGACCGTTGCACTCCAGCCAAACAAGGACGAGACATTCGTCAGGATTTGCTCTTATTTTAGCGGGCGTCTGTTTGAATTGGTGCAAGGTCACCTGGTTGAGATCCGTAAAGCCGAGCGATAGGTGATTTCTGATTTTAAGATCTCAGATTGAGAAGACCTTTTCTTTGCTTCTTTGTCCTTTTAACATTTTTAGAATGTAAATGAGAACTGGGTCAATGCCATAGGATATCGAAGTCATCTCATCTTGCTTCCAAGACAGCTGCTTGATTGATGTGGTTTTTTGTGTTGTCAGTCAGCAAGCGAACAACCGACGGCGTAGTTGTCTGATGGTATCGCGTATCTTGCTAAGAAGGTTGCAGTATTATGCCCGGTGATGGTCTGCTATCTTTTAAGTCCGTTGAGAATGGCCCCACTACTGCAGACTGTTGGACTTGACCTTTCTTTTTTGGTGGCGTTGCATTTGTCTACTTTTTACTCATGTTTTGTCTGAGAAAGCCGTAAAAAAGCTCACGATCTACCATGGTAACAAGATAGTCTAAGGCGTCTGAAGATATCTTCTGTATCCTGGTCTAGAAACTCCATCACCTATCGGGACAGGTCCCTCGAAGAGGAGTCGGTTAACGAGAAAAAGCTTTTTGACATTTTGAACAGCACGTGCAGTTGGTTGTGAATGATGTTCCGTGCACCGCCATAACTCAAACCGGACTCATTCATAACCATTTTTATTTTTACATGGCGATCTTCCTGAACCATCACAAAACTTTTGTACGGTGCTCTTATCCTTTTGGAAAGCCCTTTCCTATATGCAAGTTGTATCTAATCTTGTCATTACGTTAAGCAGTTAAGTGACAAAACTTCATTGTGCGCCTCGTTATTCTAAATACTTAGTATACTGGTGTGTCGAATCATCTAGCATAAGACTGATTGTGGTGAAGTAGATAGCTCTTGGTCATTAACTAGATAACAATTACTAATGTTGATGCAAAAATTCTATCCGAGTTGGTCAGTAGCTCTTGATGATAATTGTATTTTTATATCTCCTCGTAAATATATGAAAAAGATGGTATTGACTGGGACATAAAATCTGGACATGTAATTGATAAAGTCTAAGTGTAGGAAAGATAGCCATTTCACACAAGTTACCCTATACTGTCTATTATGGTTTAAATATACAATTCGCAAAACTGAAGCTGTTTATACCTAATGTATTTTGATCGAATAAATAAATAAACAAGATACTTAGAAACACGCACACATGAATAAATACATAAATAAATAAATAAGCATGAAATACAAAGTACATAAGAAGTATTACCTCCATACATTTGCGGAAGAAATGCTTTTATCTGTGAAAACATGACACCCAGCACGAGGTACCGATACAAATTGGTCAGATCCATAACCTTGCGCCTTGGTATAATCAGTTATTCTATAATAATCAACCAAAATAAACATAATTTGATGTGTGAATAGATTGGAGTTTCAACATACACATTCAAATCTTACAATAATTTCTATTTTAAAAAAGATATTTGATATAAAAGAAACCCACCCTTTTAAAAAATTACAAAGTTACACTTTTAAAGGTTTGATCTTCGCAAAGTCAACCTTATACATCATATTAGTAAAATTTAAAAAATAACTGTCTCTAGGTTTGTTACCCTTCTTTCTGTTGGATTTTCCATGCAATGAGAAACCACGTTACCAAAATGCGTGAAGCACTCCCTCCCCTTCCCCCCTGTTTTGACCCCGAAGTTTTTCTGCTTGCGAGAGGAGCAGTTCTGATTATCTCCTCTGGCTGGTTATCGCAAGTGACGGTTCCTCTCTTGTCTCGGGTCTGCTCTTATCTCGACATCGATCTGGTGGAAAAAATTAAATCAGAGTGTTGAGGAGACGTGCCATTCACATGATACATATGATGAGGTGATGTAAGAGTGGCATTGAAAAATCCAGAGGACAAAAAAGTAGTTTTATAGGATATATGTACTCTTAAGCAGGGGATATTGAAATTCAAATACCTATGCTATATGATAAATAGTCATGGACACATGCTTTGAGAGTATGTTCACGGAAGAAGAAATTATCGCCCCAACAGAACCACTGAGCTGCATGTGCGACACGCAATAGCGCTATACACGTTGGAGGGATTCATTGTCAAATTTGACACTCGATGGAATGGTTCATGAAAACTACCGCCTGCTGGTTTATCCTATCCATGTTTACTTCCCTATCGATTCTTGCATAACATTAACTGTTAAGACTATCTTTGCTTTAATAAGTTACGTTTAATTTGCAATGAGGCGTCTTCAACACGATGAACGTCTTCGTGCTAATGGCATGCTTTAAATGGGTTCTACACAGCGAGCAGTAGCCAACATGCTTAATGTTTCACAGTCTATGATCAGCAGACAGTGTAACCGGTACCAATAAGCACTCGATGTTGATGATAGACCTCGTTCAGATCGTCCTAGAGCCACTACACAAGCCCAGGATCGATACACTCAGGTCCTGCGAAATCGAGCACAAACGGGCAATCAGCTTTCTGTAATATAACAGAATTCGTATTACACCCCAAACGATTAAAAATCACCTACATGCAGCCAATTTGCATGCGTGACGACAGCGTGCTGTGCCTCCATTAACTCGCCAGCACATGGCAAACAGGAGTCAATGGTGTAAGCAGCATATAAATTTCGATAATCGTCGATGGGCGCGTGTAATGTTCTCAGATGAGTCCAGATATACCCGAGATTTCGTGTTCGCGTTTGAAGGCGTGTAAATGAGCGTCAAGGTAACGTTAACGTCATACAACATGACAAATTCGGGCGTGGGACTGTTATGGTGTGGGGAGAAATCACCACGACTGGCAGAACGGGCTTACATATTGTTAAAGGAAGGGTAACTGGTGTGTACTACCGTGGCCACATCCTTGCACCGCAAGCGCTAGTTCTTCCCTTTGCTCAACGTGCAGGTCGACGTTTCATCTTTCAAGATGATGATTCCCGTGCCCAACGCGCTCTTGTCGGGAATGATTACCTCCAGCGTCACCATAGTGTAAATATGCCTTGGCCAGCCATGAGACCTGACCTTTCCCTTAGAGAGCATGTCTGGGACATGATTCCGAAGACGTGTTCGTCGGCGTCAACGTCAACCAACAACACTGCAAGAATTTGCCGTGGCGCAGCGAAAGGAGTGGTACAAATTGCCCCAAAACGTTATTGGACGGTTGATTAGACGCCTGCCACGACGAAGTGCTGAATATCTGAGGATCGGTTGAGCAATTACTCAGTCAAAATCAAAGATATTTATTGTATGAAAGGCCTCCGGCCCATATACATAGCAGTTATATGTAATAGAGTTAAACAGTTCGATCATAAAGTATAGCTACAACGTAGATTTTAACAGGTCATCTCTCAGAGACATGGCACAGGTAACATATTGGGAAGGCTTAAGAATTTTAGTATTCACATCAGAAGAAAGAATTTGTTTGAAAGCTATGATTTGAGCCTTAGATATGTTAGGTCTGTTTACGCAAATCTTCGAATGGTTGACAAACAAACAAAACGTGTTTTTCGTTTTCAATACCATTTTTACATATCGGGCATATTCTTTTGGTTCTATCGATCCACCTTTGTCTTCCTTCATTGATCATTAGGTTTGACAGTCCTAATCTAAAGCGAATTAATGAACGGCTTAGCTTCTTAGATGTTAATTGCAGTAAATAGTTTCAGGTTGGAGTAAGGTTTTAAAAATGCGATATGAATCGTATCTTAAACTATTATCTAATGTCGATCGCCAATCTTGGTTAAACATACCAATAGTTGTTTCACGAAAACGATACAAGAAAAGTCCATTTTCACTTTTGACAGTGTATCTCTTTGAGAGTGAAATGGTGTCAGTAAGTCACCCATATCAACTGTTCATGTTCATGTTTAGGCAATTGGCCTGTTATTAACATACAGCAGTGCATTTCCGCAGTTTGGAATTGTCTCTGAATATCCCCTACTTTTTTAAGAGTATGTATAGAGAAGAAAATGTTCAGAACTTTTACTATTTGAAGTCATGGCATATAAGTTGAGAAGGGTGATTGAAATACCGTTAGATCGCAGATGAAGAACAAGTGATTCTCGTACAAACTGAAGCGAAACGGTTTCCCGCTACCTGAATCTGCTTTACGCGCCATTGGCGTTACTCATTACATTGACTCATTACCAATGACAGAAAACGAAGCACCGTATGAATGTTTGTTTTATTATGTTATGTCAACCAAGCTCACGTATTGTGCTTCATTTCAAATAGCCTTTTCGAGATCGTATCACATATGGTTACATTTCTTTCCCCCGGGTTGTAACCGGTAAGACCACGGGATGTAACTTGTACGTACCTCATTTCCACAGTGATATATTTTGACCGGCCAACAGGTTATGAACATGACACCTATCAAGTAATCGTAATCGAAAATTAGGTGTAGGATAAAACATGACCCGTGGGTGAGGAGGGCCCCCTTAGGGTGTAGGAAAGTGCTTGTGGGCGGGTCATGTTTTATCTATTTTACGAACCATAACAATTAGTTCATTTGACAAACAATTAGACCATCCTAAAATTACATTTCTCTTAGTTCAGCTGCTTTAGTACAATGGTACGTATGATCGTGCAAATCTGATAGTGTTTGGTTACATGCTGCCAACGTACTCTGTATCCCATAGAATTCTATCATGCCGCCAATGGGATGTGGAAGCAAATGTCGCAGGAAGACATGCATATGTTTTCTCGATATTGTAGACTTTATTAATTTTATGCCTGATTTTTCAAATCCTGGCGTACGAGTGTATGGTTTCATTTCATAAAGTGTAAATTTGTCAATTGTATGATTAGATAAAGGACATCATTCCTATTCTCGGGAAAACCAAAGGATATTTTCTCCTTATCAATATTCGGTAGATATCTGTTCTTGATTTTACCCAAGTCAATAAATCATTCCATATTTTCTTTGATTTTGGACAGTCGAAAAATGGATTAAACTTTCAGTTTCAGATCATAACTGACTCTGACTAACTGACTGAATATAACCCATCTTAACAAAAGTAGGTTTGTTGACAAAATCTTATGCAGTAATGATCTAAATCTGTATTTCTATGGGCTCGATATATGATCCTTTGGTAAGATTTCCAGTCATTTTCACAAATATATTTGTTTCGAAGTCCATTTCCCATTTCACCTTATAATTAGTATATGGTGTTTGGTTTGGAATGTGACTTAGTACATCGTAATGTATACTGCAACTTTTTGTAATTGAAAGTAATAAGGAATAAATGGCATTTCTAGTATTTTCTCCCAATGAAACTTTAAACGATTTACAATACTAGTATTCTCATTGTACTTAATTCAAGCTACATACTTTACACATAAAGATGAGAAATATATTAGATCAATGATGTTATCTTAAACTGCCATTCCAGTCAGTCCAGAGGTGTTGCTTTTCTTGTTAACAATAAAACGGAATATAAGTTACATCAAGTCTATAAACAAGACTCTGAAAATTTCTTACTCATTGATATCACACTAAATGGCTGCAGAATGTCTATTGGTAACATATATGGCCCAAACTGTGATTCTCCAGAATTTTATCAAATGATACTTACAGAATTTTAAGATTTTGGTAACGTTTCTTGTCTTCTTGGTGGTGATCTTAACCTTACCCTTCATCAAGACAGGGATACATGAAACAATTAGAATATTAACAATCCTAAAGCAAGAGAGCAATTAGTGGAACTAATAGGTAAACTAAATCTAATTGACGTATGGCGGGATAGTAAACCTGGTTTAAGACAATATTCATGGCGTCGTACAAAACCCATGAAGCAAGCTAGATTTGTTTATTTTCTTTTGTCAGAAAATCTTTGCAGACATACATCCCAAGCAAAAATTTCGCCAGGCTGTAGAACAGATCACTCATTAGTTAGCTTTAATTTACAAATGGAAGAACCAGTAAAAAGATCCACATATTGGAGATTTAATAATTCTTTATTACAGAATAAATGTTATGTAGAAGAAATTAAAAGTTTATCTTGTCCACGAAAAAGGAATATGCGTCTCCAGATTATAAATCAGATGAAGTGGATAATGTTTCTGATAGTGAAATGAAATTCTCTATTAATGACCACCTTTTCTTTGAAACACTACTTATGAATATTAGAGGAAAGTCAATAACTTACAAAAAACGAAATGAACAATAAAGAGGACAATTTAAGCTCAGAAATAGAAAACCTTGAAAATAAATATAGAGAAGATACTATTGAAGAATAAGAAAACAAAAAAACAGGAATTACAAAAACTACGACAAAGAAAGCTAGATGGTATGATCAACTTATGGTAAAATAGTTACTTCTGTTGAGGACATTATAAAAGAAGCAACAAAATTTTATGAAGATTTATATTCACAAAAAGAACAATTAGGTAAAGACCTTGATCTCCATAGCCTAGTAAGTGAGCATGAAATCTGTAAGATTGAAAATCCAGAGAGTGTTGAAGGGCCAATAACTAAAGAAGAACTGCTCTAAGCACTTAAAAAAGATCCAGAAATAACAAGAGCCAAGGCTCTGATGGTTTCTCCTATGAATTTTTAAAACAATTCTGGATTGACCTTGGGGACTTTCTACTAAGAACACTGAATTTTAGCTATGAAACTGGCAACTTGTCAACTACTCAGAAACAAGGGTTTATAACCTGTATTCCCAAAGGTGACAAACCAAAACTATTTATGAAGAATTGGCGCCTAATTACTTTGCTAAACTCCTCTTATTAACTTCTATCTTCCGTCATTGCAAATAGATTTTAAAAAGTTCTTCCTCATATAATAAAAGAGCATGGCTCACATACCTCCACAGCCCGTCTGATTTCCAGCTATGCAAAAGGTTTTTGATGATATTGCAATAGGTGATCTGAATGTTACATGTACATGCTTAATAATATCCCAAGTTAAATGAATTTCTATAGATATTTATCACAATCATAAAGTAGTGACTGATAGTGTGTTAAAGTGAGGACTACATGTGCATGTTACCGGTACCGCTACTAGGGAGCATGTCACTGAGACTTGAGAAGGAGAAAAAAATTAACAAATATTTTTAAAAATCTATTCTGAATTAATATATGATTCTGGATAACCTGATTTACTAAAAGTTACTGTAATAGTTTAAGAGTAAATGTGTCCCCATTGGAGCAACAGATCTGTTAATCGCTACAAGTCCAATTGCTCCAAAATGATATTTCGGAAATGGCTTTCGAACACGAGCCTCAACAGGTGTGTCCCAAACCAAACTTTCATTCACCTAAGTGTGGTACTATCTGAGAAAACTTGTCCCCATTGAAGCATCCAGTCCAATTTCAGAAGCAAGGGCCATAACTCTGTCAAAAATAAAATTTCGGAGGGTATAATAAGCGAAGAAAAAACTGGAATTATGTCAGATCGATACATTGAAGAAGATATTTGT
The DNA here is from genome assembly GCA_921293015.1 of Phorcus lineatus. Lineage (NCBI taxonomy): Eukaryota > Metazoa > Mollusca > Gastropoda > Trochida > Trochidae > Phorcus > Phorcus lineatus. The sequence goes on along the minus strand of OV121083.1, from coordinate 32,062,557 downwards.
ATGACACATGACTTGATACTACTTACAGAATCCATTTTTTCTGAAGCTATTACTCATAGATTTTGAAAAAGCTTTTGATTCCATATCATGGTCTTTTATTTTCAAAATTTTGAGATTCTTTGGATATGGGAAACTATTTCACACTGGTTTTCTGTTCTTTATAAAGACTCCAAATCTAGCTTGATTAGCAATGGAGGAATGTCACCATGGATATCAATTCATCGGGGCTGTAGGCAAGGTGATCCATTATCACCGTATATGTCTTTATTATGTGCAGAAATTCTATCAGCTCTTGTGAAAATAAATTAAGGTATTATGATAGATAACATCGAATACTTGATTGCGCAATATGCAGATGATACAGAATTTATCCTGGATGGTTCACAGATATATTTCGAGGCTGCCATTAACACTTTAGACCTCTTTGCACAAATTTCAGGACTGAAGATCAATTATTAAAAATCAGAAGTTTAATGGATAGGAAAGTCTAAAATTAGTAAATACTGAATTTAGACCAGACCTAAACTTGCGCTGAATTTTAGGATTCCGGGATTGATATTCTAAATAGATTGCAATAAGATGATCAAAATTAATTTTGAAAGTAAAATATATGAAATAGAAGAAATTATAAAAAGATGGATGAAAAGAACCATAATTCCTCTTTGAAAAATTGTTATTATTAAATCGTTGCTCATTTCCAAATTACTTAATTTCATCTGGGATGGTAAGCCTGATAAAATACAGCAGTCAACAGTATGTAGACCAGTTGCTGAAGGTGGGCTTGGAATGATAAATATATACGCCTATGTTGATGCTTTAAACATCACATGGATGAGAAAACTACTTTGTGCTAATTATAACAGGAAGTGGATAAAACTATTTTCTAATGATTTGCTGACAGTACTTAAAGATCCTAACTAATGGCAGTGAATTTCCAGTTATGCTTGCAGAATCATTAGAAAATCATTTCTGGAGAGATACTATGAATGATTTTGCTAATTACAGCTATAATTCTAAACCAATCACTTGTGAAGACTTCCTTTGGGAACCACTCCTGTATAATAAAAAATATACTTATTGATAACAAAAATCTTTAAAAGCAGAACATTTTATGAGTATGACACTATCAGTATTTCCTGCTTGCTGATTGATAATGGAGATTTTATGTCTCTTGGATAATTTTGACATGTTTTTCCAAGTGAATTTTCTTGAATTTAATGTAATTTTAAAAGAAATTGAAAAATATCTTGAGTTTCTGGATATTAAAAACCCCACAGAGGTATCGCTAGATAACAATACATTTTTAAGCATGAGAAATCGTTTTGAATGTAAAAAGGGATCCAAAAAATATAATTTAGATTGACCGATAACAATGAAAGACTTAAGGTAATTGAGAAATTGGAAGATGAGATGTTGTTCAATATTAAGGATCTTGATGTGTTTATCAAACCATTCAAAACTGCTTGTGATCCAAAACTAAGATGGATGCAAATCAGGCTGCTTCACAGAATTCTACCTGTAAATACCCAACTGATTAAAGGCACTAGTGCACGCTTTTACGGTTTAAATTGGCTATTTTAAGGTTTACGAGCACTTATGCATTCACTTAACCTTTCTATCGATGCAATGAAATACTAAACATTCTTTGCAATTTGCCTGCAATCAACAATGAAAACGTTAAGACAGCCGCTGTCGGCTTGGACATATAAAAATCTATGGTTAGCTGTGCACAAAACGGATACATTATTGACACTTGGAAACGGCTGAACTAGTATTGTGTGCAGCTATTGAATTTACCTAAACTCTGAACTGAGAACAAATCATGAAATATGTTTTATGAAAGCAATGTTGTAAATTAAAATTTAATAACACAGTATTAACATTGTTATTAGATTGACCATAGCTGCTGTCGTTTCCGCTTTTCTGGTTCTGAGCAAAATTTTAATATTTCCGATATCGTAGTTCATGCGGATTTAATGTAACGTAACTTTAAATACTTCCGGCCTTTACTACCTGAATACGTAAATATTTGTTAAATAACTTACGAGGTAGATTACTTGAGTGAGGATAGTGAGTAATATCGAGAGATATGCAGTATATCGATTTAATATTACTATAAGCCAAGTACCACATTTATAAATGTAAACTGCGTAAGATAACCCATCAACTATTACATTTTAAGAACGAATAGAAATACTATTATTTAATAGAAAAAACAAGATACTGGAATAAAACTAAATTTAATGATTTTAGGGATTACAAGGGTGTGAATGAGTGAGTGAATGAAAGGGCTTTGTGTTTTTAATTTTCTTATTTTTGCTGTGTGTTAAAAATTCTGTTATCAACATGAAAAAATATTTTGCTTACAAACATATAAATGTATATATATGACTGACATCTTTCATGCGTCAGCGTGGATATCCCATTGCCTTAATAGAAGACGGAATCAAGAAAGCACAATCGATAAAGACAAGCGAGTTATTGGTTGTTAAACATAAAGAAGTCAACGAGCAACCAACTGCTGCATATGTTTCCACAAATAATCCAAAAAACCCAGACCTATTTGGAATTATTAAACAGAATATGCCGATCCTAGAACAAGACATGTATGCTGATTTCAGGAATAATTTTTTAAAATATACTCTTTGACTGCTCTTAATAGACTTGCATATTGTAAAAAAAAAAATTTAAATGGTCTTTATAGTTCTCATAGAATTTGTTAAATGTATACATTGTACCATCGATATCTTATCAAATCGTTGACGAAAGTGATGCCTATTTTCCCGTAGTGTGGATACATAAATGTTTTTTATCCAGAGGGATCTGTTCATTGTACCATAAACATTGTGATAAGACATATCACTGGTGAGAACAACCATTTTACGTTAAGATAAATCTTATAGCTCTTTCTTTTATGAATGTCTCTCCCCTTAAACTACATTCTTTAATATTTTTTGACACATTGAAGGCGAACAGAGGCTTTAACTTTGAATCATCCTTTTGAACCAAGTTTTTGGTGTGGCCTTTATAGTTTGTTTTATGTCGGGTATTCGTTACGTTTAATCTTATTTGGTACAGAAGAGGAACATTGTTTTTCTAGGTCATCAATAATGTCTTTTGACTGGTTAGGTAAGGCAGAAGAAAGTGGTTTATTGTCGGTAGTATTAAGGATATTAATATTGTAATTCGATCTAGAGGTGTAAGGTTTCTAGCCATCCATATTTGCATTTGTCTTTTTTTTAAATTTGTCTTTAAAGTGGTTACGGGTAAATATAAGTCAAGTAAACAATCAAGTAAACAGTCATTTCAGTTTGGGACCAGTTCAACTTCCACTTTTTACATGTTAGATGATCCTCTGAGAGATCCTGTCGTTTTTGTTACTTGTATTCTAAAACCTAAAAAGGAGGTGTGTTCATCAAGTATTTGCAATGCTTTTTTCTAGACACTTTTCAGTATCATGTACGACAAGGGACGTATCGTCTGCAAACTGGGCAACTAGATATTCAGTATTTCCAATTTTTATTCCCTTAACATTCGGATTGTTTCTGATAATTAGTAATACATTTTCTGCACATATGATAAATATTTAAGGCGAAAGTGGATCACCTTGCCTACAGCCTCCAGTAACATTGAAAAAATCTGTGCCAAATCCATTTACCAAAACCTAATTAAAATTGCAGTATAATATTTCAATCTAATTTAACCAGAGATTCCCCAAAGTTTAAAAATATTTTTAAAAACGTCTTTAATAAAGTTCCAGTCTACTGAGTCGAACGCAAAATCAATAAATAATAACATTCCAGGAATTTACATAGTTTCTGTTTAGTCCATCATATTGTTTATCATTCTTATGCATTCTCCAGTATATGTATTTGCGAGGAATCCTTTTTGGTCTTCGTAAATAATTAATGCTAGTCCTTTGTAATTCTATTTGATACTGCTCCGGAGCCTATCTTTTACGACACGTTAAGAAGAGGTATTGTCTCCAATTTGAGAGGTATTGTTTTGATTTACCTCTTTGGGGTATACAAGTAATAATGCCTTGTTTTTTATTACTAGATAATTCTCCATGTTTACAGGCAAACTTTCGAAGTAGAAATGGGTGTATATCATTCCAGAAAAATTTCGTAAATTGAACTGTGAATCCAGATGGACCGAGACATTTTGCATTTTTCATTTTTTAAGCGAGTTCAATGTTTCATCATATCATAACTCTCCTCCTAAGCTTAGTTTTTGTTTTTCATTAAGTTTTGGAAATATTGCTTCTTTAAATAACTGCTGAATGTTAACCTTTTCGGTATCTTTTTTTTGTATAAAGTTTTTTGTAGAATGATTTTGCTTCTTTAATCAAACCTGTTTTACCTGTTACAATTTCGACTTTTTTGTTATCCAATTATGTAATTGCCTTTATTAATGAAATTTTGCTTTTCAATATTGAGGAAATACTTACTTGGCTTCTCTCCATGTTCATACCACTTGCCTTTGGATCTCATCATTATACCTTCTGTTTTGTATTTATGTATTTCTTCTAATTCTGTTTTCGCGTTCTGTATACGTGGCAATAGATCTTTTTTGATTTCATCATTTTCTAAAAAATCTAATTTTTTTTATCTAAATCCATTATATTGTCAAAAAGTTATTTTTCTCTTTCATTTTGCTTTTTTCATTTCTTAGGAGTATTTATTAGTGTAACCCCTTATCATAAAGGATTTTTTTTCAAATAACAATTGGTCATTTATTGTAAAGAGCGTTTCTGTATCGTAAGTATTAAATCTATTTTGATTAGTTTTGTCTTTCATTATTTTTTCAATATAACGTTTTATTTTGTTGCATTTGTGGTTACACATGGTAGATGCAATACATACAGTACATGGGTTTACATGAACAACTTGTTACACATTCACCAATGTTTATAAAACATAGAAAGATTGTCATTAACAATGGCATTATATTTAGCTAAGTTATACTATTTGGCAATCTCAGTTTGGCACAGAGTGTCTTATTCTATGGTCAAAATGTATCTTTTTGATCAGTATCAAAATTGTATTGACCGGACTATAGGCATTATTTGTATATCCCGTGAGGATATTGATATCCTCAAAGTTAATCCAAATATCTGCTTCCTTCTGAAGCCACTGTTTCAGTTTGGTCCAAATCGAGATTACCATTGGGCATTCACAAAATAGATAAAATATGGTTTCTCTGTATTTTTACAGTAACTACACCGGTCTGTATCTTTATATCCCATCTTACACAGAACATAGTTCTCTGGCAATATATAATGCAATACTTGGTATTGAAACCACTGAAGATTACAGATTACACATTTAAATGGAATGGTACCGTACAGACACTGATTTCTATCAGTAATATTAACTAATAGTAATTCTTCCCACTTTTAAAAATAGTCTTTGGAGTATTTGAGTACTGAATTCAATTTTATAAGATCCGTGTAGTAATACTGTGTTATTTCAATGATTTAAGTAGGTGAAACATACTGGGTGGAATAATTGGGGTTTCATTATTGCTTTTACTTTGTCAACATATGTATTGTCACGTAACAATGAATTATTAACTTTCCAAAAACCAGGAGCTTTTTTAAAATAAGTGAATTTTAAATAAAACCAATGTATTGAGTGATCTGCTCTAAAGCTTTGATCTATGCCTGCGTTCGTTACAGAATTTTCAAGGCTTCTTGATGAAAGGAAGATACTAATCTTGCTTGTTTAAAAGGGTTTTGTTGACGTCATGTATAGCGCGTTTGCAGTAGGTTATTATGTCTCCATGAGTCAATAAGGTTTAACTCATCGATATATTCTAACAGTACATCTCTTTCCTTTTATGTTATTTACATGTTTGTAGTTAGAAAGATCTATTTTAGTATCGTGTATGATGTTCCAGTCTCCACATAAGATGAAGTAGTTCGAATCGAAATTTTTTATGATGTCATGTATGGTATTGATAAATTCTGGAGCATCTCGGTTGTTCTTTCTTCTATTTCTATCTGTTATGCTAAGTAGTTTTCTAATTCTTCATCTTTACATTCATCAATATTTTTTATTTCAGAGTTCTAATTGAATAAAATGGCTACTCCTCTGGCGTTACTTCTACATGTATAAGAGCTAAATTTACAATATTTTGACCCGCATTCTTTTTTTGTGTTGTCCTCCAAATCTGGTGTAAAGTGGGTGTATACATATATGAGAATTTTTACTCTTATTTACATTGTTTAGTCCTTGAGAGTTGTTACAGTATATTTTCAGATTGTCTATCATGTTGCATATAGGAGCATGCTAGCATAATGGTTTGGATGTTTGCCAAATATCAAATCATTTAATTGGTGGTGTTTAGTACCTGATTTTCAAAAAGAACAAATGGAAAGAGCAAACTTATCATAACAACAAAACATATCTTCCGCAAAAACAACAAGGTAGGCTCAAACTACCTATTGGTAATCATAAGTCATTTAGTCATACGAATTAGTCGTAAAGTACACCAACATCAGTATATCCCTATATGAAACAACACAAATACACAGGGTGCTCAACACATCCTCTGAATAAACATCTCCAAGAATACTTCCAGATCCTACTCAATACTCATTACACATGTGCACATTATTGTCCTTGTCAGGTAGTCTATTTTAGAAACACAATCTTAGTTTCATTTGTCAATGAAGTGTCCTTTCTTAGCGATTTATGGTATCAAACATAATCATGATAAATAACGCACATGTAATTTAAGAATATCCTTTCCTTGAAACTGAAACTGTCCCTAATACGACATACCATGATCGTTTGATTAGATGACGTCAGCTAGATAACATTTTCTCTGACAGTAACAGATGCGCAAGATATGCAAATAATCATGGTATGTCGTATTAAGAGCACCACAAACTAGCGACAGCATTGACAATTTTTTCTAATTTTCTGTGAAGAAATTTTATCGGATGAAGACCAACAATTGACAATGCACAACGAGTCAGTTGATCAATAAATATCCGGGAGTCGTCCTAAAATATTTAATCTAATTCAAAGTGTATGAATGATGGCCAAATCGGTATCGTATGTTAAATAGTCTTGAGTACTGTGCATTAAATAGTGGTTCTGCGGTTTTGTTCTGCGATGTCTTTGCATTCTTAGCGAAAGAGAAATAAAACTTGCCATAAATGGTAACCTTGTTAATAATAACTTAATTAATTTGATGGTCTGTTGTATATATAACTATAAATATGCATGAAATGGTACAAAACATTAGCTCAAAATACTCATAACTTACACAAACAATTAGTCTTTTAATTTGTGAAGATTTTTTGCAGAAAGAAATGGAAAATGTACAGTTAGTATAGCTGTGTTAGCTACGTTACATCGATATGCAGATACCACTATTGTAATAGGGCATTGATAACTCTATGGCATTTTTTTAATGAAAGATTGATATAAGAAATTGACACTTGTGCTCGAGTTAATTGCGTACAAACCCTATTTGAAAAAGAAAGAATAGCTTTGTTCGTGAATCTTATTAGTTGCTTGACATTTTCAGCAAAAGAGGTTATTCTACGAATGCTTCAGGTTACAACTGTTCGATGTTATAACATTTTAACACTTTAAAATGACTGGTATATTCAGGGGAGGTAAGTCACTTCGTCTCGGACACCCTTTTAAATATGCAGATAGGGGTCAACCAATATAGAGGTGGAGCTTAGCAGCTGTCCGAAGTTCCAAACAACAGCCCTTTTTTTCATTCCCCCCTACGAATTTCGAGGAAAACGGTTAACTAGCTGTCTTCTGATGAGTTGTATTTTTAGGGAAGAGTGAATTAAGGGACTATCTAGCTTTCCATGAGTTTGAGTTTTGGATCCAAACTGCCTACTAGAAGATTCTTGAAAAATAATCCAATCTTAAGGGGGACTATGCTAATCGTATTCCACTTCCAGTGGTTTAAAATCGCGACGGTACAAGGCTCGCGCGAGCTGGAAATCTCAATTAGCGTTCCCCCTTCTCAGCGATGTTTTCTTTGCGCTGGCTTTATACTCGCGCTAAACTGAACTGGATATCCGAGTGTATATAAATCGAAACCGCATGGCGTTGTTGTTTACATATTTTGCGCTACTGTCATCGAGATATGGGTCGGCGTATCAGAGCCTCAAATAGAAGAAACAATTTGTCAAGAATCCCTCTTGGAAAGTTTGCTAAGAGATGGCATGCAATTCGAGACGGGCGTGTATCGCTTAATTAGAAATAGCTTTAGAAAGACATATATCCCTATAGACCCTACCCTATTACTATATAAAAGGAAAGGGATGTAACGACCAAACCACCCCATGCTCGAACAAAGTCAGTTTTCGCATCCAAAATAATTTTTCTGGACAAATTGTTCACTACGATCCGAAAGCCAAATGATTTCCCTACAAAACGAGCTATGGATTGTCAAAATCGGGCAATTATTTCAAAAGTTACATGCAACGTGGCCCCGAAAATCGCTACTGCCGCCAGATTTTCAAGCCAAAATCCCCACTCACGAAAAACAGCAAAAACTCACCGTTTAACATCGTTTATTGATTCCAGCAATGTTGACAACACCAATGTAGAGCTCGATTCGATCGGCGACATCGAACTACATGTTCACAATATGAGAACAGCACCTAATTATTATTTCTACGAGTGCTAGCAGTCATTCTATCAAAAATCATCTGCTTTGCGGTTGCCTTGTCGGCCATAGCAGTGGCCTTGACATGATCATTTGACCTCGTAGCCGCAGCAAATTTACAAATTATAGGATTTGGTAGAAATTAACATTGAGTATTTTCTATTAAATTCCCTTCTGCAGTCGTGTGTGTTTTAATGAATCCAAAATATTAAATAAACTCGTTCTTTATAACTATGGGTCAAATTATAATTTTTCTTAAACGTTCCAGAAATATGTAATTATTCGACTGGCAAATGTCAAAATTTCACAAGAATCGTTAGAAAATCGCAACATAACCATTGATTTAATTGACAATAATTTTTTTTAAAAATAATTTATGTAGAACAATATACTTATTAGTATGATTTTTCATGTTTTATTAAAGAATATAAACAACTTTTACTCAGTTTACCTAAAAATATTGTTTTGATCTTTTTCTCCAAAAGGTGATGGCATATAAAATATTAACCTGTTACCTATATTAACTTGATAGATTTCGCTATTCTTCTTAATTAAAGCATACATTTTTTAAAACTCAGTTATGTTTTATAATTGGAAAAGAAAATATTCAAAAATTAAAAGAATTTGTAAAGAGGTTAGAATCTCAAAGGCAAATTTGAAAGTAACTCCTAATTCTAGATAAACTACTTCCATGTTGAATATTTGATGTGGAGTTCAGATACATTATTTAATAAAACAAGTTTACCATTAGATTTGTGATTTAGTGTTATTTCTTCAAACAATAGTGATATAAATAAAATGATCAAAACTGTTTGACAAAAATGGGGATAGTTATTTTTCAGACGTCAGACAGAATTATATATTTTTTTATCAATATTGGCTTGGCTCAGGAGTGAGATCATGAAAATCATGAAAGATGTGGATAGCAATCATTGATAATGACTTGTATTTTGTAATTCATACTGTTCAACCACCCTGGTGGTTAGGGGCATAAATGCAATGCCTCTCTTAGTTTTCTTTATTGGAAGCAATTTAAAGTTAAAAGATTAAAACAACAAAAACATATTATGTTACAATATGCTGCATTAAAGCTTATTAACAGTTATGTATAATCATGTTGAAAAAAAACCACTTTTCTTATAAGTTCAGTTGAAAGGTAGATTTTTTTGCCTCATGAAAAGGGGATTTTATTAAGTTGAGAGCATATAGTCCTGTTGGCAGAGAGAATGCAATGATAGGTATCTTTTTACTTCAATAAGGCCAGTCTCTCCCCAATAAAGGAACAAACATTAACAGTGTGTCCAATAAATAAGAGAAGAAATTTCATTCTTAAAGTAATCAGTTTATTTTTTCATGTATAAGGTGAACAAAAGCATGTCTGAAGTGACAGATCTCCAGACTGTTTCAAATTGCTGTTTCAAATGCAATAAATCTGATTTAGTGATTTTTTGGGGAATATTTGCGTACGAGGGCATTTCCCCCAAAATGTCCTGAATTTGTTTGCCTTGCAAGCAATAAACTCTTTACTTTCATAAACATATCTGTAATGGTTAGAATTGTAATTAAATGAAGGCTCTACCTTTTTACACTTCAAAGAAATTAATTATGCTCACAGATATTAATTTGAGTTGAGCGTGATAAAATAACACAAACCTTAACAGTGATACACACTCAACCTTTTTACAAGGTTCACAGGCTCAGAGGCACATCAGTTCTGTAATATTTTTCTCAGTTTTAAAAGAATAGAGTCATGACCCTGGAGCTCATCAGGCTTTAAAATCTATTACCACTAGGCCATATTATAATAACACTCGCTTATGGAGCATATAAATATTCCATCTTTCTAAGCTTTATTAAGATTATTAAAGAAGAAGATATTTATAAGGCCATGACCTGTGTGACTTTAGTGAGGGACAAACAAGATATAAAATATATAGTTTAGAATCCTCATTAGAATGTAAAAAAAAATTCAAGTTTCTTCACTATCATCTTCAGGAGAAAAAATGAAAATAAGTTTTAGGAGTGGCCATAGAGGCCTTTCTTAGGTCACCAAATTTATAAATTTAAATCCTTAGTAGTCAAGGAATTGGTACACAAAATTATATTGGGACACCATCCCATGTCAGGCTAGATGAGGTGAAAAGTGAAATTGAATCCCTTATTTGCTTGTAGTTTAATTCAATTGGTATAGAATATTTGATGTAGAAATTCTAATTGAAAATCTAAAAACACATTCTTTGTACATCATCTGTTATATATCCAGCACCAAACAGACAGATTTGATTTGTAGCCCATACTTCACCTACTGTTAAGCACTCATTACAAGTTATGCCAAAATAAACTTTTCTTGCCTATTATTGATGTTTATATTATAGTCATAAAAGTATTTGTATTCAGTATTGAACATCCTTTAAAATTTACCAACTCAACCTTTTAAATATTCATAAAAACATCATGAAAGGCTTTTATGAAGTACAACCTACTGATCATCTAAGTTATGCAAAGTGTTAACAATTACTCATGGTTAATGGTATTAAACTAAAACTTTGAAAAGGGAGGTGTTATCCATAGGTGGCTAGAAATTCATGTATTAAACACATGAAATATCTAACTTTACACTCCTCAAAACACAGGTTGAGTTCTTTGAAGGCTAAAGCACCTATAATGATCACATATCAAATACCGGTAATAAGAATCAATTGAATTCAATACAATCAATATAATTGGATATAAGTGATGAAAGTAAATATATTGTTTTCTTAATTAATTGAGGACTCACTTCTATGTCTGTATATATACAAAAACATATTAAAGAATCCTCACAAATAAATTCATTGATAGTCAATTTATTTATTTTATTTGAAGATTTTATTGAATTACAATAGCAGAAAATATTCAAGAGTGTCCATGTATTAGAGATTCTTTTCCATGTATGCAGCAAGGATATTCTCCCCTCTTGATATCGAATCTTGTAACTGAAAAATATAAATTGGAACCAACTTCAATATGAGGCAAAAAAAGATTGTTCCATTGTCATTATAGCTCCTCAAGTACTGCAATATTTATTGTATTTAATGTTACAAACTAACATTTTAAATAACAAAGTATAGTCAAAGTGGTTGCTCTCATAATTCAAACAATCATGGAACTTAATATTTGGTTAATCATAATCTACATTGGTAAAGGTGTGTTGTATAAACATTTATAATTACAACCTTTTGCTTTTAAGATAGCTGAAATGAATCAGTTGTAATTTAAGTTGGATTTCTTTTGCCTCTTTTACAGAATTGCTTAATCAAACTCTAGAAACAAAGTGACACTTTTCACCAAAAAAGTTTCATACAGCATTAACAACAGCTTGAGACATGGCACCTAACCAATAACCCCAAAGCCCCCTCCTTTTCTCCTTATTTTCCCCGTGGTTAGGCCCTTTCACTACCTCTCCTCCCATTGAACCTGTTGTGACAATTGTCTTCCCTTTTCTCACTCATGGTAAACACAAATATTAAGTAATATATCTAAAACATTACCCTGAGAAACATATTTCAAATGGATCATGTCTCAGTGCCATATATCTAAAACTCTACATTATCTGCTGAAATACATTAACAAAAAATTTAAAAAGTATATCATGCAAAGATCTAAATCTTTAGATTGTGGCAGTTGTGCTTACCTGAAACTTTCAAATAATGATGGGAAAGTGTCTCCACTCTCTCCTCCTGTATTGAGACACATGTCTGCAAAGAGAGAATCTTTTTAAAAAAACACTTCTATATTATAATCAATGTACATTTCATCCCCTTATTTCTTAAATTATTTTTTTGTTGTTGATAATTCTAGGCTACATCATGTATTTGTGCTTGTCAAATTAATACCATACTTGCTCTGCTACTCTCTTTAGAAACTTTTACCCAAATGAATAGATATGTACATGATCATATATTGGATATTTATTACAAAAAGCCAGAAGGCTATTAACCAGCTGTCACCATCAGTTTGTGAGTGTAATACGGAAGGCTCAATCTTTAAATTATCTACATGTACTAGTATAAATATGATATTACAAAATGGGAATAATTCAGGTATTCTAACAGTCTTGAATAAAAATCAAATATTGAGCAGCTTAGAAATAGAAGTGCTGGTAAATACATTTGATGGTGTTATATCAAATTGATAACAAGATAATTAAAGAGACATAAATTCTCAATCAAATACTTACTGTTTATAAGTATTCTGTGCTATGCCTTAATCTGAAATCCAAAATAAAAATCATGACTTAGACTTTTGTTAAAATGGTTTCAAACTTAATTGAACTAATCATTTACCTACTCTAGTTTCACATATATATTTTATAATCATATACAGATATAGCACCTTCACATTTTCAAAAGGCATGCATACCTAATCGATAAAGTTCATATTATTGTCATATGTTAAAAACATGGCACTTTCATCTAAAATAAATAATCAATGAAGCGTGTCTTATTGGTTTTTTTTGGATGGAATATTGGCAAAGTAATTAGATTTATAAATAACATTTTAGAGATGTTTAAACAATCACTAAAGTAAAATGATAAATTGATGTTAAAATGAAAGATTGATGGCAATTAAAGAAAAAAAATATAATTATCAGTGAAAACATCGTATACGTCGATGCTTACCTGATGGAAGCTTGGCAAATTGAAGGCATCGGTCAATTACTTATTCCAAGCACTGCCAGCAGCGGAGAGAACTGAGAAGATCGAGATTCGAAGCGCTTGGAGTTGGAGAATCGTTTTTTCTTTTGCCGATTCAGACATAAAAATTCAAACTCCTACAAAAGGCTCTCTTAAATTACTATATGTGACTAATTTCCAACCAAAAAAACAGCTCCAGTTGCTTGTGGTAAGGTGGACACGTCTAAAAATCCTAAACGTTTTTCGACCACGTTGTGTTGTTTACAAACATGGTATTGAAAGGACTGTGAGGAGTTCGATCAGAGTTCGGAGTTCGCTCACTTGCTTATTTGCTGCGGCTACGAGGTCAAATAAATGTCAAGGCCACTGCTATGGCCGACAAGGCAACCGCAAAGCAGATGATTTTTGATAGAATGTCTGCTAGCACTCGTAGAAATAATAATTAGGTGCTGTTCTCATATTGTGAACATGTAGTTCGATGTCGCCGATCGAATCGAGCTCTACATTGGTGTTGTCAACATTGCTGGAATCAATAAACGATGTTAAACGGTGAGTTTTTGCTGTTTTTCGTGAGTGGGGATTTTGGCTTGAAAATCTGGCGGCAGTAGCGATTTTCGGGGCCACGTTGAATGTAACTTTTGAAATAATTACCCGATTTTGACAATCCATAGCTCGTTTTGTAGGGAAATCATTTGGCTTTCGGATCGTAGTGAACAATTTGTCCAGAAAAATTATTTTGGATGCGAAAACTGACTTTGTTCGAGCATGGGGTGGTTTGGTCGTTACATCCCTTTCCTTTTATATAGTAATAGGGTAGGGTCTATAGGGATATATGTCTTTCTAAAGCTATTTCTAAGCGATACACGCCCCTGTGATTCGAGACTGCATCGGGATTAGTACAAGCGGATTCATTCATCATCTGTTGGACGTTCACGACGTTATTTTCAGTGTAGCATAAATAATTTTCATCGATTTAATTGTTGTCGTATACTATCCATATTGTACACTTTTTGTGAGGAATTATCTTGGCTATAATCTCATAATTTCAATTTACTTTTCCTTTGGTTATCTGAGGAATGACAAGATTTTTTTCAACATTTATACATAGTAGTGAAAACGTTTAACATGGCGTTCTATGGGAAGCGTTTTCATTTATGTACGTAAGAAGATAAAACTAAAAACAATAGTGAAATGTTAGTCCAAATAATTCATTGAAATTATGTACTTAGAGTTATCTAGAGCTAAGATGATTTTAAATCAATCTTTAAAGTTTAACAAAGATCCATTCGGAACTCATCTCATGAAAATTATTTATGCTACACTAAAATAACATGTAAGTCTATGGAAAAAACTTCAATCCGCAAATAATTTTGGTATGGCGCTGTATGTATTGAATAGATGCACAATTTTGCAAGAACATTCACCATGATATACTTTCTATTACTGTGTCTGTTTAAAGTCTTGATAAATTTGCAAAGGAAATGATGTATTACATGATTGAATGTTCTTATCACAGACCCCAGGAAAGCAGGGGCAGCAGAGCAGGTCAAAACACCAGCAGCCCAATCCAGTTTACTGAGCTTCACTCCACATTGTGCTCAAGTTAACACGCCACTACACAGTAAGCTTACTTTTGTTGTTAAAATAACCGAATTGATGTTTTCTCTTTAGCGTTCAATCATATAACAATATAAAGCCATAATTAATTTTAACATTATCTACCCTACTTTGTTGAGTTATTCAGGATTCATTGCAACATTGAACATTTATGATAAAATTATGCATTTGTATGATGCTTGATATACAGCCGTGACGGGTAAAAATACGCGGCGGGTAAAGATACGCACTCAAACAAAATTCAATTATCTAGTAAATGCAAAATGAGTATTAGTTTGTTTTACATTACTGTATTAATATCTTTAGGAAATTTAGGAGATATTATAAAGGTTGGGGTGAATATAATGACAAAATGGTCAAAACTGATAAAATTCGTAACAAACCAGTCATCATCAAACAGCTTGCGTTCTCACATACCAAATGTCAATTGTAATCGAAATATTGCACCTACCATCGACTTGTCCTTCCCTTAACTTCTGCGAACAGTTTGAAAATTTATATTAATCATAAAATTGGCAAGTTTAGGAGCAATCAAAACCTGCCTACATATCATAAGCCTAGACTTACAGACCTCATCTTTATGCTTATCTTTACCCTACAGCACTGCAATGCATTATGATTTATTTGAATGATTGAGTGACAATGGTTTCTTTGTCTTCCAGATAACAGCCTTTCAAGCCAGGCTGTCAGTTTACTTTCAACTCCACCTTCTTCATCGAACCAGACATCACATCGAACCATGACATTTTGTAAATATGAATAACATAACACAGGGATTTATTTCTGAGGTTTTATTTTCTAAAAACTGACAGTAAATGATATGTCACTCTTAGATAAGCAAATGACATGCATATGGTGACGAAAGAACAAACATAATTAGTAGTAAAAGACTATTGTATAAAAAGAACCACCAAAACATTTATCATTTGGGATGGTTCATTATATACATGTATGCATAGGGGGGAAATACCAATGCTGATTGATTGTTGATTGGATGCAATGCCCTTCTTGATTAGTAATCTTTGTTACATAACTGTGGAATTTTCAGTGGAGAAAACACAGGTGTCTGCTAAGTAGCCTTAATACACAGGAAACAATGTGTATTGGATCTTGTTAATTTGTAAATAACATTACAGGAGTAACGGGTGACAACATGGTTGGGCTTGGCTAGGGACTATAGACTATACAAATAGGTGATAGGTCACGCTAAATTACCCCCGACACCTTCGATCAACGTGTACATTTTGTGTGTCGTAACAGTGAACTCAATCTGCAATCTTTCTAATGTTTGCCAATTTCCATCGTTCAATTTACATTTTATGACATTTTTCAGGATGGTACAACACGTCTGTTCCCTGTTCCTAGCCTCCCAAACCGCTGAAGTACGAATTGCCTGTAGGCTTGGTGTCTGTAGGCGGCGTTTTCCTTGACTTGGTCTTGGACCATAAAGTCATTATAGTATACAGAATTAAATGTTTAAACCAGAGTATATTTTATACACGATCAAGACAGTTGATTGTCACTAAGGGTTAATTTTTAATGTAAGAAAATGTTTAATAAAAGTCTAAGAATTAAACCTACTCATAAAGAATTATACTAAGGGAATCACCTCAAAAACTTGTCGTTGCTGTGTTGCAGGAATTGGTCTGGGGGTGACTTGACAGGCCCTTGGCGTGGAGGTTTTTCTCGTCACCTTCCTTCTTGCCTGTGTATCAGTTGCTGGCTGAAATTTATTTACATTAGATATATATTATTGACATATTTCTTAAATATATTAGAAAAGGGAATTATATCAAATAAAGCAATCTTAAGTTTTCGATTAAAATGGAAAATTGCCAGCCGAGAGAAGGAGACATTAGATATTATTAGTGCTCATATTGTCAATGATTTATATTATTAATAATAGTATCATAAATCCTGTTTAATACTTACAGTTCCAATTTCAACGACTTGCAATCTTCTGCGGACACAGATAGCTTGAGTTGGTGACAAATTCTGTATCATGAAAACGTCACATGTTAAAAAATAGTATATAGTCACAGCAGCAAGTAATACCAAAATAAATTTTAAAAATATCTTTTGGATACATTGAGAGTGATGAGGCCACTATTGAAGCCAACATGTACTTTACCTCAACTTCCTCATGGTTGTATTTCGTCTCTTTTGCTGTAGTCCTCTTGGTTTGATTCTTCCCTTTCCGTGCGGAACTGTTGTTGATCTCTTCAAGTAGATCCTATATAATTGGAGATTTCAAAATACAAATTATTTTTATATGAAGAAGAAGAAATATATTTTATTTACGTGTCACATGCCGAAATATACATATAAAAATCGCATGGTTAAAATCATATCATAAAACCGCATCCGGCTATATGGCCTATGAGACACGATAAAAGCCTTATAAAACTTATGCACACTTTATACATCAGCATACATACACACAAACGAATTAGATAAGGGGAAGGAAATAAGAGCAGTTTTCTGTGACCTAAGCAAGGCGTTCGATAAAGTATGGCACAGAGGAATAATCCAAAAATTAAAAGCTTATGGCATTTGCGGCAAACTTCTTTTATGGTTTAAAAGTTACGACAACAGAAGACAACGCGTTGTAATCAACGGTTATAGTTCTGAATTAAAACCAGTTACAGCCGGTGTCCCACAAGGTTCCGTGCTTTGACCACTTTTGTTCTTAGTCTATATTAACAATATTGTAGACAACATGTGACAGTAATATTCGACTATTTGCTGATGACACCTCACTCTATGTCATTATACATGATCTGAACGTAGCCGCTCAATGTCTTAACAATGATTTAGTAGTAATATCTGACTGGGCTAAACCATGGCAAGTGGATTTTAATCCTAACAAAACGGGTTCCATTCAATTTACCCGTAAACTGACTCAGAAAATAAAACCAGTTTTAACGATGGGCAACATCAACATAAATGATGTCAAATCATATAAACATTTAGGAACAACTCTCCAAAATGATTGCATGGGAGCGGCATTCAAATAAGCATTATTTGCTTGTTTGCCAATCCCATTTCATTTACGAAATAAAATATGTTTAAACCACATACACACACACACACCCACACATGCACTCAGACCCACACACACATGTACACACTTTTCTAATAAATGACATATTTTTAAAAATAGTAATAAAACTGGTTTTTGAGAGGATTTTTTTTTAAAACCAGAACAATAACACTATTATGAAAAATACTTCACTGAATATTTGTTATACCAAAAACATGACAATAAACAAATATACTGTATTTAGTTAAATGTACAAGTCCAATAGCCAAGTGGTATTGTAAAACAACTAAATGGATCCAAATGTCAAGGCTGAAGAAAAGCTATGACAATAAATTTCAGTAATGTTCCCTTCAATTCCCTTTGAAACCTGATTACAGGTATACGAAATAACGTTGTACATTGTAAAAAGATTGCAAGTGATTTACGTAAAATATGCAAGTAAAGTATTCATACCTCACGCGCATCTCGATTCTCGAACCATTCTGTCCAGCAGCTTTCAAGAGGTAACTCTGGTCGTGTCAAGAACGAGAGTGAACTAGCCAATCAAAACTCACGTGTCAAAAGGAGGAATCC
Source organism: Phorcus lineatus (assembly GCA_921293015.1). Taxonomy (NCBI): domain Eukaryota; kingdom Metazoa; phylum Mollusca; class Gastropoda; order Trochida; family Trochidae; genus Phorcus; species Phorcus lineatus. The sequence goes on along the minus strand of OV121083.1, from coordinate 32,043,999 downwards.
CCTGTCAAAAATACGACCGCACCTCGCTGGGTCGGTACCCAGTCTCAGTCACGTGACCTTCCTACCCGTATTCAAATTACGTAACGGTCTTATTAGCGGGTATCAATTGGGTTCAAAAGGGATTACCATAGTAACAATATATCGTGATGCCATTCCAACGGATTAACCAATATCAAAATTTTCACAGTAGTCATCCTAAGATTCGCTTCATTCTTCGAAACCCTGTACATAATACTCCAGCAGCGCTACGTATACGGAGCCAATGAAGAAGAACAGTTACTCTGTAATCATATTTCATGCGGAATGCACGAGTTACAGAGGAGTTATTTTGTGAGCTCAAGACAGAGTGGAATGATCTATAAAGTGACATACGATTGTATTGCAGGTTCATATTAAACTAAAATACTTTGCATGAATTGTTTGTTTACAAAAAATAAAACGCTTTTAAAATGTTTATTTCTATTGTAAAGTCTAGACTTACTGAATGAGTCGCTAGACTGTATTTAAGACTCGAATTTTATACACAGTCAGAGAGCAAGACTAGGTTCAGAGATAGAAAATGCCGCTCATAGACTTAAAAACAATAGTGGCTGATCAATCACGGCTTGGTATTGATGCTCTCGGTGTGTTTGGAACGTCGTCAAAATAATTATCAAAATAAAGTTCACATGATGGAAAACTAGCATGATCAGATATGAATAAAAGCGATTGAAATACAACAGCAAATCATGGGATCTTACCAGAGCAAGTGATCCATAACCAACCAACGTATTCCAAGTGGCGGTCCCAACTCGTTCTGCACAACACACATAAAAGTGTAACACGCAAGATTGTTGACGAGTTAGGCACTGTAAAATAACATGGTTACATGATCCACCAGTTGTTATTCAGAGAACAGCAAATAACTCCTTTTAATCCTTTTAACAAAGACTATCTGATTATTGGTTAACCACATGTCTTAGTGAGTATACAATTGAAGACCAAATCAAATTTCAACAAAACTACATTCAAATTCGAAACTAATATTGAAGGAAGTAAAATAAAGCATGTCATTTATTACATACCATCCAAACAACGCTTCTCATTTCGCGAGTTCAACAACGCCGACCACGCACGCCATGCACGGACGAGCAACCATTAGACGGTAACTAAACCAATCCTATCTATTACGCACGCAGATGTAGCGTGACAGTCTTCAAATATATCCAATGTTGTAAGTCGTGCAACCACCACCACTATCTATAGCCCGATCTACACAACAAGGAAGGGATAGAATTACTTTAATTTCATATCAGGCCCGTACACGTGAGGGAACCAAAGTCTCATTGTTACTCCCCCAGTTATGGGCAGTATTGGAGTAAGTGGGGGGGGGGGGGGGGGTGGTGGTGGTATGAAACATGGTACCTATTGTTAGTAAACATTGCGTGTTATGTTTTATCGGGAAATATTGTAAAATGTCCTAGGTTATTTCTTGAAATTTGCTCCATGTTGAATGACAATGAAAACTAATAGCTAATGCGAATCACCACGCAGTAATAAATCATGTCGACTTTATTTGTTCATGGGTGTAAATAATTCCGTTTTGGCAGACCGCTATTGTGACGAGATCACTGTGTGGGCCTTATCTTTAGCTTCTTTCTTCGTGACTATTGTCATCGTCCCATTTTCAATTGAAATTGTCTTTTGAAACATTTCGATATGAATCAATCAGAATTACTTTCAAACACAAATTGCACAAATTGATTAAGTCATATTTGAGAGCTACGTACACAGCCAGCACCAACAAACAGTCAGCACCGTACAGCTGTCAGCAGCGTACACCCGTCAGCACCTACCAACAGCAAGCACCGTACACCTGCTACCACCAACAAACAGCCAACACTGTACTCCTCTCAGCACCAACCAACAGCCAACAATAACAAACAGCCAGCACCGTACAACTGTCAGCACCAAGCACCTGCCAACACCGTACACATGCCAGCACCGCGCAACTGCAAGCACCGTGTACCTGCCAACACCAACCAACAGCCGGTACCGCACACTTGCCAGCACCGTACAACTGTGCTGGCTGTTTGTTGGTGCTTGCAGGTGAACGGTGCTGGCAGGTGTACGGAGTTGGCTGTTTGTTGGTGCTGACAGTTGTATGGTGCTGGATATCTGTTGGTTCTGGCAGTTGTACCTGCCAACACCAACCAACAGCCGGTACAACACCTGCCAGCACCGTACAAGAGGTGTACGGTGCTGGCTGTTGGTTGGTGTAGAGAGGTGTACAGTGTTGGATCTTTGTTGGTGCTGGCAGGTGTACGTTGCTGCAACTTTGTTGGCGCTGAGAGTTCTACGGTGCTGACTGTTGGTTGCTGGTGACAGTTGTACGGTTCTGGCTGTTTGTTGGTGCCGGCAGGTGTACGGTGCTGGTTGTTGGTTGGGGCTGGCAGGCGTAAGGCGCCAGCAGGTGTACGGTTATGCCTGTTGGTTGGTGCTGACAGGTGTCAGTTGCTGTCCGGCAGGTGTACTGTGCTGGCAGATTTACAGTGCTGGCTGTTGGTTCGTGCTGACAGGTGTACGGTGCTGGTTGTTTGTTGGTACTGACAGTTGAAAGGTGCTGGCTGTTTGTTGGTGCTGACAGGTGTACGGTGCTGGAAGGTGTACGGTGCTGGCTGGCAGGTGTACGGTTCTGGATGTTTGTTGATGCTGGCTGTTGGTTGGTTCTAGCAGATGTACGGTGGTGGCAGGTGTACTGTGCTGGCTTTTGTGTTAGCAGGTATACGGTGGTGGCAGGTGTACAGTTCTGCCTGTTGGTTGATGCTGACAGGTGTACGGTGCTGGCTGGCAGGTGTACAATGCTGGCAGGTGTACAGTGCTGGCTGTTGGTTGGTGCTGACAGGTGTACAGTGCTGGCTGTTGGTTGGTGCTGAAAGTTGAAAGGTGCTGGCTGTTTGTTGGTGCTGACAGGTGTACGGTGCTGGCTGTTTATTGGTACTGACAGTTGAAAGGTGCTGGCTGTTTGTTAGTGCTGACAGGTGTACTGTGCTGGAAGGTGTACGGTGCTGGCTGGCAGGGGTACGGTTCTGGATGTTTGTTGATGCTGGCTGTTGGTTTGTTCTAGCAGATGTACGGTGCTGGCAGGTGTACTGTGCTGGCTTTTGGTGTTAGCAGGTATACAGGGCTGCCAGGTGTACGGTGCTGGCAGGCGTACGGTGCTGCCTGTTGGTTGATGCTGACAGGTGTACGGTGCTGGCTGGCAGATGTACAATGCTGGCAGGTGTACAGTGCTGGCTGCTGGTTGGTGCTGACAGGTGTACGGTGTTGGCTGTTTGTTGGTGCTGACAGTTGTAAGGTGCTGGCTGTTTGTTGGTACTGACAGTTGTACGGTGCTGGAAGGTGTACGGTGCTGGCTGGCAGGTGTACGGTTCTGGATGCTTGTTGATGCTGGCTGTTGGTTGGTTCTAGCAGATGTACGGTGCTGGCAGGTGTACTGTGCTGGCTTTTGGTGTTAGCAGGTATACAGTGCTGACAGGTGTACGGTGCTGGCAGGCGTACGGTGCTGGCTGTTGGTTGATGCTGACAGGTGTACGGTGCTGGCTGGCAGGTGTACAATGCTGGCTGTTGGTTGGTGCTGACAGGTGTACGGTGCTGGCTGTTTGTTGGTGCTGACAGGTGTACGGTGCTGGCTGTTTGTTGGTACTGACAGTTGTAAGGTGCTGGCTGTTTGTTGGTACTGACAGTTGTACGGTGCTGGAAGGTGTACGGTGCTGGCTGGCAGGTGTACGGTTCTGGATGTTTGTTGATGCTGGCTGTAAGTTGGTTCTAGCAGGTGTACGGTGCTGGCTGTTGGTGTAAGCAGGTATACAGTGTTGGCAGGTGTACGGTGCCGGCTATTCGGTGCAAGCTGGCAGGTGAACGGTGCCGGCAGTTCTACGGTGCTGGCAGTTGTACGGTACTGGCAGGTGTACGGTGCTGGCAGGTGTACGGTGCTGGCAGTTGTACGGTGCTGGCAGGTGTACGGTGCTGGCAGGTGTACGGTGCTGGCAGTTGTACGGTGCTGGCAGGTGTACGGTGCTGGCAGGTGTACGGTGCTGGCAGGTGTACGGTGCTGGCAGGTGTACGGTGCATTAATAACATTTTTATGAAACTCGTGAATGGTTTGGTATTTAACAAGTGCAATCGAGTTACATACCTATAGCATTCACGAGTTTCATAAAAATGTAATGAAACAGGACTGAGTTTATTATTTGATTATTAAAAGCACGAAATTGGGCGAGATAACCACTACTGCCACGCGCTAACATTGTGACGTCATACTTAAAGATTGTGACGTCATGTGACGTCAATCAGCACGCGACGTTATGGAACAATATGTAATACTATTGTAGATTTATAATTTATAATTCAATTTATCAACGGGATCGGGATAATAATATTTCTTCCTTAAAAACGCTTACACTTTGCACAATTTACAGGCCTTAAAGTAGTAATTGTAATAATGATGATAATAATGAGTTTTTATAAAGCGTTTGACTAAATACTTAAAGTAAGTATATACACAAAACAGAGCAAGGAATGATCAGAATGGCAACTTTAATTTCACAGGTTGAACAAATGTTGTGTCACAAAATGACAGTCTCCAGACACATGAGGCACAACAAATCCACAAGCCCAGTGAAAATAAAGTTAAGTGAAAGAGGACGTTATTACTTAGAAGTTAGAACGTGGGAGGTAATTACTCGAGTTTGCGTGGCAGAGCGCTACCAAAATTGTACAAGGCATTCAATTTTTTCTGTGAGCTAATCTGTAATTATCTAAGGTATGCCGAGCTCTGCCAGAAACCAAGATCTTGAATAAGTCCGCCGGGAAGGCCAATCTGAAAATCCCATGAGGCACCACCTCGGCGGAAAGAATGGCCTGAAATCTTTTCAGGGAAACCTTTTGAAGACAAAACATATTGTACAACATCAATAAAAAGAGTATATGTAAGTGGATTTCTTAGGTTATTACATAACAATGGTTGTGACATCTTTTCATAATCACCATGGAAACTCAACACTCTTGACATAACAGGTATAGGATTCAAGGGATGGTCCCCTAAGTCTGGAAGAAATACATGTAATATTTTTTCTCTGAATTGTAAAATTTTGGACCATTTAAGAGACATACAACAACCACTCTCAAGAAAAGATATATCTGAAACAGTAATGTGCTTTGCAGGATCAAATTGTGACATGCATGAGAAATTGCCAGGTCGCAGGAAGCCATATAAACCAATCAAGCAAGCTAAAGATATTGATGCACCAAGCAAATTGTAAGTGTCTAAACATTCTGACAATATCAATATATGGTTGAGGGTAATAGGTGTGGCACCTTCCTGTGCAGTGCCAAGCTCTCGTTTCACTCCTTTGAGTAGGTGATCAACACGCCAGTCAGCTGAAATGGGTCAACTAGGTCCCAGCAGGCATCTGACGAAATTTGGTTGATTTCAGGTCAGGACGTCAATCAACTAATGTTCGACGTCGTAACAACGTTAGTTTCCTGACGTTGAAATTTGGTTGGTTTTTTTACGTAGTGTCAACGTCATCAGAACAACTTATACAAGTGACAATTGATTATTTTTATAAACATTTCATTATCATATTAACATTAAATAAGTTATAGATTGTATTAAGAAGTTATGAACTGGACAGAACAAAAACGTTGTAACAAAGTCACCACATTTAAATGAAAATCACAAAATTTAACAAAACGTTTTACACTGTCAAAATTGATGATCATGACCAACCTTCATATGATAATTGAATCCATATATCAATAAAATTATATGAGTAGATGTTATAGGATTCCTGAAAGACAGGACCTGAAAGACTCACCATTTATTGCAAAAAAGTCAAAAGTTTACACAAATATTTTTAAAATATTGATCATGACACACTTTAATATAATTATATGTGAAATTTTATTTCCCTTATATATGTTTAAGTGTGTAAAATAACGTGTTCCAATTCGAGCTTCACGCCTGTCATTTGCACCAATTTCAATACAACCTTCAAATGGCCTTAGCTAAAAAAAATAATGTTTTGGAATCGGCTTTCAGACTCAATCAAAAGTATCATCAGGTGTACCTACAACCAAAATTTCATTCATCGAGATGTTATAGTTTCGTAGAAAATGTGTCCCCATTGGAGTACAAGCCCTGTAATTCAGATAAAATAGATAAAACTTCAAGGATCATAACTCTGTCAAAATAACATTTCGGAATTAGCTTTCGAACTCAATCAAATGAATCATCAGGTACCCAAAACCAAACTATCATTTATCTAGATGTAATAGTCTGCTAGAAAAAGTGTCACCATTGGCGCATCAGATATGACATTTGAACATAATTCAGTCACATATATTTCAAATGATTCATCATGCAATACTCAAAATTGACATCTGTCTACATTGTTTTGATAATGAAAGAGGTTGTAGCCAAGTTGATCTATTATTCCCCATATCTATTTCTATTTATTGCTGGGATATTGGAAATAATGATAAGGGATAACAAAATAAAAAAGGAATTGATCTAAACGAAATTGAACATATTATTGGCGAAAATGCTTATGATACGGAACTATTCCTAGACGGATCAGATGTCTTTCTTAATGAAGCTATGAAACGCTCGTCACATTTTATAAGATGTCTGGTCTCAAAATAAACATGGACAAAAACAAAGCAGTTAGGCTTTGAGCAATGGCCGGCAGTGACATAATTTTATCCCACGGTTTAAATCTTGATTGGCGTAAGGTTTATTTCGAAGTCCTGGGATAAAACTGAACGCAGAGTTTTAAAACCTCTGGGTGATAAATACCAAAAGAGACTTGAAAATATAAACTTCTTATGGATTGGAAGAAATGTGACTTTGATAGGGAAGATAACTGTTATCAAAACATTGGCTTTATCCACAATTGTTCATATGCCCATTTCTCTTCCAAATCCTCCTAAATATTTTACAGCAAATTTTGATAATTTTTTTTTCAATTTTATATGGAATGGTAAGAAGGACAAAATAAAACTAATACACCTAATGCGAAAGTTTGAAGACGGTGGACTTAGAATGGTCGATCTCAAAACGTTTATCGATTCATTGAAAATTTCTTGTCTAAAGTGATACGTTTCAAAATCAAACTGCTACAGCCTATCTGGTTGTCCCATAAAGAATGTTCTCATGTTAAGTGCGAATATAAAAAATAAATACAAACGTGTAAATCAATTTTGGAAGGATTCATTGGACGCTTGGTTTAGATATATTCGAAATTTTGAAATGAATGACTATAACATAAATGAAATACGTATTATGCATCCTCTCTTGTTAAATCACCAATGTTTTAATCCAGATTTGATAATCAACAACTGGTTCAAATAAGGAATAATTCATGTCAAAGACATCTGTCAAGGTAATGTATTTTGTACACTTGCAGAACTCAAAGAAAAAATTATGTTAAAGGCACAGTCCTTGATCTAAACCGTGTCATCCTCAATCTCAAAACTCCAGACTGCTCTACCATTTGAAATTTGCCAATGGAATGATATGATTAATCCTTTGAAAGGATCAAGATTATGTTACGATAACCATACTGATGCTGCATGTATTTTTTCAAAAGAATGTCTTAAATGAGAAAGCTAACTTAATGACCATATCAATTGGAAGTCGGTATTTTTGGAATATAGACATTCCACAAAAGACACAAAACTGTTGGAATTCCAATACAAATTTAATCATCGAGTGATCTATACTAAACGAGAATTGTTCAAAATGAAACTAGTTGATAATGTATGCTCATCCTGTGGTTGTAACGAGAATATTTACCATGTATATATTGAATGTCCAACCGTTACAGTGTTCTGGAACGAATTCAGAGACTTTATTAAGAGTGCCCTTGATAAAACTCCCGATCTCTCAAGCCAATATATAATTATTCTGTACCACCAATAACCACTTGATAGATCACATGGTATTGTTAGCTAAACGTCACATCTATGTTATGAACCTTAAAAGTTTAAAACCTAACATCACAATATATATAGGACGTGTTTCGCATTGACAGATATACCGCTAGAAAAAAAACTAACATTAATTATTTTGACAAAAAGTGGAATATTCTTAAGAGTGATATATGAATGCTGTTTATGAATGAAGTGTTTATAGCAATACTACCTATTTAATTATTCATTTGTTTCATATATTTCCCTATGTTGATTGTAAGTCACGTCATACCTGAGGTACATAATATACCACATCTAAGCTCCGGTTATGTACAAAACTTTGTCGATTGTATCAAAATGAACTGAATAAAAAAAATGTTTTTTAAAGTGAAACATCAGGTGTTCCCAAAACCAAACTATCATTCATCTAGATGCAATAGTTTGCTAGAAAAAATGTCCCCATTGGCCCAACAGATATGACATTTGCACCAAGTTCAAAAATGATATTTCGTAATCAGCTTTCGAACCCGAACAAGAGCATCACCAGTTCATTCATGTTGATGTAATATTTACCGAGAAAACATGGGCCTGTCCTCATTTCGCCTACACTTTATTTCGCCTACATTGTTATCAAAACACAGTTATAACACAAGAATGTGGAAATATCGATGCGTTTGTTTTTGAATTTCGACAAAGATGTAAAGATATTGAAATTCAAAATTGGCATTACAGGGTAACATCGTCATCTTTTCTTAAAAACTATGGATCAATCAAGTCTGCCCTGGAACCAGAGAAATACATCTTAAAACTTAATCCCAATAAAGATCTTATACGTATTTTATGCAAATTTCGATGTCAAAGCCATAAGTTGAACATTCAACAACAAAGACATAAACATAATGTTGATATACATAGCGATACACTTATTTGTGACAAATGTGATTTTAATGTTCAACAAGATGAATTTCATTTTCTACTTGTGTGTCCCTTTTATTCTTTGCAAAGAAAATTGTATATACCCAGCTATTATCATACTTTTCCATCACAATTAAAATTCAAACAACTTTTAGCAACATCAAATGTAAACGTAATTAAATCGGTTGCGATATTTCTTAAACGTAACCTGCCTGTGTAAATAAACAGCTTTTATAATCATTTGTTAACCTGTCCATCCGCAAACTATATGTATTATTTCAAATGATTGTACTCTCTTCTTCTTCTTCTTATGGGTGCACATGACAGATACACCCTGACCCCTTAAGAATAATGAACTCTTCCATCAAGATAATAAAGATAACAAAGAAAGAATAGCTGTTTGGTGTGATATATTACTTTGCATCCCATGATGGCTGGATTTTGTTTACTAAATATGATACATGTCCAAAACATGTCCCCATTGCATGCCTTGGAACTAAGTCCAAAAAGCAACGGGATGGAAAAGTCAAAAAATAAATTCTAGAAAGTTGTAAACGGGCTTAAACTTTAGAAAAGGTCGAGTGTGGTTGATATACACCTAAAGGTTTTTGAGAAAATTTACCGGCCGGTAGGACTGACTACGGACTGACAGCTATATACCCCCGCTACGAAGTGAACGGGGTATAATGATAGAATTCTGTAAAAGGATTAGTTTCTACAAAATAATGATAGTATTCAGTAGAAAGATTCGTCTCGACAAGATGATGATATTATTCAGTAGAATGATTAGTCTTGACAAGATAATGATAGTATTCTGTAGAAGCATTTGTCTCGACAAGATAATGATAGTATTCTGTAGAAGGATTTCTTTTGATCAGATAATGATAGTACTCTGTACAAGAATTCGTCTGGACAAAAACATGATAGTATTCTGTAGAAGGGTTCGTCTTGACAAGATAATGATAGTATTCTGTAGAAGCATTCGTCTCCACAAAATAATGATAGTATTCTGTAGAAGGATTTCTTTTGATCAGATAATGATAGTACTCTGTACAAGAATTCGTCTGGACAAAAATATGATAGTATTCTGTAGATAGTTTTGTTATGACAAGATAATGATAGTATTCTGTAGATGGGTTCGTTTTGATAGGATAATGATCAGATAATGATAGTATTCTGTACAAGAATTCGTCTGGACAAAAATATGATAGTATTCTGTAGAGGGGTTGGTTTTGACAAGATAATGATAGTATTCTGCAGATGGTTTTGTTTTGACAAGATGATGATAGCATTCTGTAGATGGGTTCGTTTAGACAAGATAATGATAGTATTCTGTTGAAGGATTGCATGAACTTTTAACATATGCTCAGTTAGCCCTGCAGGAGTATATCAACCGGCAACTTATGTACTCATATTAGACGCCTTTTTGAAGCTGTAAGACGAAAACGAAGGTCTTATGCAGTATTGATAGTCATTTCTTTATTGCATGAACGCATTTTCGGTAGGATACTAACATCGTTATTTAGCAAATGATACCTGATAATGATGCTATAGTTTCCACACCGAAACCTTCGCATTCGAAGATAACTATTCAAAACCATCCATATGAACTTATAAACATGTCAAAATTAAAAAAAACCTTGGTGCTAGTATTTTTTTTCATTCTTTCTTCAAAGAGAATCTATTATATTTAGGGTTAACCTTTCAGATGAAAAAGAAGTACCTAAAGTATTTTAAATCAAAATATTAATTCGTTTCCTTGGTTAGGCGTTGGTGATAAGTATCAGCCATGTTTGATAGCGGTTAGCAGTGAAATAGTGTTCTTATTCAGCTCCATTCAAAAAGTTTGTTCACATACCTGGAAATACTAGTACAAATATCATGTAATTTGGGATGCCTTTGAGCTATCATATCAATGCAAAAACGTATAATGTTGAAGTTTCAATTCAAATATGTAAATCGATTTCTCTTTAAGGCAAATGTTTATCGTACCCGTACGTAAAACACTAATTTTTATTTTTCTGTACAAAATGCTTTATAAGACATCAATTGCTTTACAAATTAGTCATGTTTGTTCCTTGTTGCACTAGGTCATTGAGATTTTATTTTTAGAGAGTCGATTTTAACAACTTTTTATATTCAACGAAATCAAAATTTCGAAAATGGGACCCCTTCTGTCTTTTTCAACATGCCAAAATTCGAATTTTTGCACGAGAGACCAGACGATCACTAGTTCGAGAATGGCTATTTCTCACATAGACAATGAGTAATCCTTTGCCAGTTTTGCTGAAGTTATTTAAATGACGTCCATACTAAAACCAAAGCACATAATATTTGCACTACGATTCAGTGGTAAGTGAACTAACTTTCGGTATGCAGCTGTACTGATACTGAATATGGTTGTTTATTCAACTCACCACATCATAAATAATCAGAAATAAGATACTTAAATAAGTATGCCTTAAATAAGTGTATAATTAACTAACTTGAAGTTGATATTTGTTTGTACTGTCAGTGAGGGGACACATATTAAAGCTGTGTGACTATACATAAGATGGTGTTTGGAGAAAACCTGCATTCGGAAAGCACTAAACGCCAAACAATAATATCTATATTACTCACTGCCATGAAATAAAATGGTTTATGGTGTTTATTTTGTTTTTATTCGATTATCGTGTGTATTTCCTACAGATGTAGAAAAAAACTAGTTTTTTCCAAATATGGTTTATGTACATGTACAACAAATTAAGGAAATAAGAAAAATAAAGGAAGCTGTCACCAACTTAGGAACATCATAACTTACGTTCTATCAGCAGCGAGTGATGAAAGAAACCTGCAACGTCGTTTATATATATATACATAGATAGATGAAAAGGAAGGTGCTGTAGCAATTGTGCAATTCATATGAACTAACTCGTAAAAATAAAATTTGTAACATGCACTTAGGAATGTAAACATACTGAATAACAACATAAATTTGTTTTATATGTTAGAAAATCTCAAAAGGTATAATTGTAAAAGAAATAAGATATATAAAACAATTCCTTTAAATATAAGATATTCGTGACTCTATTGAGATTAAAGCTCCTTTACATATTATTGCTTACATTTGGACTTCATAATTTTATATGTTATTGTTTTTATTGATTGAATTTTCTCTTTTGATAACATTTTTGATTTGATAAAATGCACACTTTAATTCGACTATTCAGATACCTTTATCCCGGTTTATCAGACTGGGGAAATCTTTCACAAAATCATCGAAGCATCACTCTAGGCCACGCCCAGCGTTAGGAGTCAGCTGACACTCGAGCCACTTGTTTTCCACTGTATTTGTAAGCTAATTCAATAGCAAAGTAGGGGCCAAAGCAATACCAAAATAATTCATCAATACAATATATTACTGCCTCATGATATCAACGTTCCTTCTCAGTCGTCATATCCACTTTGATTGGAGTATGACAAACCCTGGACACGGTTTTTTTCGGATGGATCAAAAACGTTTAGTTTAGAACTTTGGTGGTGAGAGATCCACCACTATTGAATTACACGTATTGTTATATCATGCAGTCCATTTATAGATATGTAGCGTAAATTTTCTCGAAAAAATGAAAGTTGTTAACGGGATACAATGTCATATATGTTTACTGTAGTGACATTTGTATCATATTTCGCAGAAAAACTAAAAATGATTAAATGTCGTGACAATATACTAAGTAGCAGTCGATTGCCAAGAGATAAGCCATTATGACATAACGCTGGTTACCAACGAGTCAAAGGCGTGAAAATCCAATAGGTGTAATTAGAAACCATTAAATTAAAACTTGAATTTGAATGAAATGGCATAACATAATGGGCACTTGTTTGTTATAAAAAATAGTCTTTTTAAACCTGTCTGATTGTTGTTGAACAACATTGGGCAGACGTCGAAAGTGATGCTGTAGGAAAGTGCGCATAGCATCGTGCCCACTGTCATTCGCTTGGAAAAAATAAATTACTAAAGATATGTTAAATATCAACTAATCGAAGGTTTGAGTTGTTTTGGTGACTTTATATATGTTTAAACGGTGGTTAAAACAGCGAATTTTGCTGTTCTTTTTTCAACAACGAGATGATAGGGGAGAGTCCTATCACGTCACGCGGCAGGACTCACGCCTTAGTGACCACGGGCCCTTTCAGTTTTGTTCACTGGTGCTAATTAGCTGGTGTTTTTAAAAAAAGCCGTATTTAAGTAGGCGGATTAAGTTATGGTAAGGTAAAACTTTAGAGTCTTAAAAGAAGTGATGACATACTCAAAAAAGGTAATGAGACACGAAGGAATATTAATATCCCAAATCGAACACCGATTGTCGCAAAGAGTCAAGTCCGCTCGTTCCCCCAGCATTGCGCCACCTCCCGGCCCAACGCCATACTGTATCTCCCTAAACATACCCCCAGGTATATATACTTTCAGGAATATTGAGTGCGGACGTCGAAGAAGCCAGTCAGTAAGTTTTTAGCTTAGCCCAAGAGATTACAGCAAGTTGTGTTTCTTAGATACAGTAAAAGGACCCTATCTACCTCAATATTAAGGTGCTTCCAACATACAATTGCTCATTGTAGAGAGGGCAAACTAACACATAAATACTACATGATAAAAAGCTGGTAAAGGGGATATGAAACATACTTTGGTACACATAAAATAGCCATAGTCGGCAAAACAAGGTAAATATGATGAAAAATAATACAGGAATGGAAAGTGCGAAATATGTACTTTCAATATAATACTGTTTATGATATTTTATAAAAGTACATTTGATGATAGGCGAGAGTAAGGAAGCCCGCCGGAACAGCGTGACAGATATATACCTGTGTCAGTAAATCGCTCCTGTTCTTGTGGAAACATTCGGGAGGATCCTTTTCATATATTTCCACAAATGTATTTGATATCTTAATCGTTTCATGTTTGTTTCAGGAGAAGCATTTATATAGGCATTCGCTGCCTGTTTGCTAATCATTTTCCCTTTATATATATCTTCTGAATGTTATGTATTACATGTTTTATGGAAATAAAATACTGTTTAAATCATATATACATGTCTTTTCTTTTATATCATAGTTAGATAAAGAACACTATGGGCCATAAGTTATTGTCATGAAATTGAGCAATTAAGGAGCATCTATGTAAAATCCAGGCTAAATGTCTCGTATCGCTATCTATATATAACTCAGTGAAATGACGAGCTGTGTTCAAGAAATTTATTCAAGCTTCTTGCATAACGACAGTTATTTATTTGAATCTAATCTCTCTCGCTCTAGACACGACAGGGTATACATCGTTAACTATAAGTGTATTTGATTCATGTATATTTCTATATTCCCTATGCTAAATACCTCATATGTGTTTAATGTGGCAGGTGATTGTTTTGTTCACCACGATGGTATGAGTAAACATTGTACTGTGAAAGTATGCTTCGTTTGGCGGCTGGAGTAGAATGTGTTGTGCGTGATTTCTGTAATCAATTTCTGGTATGTAGAGCTGATTTGCACGCTGATATGCTACCGGTTATGGTCTGGCTGTAGAACCTGTATGATACTGAATAGGTGTTTTCGAAGAGGCTGTGGAGTCTTTATGATACCTTATCTTTAGTGTGTATGTATTTAAGCTTCAGAGCCTTTAGAATACTGGTGTTACATTGCTTTTGTTGAGGCAATGCGGTTTTCATGTGGGCATCACATTGTATACAATAAACTTTATTTCTAGTTTGAACTTAGCAATCTTTGGAAGGGCACAGTTCCAGAGGTTTTGTCATTGGTTTATGTGACGGGCCAGTTCTATTCACCGTGATCTGATGTATTGGGATGTAGTTATTGTGTATATGTTTTGACGTGTGGAATGTGTGTATATGATATTGTGAGTGAACCGAAATAAATCCGCCATGTGTCGCCGAGCGGCTGTTCCAATGTTCTGAATGTGTTGTGTTTCTATTTGCAATGAGCTCCGTTAGGAAGGAGAATATAACGTTAACAATCTCTGAGTTAAAGATAATATTACATACACAGTAAATGATCCTACTGACAAAACATAACCTTAGTTGCACTAACCGTAATTTGCGTAACATTCCGGTTAGCTCTGTTGAAGTCGGAAGTGCTGTAATTCCACTCAAGAAAAGTGACGTAGATCCTGACAGTCTGATTAGCTATAGACCTGTGTCAAATGTTTCATTTATTTCGAAAAGGCAGTCAATATAAGATCATCTCAAATAATATGGACTTATGAATGAGTTTCAATCGAATCTGCCTACCGTGACAATCACAGTACAGAAACTGCTTTGCTGCGAGTTATGAATGAATTGAGAAGTCAAGTGAAAGATGGTTATATTGTTTTGTTAACACTCTTAGATCTTTCAGCAGCATTTGACACAGTGGATCACAATCTGCTTCTCTCATAACTTCAGCTAGAGATGGGGATTGCAGATGTTGTGCTTGACTGGATTGAGTCGTATCTGAAAAATAGATCACAAGCCGTGGTTATTAATCAGATTGAATCTGAACGCTATTCACTATCGTGTGGAGTTCCTCAAGGATCCGTCCTTGGCCCTGTGCTGTTTGTGCTTTATACTACTAGTCTTGGAAGAGTGATAGAGAATAATAACATTGAACATCGATCTCATGCTGATGACAGTCAACTGATTGACAGCTTCAAGCAAGAAGATGTCCAAATGGCTCTGCAACGTACAACTGATTGCGCATCTGATATCAAGTCCTGGATCTCTTTAAATAAATTGAAGCTAAATGATGAAAAAACGGAGGCTTTGTTAATACGCACTTAACGTAATTTGCGTAACATTCCGGTTGGCTCTGTTGAAGTCGGAAGTGCTGCAATTCCTTTCGCTGACCGAGCAAAAAACCTTGGCGTCATCATTGATTCAGAACTGACAATGAAACCACAAATATATAGATAAACTGTGTAAAACTTGTTATTACCATCTCCGTTGGATCAGTCAAATACGTCATCTTATAACAAGCAATCCTGCTAAAATATTAGTGCAAATGCTTGTTCATTCAAGACTTAATTATAGTAAGCGTTTTCTGATAGGAATCAGTAAATGTCAACAATACGAACATCAGAAGGTTCAGAACACTGCAGCAAGAATAGTGACAAGAACTTTTATATCATGTCACATAACACCTTTACTTAAGGATCTGCACTGAATTCCAATTGAAGCGAGAATCAAGTTAAAAGTCGTCTGTATGACATACAAATGTCAAAATAATTCCGCACCACTTTACCTTTCAAAGATGTTAAATGACTATATCCCTGCAAAAACTCTACGATCACAGAATTTGCATTTTCTCAAGATATCAAACTATAATCATACAATTTCTTTAAAGGGCGTTTTAGAAGCTGAATTGATGAAGAAGAATTGAGACGTTTCGGTGTACATATCAACACCGTTCTCAAGCAAGTGACACCGAAACGTCGCAATTCGTGCATTAAAGAAGTTGACTATCCATAAGACCTCTTCTTTTTCACTTGCTTGATAAAGGTTCTTGTTCTTCTTTATAATCATACTATTTGTGGAAAGTAATCATCAAGTAATGCTGCTCCTCGACTTTGGAATCAACTTCCTTACGTCATCAAAATATAACCTTCATTGACTGTTTTTAAATCAAAACTCAAAACATATCTTTTTTCAAGCTATTATTCATAGACATTATTTCATGATATTTTCTCACTGACTAAATTATCTGACTTTATGTACTGTATTTATTCATATGCTATAATTCATACTCTTCTCTTAGATTTTATTTCATGCCAATACTTCATACCATTACCTTTTGTTTTAACATGCATATGCGCATTGAGCATGCACCTTGTTTATAGATATAGGTTATATTTTATATTCAAAATGTTTTTGACATGTTTAAAGAAGTTGCAATCTTTACCTCGATTTAATTCAGCGTTCTATTTGTGTATGCCATAAGGGTCTATAAATAGCTCCCTTGGAGGATATAGAGTTACTTCCCCTTACACACGTTAGAGTTACTTGCCCTTTATCACGCCCGCATGGCGGTAAGCAAAATTCACTCACGAAGATTTATAATGATAGAATAAGATCCTTGAAATGGCAGATGCGGCAGACATTCGACCAAAAAGGAAATCCGCCGGGTCAAGGATGCCAGAGATAATGGATATAATGCAGACGCTCGGTAAGGCATCCCCAAAATCGAAGAAGGAGCATCATAATGCAGGGACTCCTGAGGGACGCTATGCCAAGGTGACTGTTTTGTAATCATATGATAACTTATGGTTCGAGACTGTTCACGTGCAGAGCTGGCCGCATTGCAAGGTTAGAGATTATTTACCAAGGACTATAAATACAAGCGAGTGCTATGTGACGTCACTCGGCGGCCATATTCGAATCTAGGAAGATGTACCTTTAAATCTCTTGGTTCTTAAAGTCGTGTGTGATGATGAAAATGTTATGTCGTGGTATGAGATGGTGATATACTACATTTGGCGACGAGGATAAACTTTTCAAGCCTAGAGCAGTCAAATAATGGCTACGTTCGGTACTATCGGCGAATTCAACGAAGATTACTTTCATTACTTTGAGGCTAATGGGATAGAAGAGGAAAAGAAGATGAAAGCCATATATTGTTGAGTGTTTGTGGAAGTAAAGCTTATTCATTAATGAGGAATTTACTAGCTCCAGCGAAGCCAGGAGATATGAAATACGACGAACTCGTGGAAATAGTGAGAAAGCATAGGAATCCCCCACCGTCAGAGATGGTGCAACGGTTCAAGTTTCACACACGCCGTAGGAAGGCCGCCGAGTCAGTGAGTGAGTACGCGGCAGAACTTAGGAAATTGTCAGAATTCTGTAATTTCGGAACTTATTTAGAAGATATGTTAAGGGGTAGACTTGTTTGTAGCATAAATGATGAGAGAATTCAAGTCTTGACGTTTATTAGCAGAAGATTCATTGAAATTTGCATGAGCATTGGAGATATCACTAGCGATAGAAACTACATCTAAGAATACCGCTGATTTACAACTTCCTTCTGGAAATTCTACATCTATTTACCATGTTAATCACCAAATTCAGCGGGGTGGACGTATAAATCAAAAGGGGAAGAGGACATTATTCAAATAACTATCATAATGTGGACTGTTATCGCTGTGGTGGTAAACATTCATCATCTATGTGTTTTTATAAGGATTCAGAGTGCTATATTTGTCATCAGGTTGGACATATTAAATGTAGGAATAGGAATCATGGAAAGCCACATACTACCACTAATCATCCAAAGAGAAATAGAGGTACATATTAGGGCAGCCGAGGCAGTCGTTGTGCACATGGAAATAGAGATAATAGAACACATTTCCTTACTAAGTTGGGGAGTTCTGAGGAACCAAACATGGATGAATACATTAGAGTGACACAGATTACCGTAGATTTGGAGGTTGATATGCCAGCTTAGAAGAAGAATTGTATCGGCTAAGGTTAGCAACTAAGAAAAAAGCACTTAGTGAGGAAGTTAAAGCCCTACAAGCGGATTTTCACATCGCTGGAACAAAGGAGCACAAGTTTAACTGAAATCTCGGGCATTCTCGGCGGCCATGTTGGACAGATGAGACGAGTCACACCGGATGCTGGAGGTAAGAAACTGGAAAAAGGCCGTAAGATAAAGGATTACGTGTAGGCAGATACTTTGGAAAGCTTATATCAGTCGAGAACAACTATCGATCTTGGTGACGGTGTTAAACTAGATTTTGAGGCGAGAGTGAAGAAAAAGTATCCCCGGAACTGTGGACATACGCGCGTATTGGTATTCTGAAGGACATGATAGACTGCAAAGAGGTAGACATGAAAGGGGTTCTCGACTATCTCAAGTATATGCAGGATATTGCACGTCTCTCTTCAAACTATGTGTGGGGAAGCATACTGCTTTATGACTATGAATACAGAACACGGCATTTCGAGGATGGGTTTCGTTGGGGAACGCCTATGCAGGAATTAAGAGAATTCCAACTAGTTTCTAAGCCAAACTCAGCAACTTCTAAAGTTCTTCGTCAAATTGAAAATCCGTCGCTGCAAACTGGAAATCAGAGACGTCTACCGAGGCAACGTGGCCCATTTATTTCAGATTGTCTTGAGATTTGTAGAAGATACAACTATGGAAACTGTTTCAAGGAAGATAACTGTCGACTGGCCTACGCCTGTACAGTATGTCACAAGATGGGACACGGCAGTCAGCAACACTTCACCTACAGTTCGTATCAACGCCCACATCAGGCCCCGTAGAATGATCTAAAGCAACCTGATACAAGGGATACAAAAACGGGTATCTAAATCGTTAGATTACGATGCATGGGATCGTCTTTTGCCAGAAGATGATCTGGACAGACAGTATATTTTATTAGGGGTAAAAGACGGCTTTAAGTTGGTAGAAGTTGAAAGCATACAGGTAGAAGAAGTTATCACAACTAATCACAGATCAGCAGTGGTAAACCTACAGTGGTACGTGCCCTTGATGCTATTGTGAAAGACACTGGTAAGGTTAGACTCATACCTGACGGTAGTCTGCCACATAACAAAGGTATGAACAGTTACATGCAGCAATGTGGATGTGAATATATGGATTTACGACATGCGCTTAAGGAGCCACTCCGCTTAAGGAGCCACTCCGTGAGTTGTTGGAGTCATATATGCCAAACTTAATCAATGGTATCATTTGATCGCGAAGTATCGACTGTTACCAAAAAGACACATTTTAAAGCTTATTTGTTTTTTTTACAGTGACAATATAAAGGTAGATCGTCGCAATTATGATCGAAAACCGGACAGTGGCGCGCGTCAAATAGTCAAACGTAATTTTGGAGACTTATCTAAAATAGCCAGGAGGGCAGTTAGAAGTTGATAGTGTTTGTTAGGTAATATAACTAGTATCCATGTATATTAGACGTGATATATACACCTCTGTGCATTTATAAGGCTGTTTTTAGATTTTCATTGAAAACCAGTATTTGTCACATATATGTCTTTTTGACATGAAAAGTTAAGATATTTTGATTTTATATCACCACATATGAAATTTAGGTTCGTATCAAAGGTAAATAATATGTTATGAAAATCACGGAGTGGCTCTTTAAACTTACCAAACCTAGAAGTTATTTGGCAAAGTTACATCTTAAAAGTGCCTGTCGCTCAGTTCAAGTACATCCAAGTAATTATCCTCTTACGGGATTGTGTTGGCGTTTCAATGATGATGAGAATATGACAAATTTCTTTGATAGTAAGCTACCTTTCGGGCGCATTTTTCAGACTTTAAGTGCTGCGGTATGCAGAAGCATGAAGTGTAGATATGGTCTTGATGTGATTGCTTACATTGATGATTTTCTTATTGTGTGTGACACCTTTAATCAGTGTAATGAAGCTCTTGGAAAGTTGATCAAAAATGTTGGAGAGCTTGGTTTCTGGGTCAATCGGAACAAGGTCGACGGGCCTTCCCAGAATATTGTGTTTCTTGGAATTCATATTGATACTCAAGTGTGCACTTTGTCTTGCCAAATGATAAAGTTGAGGAATTGTTACTATTCTCTACAAGGACCAGAGCGATTAGTTGGTCGTCTAAGATGGGCGAATATGATAATTCAGGGAGGTAGAACATTCCTTCGTCGTGTGCTAGATCTAAAGAATTCAATAACTGTTGCCCATGGAAAATGTAGATTGACTGATGTGTTCAAGGAGGACGTTCAGTGGTGGTTGTGTTTCCTTAAAACATAATAATGGACACACTGTGTTTCTGGACCAGAACCAACTAGGACTGTGTACACAGATGCCTGTAACGAAGGCGCAGGTGGATGCTATGACGGAGACTTCTTCTATGTACACTGGAGAACTGACTTACCAGAAGTGCTGAATAGGCATATAAATGTCAAAGAAACACTTGGTATCGTTTTTGCTGCTTGCCGGTGGTGTGGTGCATTGAAAAATAAACGTATTATCGTAAAGACTGATAACCGAACAGCGAAAGCATTTGTGAATAAGGGTTCCTGTAAAATCCCCTTTGTCATGTTTTGGTTAAGATATTTGAAAAATTAAACGAAACTTACCTGTAAGGTGAAGTTTGATTATAATTCCACCGACCTATGAAGTACTGAGGGATCACATGAGATGTGCACATGCGCAATTGCTTCAGTTTTTAAAGTAAATATGATTTTAGCCCCACCACCCCAGGGATGGGTAGGGCGGGCATGTGATCCCTCAGTTCATAGGTCGGTGCATCTTCCTACGCAAAGCTTAACTATTGCCAGTCTCGAACTGTCCAAGTTAACCCTTGCTGCCGACATAAGACTTTCCTGTGCTGATACCAGCGCCCCCTCTGGTGATTTTTAGTAATCTCCAGTTACCTCCCTTACCCTAACCAATCGGTGACGCCGTATCATTTGCGTGATAAGCAAAATGGCTGCGCCCATAGAGAGTGACCTGATCGATCAGATTACTAAGAAGTTGGCATTGCAAACCTTTCAAACAAGAAAATTCAGTTTATAAATGTATTGATGGACGGAAAAGATGTTTTTGTTGTTAATAGGACCGGTTTTGGTAAATAAATAACATATGACTGCGCCCCTTATATTTTTTCAAATGGAAGTAGGCCTACGAAGGCCCATTTATCGTGGTCGTTACCATTATATAATTGTATTTTTTCATCAAATAAGTACAGTTTACACATTGTTTATTTTTAAATAGCTGAAAAATTATCCTGGAAAATATGTGAAAATCAAATTTATAGGAGAGAAAATATTTTTAGACATACAATGAATAGTATACAGGCCCGTAGCACCAAGTTCGAGAATGGGGGGCTAAAATTAGAGCTAGCTCATTGGGGGGGGGGGGGGGGGGGGGGTCATGATTTAAGAAAAAACACCCGCTTACAACGTCGGTGAGACCAAATACATTTTTTTTTCTCAATCTGCAGAAAAGGGTCACATGCCTCAAGAAACTAATAATATTCTATTTTTTCATTCAAACATTGAAATAAAGAGCTAAAAAAGTTGTTTTTTTTCCCTAAAATTAGTGGTGGGGGGGGGGGGGGGGGGGGGGGGGGGGGGGCGGCGGCTATCTTTGTCATGTGCACAAGTCTCATCTTTTATTATCCAACTGTTCACAAACACACGTACGAGCCAAACGGGAAACATTTCATGGTAAGAGAACAAATTTTATATCAAAGCACATACGAAGTAACCAAAGTAATATTTTCAAAAATGAAATAGAGCCAATCAAATCAGTGAAAATAGTTAATATAACAATTGTTTTACTTTTTTTATTGACGACATGATATTTAAATGGTACACGTCTATATACCTGGTTTTTGACTGCAAGAAGTAAAGTTTGTTGAGAGTAACGTTTACTACCGCGATACAACGAGGTCACAGGCTACATTTCCAGTGTTATGACATCGCGAGATGTTCAAATTTTATCGGTTAATTTATGTAAAATTTAATCAATGTTTCAGTTCAACGGGTATTCAATAAAGTTTTTGCAAGCACAAAAGATAAAACAATTGTACGATGACAGGAAATAAAGTCTTTACCGAAGCAATTTAAGAATAAATTCTTTGACAGGCCGCTGTCCACTATAGGGTTGTAGAAAAATAATAACGCAAATTGACTATAAACATAAATGAACTTGAATATATTGTTCATCGCTTTGGAGGCGGCACTTTCTCTTTACAAATCTTTCAGTCGACGGATTGGGACATGGGCGCATCCATGTTTGCTCGAGTGCCCGGATTTAGCTTTTGCTAGGAGCTTTCTGATTGGACTATCTAATTCCTTTGCAGTGAGTTAGAGAGCTAGCACAGGAAAGTCTTGTGTCGGCAGCAAGGGTTAACTTGGACAGTTCGAGACTGGCAATTGTTAAGCTTTGCGTAGGAAGATGAGGTCGTTGGAATTATAATCAAACTCCACCTTACAGGTAAGTTTCGTTTAATTTTTCAATTCCACCTCCCCATTCCGTACTATCGGAAACCCATGAGATTTTTTAGAGAAAATCATATTTCTATACATGAACAACAAGCAAACTGTTTCAATAAAGTATGTTTACTAAACCAATCACTAATTTTACATATACAACATCATAATCATTAGTTGCTAATCATGTACAGTATCTAGGCTGTTGAGCCTGACTATGAGGTACATGTTCAAATTCAAAGTGTATCACCTAATGCCTCTCATCGAGACATGTTTAATAAAGCTCTGCCAAATTGACCAGTGTCAGAGACAGGCTTTTCATAGAACTGTCGAAACACACACTCGCCACTCCAGCCAGCAGTTCTAAGTATAGTAGCGAGGGGAACATTCCCTGAGGCCGCTGCACTGGTGGAAGCAGCTTGCACACTGTGAGGTTTAAACACAGACATGTTGATACCAGCAGCTGTAAGTACAGTTCTTATCCAACGTCCAATGGTATCTTTGCTAACTCTCTTATGTGGCTTTTGTACAGCAATAAACAAAGCTGTTTCATCACCCCTCAAAGTAGATGTCATATTCAGATAGTTTTTGAGCAACCTTACTACACACAATCTAGTATCTTCATATCCTGGAATGGTAATTTCTCCTTGTTGATAACCTGGTCTAGTCTGCTTTAGTAAGTCTCCAAATCTAATTTTTACAGTATTGTCAACTATATTTACATTTCTACAGTCTATCATATGCAAGGATTGAACACGCTGTCCTGATAAAAGTAACAATAACATAGCCAATTTTGAAGTGACAGTTTTCAGTCCATCTTCAGTCAGGTCTCTAAGATGGTTGAGTACCACTGACACACTCCATGTCACATTATATCTTGGAAAAGAGGGTCTCAAATTGAAAATCCCTTTCATGAATCTTAAAACATAGTGATGCTGTCCAAAAGGTACATTATCTATTTTCACAACAGCAGACAAAGCTGATCTAGCTGAATTTATTGCAGAATAACTTAACCCTTGTTGATAAAGCTGTTCAAGAAAACTCAAACTCAGATGGTGAAATGGGAGCAATGTCTTATCACCACAAAACAACACCCATCTCTTGAGATATGTCCGATACTGCTTCTTGGTGGTACCTTTCCATGACTGCAAAATGATGTCTGCAGTTGCTCCCTGAATGCCTTGACTTTGCAGGACTTCCCTGATTATGGCTGATAAGCGGAATGCTGCCAACTTCAATTTGCCTTTTAGTAGCAGTGGATGTACTGATGTCTGAGGTTGATGGGCTAGTATGAGAAGATGTTGAGACTTTGGCAATAATCTTGGGCAATCGATCGACAATTCTAGAAGCCAACTGAACCAACTTTGTGTTGGCCACAGGGGAGCTATGAGAAGGATGTCTGCTTCCTCCATCTTGATTTTCTGCACAACTCGTCCGAGCACACTGAAAGGGCAGAAAACATAGTCAAAAGAATGTTTCCATGATATGGTAAATGCATCAATTGCCTCTGCCCCTGGGTCTGGTGCCCATGACACATACCGCTTTAACTGATGATTTAGTCGAGAGGCAAACAAATCTCTTTCGGGCATACCAAAATGGTCTACTAAACACTTAAAGACACGTGTATCTAACTTCCACTCAGTATCAGAATTTTTGTTTCTTGAATACCAGTCAGCCTCTGAATTTTCCACACCTGGCACATGAGCCGCACTTAACCATATACACCTTTTAATACTCCATATCCACATCTGCCTTGTAATGTCATTACAAGCTGGTTTGCTACCACCCATTTTGTTTGTATAAGCCACTGCAGTAGTGTTATCTAACATAAGCCTGATGTGCACATTAGAGCAGTCCTTACAGAGAGACTGAAGAGTCAACCAAGCAACTAGAATTTCTAGATAATTGATGTGCTTGTCACATTCATCCTCTGACCACAACCCACCAGTCCTATCTCTATCTCTCACTCCCCCCATCCTGTTTTGGAAGCATCTGAGTAGATAATGATATCTGGTCCTGGTATGTTGATAGGCTGTGGAGAAAAACCTGCATGGGCTATCCACCAAGTCAAATCACTAACACACAAGTCATCTAATTTCACCAAAGCATCAAAATTTCCCCTTGCTTGCGACAAACAAGAGTTTTTGAAATTTTCAATCCTTTTGAAAAATATAGGGGCAAACCTCATTCCATAACTGCAAGCATTTAGCATCCCGACTAAGGCTGCAAGTTCTCTTATTGACACAAATTCTTTTCGCTGAATTTCTTGACAACCTTTTACAATTTTTGCACGCTTTTCTGGCGTCAAATCAACTGTCATGCTAGCACTGTCTATGACAAACCCAAGGTAAGTTATTCTTTTAGTGGGCGTAAGCACAGATTTGTCTGGATGAATGGTAAAGCCCAGTCTGTCAAGTATATGAACAGTTTGGCTTACATTTTCCTCACATTGCTCTTTATCCTCCCCAACTAGAATAGAGTCATCTATATAAGCACAATTTGCAAACCCTTCTTTCCTGAGAGTAGAGAACACAGGTTTCAATATCTTGGTAAATGTACGAGGAGCTGAAGATAATCCATTTGGCATACAAGTAAACTGATATAACTGCCCTTTCCAAAAGAATCTCAAGTATTTCTGATCACATTTCCTTACCGGAACAGAGAAATAAGCATCTTTGAGATCCACCGATGCAAAATAACAATCTTTTCTCACAAGATAAAGAGCATTTCTGAAAGTGTCCATCTTAAAATGATGTGTGTCAACCATAGAATTTAGTGATCTGAGATTCAGAATTATTCTCAAAGAATTGTCTTTTTTCTGTCTGGTAAAAATGTTAGAAATAAATTCATCAGGCTCATGTTCGCATGGCACAATAACTTCCTTAGCCAACATATTTTGTATCTCAAGGTTAACTAGATACTTCTCTGTTTCATCAAACAAAATAGGTTTTGGCACATAACGTTGAACTGGTATCTCCAGAAAATCAATGTGCATTCCTACATCACTAGACAGAATCCAGGGGTCAGAAGTAAGCTCGTACCAATGGTGAAGACAATTTTTAGTCTTCCCAAGAGTGAAATTAATAGGGGAATTTTGTAGAGAATCCAATAACTTGCTCACCTGTACAGTGTCAAAAGACCTAAGACATGTGGTATCTGCTAGTACCGGTTGTGGTTGTAGTTCCTCTCCCTTTGTCTGTCTAAAAAATCACCACTCTGTTGAGTGTTTTGTACACGACCACGGCCCCTAGTATGCTGTTTTCCTCTCCCTGAAAAGTTCTTCCCAGACCGGGGAAATTGTTGTGGTTGTTTGGAAAAACTGAGAGGGTCGAATCTATTCTGTCCCTTGAAAAAACGTGGACGGTTATGTGAGCCAGGTGAGAGCTTAATTGGCACTAAGCTGGTTGGATTCTGAAATATCTCTCACTCGTTTCCCGAGGTCGTCTCCAAATAGAAAGTGGCTTGAGCTGTCATGAGGAATGGAGTTGCACAATTTTTTGTAGTCACCTGTCAAATCAGGCTTGATGGTCTCAAGTCTTTGATTATTTATGTCCATGTGTACCCCCATCATAATTCTTACCGCATCAGTTGCCTTATTCAAGGCACCTTTCACATCAAAGGGCTGTTTACCGACAGTGGCACCCATGAGCGAGTCTGTCACTTGCAACATTGGGATTAAAGCCTTCATCACCATACCTTGGGTACGTTTGCTTCGAATGTCTTTTGATTTGGTGTGGGGTTTCATTTTTGACCAAATACTGTCATTCACTCGTGGAACAACCAATTTCTCACAGTTCCCTGGTCGCTTGTATCGATCCAATGCTTCTTTAAGCTTCTTAACATTTGGATTTTTCACTAGACCTTCATTGACCGACTTTGCCAGTTGGTCCTGTAAATCCTCAGAAGTGTCGTCCTCCTCACCAAAAAAATCTCGGAATTCACTTAATAGCTCAGCCACTTTGGGACAGTCTGTAGTTTCCTCTTGTCGAGAGACGTCTGATTATAGTTTATCGAAGAGATCACCCTCTGATTCTTCACCAATAGCGCCTTCTTCGTTACTAGCATTGTCATCCATATCGCTATCATGGGCGCAGCCATCTTGGTCTCTCCCGGATGTAGCGGTCGCAATCGATCGGGAAAGTTCGGCATTTTCCGTTGGTAACCGCACAGGGGCGTCCTGTGAAGCCGCTCGTGAAGCTCCGGAGGTACTCGGAATTGCCTGGCTGGCACTACACTTTTCTGCAACAACTTTGCCAAAGTGATCAAATGCCGATCCAATAATTCTTTCCATATTCACACAGTGTGTCTTTTGGCTTTCTATCATCATTTTCATGCATTGCTCCCAAGAGAACGGTGCACTTGCCGTGCCAACTTTATGAACCTCCGTTCCACGGACGGTCGGGGAATGGTCGCTCAGTGCTGGGTCCTCGCTACCCGCAGTAGCTCGAGACTCACCAATGTCACGTCCACACACCTTATCCTTGGCAGTACCCAAGTTTGTGACATTTCCCGAAACACTCATGTTTGGGTCACTTCCGAAACTGTCCACAATCTCGAAAACACTTCTGCGCGAAGAAAGATTGTCACTGCCAGTGATGCTTATCACTCCCTTGCCTGACCCCTGGGGAGTCGCCATGACAGGGTAGACCAAGGCCTGGGGCCTTATCGGTCATCTTAAGGCATGTTTCAAATTTTCACTTTCAGCAGAATACATTCCTGGTCATAGCAACAGTACCGCTGATGCCATATCTCGTTTGCATGAGAAAGGTCGTTTAGCGGAAGTTTTTGACATGTTACCACATTTGAAGTATTGTACATTTGATCTAGATTTCCTTAAATATCACATGTCTCATGACTTCATTTCTTTCAGGTGGTGGCATGACCAGAAAACAACTTCAGAGTACTGTTGCGAGATTGATGAGTCAAGGATGGTCGGAGTCGACGAAGAGAACTTACAGATCTCAATTTCAGTGTTTTTTAAATTTATTCGACCAGGCCAATGTTCAATCAGTCCCTATGAATTTTTAAATTTTAGCACTTTACATTGCCTACCTTTTTTATGTACGTGGCTTTAAGTTTGCAACAGTACGCCAATATCTATGTGTTGTATCCAATTTGCATAAATTTAACAACCCCAGCAACGTATCAACGTTGAAACGACGTCGCGTAAGCAACGTTGAATTAACGTGGAAATTTGATTGGATTTGAAATTTGCGGCGACGTCGAAATCTGACGTTATTGTAAGAATAAATAACTTTATTCAAATCGAAAATGTATGTTGTCAGTTGTGAACATAACTGAAAAAAATAAAACCTGTTGAAAAATACCATATAGCTTGTTAACTGTAATTAAAATAGGGACAGAGTTACCCCCTTTATTGTGAAATTGAAAGAGATTAACTTTTATCTATCTAAATCCAATATAAATAACAATTTCAAATGTCAATGATAGATTTTCGTTTTTGCATTTTTTTATTTCATTCTTTAAAGATAATATATCCACATAGGGGGTACAATTAGCGGAAATACTTCATAACACAGTTAAGAATAAATATCAACAACTATTTAGGTTCACATCCACCTGAAAATAGCAGAAAAAAACGTGTTTTATAAACACTTCCGGAAAACAGACGCGAAACGTTTTATTAGCCAATCAGGTGCTAGGGGGGTTGTGACGACATAGACAGGACTCGTTAACGACTGGCTGACCTGTGTCATTGTTAACATTATAGATTCCAGCGGTCGTGAACGTATATATTTTCCCTGATTGTACTTATAAAAAAGCCCCTTAGTCACCAAAGCTATTAATATCAATACATCGACATATTCTGTTTGACATTAATTAACTTGTTATTTGTTTGGGTTGTTAATCTCCGATAATGCCGATCGAGTGAACCCAAACTGATATCAGCCGCCATTGTGACTGTTTTTTGTTTGAACACCTAGACAGATCGACTATCCCCCTGTGTAGCTGATTGACCATTGTACATGTAGAATATTTGTTACTACTTTGTGCCATTTTAAAGTGTCAACTCAATATCGTAACTCCGTCTTTCTGCTTTGCATGACTGTAACAATGAGATCTCGCTTTCGATGGACTGCCTCTCGGCAACTTCCGGATCTAGTCATTACGACGGTACCGAGCAGCTGTTTTTGGCCTTATTAACCAGTTATGAGTGATATTGATTATCAGATCTTTGATGTGTTTAGTAAATGTAGCTCTTGTTTCGCGATTTGCCACCTTCATAAAAAACTTAGAGTTACGTAATAGTGTATTTTTCATAGTAAGGATAGAGATTATTGTTGTTTTATGTTAGTCAATGGTCAGTGTTTGAGATAAAGAGTGTGATACCAATTAGAGTGACCTAGGCCAACATTGTCAATAATAACACAACATTTTTTAAAATTATGTTTTACAAAATATATTTTCAATAACTGACAGTCTGCTGACAATTTCACTGCATGTATAGCTTGTCATTGTTATCATGCAGACAGTAGTATTGAAATTGAGATGATTGAAATTGGACTTTTTAACATGCACCAAATAAAACGATGGTTGGATATATAATGGAATGAAGAATATGAATACTAATTAAGATGAATAAGATGACTTTACAGGAGAGAAATCCGTGCACCTTGAATATCTTCAATCAAAATGTACCATTCTGATGAAAGCTATAAGAAAATGAATTTTAATCTCAGCGATACATGTATATATATTTATATTTCAATTAATAAATTATTTTATTTTACATTCTGTATTTGATATATCAAGTCTCGCAATTATTTAAGAATTGCATTTTCAATGTATAGACAAGTTTTCCCTTGTGTTATTTATGCGTTCATTCATAACTTTTATTGTCAATTTCAGTCGTGGGTGGATTTAATGACAAAAGACTAAAACAAAAAAATGCCATTGGTCATTAGTATCGTTAAATAAAACAATATCAATATTGGTAAAAATAAATGATATCACACGCAAATACACCTTACATGAGTACTCATTAAATAAATATACGATTGAAAAATACATTAAATGATATAATCCTAAAATAACATTACACTATACCAAGGGCATAATCACATACATTTTCACATGAAAATTAATGCATTAAACTAATGACATAAATTCACCCATCACATTCCATAAATACATTTCAAATACAGATTATAAACACAAACCAATCACGCTTTCTAATTTCTGCAAGAGAATAGCGGCGTGAACAGTGATGTCTGTATATGAAATATTCTTATTCTCTAATTGACGATGACATCTATCTACTATCACTATCTTGTCCAGACGAATGCTTCTACAGAACACTATCATTATGTTTTGCGAACGTACCCTTCTACAGAATATCATCAATAATTTGTCCAGACGAATCCTTAAACAGAATGTCATTATCGTCGTTTCCAGACGAGTCCTTCAACAGAATACTATCATTATGCTGTCAAAACGAACCCATTTATAGAATACTTTCATTATCTTGTCCTAACGAATCGTTCTACAGAATACTATCATTTTCCTTCTTTGAGTGGCATTTAAGAAGTTGTTATATAGATTTACAACTTCTTATTTCAAAGGGATGCGACGTTTCGGTTTAAATACAAACACCGTTACCAAGCAAGTGATACTGAACGTTAGAACACTTGATAATACATTTGATAAGGCATGTTTCTACATGTATACGGGGTGTAGTACAAAATGTTTTCAATAAATAGGAAGCCAGATGGACAAGGAGGTAGTTGCTTGTGGAGAGGTAATGTCTTACTCAAGTGATGGTATGCTGATGGGATGTAATACCCTTGATCTCTGTTCATGGGTTAAATTTAAAAACACTCATAGCTTCTAGAGTCTTTCTGGTCTTGTAATCTGAGTGACTGGTTTCAAGGATTTCGATGTTGTGCAAAAGGATGTAATGTTTAGGGCCGGCCTGGATATGATCGGAGATGGCTGATTTTTCTCAGATTACAAGATCAGGAAGACGTACGGTTTTGTAGGCTAGCTTGTTCTTGAGATTTCTTTGAGTGTCTCGAATGTCTTAGGCCAGCCTACTTGTGGAAGCTTCGATACATATTTTATAATCTCAACAAACTTGGTTAATTAACTTTTAGAGTATTGTGACTCATCAGATATTGTGTTACTTATTTACATTAGTCTAGATCTATATTGTAACTATAAACTCATTGTTTATTATCAGTTACATTGTTATTTTTATATTAAATTGTTTGTCATATTTTGCTAGTTTAACTGGGGATATTTTCCTATTCTAAAACGACAACAATGATTTTTTTACTTGTATGACTGAATTTTGATTTGGTGATACCAGAACACACAAGGATGAATTTGTTTTGCATCTAAAATCTTTCTGCATCATGTTTCAATTAAAATGAATCTCCTTGCAGACAGAACTGGCTTTAGACTTCCACTTCGGTGATGTCATATATAGAGATTATTACCCGAGGAAGTGTGTCATATGATTTTTACGAAATGAGTGCGATTTTTTGTATTACCCGAGCGAGAGCGAGGGTTATACACAAGTTCGCACGAGTTTCGTAAAAGTCATATGACACAATTCCGAGGGTTATAATTTCTTTATTACCGATTCTATTTCATTTAAAACACACGGAAAGCGGCCTACTTTCTTTGCTGCAGCCCGCTTCAGTGACGTCACGAACAATGGTTTGATGACGTCACAGACGACGTAATACGGTAACTCGCGCTGAAACAATCGTTGCTAGGAAAAGTGATATGTGCACATGTGCTCATATTGAAAATATGTCACTGCTTATGATAAACCATATGGGTAATAAATAGCTTGACGTGATCGTGTTTATAACCCCATGACATTGGTACACAAATCGGTACACTCCTGCTCGAGTTCGCTGATGTCGTTACCGTTTTCCCGCCATATAGGCCTACTGTGTAATGTCTGTTTTTTCCCCATTTCTCCTTCATTGTAAACTCCTACCATCGACGTGTCCTTCACAGCTTCTATCATCTCTGTCATCTTAGATCCCGCCCCCTTTCGTTTAGGTTTTACATCGCCAACTTCTGCCATCTCATTTTATACTATGAAATGCTTTTTTTTCGCGGAGACGTTAACACACAACTAGATTAATGCAACAGTTTTGCTTGCGAGCAAAACGCCATGATGCACTGGCTATATCGCGAGAGTAAAGGGGGGTAACTCTAAAAGTAATCAAATTAAGAGAAATAATCAAGACTGGTAACATGGGCAACATTAAAAAAAACAACAGGTTGAAACTCTCTTAAAATTTGGATAACAGATGAATCGCCATCCCCCAACTGGGAATGTTTCCCCCCACCCCGCACGAATGCCAGGGCGGCAGGAGTTCCAAGCTACCACCTGCAGTTTGTATGTTACAAAAAAAATAGTGACCTATGCGCGCTAGATATGTAGGCCCACCCTATCAAACTCGATCACATCACGTTGATTTTCTTCAAATCAATCAGGTAGGGGAAGTCACTCTTGCAAACTAACACTTTCAAACGACCTAGAGAGTTTAGTTA
This sequence comes from Phorcus lineatus, assembly GCA_921293015.1. Classification (NCBI taxonomy): domain Eukaryota; kingdom Metazoa; phylum Mollusca; class Gastropoda; order Trochida; family Trochidae; genus Phorcus; species Phorcus lineatus. Next base: position 32,011,631 of record OV121083.1, on the reverse strand, counting down.
GATCTAAGTAACTTCAGTTAAAGTAACGAGAACTTCATAATGGTTTTAACTTCTTTCCACCTTATTTAATTTTAAGTAGACAGGCGGTTTGTTTGATTATGACAAACAGCCTGTTCTGCAGTAGGATGTTATGAACGTCGCTGGGTAGCTTCATGCAAGCGATTGAGTGCTGACTGACTCCGGTCCTGCAGTCCAGTTGACATAGCCCTGCAGTCCAGTTGACATAGCCCTGCAAGGTAAGTGGCAGATTATATTTTTGCAATCATTGGTCTGAATTGTACAAGTATTTCCGCTTTAATAATGCTCTCTGATCAAAAGTTTACAAATTTCATACTTAAAGTTTGAGAATGATAGTCGTATCATTTTTTTTTCATAATTTAGATATCAACATTCATTTCATTTATCTTGTCTTGTATGGAGATTATGAAAATAATTCATTAATTGTTTTTAAAAAAAACCCCCCAAAATTCATTTCATTCAAATATTATTTATATTTGATTGAATTTTACGAATATCCTGGCGTAATCAATATTCGCGTATATAACATGTTTTGCCGCTCTATGCGGAAATGAAAACAACATAACAATTTCTATATAAATACTAACCTTTTTCATATATAGCCGTTATAAAATCTTAACTCTCAATTTTGGAAGTATCGCTATCGAAGTGATAAGAAGCCTTCATCCAAACAACAGTATCCAGGTCACATGCTACGTCATCAATAGTCGTGATAGCAAGAATGCAGTCAAATAGTATGGGGAACAGTTCGCATCACAATTAGATAAACATAGAATCCAGTATAGGTTGTCTTTCACTCCAGTTTTATGAACATTTGTCCATGAAAAGGTTTTTAGTATTTAGATATTTAATGAATCATCAAATCAAGTCAATATTTCCAAATTATCCTTGAACTCTGTTCATCAACACAATGAGTACATATTGTCACATATCAAATTTCAAGATCAATATATGAAATATTTACAAGTCAGAGTTTGGCAACGTCAATGGATAATTATCATTCAAGTGGAGTACAAGGTACACCATGACATGGACAGTAGAAAGTATCCTTTGAAGACAATCTGTTCACAGGCTACAGCAGTATTTCAGGTGAGTCCAATGCCCACAACCTGTGAACATACATTGACTCCAAGTATTGAAGTAGATAGAATTCATTCGACTGAACCTTTTCCAAGGAACAAATCTTTGATAAACACAGCATTTTTCCTCTTCTGTGATTTCTTCATCTGATGAACTTTCAGAATCAATAATAGAAACTGATTTCCTTTTCTTCTTTATATTTGAAGGGCCACGCTTAGGTACTTGAATATTGGACGTCACATTCTTCTTTGCAATCACCTTTGATGATTTGCCAGAGACAAGGACATGATGTTCAACAATTTTCTCTCTTGTGGAATCTTCAGTTATGACCTCCTTTTAGTTTTGTCACATTCTGAACTTGTCCAGCATCCTCTCTAGATTTGAAGAAAGAGCAATCAGAAGATAGGTCTGTTGATTGATTGATGGTTGATGCAGGTGCCGCGCCTTTCTTGAGTGTCTTTGCAGGAATGTAGGCTGATTTGTCCACAGCATTGGGGTCAAGGGAACCAGTGATTTCGTAGACAAAAAGTGTTCGTAGACGGGGTGTTTTCGTAGACACGGTGGGTTTGTAGACAGATGAAACGGTGGGTTCGTAGACACATGATAAAATTCAAATTATATCATTATTTTAAGTTTTATTATTCATTATTGATGTTATTAAACTAATATAATATCATTATAATCATTATTGTGTTTGCAGAGATATGAAACTGGCGTATTAGCTCCACGTCAATGGCCGTTACGAAGATTGATTTTCCTGTTCTGTTTTTATTCACTTAGCATCATATCTCGTATTTTTGGATTTTTAGCTCATCAGGTCTGAAAGACCCGATGGGCTTATGGCATGGCAAGGCGTCCGGCGTCCGTCCATCCGTCCATCCATCCATCCGTCCGTCCATCCGTAAACTTTTCACTTTTTCGACTTCTTCTCCAGAACCAATGACTCTAGAGAGCTGAAATTTTATGTGCATACTCCTTGGCAAATGGGGATTCTAAATTGTAGATTTCGTGACCCCATGACCCCAAATGGGGTCACAAGGGTCAAAAACTTAAAAATCTATTTTAATCTTTTTCCCTAGTTCCAAAAGGTCCAGAGAGCTGAATAGTTGTGTGTAGACTCCTTGGGCACTGGAGATTCTAAATTGTAGGTTTGGTGACCCCATGACCCCAAATGGGGTCACAGGGGTCAAAACCTAAAAAACCTAATTTAATCTTTTTCCCTAGTTCCAAAAGGTCCAGAGAGCTGAATAGTTGTGTGTAGACTCCTTGGGCACTGGAGATTCTAAATTGTTGGTTTGGTGACCCCATGACCCCAAATGGGGTCACAGGGGTCAAAACCTGAAAAACCTAATTTCATCTTCTCCAGTTCCAAAAGGTCTAGAGAGCTGAAAAGGTGTGTGTAGACTCCTTGGCCAACGGGGATTCTAAATTGTAGGTTTGGTGACCCCATGACCCCAAATGGGGTCACAGGGGTCAAAACCTAAAAAACCTAATTTAATATTTTTCCCTAGTTCCAAAAGGTCTAGAGAGCTGAAAAATTGTGTGAAGACTCCTTGGACACTGGGGATTCTAAATTGTAGGTTTGGTGACCACTTGACCCCAAATGGGGTCACAGGGGTCAAAACCTTAAAATCCTACTTTCATCTTCTTCTCCAGTTCCAAAAGGTCTTGATAGCTTAATAGTTGTGTGTAGACTCCTTGGACAATGGGGATTCTGAATTGTAGGTTCGGTGACCCCTTGACCCCAAATGGGCAATGGGCCGTTTTTATTTGATTGTGAATAACTCGGACGTTGGGACAGGCTATCTTTCCTACACTGCCCATGACCCCATGGTCTAAACCACAACACCTATTTCTATCAAAAGTCTGATGAGCTACAGAGCCCATGGCTCTATTTTTTTATGTGTCTCAAGTCATCCTTAAATGAGCTACAGGGCTACAGATAACTTTTTAGGTGTAAGTGTTCATACACCTTGAATATTAAGTGGAGGTGTACTGAAACTTTTGGGGGTGTACTCACTACTTTAGTACTTGCAAAGTGTGAGCACGTTTGTATGTTGTTTATGAAGATGTAAAGTGTAAAGTGTTGTAATCAACCAATGAAGTCGCCAATGTATTACCGACGGAAACTAGCGAAGCTGTACATAATTTTAGAAGTACATTTAACAAGGTATCAACAATCGATAATTGTTTGTCAAATGAACCTGAACATGAAATTATTATATTCATGAATCAGAACATCATTGATAAATTTAGAAATATGTTACGCATGGAAATGAATGTCCAAGCATAAATAGGCATGTATGTGCGTACATGATACGCATGGAATTTATTTTAGGGCCGTACTTAGTAATTTTATAGGCGTACATTACGCGTGTACGACCCTTATCTGTAGCCCTGAGCTATATTGTTTGTGTTTACTAAAATGGCAGTTATTTTCATATTTGTAGATTGAAGTGTAATAAAATACCACATAACATGCATGAAGTTTTTCAACAAATTTATTTACAATATCAATAGTCAAGCACTATTTAGCACTATGTTTGAAGTGTCATGGGTCGATTCAATGGACGAGAGGTCCGATGATCCTTGAAACTTCCCGATGTTTTGATTGTAAATTGCTTTGTCTGCGACTTACCTTTTTCATCTTCCCGAGAGCTAATCTGCCAATCGTCGCTGATTGATGGTAAATCTTAAATATTATCATACTTACCCAATTTGTTTATTTATTCACAAAGAAATATAACAAAACATAGCAAACAAACAACAATAATTATGGGCTTCCTTTATTTAAAAATCGTATTTGAACAGTTGTATAGCCAATATGCTCCTTAATGCATCGATCTGTTCATTTGGTTACAGATTTTGTTAAATCTAAGATACAAATATAATATCCCATCATTAATTATGTTAAATGTTGGTCAAAAGTTATATTGTTAACTTTTTTCCAAGTGTCTACGAACCCACCGTCAATCTGTCTACGAACCCACTAGGCCGTAGGCCGAAGCCCCAAATAAGGGCTCAAATTTTAAAGTGCTTCAGGCTCTTGGATGAATAAAAGAACATTACACCAAAATAATCTCTATCATCCTCTGATTAAAAAATGCCAATGTTCTCCTAAAAATGTTTGGTCACTACAGAATAAAGTGACTTTGAAAATAGCATTGGTGCTCTGGGCGTGGATGGAATTTGAATTGCATGGCTATGAGTAAATGTTGACTTCAAAACAACTTTTACCTAATTATTAAAAGATAAATATTATGGTTAAATGATCTATGATTGTTTTTGGCAACTTGTCCAACTATTAAGCTGAGGTACCTGATAACTATGACGACTGACCAGACAAGATATTGCTTAATTTCACATATGGAAAATAAATCACATTTCAGTTTTAATCATCAAAGTTCCATAATTTTTCTGTAAAGTTACATAATGAGAATTTCAAACAAGTTAATTACTGTTAGTTAATTAGTGTCAGTGTAGGTTTGTTGGAGATCTGATTGTACATTTATCACACCTGCACCTGCTAGTGCACACAAGTCAATCTACTAAGTATATTTCTCATGCATGGAATATTTTGAAAAACAAAAATAATCAGAATCAAGCAAACGAGGGAAACAGAAAAAGCAATGCAATGTTATTGGCTTTGCTTTAGCTAGAATGAGGTGCTAAAAATAGTTTAATTTGTTAAAAAAAAACTTGACAATGAAAGAATTCAATCCCTGTAAAATGAACTGATGAGTAAGGATAAAAAATACTAGATATGTTGCTTGTTTATTTAAAATTTAGCTGCTTAAATGTCAGTCTTCATTAATTTCTAAAAGTACAGCTGATAATAGAAGATAAAATTGTATTTTTTCAAAAACTATTCTGATACCAAATATTAAGGATCATTTACACCCAGAATTTGAGATACAGGAGAGTATAACTTTATATAAAAAAAAGCATTAAGTGTGATGAATTCTTTTGAAGATACTCCTTTGAGACAAAAGACAGGCTACAAGAGTGAGGAATAATCTTGTTTCCACAATTGCATTGTGCTTAATAGCATTTTCCAATGCAAGACTATACAAATTTCAAATCTACTAAAAGTTTTGTACAGATAACTCAAAATCACTGGAATCATAGCATAAATTTATTAATGTATGATAACATGGATATATATTAATAAGAAATGTCCATATTTTTGGTATCAGACAAGAACTGTTGTTCATGATCGATACACAATAACAAGAAAGACACATATAAAATATATTAAGTAAAATATAACTGAGTTTAAGTCTACAATTTCTAATCGAAATTGGCCAATTTTACTCAAGTTTTCAATCTTCTAGGATCTTTTAGGATGGCTCTCTGTACAATAGATTTCACATTCTTAAAGTCAGCAGTTCATGAGAATATGTCGATAAAGTCTGTTCTATGGACAATCAGTCCACCATGAGGCTATTTCTTGGGATAACATGACAAAATGCGCTGTACATTTACTTATTTCTACACATTTTAACAATCATTTTGTTTTATGGATATATCATATTGGAATTTTACCAATTGTGTTTTCCCTATTATCAAGTTGTTCAAATTTAATCTACAAAAATGTTACCCTGAGTAACCAGTTTTAATTGTGTTGACTTATAATCATGTACTACTAATAAATATGAATAAACAGGAAAGTCCTTACAAAAAATACCCCAATAGGACTGTCCTTGATCAATATGTTTAATATATTCATAATTTAAAAAATATAATTTTTCAACCTCAAACAAAAGTAATAATGTCAAAGAAACTTTATGGGGATTGAAATATTTGAAGTTTAGATAAAATGTAGCCATTCTGAGTGCTAGCACTGGCATTGTTGATATATTGCATGTTGTCAACACAGACCATTGTTTTTTAAATCTCAGGTAAAATTAGAACGATTAAATACAATATTTTTCTACATTTTATTTTTGAAAAATGAATATGATAGACCAGACAGACGTGGCTGTAAATTCTATTCTTAAAAAATAATTTGCAGCCAACTTTTGGCAAAACTAATTTTTTGAAAAAACTTTTTGAAAAGCTTTTTTCTCCCGCTAACCAACGGCATACTTCCTGTTGAAAATCCATAGACCATAAAAAATAATTGTGTCGTAATCAATGATGAAGTGTTGGCAGCAAGTGCAGAATTGTAGAGGAGTAATTTACACAGCATCTTGACTCAGGTTGATGGAATTCTTAATCAGAATACTTCTTCTTTAACCTTTCTTTTAACTTAAGTTGTGACAGGAGGTGAACAAGAAGATAGGAAGCTTGACCTTGCAGGCGACTCGTGAAGAATTCTGTACACAAAAGATAAACGTTAGAGTAAAGAAGTATGAACATTGTTGCTGATATTATTTCATACAATATTTATACACTAAGAAAAATATCCTGTATCCATACTAACCAGATCAATATTGGTACATGTATTGACATTGTCACATTCACTTTGGTTAAAAAATTCTAAGTCTCAGGTCACTAAAATTTTACTACCTAACTAATTATACCTTTGACTCGCTGATAAAAAGATACTTAAAAGTCAATGAGTTGCCTTTTTTGTAAACAATTACCTTCTAAAGTTGTTTGAATTTTCCGAAAATGATATGTGACCAAATGCAAAAAAATACTCTAAGTCCATGACTTATTGACTCCTAATTATTTTTGTAACCCTTGAATCATTAGTGGGAAAATAAAATTAGTTTTAATTTATTACAAAAATAAGTATATTTATAAAGATCATCCAAAATATTGGGCATAGCTTCTGTACATCAAGGTATCTGCTGCCAATATTATCATAGTCAATCAAAACAATTTCATAAAAAACTGACAACTCACAAAACCATTTTTATCAATACGCATGAACAAAAATCTTGAAATGTTTTAGTCATATTACTATCAAGAAAATGTTCTACCTATTAAATAATGCAAATGGAAGCGGTAATGAATCTTGTGGTATTGTAATTTTTGTGTTAAATGAAAGTGATCGAAAACTGACCAATGACAAGGTCGATCAATGTGAATATTTGGAATATTTTTAATACCTTTCTAAGCCCCTGAATTTAAATATCAAAGCGGTCACTAAACTTTGAAAATTAGTTATCAATTTGAATCACATACAAGCTAGTTTGATATAAAAACAAGTGATCGAAAACTGGACAATAACAATCATTGAGTGATTTTAAACATTCTCAGTTACCTAAAAGGAAAAAGGTCACTGACCTCACTGTTGTCGGGAAGTAACGGGAAGTAATTATGGTCATCCCTTCTCCTTCTGGGTAACTTCTCATGTTCTCTTCAGGTCTGTGAATCTTTGATAACAGCGTCTATGGTAACCGGCAATGTCAGGTACTACAAGTTGACTGATGTCAAGTAACCTGACTGCAACAAGCTTCTATATATACCAAAACTCAATCGCTCTCATACAGGTTTGTCTAACCTGTGTGTGCATGATAAAAGTGACTCCTCGTCAATTTTAAGCAAGTGGCAGAAATTCTCTTTCATGGGGGCCGCCATTTTTCTGATACGGACAAACTGCATATGCTGCCTTCTGATTGGTCTATTATGGTCATTGCAATTTGGCTATTAAAATGCTTATATAACATTTATGACCACATGTTTTTGGGAGAACTTTGTCAAATATGCATTTATATATCTAGATTTTAATTGATATGTCAAAATATGCTATTCACCCGCCACCCTGAAGCACTTTGTCACAATTTGCTAGTACGGTTAGTATATGTTATTCATGCATTCGGAGTTACGCCGGTAGAAGGAACTGCCTGAAGCCCGAGAAACCTTTGTATTAAAACAGAGGTTGTATAGGAATTTTTGACGGAGCTACCTCTGTTGGGAGAGAATGATGAACCACTGACTCGACAGAATTAAAATGTTATATCAAGAGTGCCTTGGACATGAGGAATAATAAATACACCTTAAAAACCTATTTTCATCTTCTTTAGAAGCAAAAGGCCTAAAAAGATAGCAATGGGGATTATGAATTGTTGGTTTTGGTGACTCCTTTGGTCCCTATCAAGGGTTACATTGATGGCAATATTTGAATGGTGGATGTGCTACAGGTTTTATCTACTCGGCTAGCTGAGAATATTTACACAGACGCCAAAGCTGCAAGTTACACAGGATCTTAATTATGTCTGGCCTTTAATACATCCGGCCTGCACAGCTCTCTCCTTGGATCTCTGCCATAACTAGTTAGATCTGTCAGTAAAGAGCAGCAACAACTTCAAATTCCTTCTACCGTCTCACTATAGTTGGATGCAAATCAAATCTCTATTCTCTACTGGAATTGTCACTTTGTACAATATATCAAATAGCATTATTTTTGTAAACACACTGTAAACAAAGCTTGCAGCAAGTGGAAAAAGTTGGACAACATTGATAGCTTGCACTTTCTTTGCTAACACAAACTTTCTTGGTTTTTCTTCGTTGATTCACTTATCACCCTTTTCTGAATCTAACAACCTCATAGCTTCGAAATTTTAAAATGTGTTTATGACGTGATAGACAACATCTATTACATTTGAAAGAAGTTTATCATAACAGAAAATCAGTAATGAATAATTGAATAGCTGATGAGTTGCAGAGCCCATGTTGTCAGTCGTCTGTAAACTTTTCTCATTTTCAAATTCTTCTCTGAAACTGCTGCACCACAAAGCTAAAATTTTGTGGGAATGCACCTTGCATCTAGGTGATCCGAGTTGGTACATTTGGGATTGACCCCATCAAATATGGGCATGGCAGGAACTTTCCCTAAACCTGAAAAAATATTTTTCTTCAAAACCAATTGGCATACTATTCTTAAATTTTAGGAGTAGCATCTTTTAGACATGAAGACTCAAATTTGTAACTTAGGTCTTGACCTCTCTTTCAAATATGGGTGTGGCAGGGTGTCCAGTCTCAAATCTTCTTTCATCTATTTTCAAGAAATCATCTATGATAGGAATCTCAAATTTTGAAACTTATTATCTTTGTAGGATGGAGAATAAGATGTGTAAATTTCATAGTCCTACTCTAAATGATATGGTAGGGATGCATATTTAGAGTGATTTAGCTTAGCTGATGGGGATTATGATATATAACATTGGTGACCCTGTGACTCTGCATAAAGGCCACCCTAAAATTGTTTTTTCCAAAAGAAAAGGCCTGTTAAACTGAAATCTTGTGTACAGGGTCCTATACTGATGAGAATTTTAATAAATGAATTTGGTGGTACTGTGACGTCCATATTGTGACCTACTGAACATTTATAAAATGAATTATCGATAGCCTGGTGAGCTTTAGAGCCAGTTGGTCTATTTTTATGTTAATTCCTAAGCTGCATGCTATTTTCATTTACTTAGTTTATGTATTAGACATAAATTTGATCATAACTATGGGTTATAATCATACAAGTAGATATTAAAAACACAATTCTGAAAACATTGTATACCGCTTCTTCAAAATAGTAGTAGTCTTAAACTAATGGATGGACTGTAATGTAACTTTACTGTCATCATTTAATAACTCTGCTATGAAGATGTGTCTTTCGTATTTTGGTTTGTCATTTTACATGGATTACACAAGTTTTCTAAGTTTTCCATCGCAGATTTGTTGCGAAACTAATGTAAACTGTAATCACTATGATATACAGATGTGCCGGTAGAATGAGATTTTGAAATATTGGAGGGGTATGTTACATGAAATTATACTAGGATACTGGTGAAGGTAGATATTGGTAGGGTAAGATATAGGTAGGGTAAGATACTAAGATACTGGTTGAGTTAGATATTGATAGGGTAAGTTATAGGTAGGGTAAGATACTGATATACTGGTGGGGGAGATACTGGTGGAGTTAGATATTGGTAGGGTAAGATACTAAGATACTGGTGGAGTTAAATATTGGTAGGGTAAGGTTTTGGTAGGGTAAAATACTGGCATGGTGAGATATTGGTATAGATAGATATTGGTAGGGTAAGGTACTGAGACACCGGCTGGGGAGATACTGGTACGTTGGGATATACGAGTAGGACATACGAGTGGGATGAGAAATAGTGTTATACTGGTAGAGTGAGATACTTTTGCGACGACATACGATTGGGATGAGAAATGGTATGTTATGCTGGTAGGGTGAGATACTTTTGAGACAACATACGAGTGGGATGAGAAATGGTATGTTATACTGGTAGAGTGAAATACTTTAGAGATGACAGCATATGACATTGGTTACACAATATTTCCTATAATAATTTGGTCAATGAAAGAATGAAAATTTACTAGTAAAAGATGCACATTAGACTCCTTGTGATGATGTTATTCAGTTGACTAACAGTGTAAAGTACTAGAAAATCTGGCAAAACAATGATACCATATTACTCCATTGTGGGTTGTGGATATTTGTATAGGCTCCGACTGTCCGGAGATTATTTCCATACCGGAACTAAAGATATGTAAAACCTCAATAAAACTTGATATGTGGATCAATCAGCATGTGTAGAAGTGCCTTTTAGGGTTTTCAACTTCTCTTGATTTATATTGTTGTCAGTTCTCTTAAGAAGAAATCAAAATTACAATATGAAACAATTATCTTGTGTAGATTATATTCATTACCAATTATTCATAAAGTAAATTAGTAATGATTAACAATTTTCAACACCAGAAATGTGACTGACTTAGGGTTAATGGAGAAATAAAGCATAATCATATACTGATGGAAATGAATATAGGAACGCATGTATTGATGGTGAAATTTGTATTATTGTCATGGGTTTTTGATCAAGTATATTTCATTAAGGATGTACACCACAGGTGAAATTTCAGTATCTGGTGTGTCCTCCCTGTTTCCTGATCACTTCTTCACACCGTCGTGGAACACTTTGGATCAACTTCCGGATGACAGCCCGAGGAACTGCGCGCCACTCTTCTTGGAGAGCCTGGAACATGGCATCAAGTGTCTGGGGTAGAACATCATGATCCCTCACCCGACGTCCAAGAACGTCCCAGAGGTGTTCAATTGGATTAATGTCTGGGCTCTTGGATGGCCATGGCAACACTCTGACGTTGTTTTGCGTGAGAAAATCCCTGCTGACATGAGCCGTGTGGGGTCGAGCATTGTCATGTTGAAATTCAAAGTTTACACTCACTCTATGGCGGAAAGGAAGAACAACAGGTTGCAACACTTCGTCTCGGTAACGGACCAGTCACCCTTCCATCAAGTCGAACAAGGTTGGTCCTATGGTCGTAGGTTATGCCGCCCCATACCATCACTGAGCCTTCCCCGTAGGAATCGTGTTGTTTGATTCTGCACTGATGGTGACGTTCACGAAGGCGTCGCCAAACGCGGATCCGACCATCTGCGAAGTCCAAATTGAGTCTTGACTCATCACTGAACATGGTATTGCGCCAATGTCGAAGTTGTCTAACTCGATGTTGTGTAGCCCATGCTCTTCTGAGACATCTGTGTTCCGCAGTCAGCCTTACCCCAACAACAGGTCGACGTGACTTTAAGCCTGCTGCTTTAAGTCTGTTTCTGACACTACGGTCACAAATTCTTAGTCTCGTTACTGCCCTGAACTCAGAGTTTATTTTCGATGCTGATTTAAATCGGAAAAGTAAGGACAGCAGCACCAGCTGGCGGTCATTTCGGGGCGTTGTCTTACGTTTTGGACCACGACCAGGTCTAATCTTTACGTTCCCTGTCTGACTGTACCGGTTCCACAGTCGCGAAATCACACTTTTAGACTTGTTAAATTGTCTGGCATATTGATTGACCGCTGTTTATGCACCCGATAGCCTGCCTTCAACATTTTCAGTTTATAATGGCCCAACACAGCCTCGAACAAACGGAACATGCCAGACATAAGTTAACAGTATTTAAGCATTCCCTTATTCGTTTCCATCAGTATATTTATAGGTCTATATTTTTCAACATTTTCTCGCTGGCTTATAGCATGGCCAATCATCCGTTGACGTTGTTTGTCATTTTCGACTTCTCCGAAGAAACTGCTGCACACCCAAAATTGAAATTTGTGGTGATGAACCCTCCAAAATTGTACATTTGGGACTGATCCTCCTCCTAAGAGGTGTAAATTTCATAATCCTACGCCAAATGATATGGGCTCGGCAGGGGTGTATATTTAGGGTGATTTACTAAAAGCAAAATATTTTTCTTAGGAAGCTCAGATCAAAATTTCAGAATAACATCTTTTTTCTATGGGGGTTAAAGTTTGTAGATGAGCTCTTCACTGCCCTATGGGCGTTGCAGGCTGCCCACCCTGAAATATTCTGTTGCCTTTTTCTACACTAATCATGCTAGGGATATAAAATTTTGAGAAAACCATCATTTCATTATTCTACATCCAAAAATAAGGGTATGATAGTAGTTCATATGTTGTGGCAGGGTTGCTAATTAAAGGCTTGCCATTTTTGAAAGCTGTGTAACACTACAAAAATGACTCGGTTACCTGAATTCTGGAAACCATCAGGAAAGTGGGTAATTGGGGTATCCAGTTGGTATCCATTCACTGAAACTAAGTAACTTGGTTTCAAGCTAAAATCTATTTTGGATTCTTTGATTTGTTATATATCCATATATGGAAACCAACATGAAACTGTGGTCATGAGTATCCAGTTGGTTTCCATTTCTACAAAGTGCAAATGACGATTTCATTGAATGGAAACTAACATGAAACCATAACGTTAAGTTTCATGTTGGTTTCTAATCTTGTTCTGAACTAGATTAATAGATTGACAAATTATTTAGTTTTATCAAGAGCATAGATATGTTTGAGTAGTCTGGCATCCACGTGGTATCCATCCACTGAAACTGAGTAACTTTTTTTTATATTTCACGATACGATATGTATTGTGATTTCTTTTTTTATCTTTTTTTATTCCATTTCAATTCATGTTTACAGTTCATATTACACAGTAGGCAGTGTACATGTCGTAAAGCCAACATATCTGTAAATAATACAATTATCAGTGAGGGTAGCCATACAGAATTCGAAATAACATTGTTGTAAGGTATGCTGGACAATGAGAATGGCAGGTAATTGTTTCCACTTCATAAAGAAGGGACCTAATCTATTATTTTTCTTAGCAATAAATTTTTCAATTGTGCATGTTTCTTTTAGAGTTTTAAGAAATACGTCATAAGAAAGAGCATGTTGTTTGATACTTGAAATATAAATGAATCTTTTGGCAAGCAGAATTATGTGATTTAATATTTTATTCTGCATATTTAACCCGAACAATATATCCACCTTTGTAAGTGTAATATTACATTGGAGGTAGGTATTCAGAAACATTTCTACATTATGCCAAAAGTTTTGTACAAATTCACACTCATGGTAAACATGCAAAAATCTTCTGAGGTATCTTTACTAAAAATGCATTTATTATCATCAACTAATTTCATCTTCAAAAGTTCTTTTTTTGTATATATAATTCTGTAGATGAATTTGTACTGGAAATCTAAAAGCTTGCAATCATAAGTAGATTTCCTATAATGTCTAAATATATCATTCTAAATTAATTCTTCTTCGAAAACCGTATTCCAATAATCAAGTACCTTAGGGGTTGTGCTGTTTTTTATCAGTTTGTCATAAAAAAATTCTTGAACCCTTATTGTTGGAGATCATGTCATGTCAGGGCAGGGTTGATTGATAAACAACTTAAGGAAATAGTTCTGCTTGCTAACAGTTGTCTCCAAGCCTTTGGAATATTGTTTAATAACTGTTGATAATCTAAGAAGGTTCCTCTTATTTTGTATATCTCTTTCAGGTTTTCAAAGCTAATAAAACCATTTCCATTGACAATGTCTCGTATACAATGTTTACCTTGGTCAAACCAATTTTCTACTATATATGAAGATTTAAAGAGATGGTTCAACCAGAGTGGCTGAGTAAGAATTTGGTCTATATCATTTTGATCAAAGCTGTGTTTTTCATAAAATATTTTCCAAGCCCATAACACATCCCTCCAATAAGGATTGTCATTGTTAGACAAACAGTCAATAGCATTAGAGCCAAGCAGAAGTAGTTGATTAAAGGGGAAAATCTTTTTCAAAGCTGAGTTCTTTTTTAAGTGATACTTTAATGATGATAGTTTAAGTGCTTTTATAAAACATTCAATGTCTATCATTCTAAGGCCTCCATCTTCATAATTTCTAACAATATTTGATCTCTTAATTTTATCATTTTTGTTGTTCCAAAGGAAGCTGTAGATTATTTTGTTGAGTTCAGCAATGAATGTTTTGGGGGGGGGGGGGGGGGTTGGGGAGTGCAGAAAAGATATGTACCAGAGTTGAAATAGCTAAGCTTTTGATAACTGTAATTTTCCCAATAAGGGTCAAATTTCTCCTACGCCAACTAGCTAATAACCTATTGATATGTTCCAATCACTTTCTTGTGTTTATTACCCATAGATTTTTAAGGGAAGCATTTAAAGTTATTCCTAGGATTTCAAAGTCCCCATTGTGCCAGTCAAGAAAAAGATCATTTACTAAAGTGATGCTACTACCTGTCATTGAACCTATCCATATAGCCTTTGTTTTTTTTATATTCATTTTTAGCCCAGACATCTGATAGAACTTTTTGAGTGTTTCAATTGCAGCATTAAGGCTTCTTTCTGATCCATCCAGATACAATTGTGTATCATGAGCTTATTGACCAAGTCTGTGTTCAATATCATTTAATGTTATATCAGGATTTGATCTTATCATGATACCCAATATTTCAACTGCAAGGATGAATAGATAGGGAGAGACTGGATCACCCTGTCTACAGCCCCTTTCCTGGTGGAAAAAGGATGAGAGATGCCCATTTTGTATCACAGCTGCTGTATTGTTTCTAGTCAATATCTTAATCCATTTGATAATATTTGGTCCAAATCCAAAAGCTTTCATAGCCTATATTATAAAAGGTTTAGAAATAGTATCAAATGCCTTTTCGAAATCAACAAGAAGTGAAAGGCCAGGTTTATTTAACTTTTTTATTTCAAAGGTTATATCATACAATAATCTAATATTTTCACTCATACATCTCCCAGAGATTGTTACGTCTTCAAATTTATATTGAAGTTGAGTGAGGGTGAAAGTAGACAAGAGGCGATCAAGATACTTGTTTATTTTTAGAACGTCTAACTTACAACAAAGGGAGGTAATCCCGACTTGGGTATCATATTGAAAGCGCATACCGCTACAGGGATGAAACATGTTTAGATTCAATTATTCATGACAATCAATGTTGATATTATCCTGTTTGCTATACATGTGCTTATTATTTTATAGAGTGAATTTAGCAAAGAAATAGGACGCCAATTTTTTAAAAGTTTTCTGTCTCTATTGGCTTTATTCATTGTTATAGTTAATTCATTTTTTTTCAAAGGTTTCTTGTATAAACCTATAAACCCATGGGCCTAGATCTTTCCAAATTTTTTTAAAGAACTCATTTGGATAGCCATTGATTCCTGGGCTTTTATCATTTTTATGGAAAAGACAGCCTTACTTATTTCCTCTAACCTTATCTCTTCTTCTAACTTGTCAATTTCCATGTGCTTTAATTTTGGAATATCAATATTGCTTAAGTCAATTTCATCTTTGCTGAGGTGTGCATCACTGTATAAATTGCTGTAAAAATGTTTCAGTTGTCTAAAATACAATTGCCTTCAGTTATCAATTACCATTTTCTTTGACAATACTATTAATTACTTAGTAACTTGTTGGTATAATTCCGATTCTCTAAGTGGCAGAAGTAATTTGTTGGTTTTTCGCCTTCTTCATACCATTTAATTCTTTTTAAAAACTGAGCTCTTTTTATTTCTTCTTCATTAAGTTGTTCCAAAAGTTTGTTCTTTGTTGCCAGTTCTGCTAGAGAATTTTCACTTAAATTATTGAAATCTTTTCTTATATCCTCCTCAAGGGTTTGTATTGTTTCTTTCTTTTAATAAATGTAGAGAAAGAAATAGTCTTAATCTCAAATTCATTAAAAAGGTTTCAAGAAATAGAGAGTCAGATATCTTCAAATTGAGTGTTCCTTCTCTGATATGATTATGGAATTCTTCTTCAGTGCATTTGTCAGTAGTATATTTATGGAAAGTATCATACAATGTTTTTTTGACAATTTTCATGTATTCTTCATTCAGCAAGAGTGAAGTATTGAATTTCCAGTAGCCACGCCTCATTTCTTTACTTAATTTATTTGAAAATGATAGTGTAATAGGGGAATGGTCAGATATATACCCAGGGACAATGTCAGTTTCATAAGATACATTAAACATGTCTTGAGAGACTAGGAAAAGTCAAGTTTTGCCTGCTGTTTGAGGTTTTTCCTCCACCAGGTAAATTTTTTAATGTACTATTTTGTTCTCGCCAAATATCTATTAGATCTTGTTCTTCAATCTTTTCCAAAAAAACATTTCTTGCATTAGGGTTATTTATTTTCTTGTAATTATCAAGGTCAACTGAAGGGTTAAGGACTAAATTCCAGTCACCACAGAAAAGGATTGACTCGTTCCCATATTCTGCAATGTCTTTGAATAACTTTGAATAGAATTTTGGTTCGTCTTTGTTTGTTCGTCTTTTTTCTGTCGTCGCCGCCTTGGATCTTGTTAGATAATCATCAATCTGTTTTGAAGGATTGGATTGATTGTCAATATTTCTTTGTTGTTTATTTCGGCCTTTATTTGTCAATATTTTCTTTAAGTATTGATGGATTTCAGAGAGCGATTTTTCAGTGGCCTACATCCATGCACAGCTAACCGGAAGCCCTGAGAAACTGAGTAACTTGGTTTCCTACTGGAATCCATTTGGCATTCAGGTTTTATTTATTTTCGGAATGGAAACCAAGAAGATACTATGGATGCGCGTATCTATACTATTACTGTTCATTTCAGGATAGTGGCTTTAAGATTAACCCTTACAAAACATCTACAAAGTTTAAATACTTCTACTACATCAAGTCAATGTTCAAACTTCGAGTCAAATCCTGTTCAAGGGGTCAGATTAATCATATTTGATGTGGTAATTAGGATTTAAGATGAGTCTTAAGTTCATTTCTGTTGCACAATTGAAAAGCAAAATGTTAATGTAAAATTAAATGGTGTGAGCAATGTTATAGGGTATGACTGAACTCATAAGAATCCATTTTACTATCACTGGAGTGAGCTGTCACGGTAACCAGGGACAGGCATGAGGTAACCTTATTTCTTTAGGGTATGGCAAGGGCTTTGCTTGAGCTTAATTTGGGATGGGTGGACATCAAAGGAGGGAGTCAGAAGATGAAGGCATGATGTTCGAGAGAAATAATGATTTGCAGATTCAAATCATGTTTAAGTTTTGTGAAAATGCATTTAGTGCTTATACAGAGAAAATTTTCACAAGCTATAAAAGAGCACAGGTATAAAAATTAATCAAAATATAGTTGGTAAAAACACTTGGCAAAATTCCAAAACCTGTAGATAAAATGGCCCACAATTTTGCTAATTGATGCCAGAATTGCATGAAATACATTGTTTTAAAAAATGAAATCCCAGATCTTACCAATCAATGACAACATGACCTTTTAGAATCAGGGAATGTCCTACAAATACATCTCTGATTAAAGGTCAAAATATATGTTTTGGAATGTAATGGTGTTGCAGCTCTAGATTCGCTACATTCAACATTAGCTGACTGCAAGCAGCCAGATTATTCACTGTGGAAACAGTTAATCTGCTTGCGGAAGCTACCACTGAACCTTCGGGCATGTGCAAGGTTGATACATGAAATTTTCTTATCTTCTATTGTTGTATTGTAAGTAAAGGGAGAGTTTTTCAGCGTGAGTTTTAAAAGCCGACTTTTGACGTAATTGTCAATAGAAATAAGCATATAATGCTACATATCTTATCACTGATTATGCACTTGTTCTACAAAAAATTCAATTCTTTTCAAAATATTATTTTCTGTATAACCATGTTTCCACTACCTGTGATGTTTCATTTAGCCTGAAACTTATGTTATTATTTTTATACAACAATACTACAAATTGAGAACAATCAACTATAGAAAATCTCATGGCTTTACAAAAATATTTTTTAAATGAAATATAAATTCATTTGGTTGCCTTTGTTTCTGCGTTTGTTTCAAATCTAGATCTCTGTGACGAAATGTCAAACAGTTTGTGACGAAATGTCTCTTATAATTTATTGCGTGTAATGTATTTTGTCAATGTTATGTGGTTCAAACTGGGGCCATTCAGTGGAAGGGAACTAGTCACAGTAAATATCTAAAATAGCCATTCAGTGAATAGTTTGAAAGCCATTATCATTCATCATTTCTTCTCTTTTTGTGTTGTCTTAGTTCTCAAAATCAGACAACATTGAAATTGTAATTGTTTTTCTTATTTATGGTAATCTAATTGTAATGATGAAATTAGGCAGTAGACTGACACAGGAAATATTTATCAATATTATATAGGTAAAAAATGTTTGCCACTGATTGTATCGTTTACATAATCATCTGATTTCCTTTATTTAATTTCTGCATAGAAAAAAATTTGAGAAGATGTTTTTTTGTTTTAAAGTTTTAAGACCAACAATTTAATACGCTGGGGTGATATAACTGCAGGTGCATAAAGGGGAAGTTACTTAAAGGATTTTAAAACCCCACTTAGAAACTATTGTGATTAGGTACCTGATGTTTCAATCACACAGCACATCTTACGACATCGCCGAGATAAAAAATTTGTCCCTCACGGTAAACTTGCCATGTCATGTTTTCCGAGCGAAAGCCGAAAACATCCGAACATTAATTAGCTCAATAACTAGTGACGTAATAGTAGCCCGACGAACCCGGAAGTGTGCACTTGTTGACATGCAAGAGTAGGGAGAGTTTTTCGGCGTGAGTTTATAAAGCCAAATTTTGATGTAACTGTCATTAGAATAAACATATAATGCTAAATATTCTATCACAAACTAATTCTGAACTTATTCGACTAAAATATTTATTCTATTCGATACATTATTTTTCCATTTTATAATCAGAATTCCTCTAGACCCGATTACGTGCGAGTGAAATCGTATTCGAATCAGCATTTCATTTCATGTAGCCCGAAACTTTGGTTATGGGTTTATATTTTTGTACAAATATACTACAAATTGAAAACAACAAACCATAGCAAATTCATAGCTTTACAGAAATATTTTTGAAAATGTTTTTAAAATAAGTTTGGACGCCTTAGTTTCTGCGCTTGTTTCGAATCTAGGCCTAGATCTATATGTGACGAAACGTCCGACTGTCTAACTAACAATTTGTGACGAAATATGAATTTGTCTATGACAAATGGATTTTATTATATGTCATCATTGTTGAAACTGCGATCGTTTACTGTAAGAGGGGTCCCAGTAACTGTCTCTAAATATGGCCATTAGGTGAATAGTTTATAAGCTTATATCATATATACCGTAATGATTAATCAATTCTTATCTTTTTCTGTTGTTTGAGTCTGCAGAATCAGACAGGCAGAATGATTTTTTTCTCCATAATATAGTAGATCTAGTAGCAAAGATAAAACTAGGCAATGGACAGCAACAACAATATCTAAAAAAAAAATTACGTATAGGGAAAATATGTTTGACATTTATCATGTAAGTTTGTTTGATTTGTAAATTTGTTTTAAATGGTGATATTGTTACCATACAAATACAATATGCGTATCAATTGCTACATCTACATCATCTGATTTCTGTGATTTAGTTTTTGCAAAGAATCAAATTTAAGAAGATATTTCTGTTTTCAAGTCTGAAGACTAACAATTTATTCAGGGAAAAATAATTGCAGGTCCAAAAAGTGGAAGTTATGTTCAGGTAATTTCCATGTTGTGTTAAAATATTAGAAAAAATATTGTTTAGATATTTTACAAATTAAATCACTTCAATGTCTATTTAGTATTACACTCTTCCTTCAAGACGGCTAAATCCATGCAGATTTCCTTATCACATTTTAATTAAGATAGTGTTTTTATATTAACAAGAGAGTTCTTGCATGAGCAGTTTTTTTAGAATTGATGTTTTCTGATTAAATTACACATGCAATATGCCAGAAATGTACATATGTATAAGTGTTTAGTTAAATATTCTTGGCGATTCTATCATCAATAAATTCAGGTGAGTATCAGAAATTCAGAATAACAAACTTAATTTGAGAAGAATGCCTGCATTTAATTTTAAAGTATGTTGCATATATGTTTCCTGATAACTAAGTATTCCTAAAATCATTGTAATTTAAAAATACATATTTACTTCATTTGTTATTTTCATTCATCTTCCAAAAATCAATTATCATTTGTAAAATTTGCATGAGGGGTTGATATCTACATCATGATCTTGAAAAAAGAAAAAGAAAAAAAAAGGGGATTGCTATCTGTATTATAAAGAGAATTTGACACGTATACTTGCTAAATATTTCTTTAAATTCATGTGATCAACATTGTTTATTTTTTTACATAAAGCTCCAGTTTCTCATTGTCTAATGTAAAGTAGGCCTATTCTTTTTGAAAAATAAAATATATTTGTGACTAGTCTTTGTCTTACTTCCGGTCTAGATATGTAGTATACGACCCCTAGAATTTTGTAACTATAGTAAATATGTAAATTGATTTTATTGTATTTATTGAAAATATCTAAATAAAAAAACATAAACCCAACGACAAAGGCACAACGAATTTTAAACGTCGATTTGACGGAAGATATCTGCGATATCGATATTGTTGATTCGTATCGAAAATTAAAAAAATTTAAAATATCAAAACAAAATTAAAACACGATCGTTTTACTTCTTCCGAAATTGACTTAATGTCTTTGACGTATATTTTGAGGGAAAACATGCCACAAGTGTCGGAATATATCAATCAAAAGCATGTTTTTGAACTGCTTGACATCGGCCAACTGCAGTTCTTCACGCCTGGGCGAGAGTGACGGGCCACTATTATGTCACATTACGGAAGGTGCCAAAAGCTGCCGATCTTTTTGCATATCGGCGAGCCAGATTCGCAGAGCGGCGCGCTAGTGTCAGCGCGGGTTTACAAAATTTACGTAAAAACAGGGGGGCTTGCATTTACCTTGGAAATCTGGCACTATAATGAAACTAAAAAACATAAAATAGGGTTTTAAAATCCTTTAAAGTATGTTCAAGCAATTTTTTATATTGAGTTAAAATATTTTTCATGTTTTTCACAAATTTGACAAAATACATCACTTAAATAACAAACAAAAATCTCTCCATACAGAATGGGAAAAAAAGGTTTGTCGTTACTTTCTACCTAAAGAAGGTTCAGAACCCAAATTTATACCTTGTCGAAATCCATGCATCCATCCATTTAAAATGAATAATTTCAACAACAAAAATGTAAAGTTAACTTGAATCAGAAGTTATTTTAGAAATTATATTTTCTGATTAAGTTACATCAGCAATATGCTTGAATTTTACCTTTGTATAAGTGATTAGATTGATTTTCTCAGAAAAAATATCATAAATAATTTAAGGTGAGAATAACTGAGTTTGGGAAATAGAGACTCAATAATATTTTCTTTTAAAATATGTGTAAGATATGGTCCTGAAAGTCTCCATTAGTTTGGCAGGAGGGACTCATCCAAGGCCTTTAGGTCACTATTAACTATTGGAAGTGGCTACCCACTGTCGTATTTACGTTAAATAAGTGTCAAAAAACTTCAAATTCAATCAAAAAGCTTCTTATTTTGCTTTCAAGTAAACATTAATGTGTTCAATTTACTTATTCGATGTATTTACCACAAAATATTGGTAACACTTGAATATACCATTGGAAGTTGGACATTAGTTGATAACTATTGGAGGGTATCTCTCCTTTATTATGTCTATTGGAGACAATGCAGGGGCAAGATGGAACTATTGTTTACATAACTTAGTTTTAAGTTGAAAAATGTTTTCTGAGAACTAAGTATATCCAAAATCATTGAAATTTAATAAAACATTTTTAATTTTTTTTTACAGAAAAGAGATGGTAAAATCAGACAATCATCGTTAATAAATACTAAGTATCACCAAAATTAAACAGAAGAAGAGAGGTAGTTAGGATAGAAAATATCTGAGGGTGAAAAGGTGAAGGGTGAAATAGAAGGGACTCGCAGTACATTATCTATTTGGTAAAAAACACAACCATTTTCTTTGAAGAAGGAGAAAAAAATACTGAATATTTTATGAATTCAGATCAAAGAAATTATATAAATAAAAGTATTAGTGAACTACTAACGCCTAACGATAAACTCACTAAAAAAGAAGATATACTGAAAGAATCCTCCCATTTTTACAGTAATTTATATAAAAGTAAACATGCAAGTGATTGGGAAAGCGATTTAGATCTCTTTACGAATGTTGAAATCAAACTCAAAACCGAGAAGCAAGATTTCTGTGAACCCGAACTAACAATTGAAGAATGTGCGCGTGCTCTAAAGAACATGAAAAATCAGAAAAGCCCAGGTGCGGACGGCTTTACTGCTCCAAGAGAAATTCTAATGAGCAACTTTAAATTTGTCCCCACATACCTCTTCGTTGGTCCAAAGAACCCTTCAAAATTCTTGGAATAACATTTTTAAAAAACTTTGATGAAATGGTCTTGCCAAACTTAGAACAACAATTTTCCAAAATAAGAAAAATTTTGTTTTCATGGTCAAATAGATCTTTAACTCTTCAGGGCAGAATTACAATCATCGAATGTCGGATTATCCCCCTTTTCACACACCTCTTTATGGCGCTTCCTAATACATCTAAAGACTCTTTTTAAACGTTTAAACTCTATTCTTTTTAAGTTTGTTTGGGGAGGGAAACGTGATAAACTTAAACATAACATGTTAATTAATGAGTATGAAAAAGGAGGGTTAAAAATGACAGATATCATATCCTTTTGTAATTATATGAAGATCAAATGGATAAAGCGACTCTTCACAGGAAAAGGATTATAGCAGAACTTGGCATTTGAATTCGAATTTTATTCCATTCATTGATAAGACCTTATTCACTTCCTGGTATAGAAACAGACTGAAATGTATTGTAGATGTATTTTCTCTTACTGGTGACTTTAAATCATTTGAAACACTGAAATTTAATAGGGATTTAATATTACACACACATGCCTTCTATATTTCAAATTTTTTGAATATATACCAAAACACTACTTTGACCTTATTAAGACAACATCTCATCGTCGCACAGAAATAATTGCACAATGTACTAGTCTTAAACAAATATGCAGCTCTGATGACTGTAAGTTTGTATATTCTGAACTGTGTGCTGACAGAGACATTTCCTTAGACAATCTTCAGCTGAAATGGGAATCAAAACTGGATATCAACTTAAACAGATAACTATATTTCGGACTCTTTTGCACTCATAAATGCTACTACTATAGAGAACAAGGCAAGAAACTTTCAGTTTAAATTTATTCACAGAAAAATCTCAACAAGATCATTTCTGTTTAAAATAGGTATTTGTCAGGATAATCTTTGTACCTTATATGGTAAAGAAATAGAAACTCTTGAGCATTTATTTTATTCATGTGAGAAAACCAAACATGTTACTTAAGAATCTGGTTCCATTCCAAAACAAGAACAAGTCTGAACATTGTTATTACAAAATTTCTGCTTGGGGACCCAAAGGCAAATCTATTGACTAACCACATTTTTATTATAACAAAAGCGTTTCTAAACAAAGCAAGGTTTAGCACCAACGATTTGAATTTCAATGAACTGATTAACTTTGTAGAATTTCATTTTAAGTTAGAAAATTACATTTTTCAGAGGAAAACCCCATTTTTCAAAGAAAATGGTTGTGTTTTTTACCAAATAGATAATATACTGCGAGTCCCTTCTATTTCTCGACCTTTTCACCTTTTCACCCTTCACCTTTTCACCCTCAGTTATTTTCTATCCTAACTACCTCTCTTCTTCTGTTTAATTTTGGTGATACTTAGTATTTATTAACAATGATTGTCTGATTTAACCATTTTAAAAAATGTGCCGAGCAGTTTATGTGATATAAAGTGCGAAAAAATGGTAAACCTAAAGAACTTAAAGAATAAACAAAAGTCACCTTTTTTTGGCACTTGCTGTATCTTTATATTAGACAGCGCATATCAAAATTTTATATCAAAGCTCATGCGAGAGTGTAGAAGGTGCCCTTAGGCTTATAGCACGTGCAGCGGGGAGTGGGGGAAATCTGAGTGATTTTAACGCTTATTTTCGATACGATAGATATTATCAATATTTTTGTTATTTTCGGAACTTGTGAGCGCATTATTTAGAACACCAACGAAACAAAACATGGTAGCTTAGCGACAGCCGGAACCAAAATACAAACGTTGAACTAAGACTACTGCTATGCAATAAATTTCCGGCCTTTGCTTCTGAGAACCACAGCAATAACCAGTTAGGGTGAGAAAAACTAAGTGTGCCACTCGCATCTCACCGGGAGATAATGCAGGAAAAGCTAATTTCATCCCGGAATATTCCGGGCCCCGCACCTTAAGGGTTAATGCCGAAATTTATGAACTTCGCCAAGTGATTGTGGAACTGCTGACAAAATATTATTTAAAAGAAACTTTAAAGTCTGCCGTCGAAGTTTCTATGAACTCTTTAGATAAGATAAGATAATCTTTATTGTCCCAAAAGGGAAATTTGTTTTGTATAATTACAATTCTCCAGAATGAAGACAAATAATAACATAATATTATAAAACAATTCATGTCAAAACAGTTAAGATAGACAGATAATTTACTTAATTTACATGAAAAACGTGATGCAACATTAGACAGAATTTATTTCTCTAATGCTGCAGGGAATGAATGATTGGCGGAACCTGTTTGTTCGAAAAGTTGGCATACGCAGCCTACGTCCAGAAGGTAATGTCGAATATTCCAAGAAAAGTGGATGGGAAGAATCTCCCAAAATTTTGTTTCCTTTTTTCGATAACTGCTGCTCATAAAAACTGCCGATCTTTTCAATAGGAAGCCCAATAATCTTAGATGCGGTATTCACGATTTTTATCAATTTGTTTCTTTTTTGAACAGACAGGTTCCCAAACCAACTTAAAAAGTTAAATGTAAGGACACTTTGAATGAAGGTTCTGTAAAACAACATCAAGATGGTTTGATCTATTTTAAAGTATTTTAGTTTCCACAAGAAATGTAAACGTTGTTGTCCTTTCTTATATATTTTCTCAGTAACTCTTTAAGAGAGAATTTTAAAGCAGAAATTTCTCAGGCAGTGTTTGCTGAAATAGGTGTCGACAAAATTTAAAGTGATATAATGGCCTTACAAAACACAAATGCTAAACTCTTAGACGTAGAAGAGAAACAACTCAAAATAAACACGTTAGAAGCTAAACTTTCCTAAGTTGAATCCCGTGCTAATCACGCCTTAAGACAGAGTAACCAGAACAAACAATTTTCACTTAGCCTTACTTGGAAATATGACTCCCTTTATTTTTGAAGTTCTTATTTGTTCAAGTTTCTCTTTTTTAAAACATAAATCTTTATTTTCGTATTGACTTAAGAGAGAAAAACTTGCCTCCATTTTGTATATTTGGCTTTCTAAATTTGTTCTTTTTCTATTTCTTTTTTTTTCGCTGAATGGAGTAACTAATTGTTTTTTTTCTTATATTCATTTTAAGTATCTCAAAAAATAGTTGATCGTTCACCAATAACTAATATCTTCCAAATTATTTATGTCTCCGACAGTTTTGTATTCGGATACAGTATCGCATATCGTTTGTTTGACTATATCAATATAGTCAGTATCATAAAATAGGGAAGAGTTGAACTTCCAATAACCTGGTCCTTCTTCTATTGGACTTATTGCAAGCTCTAACGAAATGATAGAATGATCTGATCTATAGCTGATATCGATAGAAGCGCTCTAACAAGGGACATAACTTCTTCAGAAACAAGGAAATAATCTAGCCTGCTTTGTTTGATCTGCTTGGTTTGTCATCACATGTACTGTTGCTTATCTGGAGTAAAGATTCTCCATGGGTCTACTAATTCTAGCTTGTTTTTTATTTCATTAATTTTCTCGAAAGCCCACGGGTTGTTCCTGTACTTTATACTGTAGGTATCTATTTTTTCTATTGTGATGTCTAAAATAACGAATCTTCCATTATCATCTGATATGATTTCATGAATGTCATATTCAAAATTATCTTTTATCAGTATCAAAGTTCAAAGTATCAAAAGAAATGAAGACGATCCTTTCCTCTTTATTGTAATATAAAAATGTTGATAATGCACTCTGCCGTTAAATGGATAGGAAGTGTCAGTAACAGGTGAAAAAAAATCGTTTCTCGGTTAAAAAGATATGAATAGAGAAATTGCCTGTTTGTGCGATGCTCGCCAGGTCTTTACTGATTTTCGTAAACATACCAATTTTATATAGAAATAAAGATCATCCTTTTCTTTATATTTTGATATATAATACCGTATTCGACGTGATAAGCGCCCGGGGCCCTTAAAAAATTGGTAAAAGGGGGCGCTAATTAAAACGATAAAAATTGTCCTCAAGTTTAGTCTTGAAAGTGTTTTCTTACGATACACATGTCTTTGAAATATGGTTTTATAAGTTTTATCATTTTGGTGGTGGCTGGGGGTCTTGAAATACCCTGTATTCTTCACTTTAGTGGAAGTAAAAGACTTATTGCAAGACTGAAAAACCTTCCTCAATGAATCAGCATGCAAGGTAAGCAATGTTGATAGGTGGGCGCTAAATCAGGACGCATATTGTTCACTCAAAAACGTGGTGGGTGGGCGCTTATAGGGGAGTGGGCGGTTATTAAGTCGAATACGGTATTAAAAAATGTGCCAAGCAGTTTGTGATATAAAGTGCAAAAAATGGTAAACCTAAAGAACCTAAAGAATAAACAAAAGTCACCTTTTTGCGGCACTTGCTGTATCTTTATATTAGACAGCGCATATCAAAATTTTATATCAAAGCTCATGCGAGAGTGTAGAAGGTGCCCTTAGGCTTATAGCACGTGCAGCGGGGAGTGGGGGAAATCTGAGTGATTTTAACGCTTATTTTATTTATTTTTATTATAGATATTATCAATGTTTTTATTATTTTCGGAACTTGTGAGCGCATTACTTAGAACACCAACGAAACAAAACATGGTAGCAAAGCGACAGCCGGAACCAAAATACAAACGTTGAACTAAGACTACTGCTATGCAATAAATTTCCGGCCTTTGCTTCTGAGAACCACAGCGATAACCAGTTAGGGTGAGAAAAACTAAGTGTGCCACTCGCATCTCACCGGGAGATAATGCAGGAAAAGCTAATTTCATCCCGGAATATTCCGGGCCCTGCACCTTAAGGGTTAATGCCGAAATTTATGAACTTCGCCAAGTGATTGTGGAACTGCTGACAAAATATTATTTAAAAAAAACTTGATACAATGGCCTTACAAAACGCAAATGCTAAACTCTTAGACTTGGAAGAGAAACAACTCAAAATAAACACGTTAGAAGCTAAACTTTCCTAAGTTGAATCCCGTGCTAATCACGCCTTAAGACAGAGTAACCAGAACAAACAATTTTCGAGGGAAAACAACATTAAAGTCTTAAACATTCCCCAAACTGACAGTGAAAACTTGAGGGAGAAATTCACAGAATTATATAGAAATATAGACTAAAGCTAACTTTGATGTAGACCAAGAAGATATACTGGCTATTCATCGAATTGACCATGCGAACAAGTCCATAATAAAGCCTATTCTTGTCAAGCAAAATCAAGAATAATTCGTTTGAAGAAACAGGTTAGAGAGAGGTCCGGAAAAAAACTAGCAGACGACATAACATGAGCTAACGTTCCACTCATCAACAGATTGAAGAATCACGCCTGAATTGAGAACGCTTGGTATTTCAACGGACGAGTGTACTGAACCACATTCGAGGGAAAGAAAAAGTTCTACCCATATGATGTCGTCAAAATCGTTTAACCGCAAATAAACTACTTCACTACTACCCAACTATTGCTACAAATGTAGGATCAATTAGGTGTTATGACAGGAACATAAGTTGAGTGTAATGCAGCTATTGCTTTTTATTCAATGTAACCAACTTCTGGTTTTTTTTAATGTTTGTGCACAAGAGCGAGGTAAGCTTATAGTATCCTAACATGGATGCTAACCATTTTTAAATCGTCATATCCTTGTGAGTATCAACAGAATCCTTGAGTTCGGTCAGGGCCTGTGTGGAAATACACATTACCTCCATAAGTTGTGTGTGAACATCACTGCCATAGACATTACTGTATGGATTATTGATCCATCTCCTTTAATTCTTTTTTCTAAAATCTTGTTTTTTTGGGTTTTTTTTATAGTGTTCACCTATTGTGACAATTCATCATATTTGCTGATTGAGCGACAATTCACAATATTCACAATCT
Organism: Phorcus lineatus; assembly: GCA_921293015.1. Lineage (NCBI taxonomy): Eukaryota > Metazoa > Mollusca > Gastropoda > Trochida > Trochidae > Phorcus > Phorcus lineatus. The sequence continues at coordinate 31,983,075 of OV121083.1, read as the reverse complement.
TCCATGATGTTAAGATGTGAACAGTTGGAAAGCGTGCACGTGATGTAAGAATCCTGTAACTTTTGGACATCACAATGATCACAAATGCCAAGGAAACTAAGTATATAATTTTATTAATATTGCAGAACTTGCAAGTTTCCTATTTCGTTTTCTTTCTCTATCTCCCTCTCTCAAACTCTCACTCACTCTGATTACAAACACTCATAGTATGAACAATGAGTAACTTGTGTATCTTATCATTGAATGCAAGGGGCCTCCAATCAGATCCGATAAAGCAAAGAGATATCTGTAATCTCCTTAGGAAAAGAAAATTATCATATTTCTTCAGGAAACCTATGGTGTTCCCCAAAATGAAATACCATTAACAGCAGAATGGGGCTATAGATGTTTTTTTTTCACACAGCACCAGTCACAGTGCAGGAACTTTGATACTGATAAAAGATAATTTTGAATATGACATTCATGAAATCATATCAGATGATAATGGAAGATTCGTTATTTTAGACATCACAATAGAAAAAATAGATACCTACAGTATAAAGTACAGGAACAACCCGTGGGCTTTCGAGAAAATTAATGAAATAAAAAACAAGCTAGAATTAGTAGACCCATGGAGAATCTTTACTCCAGATAAGCAACAGTACATGTGATGACAAACCAAGCAGATCAAACAAAGCAGGCTAGATTATTTCCTTGTTTCTGAAGAAGTTATGTCCCTTGTTAGAGCGCTTCTATCGATATCAGCTATAGATCAGATCATTCTATCATTTCGTTAGAGCTTGCAATAAGTCCAATAGAAGAAGGACCAGGTTATTGGAAGTTCAACTCTTCCCTATTTTATGATACTGACTATATTGATATAGTCAAACAAACGATATGCGATACTGTATCCGAATACAAAACTGTCGGAGACATAAATAATTTGGAAGATATTAGTTATTGGTGAACGATCAACTATTTTTTGAGATACTTAAAATGAATATAAGAAAAAAAGCAATTAGTTACTCCATTCAGCGAAAAAAAAGAAATAGAAAAAGAACAAATTTAGAAAGCCAAATATACAAAATGGAGGCAAGTTTTTCTCTCTTAAGTCAATACGAAAATAAAGATTTATGTTTTAAAAAAGAGAAACTTGAACAAATAAGAACTTCAAAAATAAAGGGAGTCATATTTCCAAGTAAGGCTAAGTGAAAATTGTTTGTTCTGGTTACTCTGTCTTAAGGCGTGATTAGCACGGGATTCAACTTAGGAAAGTTTAGCTTCTAACGTGTTTATTTTGAGTTGTTTCTCTTCTACGTCTAAGAGTTTAGCATTTGTGTTTTGTAACGCCATTATGTCACTTTAAATTTTGTCGACACCTATTTCAGCAAACACTGCCTGAGAAATTTCTGCTTTAAAATTCTCTCTTAAAGAGTTACTGAGAAAATATATAAGAAAGGACAACAACGTTTACATTTCTTGTGGAAACTAAAATACTTTAAAATAGATCAAACCATCTTGATGTTGTTTTACAGAACCTTCATTCAAAGTGTCCTTACATTTAACTTTTTAAGTTGGTTTGGGAACCTGTCTGTTCAAAAAAGAAACAAATTGATAAAAATCGTGAATACCGCATCTAAGATTATTGGGCTTCCTATTGAAACGATCGGCAGTTTTTATGAGCAGCAGTTATCGAAAAAAGGAAACAAAATTTTGGGAGATTCTTCCCATCCACTTTTCTTGGAATATTCGACATTACCTTCTGGACGTAGGCTGCGTATGCCAACTTTTCGAACAAACAGGTTCCGCCAATCATTCATTCCCTGCAGCATTAGAGAAATAAATTCTGTCTAATGTTGCATCACGTTTTTCATGTAAATTAAGTAAATTATCTGTCTATCTTAACTGTTTTGACATGAATTGTTTTATAATATTATGTTATTATTTGTCTTCATTCTGGAGAATTGTAATTATACAAAACAAATTTCCCTTTTGGGACAATAAAGATTATCTTATCTTATCTAAAGAGTTCATAGAAACTTCGACGGCAGACTTTAAAGTTTCTTTTAAATAATATTTTGTCAGCAGTTCCACAATCACTTGGCGAAGTTCATAAATTTCGGCATTAACCCTTAAGGTGCAGGGCCCGGAATATTCCGGGATGAAATTAGCTTTTCCTGCATTATCTCCCGGTGAGATGCGAGTGGCACACTTAGTTTTTCTCACCCTAACTGGTTATCGCTGTGGTTCTCAGAAGCAAAGGCCGGAAATTTATTGCATAGCAGTAGTCTTAGTTCAACGTTTGTATTTTGGTTCCGGCTGTCGCTTTGCTACCATGTTTTGTTTCGTTGGTGTTCTAAGTAATGCGCTCACAAGTTCCGAAAATAATAAAAACATTGATAATATCTATAATAAAAATAAATAAAATAAGCGTTAAAATCACTCAGATTTCCCCCACTCCCCGCTATAAGCCTAAGGGCACCTTCTACACTCTCGCATGAGCTTTGATATAAAATTTTGATATGCGCTGTCTAATATAAAGATACAGCAAGTGCCGCAAAAAGGTGACTTTTGTTTATTCTTTAGGTTCTTTAGGTTTACCATTTTTTGCACTTTATATCACAAACTGCTTGGCACATTTTTTAATATTATATATCAAAATATAGAGAAAAGGATGATCTTTATTTCTATATAAAATTGGTATGTATACGAAAATCAGTAAAGACCTGGCGAGCATCGCACAAACAGGCAATTTCTCTATTCATATCTTTTTAACCGAGAAACGATTTTTTTTCACCTGTTACTGACACTTCCTATCCATTTAACGGCAGAGTGCATTATCAACATTTTTATATTACAATAAAGAGGAAAGGATCGTCTTCATTTCTGGGTAAAATTGGCAAATTACAAAGACAATAAAGGAGCGTAAAGTGATGTCACAATTATCAAAATCTGTTCTCAAATACCTGAGGGTACCATCTTTGCAAACTTTATATATTCGAAACCAAGTGGTACATATTTATTATTTTCATATCATCATAAGAAATAAATATCTTCACTTTCATGTGTAATTTTGCACATATTTGCATCAAAATAAATTGTGTGGAAATGATGTGACAAATGTCGTGGAAAGGCACTCGTCAAAGACTGTATTCACTAGCTATACCCATGTTTCGTTGGTCATAACTTCTAATCACAGTGCAAAAGATTGTTATGTTATATTTCTTCGTAAAAACCAATAAATTGCCTTCAATTCAATATAATTTACATGTATGCAAAGCAAATAACTTGATTTATAAAATTGGAAATAAAGACAATTTCTATTATGGGTGAGTGTATTTTTCAGTGGGGATACACGCCTCGCGCTGAGCGCGTGTGTTTGACTTGGGCTACTACCTTACTAGTAATATAACTGTGGGAGTCAGAACGTTATCATGGTTTATCAGTACCCAGCTTTTGTAATTTATGTCTTTTTTTTAGAATGACGTATCGTAATAAAATTTAACGTAAAATATGGAGCAATAATTTAGCTTCATTTCCATAAATAATTTGTCTATGTGCACTCAGTGATTACATGATTTTATAGAGTTTGAAATATAGACAATTTTTAAATAATCTTAAAATTCGTTCTAGACATATTTTTGTAATAATTTATATATCGATGTCAAGAGGAACCATTCATCTTCAGTTTCGTATGAATTTCACGCATACGCTCCCCGAATTTATGGAGTTATGGTGCCCTAATTAAAAACAAGTGTACTTCGGTTATGGAAACCGCTTTAGGAGTGATAGAAATTTCATTCAAAGTGCCAGGTAAGTATCATCGATTTGTGACACGGGATTGGCCGACTAGTTTTGTATACAACGAAGATAACGTCTGTATTTCGCCATGTTAACACACCATATGTTGTTAAAACAGCCCCATCTCGCTCAAATCCGTTTTTTTGGTGGCATTGTTTTTTTGTTTTTAAAAATTTTTTAATCTCCATACAAGACAGCATTAATCACATATTCAGTTCAATACACAACAAGATTACTTTAACACAGTGTTTGATTTACAAGCAATTGTTATGAAAGACAGATACATTCTTAACAGAAGTTTACAAAAAGAATATCAAAAAGTTCATGGCATACCAACCCAGGGCTGCCTACTTGTACTATTTTTGAGTATTTTGTACACATGACAGTCCTTAAATATGATTGTACACCAATGTTGCTAATTGTGGCATGCGTGAGAGTAGGACGTGCATGTGAAGAGCTCTCGACCCCACGTCTATCCCAAGTAGAAAATGACTGATTTTTTATGCTGGAATTCTATATAGATTACTGGAAATCGTTTATTGACGTATACAGCAAGTTTATGAAGTGAGTGAGTAACCCTTCTTATGATTTTGTGACATTTTTGAATGAACTGAAATCCGATGAGTTTAAAGTCCCGAGTAAGTACTCGGTCAATTATGGAGGAATTAATTCTAGCAGTTGAGAAAAGACTTTCGGATCAAATTATTGTGGGAAATGCTGACTTAAAGGGGTCAATTTTGGAACTTAAAAATGAAATAAGTCACGTTTCAAAGCGAGTAGATGACGTGGAAAGCATGGCCGCCATGAATGATACGGAAGTTAAAGGACTTCGTTCAGAAGTTAAAGAGTTGAAAAACCAACTTTCCGAACAGGGGAAATCTTTTGAAAGAACACTACTTGCAAAGGAAATTTATGACCGAAAACCAAACCTTTTGTTTTACGGAATAAAGGAACAGGCAAGTGAGAACTGTGAAAAAATCCTTCGGGGCATTTTTGCTAATAACCTGAATATTAGTGACAGTGAAGTCGAAAACATCTATTTCAAAGCAGTACACAGGCTCCCTAGAAAACCGTTCCCAAACGATCCCACCCCAGATGCCCCCTCCCCGATCATAGCAAGCTTCCTCAATATGGATGATAGAGAAGTGGTGTTACGATCGGCGAAGTTTCTTAAAGGCACAAGGATGTCAATACGTACCGATCTGCCGGCAAAACTTAAAAAACAGAGGGCAATTCTGTACCGCAAGTCAAGGGACATATTCTCAAACGAGAAGGTACAGACACGTGTAAGGCAACTAGGGGTAGACCATGTGTTGGAGACCAGAGCAAACGTGTCCTCCCCATGGCAGAAGCGTATCATGCTGACAGGGGATATGAACCCACCCTACGAACTCTAACTGGGTAGTCTATTTCCTTCACCACTAATATGCTTTGATTCGATCTAAAAGCTCATTACAGATTAAATGCTCACTACAAATTACTATGGCACACTGCGTAGTGTTTGTGTAATGTGCAATCACTGATGTTTTGAATTATTTACAAGGTAAGACTTATACTGCATAAGGATTACAACAGCAATGACATTTCAACATGTTTATGACGCATATATATATATATATATGTATAAGCTGTGTTCATGTATGTACACATATTGTTTTGTTGATGTATATTCTTTACGACATGTAGAGCATGTACTGGTTCACTATGACAATGCAATATTGACATTGACTTCCACTGAAAATATGTTTTGAACTGTTTACCATAGTTTGATCTACAAAGCATATTGGTTATAGAAGCAGTGAGTCATATTTCATAATATGCTATATGAACCTATTTTGCGTTGATTTATCAGTCTATACTATTATATATCATATACTGGTACGCTTCGACAATGACAGATTTACATTGCCATCCAATTAAAAAGTATTCTTTTTTAAAATGAGTTTCTTCTACACCAATGCATGTTTAAGAGATCTTTAAGTTAGGCATGGTATAACGCGTACTGTACTTAATCATATGATTGACTTCATTAATATGCTATGTTATGCTTGACAGTATATTTGGAGTGTCAGTTTTATAAACCATTCGCATCTTAATGCATTTGAATTGCATATTATCTCTAAGGTCGACATGCTTTGTTGTTTAGTTCACTTTCCCCTAGGATTGATTTTAACAATATGCTTTGTTATGTCTGACAAAATATTTGGATTGCAGCAGTATACATGTATACCAATTTACATACATATGAAGCAACTTACATATCATCATATTATCACTTTGAACCATACAGTGTAACCTCGATGCATGTTAAACCAGTTATTCAATCATACATTCTAATTTTTGAATTTTCTTGATACAGTTATCATTTGTTACAATACATTATGTAAATAGAATATATTTTATACTATCACATACATTTCCTGTAGGGTGTGACATTCTATAATGACATACTTTATATTGATATTGACCTACCTGTAGAACGAATAATCCTTTTAAAACACTCATAAATATCCTATATAATCCAAACAATTCCTTGTAAGCTGCAACATTGTTCATATTTGCTCAACAACATACGTGGCAACTACCCAAGCGCACGTCCAGCTCGTGCCGAAATGTACATGCACGCACTACGCAATGCCTTTCAGTGATATAAGATTGATATGAGCTCCTAGAAGGTAACTAGCCACCAATATACTATCTTTATTGCAATATTATAATATCAGACAGTGGGATATTCGTGGGGAAGAATAATTTTCTCCCTATGATGGTGATAGATTGTATGATATTTTTAATTGGTTTTGTTTCGGGGTGTCTTTATTTCTGTAATAGAAATACTCCAGTCACATGTTTTGTGTTTGCATTTTCGTTAGCACGTTCACGGATTATGAGCGATTGTTGTTTATGTCTTACTATGTTCCCAGAAACGGTGATCTCAGCATATACTCACATGTCTTGTATAGTTTATTCATTTATAGATATGCAAAATGTCGATATGATGTATTTAGATCATTCAGCTATATTTTATTTCCATCCATTGTGCGATATTTTACTAAACTACCTAGAATATTAATGCAATGACTCCAAAGCTAAAGATAATATCTCAAAATTGTCGGGGCCTAAGTAATGTTGTTAAAAGGAAAAAGGTATTTCAATATCTTCGCAAAAAGAATGGTAACATTTATTGTCTGCAGGATGTCCATTTTACGCCTGACCAGGAACAGTCTATTAAACAACAATGGGGGTATAAAGAATGCTACTTTAGTTGTTTGAGAAGTAACGCTCGTGGTACAGCGATTCTATTTAACAATAATTTCGAATTCAAAGTCCTAAACACATCGATTGATACAGAAGGAAACTTAGTTGCTCTCAAAATAATGTCTAATGAAATAACATACACAGTTATTAGCATTTATGGTCCGAATAAGGACGAGCCGGGTATATTTGAACAGGTTGTAGATATATTAAAAGAATTTGATAGTGATGAGATTTGTCTGTGTGGCGATTGGAACTTAGTGACCAATCAAAGACTTGACACATTTAACTATAAAAACATTAACCACCCTAAATGCAAGGAAAGACTTTCGGAAATTATCGATCTGTTTGATCTTAAGGACCCATGGCGGGAGATGAATTATGAAACAAAAAGGTATACATGGCGCCAACCAACTCCTTTGAAACAAGCAAGACTAGATTTTTTTCTTATTTCCCATAATTTATTACGCTCAGTTGACGCTTGTGACATTAATCCTAGCATCAGTTCTGACCACTCAATCATTGAATTAACTCTAAAATTTTCGACAATTGATCATGGAAAGGGTTTTTGGAAATTTAACAATTCTCTTTTAGCTGATAGAAAATATATAGAACTTATAAAAGATACTATAAACACTACACTTGATCTGTACAGAACAGATTGTCGTGATGGAATCAACACATATTCAATTGATGATCAATTGTTATGGGAAACGTTATTGTTAATGATCAGGGGGAAAACTATATATTACTCATCCACTAAAAAGAAAATAAATAAAGAAAAGGAAACGACATTGCAAACAAAACTAGATTTTATGGAAAAGAAACTAGATGAAACAGATGTACTGAATGAAAAAGAAGAAATTCTTAGCGACATTAATGAGGCCAAATTAAAACTGGATGAAATATATGACCAAAAAGTTAGGGGAATGATGATTAGATCTCGTGCAAAGTGGATTGAAGAGGGTGAAAAGCCTACTAAATATTTTCTTAAATTAGAATCTAGAAATTTCCTAAATAAAGCCTTTATAGAGTTAGAAACAAATGACGGTACAGTTGTTAACAATTCTAAAGCAATTTTAAATGAGACTAAATCTTTTTACGAAAAGCTATACATGCAACAGGATGTCACATCTATCAATCTCGATGAATATTTCAAAGATATTGACATATCAAAACTATCTGACAATGAACAGGCGACACTAGAAGGTGTTTTAACTAAGACTGAAATCTCATTAGCACTTAAAAATATGAAAAATGACAAAAGTCCAGGACCAGACGGTTTTACAACAGAGTTTTTTAAATTTTTCTGGAAGGATTTGGGTGATTTTCTGTTAAAATCCTTAAACTTTGGTTATAAAAATGAAAAATTATCTGTGACACAAACTCAGGGATTGATAACCTGCATTCCAAAAGGTAACAAACCTAAAAAATTTCTTAAAAACTGGCGACCAATTTCTCTTTTAAACACTTCGTATAAGATAGGGGCTTCCGCCATCGCAAATAGAATAAAAACAGTTCTCCCAAATATCATCAGTGAGGATCAAAAAGGTTTTATTTCCGGTAGATATATTGGAGAGGTAACACGATTAATTTATGATTTAATGGAATACACAGAAACATTTCAGATTCCTGGCTTATTATTGCTAATTGACTTTGAAAAGGCATTTGATTCAGTAGACAGAACATATCTCACTAAGGTTCTACAGTTTTTTAAATTTGGACCAAGTATTATACAATGGATTGAGACACTATATAACGGTATTGAATCACGTGTACTTGTGAATGGCTTTGCCTCCGAACCATTCAAAATTGGACGCGGCTGTCGTCAAGGTGACCCAATTGCCCCATATCTATTTATACTTTGTGTTGAAATTTTAGGCAGTATGATTAAAAACAATAAAGACATTAAAGGGATAGAGTTAGGAAATATTGAATACCTACTTGCACAATTTGCCGATGATACCACGTTGAGTTTAGATGGATCTGAAAAATGCCTTTATGCAACACTAAATACTCTCCAATTTTTTCAACGTTTTTCCGGTTTGAAGATAAATGTAGAAAAGACCAAATTAATATGGATTGGATCCAAAAAGCGATCTAGATATAAAATGTGCAAAGACTGGAAATTTGATTGGACTCAGACGAACTTTTCTCTTTTGGGAATTAACTTCGATATTGATCTTGAGAATATGGTTGACAAAAATTATGGTGAAAATTTTACAAATATTGAAAACCAAATGAATATTTGGTCGGCTCGAAATCTCACTCCTTTAGGCAGAAACACCATCCTGAAATCCCTTTTACTTCCCAAATTAAATCATTTATTTTCTTCACTGCCAGATCCACCAAAGAATACACTTGAAAAATTCCAGAAGAAATGTTTTCAATTCATTTGGAGGGGTAAGCCTGATAAAGTTAAACGCGATGTCCTTGTTCTTTTACCTCAGCATGGAGGAATAAAAGCTCCAAATATTAAGGAAATTATCGCATCTCAAAAGCTAAGGTGGATAAGTAGACTACAAAGTGGAGACAAAAAATGGGCTACTATTTTGGCAAACAGAATAAATAATATGAATGAGCTTTGGCTTTCAGATAGCATCTTTATTCGAGATAAATTGATTCCAGAAATGACAAATACTTTTTGGAAGGATGTTCTCATGTCATATTCAATTTTTATTAATAAGTGTAAAACATCAAGCATTTCAGAAAGCGAACTGCTAAGTCAGTCTTTATGGAATAATGATGGAATAAAAATAGATGGAAAGCCTATTATGTACAGATCATGGTATAACAAAGGTGTAATATTTATCAATGATCTGATGCACCACGAGGGTAGACTTATCAATTTTGAGGAATTCGAAAATAAGTTTAAAATTCAAACTAATTTTTTAAGCTATGAAGGTATAAAAAAGTCCGTTATGTCTTATATCTCTAAGTTAGATATACAAAACATACAGAATGTTTGTCCAAATCCAATCTATCCTTTTAACTTATTTCATATTAGCGAAAAATTAAGCAGTAAATATATATACACAAAATTAATGGATTCGAAATATGTGCAATTACCTTGTTACAGCAAATGGGCCAGAATATTAGACTGTGAACTCTCAGAAAAGGATTGGAGAGTATTTAATATGATAGCCCAAAAATGCACTCGTAGTACTGACTTGAAATGGCTGCAGTATAGGATTATCCATCATATTCTACCTACAAATTGTTACTTATTCAGAATAAAGGTATCGGAAACACCGCTATGTCGATTTTGTAATAAAGAATTGGAAACTTTAGAGCACCTATTTTGGTATTGCGACCCGGTTGTAAAAATGTGGAAAAGTTTAGAAAAATGGCTACAAACCGCTCAAATTCATATAAATTTAACAGTGTCAAAGATTATGCTCGGTATAAAAGGAAGAAATAACAATCCTATTAACGCTATCATTTTACTTGTAAAAGACATTATATTCAAGAACAGTCAAATAAGGAATGTTCCGAATTTTCAGTATATACTTGGCCAAATCAAACAATACTACGACATAACGAAATGCATTTACTTAGTTTCCGGTGAGAATGACTCATTTGTAAAATTCTGGTCATCTCTACACACCATATTGAGAGATTAAATGTTTTGATAATCGACTGTATATATTCTGTTTTACACACAGATCATTTTCTACTTAGAATATGCACGTCATATTGGCAATATTTGTTATGTGCATATACCTTCACCAATAGTATAACCTGTATAGCGCTGAAGGTCACTGTAGCCTATTTACTTATGTCCTTTTGCTGAAATGTATGATGTTCTTTATTCTTGCTCAACTGTGAATATGTACAAACCGAATGTATGTAAAACTTGAAAAATATGCAAATAAAAAAAAAAAAATAAAAAAATGTTGCTAATTGTACACTTATTCTGAAAAAATCTATTATTCATTGACATTTGATAGTAATGTTTTTTGAGTATTGGAGTGTTTAGATGCTAAGTACAAAGTTCAATTTGAACTGTATATTCTAAGTTGACAAAGTGAGAAAAGGGTTAAGAAATGTCAAACCAGAGAAAGATATGTTTGAACGCATGGTAAAATACTACCTTCATTGTTTTTTTGTACACATAAAAGTTGCAAAAATACACCTAAATTACAGTATTACTACACATTCACTAATTGGAAAGTAGGCAGTTCTGCCAACCAGAACTTTATGAAGTTTTCATATTTACAATTACAGGCATTAAAGCAGTCAACATAGTACATTGTCTTAATGTCTTCTTTTACGTGTTTAATGTTTGGTATTTTTTCCTGTTGTTTCATTTTGTATATATTGTATTTTACGACAATCATTATCAAATTAAGGACATAGTTTCTATTTTCGCAATAACCTAAAATAACGTTTTTCCTAGTAAAAGTTATATGAGTTCCTGGTTTTTCAAAAATCCATTCTCCAAGTTTTTCTCAAATATTTTTGATGACCTTACATTCATAAAATAAATGTAAAATTGATTCTATCTCTGATTTGCAGAAAGTGCATTTTTTAGATTCTTTGTATTTCATTTTAAAGAGGAGACGTAACGCATATAATTGTGATTATTACAAATTATTATCTGTGGTCGCTTTACATATAAGAATCAATAGAGCCAAAAAATGAGAAAATATACGCTTTAATTCGACTACTAGGAGACCTTTTATACCCGTTTTGGATAACCGCCTAATGAGCCTGGCGAACGCTTAGACAAAATCACCGAAGCATGACTCGAAGCCACGCCCAGTGTGTGACGTGCTAGTCGTCCACTGAAAGTCCAGCCCTTTGATTTTCTCTGTATTTTTAAGCTAATTCAACAGCAAAATAGAGGCAATAGCATGACCGAAAGAATTCCAAAATACGATATGTAACTGCTTCATGATATCAACTTTCCCTCTTAGTCGTCAAATCCATTTTGATTGGACTGTGACAATCCTTGGACGCGGTTTTCTTGGGTGGGTTTATATAAAAAAAAGTTAAGAACTTGGTCGGTGAGAGATCCATTATTATGGGATATCACCTAGTGTTACAACATTTATTATCGATATGAAGTTCTAAATTGTCTCGAAAAAATGAAGGTTTTTGTAATAAACGGGAGATAATATATATATTCCCTATGCTAAATACCTCATATGTGTTTAATGTGGCAGGTGGTTGTTTTGTTCACCACGATGGTATGAGTAAACATTGTACTGTGAAAGTATGCTTCGTTTGGCGGCTGGAGTAGAATGTGTTGTGCGTGATTTCTGTAATCAATTTCTGGTATGTAGAGCTGATTTGCACGCTGATATGCTACCGGTTATGGTCTGGCTGTAGAACCTGTATGATACTGAATAGATGTTTTCGAAGAGGCTGTGGAGTCTTTATGATACCTTATCTGTAGTGTGTATGTATTTAAGCTTCAGAGCCTTTAGAATACTGGTGTTACATTGCTTTTGTTGAGGCAATGCGGTTTTCATGTGGGCATCACATTGTATACTATAAACTTTATTTCTAGTTTGAACTTAGCAATCGTTGGAAGGGCACAGTTCCAGAGGTTTTGTCATTGGTTTATGTGACGGGCCAGTTCTATTCACCGTGATCTAATGTATTGGGATGTAGTTATTGTGTATATGTTTTGACGTGTGGAATGTGTGTATATGATATTGTGAGTGAACCGAAATAAATCCGCCATGTGTCGCCGAGCGGCTGTTCCAATGTTCTGAATGTGTTGTGTTTCTATTTGCAATGAGCTCCGTTAGGAAGGAGAATATAACGTTAACAATCTCTGAGTCAGATAAAGATAATATTACATACACAGTAAATGATCCTACTGACAAAACATAACCTTAGTTGCACTAACCGTAATTTGCGTAACATTCCGGTTAGCTCTGTTGAAGTCGGAAGTGCTGTAATTCCACTCAAGAAAAGTGACGTAGATCCTGACAGTCTGATTAGCTATAGACCTGTGTCAAATGTTTCATTTATTTCGAAAAGGCAGTCAATATAAGATCATCTCAAATAATATGGACTTATGAATGAGTTTCAATCGAATCTGCCTACCGTGACAATCACAGTACAGAAACTGCTTTGCTGCGAGTTATGAATGAATTGAGAAGTCAAGTGAAAGATGGTTATATTGTTTTGTTAACACTCTTAGATCTTTCAGCAGCATTTGACACAGTGGATCACAATCTGCTTCTCTCATAACTTCAGCTAGAGATGGGGATTGCAGATGTTGTGCTTGACTGGATTGAGTCGTATCTGAAGAATAGATCACAAACCATGGTTATTAATCAGATTGAATCTGAACGCTATTCACTATCGTGTGGAGTTCCTCAAGGATCCGTCCTTGGCCCTGTGCTGTTTGTGCTTTATACTACTAGTCTTGGAAGAGTGATAGAGAATAATAACATTGAACATCGATCTCATGCTGATGACAGTCAACTGATTGACAGCTTCAAGCAAGAAGATGTCCAAATGGCTCTGCAACGTACAACTGATTGCGCATCTGATATCAAGTCCTGGATCTCTTTAAATAAATTGAAGCTTAATGATGAAAAACGGAGGCTTTGTTAATACGCACTTAACGTAATTTGCGTAACATTCCGGTTGGCTCTGTTGAAGTCAGAAGTGCTGCAATTCCTTTCGCTGACCGAGCAAAAAACCTTGGCGTCATCATTGATTCAGAACTGACAATGAAACCACAAATATATAGATAAACTGTGTAAAACTTGTTATTACCATCTCCGTTGCATCAGTCAAATACGTCATCTTCTAACAAACAATCCTGCTAAAATATTAGTGCAAATGCTTGTTCATTCAAGACTTTATTATAGTAAGAGTTTTCTGATAGGAATCAGTAAATGTCAACAATACGAACATCAGAAGGTTCAGAACACTGCAGCAAGAATAGTGACAAGAACTTTTATATCATGTCACATAACACCTTTACTTAAGGATCTGCACTGAATTCCAATTGAAGCGAGAATCAAGTTAAAAGTCGTCTGTATGACATACAAATGTCAAAATAATTCCGCACCACTTTACCTTTCAAAGATGTTAAATGACTATATCCCTGCAAAAACTCTACGATCACAGAATTTGCATTTTCTCAAGATATCAAACTATAATCATACAATTTCTTTAAAGGGCGTTTTAGAAGCTGAATTGATGAAGAAGAATTGAGACGTTTCGGTGTACATATCAACACCGTTCTCAAGCAAGTGACACCGAAACGTCGCAATTCGTGCATTAAAGAGGAAACGTAACGCATAATTGTGATTATTACAAATTATTATCTGTAGTCGCTTCACCTTTAAGAATCAATAGAGCCAAAAAATGAGAAAATATACGCTTTAATTCGACCAGTAGGAGACCTTTTATACCCCTGTTTTGGATGACCGCCTAATGAGCCTGGCGAACGCTTAGACAAAATCACTGAAGCATGACTCGAAGCCACGCCCAGTGTGTGACGTGCTAGTTGTCAGCTGAAAGTCCAGCCCTTTGATTTTCTCTGTATTTTTAATCTAATTCAACAGCAAAATAGAGGCAATAGCATGACCGAAAGAATTCCAAAATACGATATGTAACTGCTTCATGATATCAACTTTCCCTCTTAGTCGTCAAATCCATTTTGATTGGACTGTGACAATCCTTGGACGCGGTTTTCTTGGGTGGGTTTATATCAAAAAGGTTAAGAACGTGGTCGGTGAGAGATCCATTACTATGCGATATCACGTAGTCTTACAACATTTATTATCGATATGAAGTTCTAAATTGTCTCGAAAAAAATGAAGGTTTTTGTAATAAACGGGAGAGAATGTAAAAACCTTTTTAATGTTTACTGTAGAAAAAATAATTTTGTTTCACTTCACTTTATGACAACTTAGTATTTAATGGATGATTCGTTTGTATTTAACTAACGTATATTATATTGTTAGCTAGTATAACATCTCACACCGTGTTGCAATATCTCTGTCTTTGAATTTAACAATCAATGACATAAAAACATACCTGGCGCAAGCGTTAGAAACATCCTATGTAATCCTAAAGAATGTTGGTACCCGTTATTCCCGATGTACTTTTTTAAATGTGTGTCATCGTCCGTAGAAGTGCATGAGCCAAATCTCCTTCTCTAAATTTATTGGTTGAATATATATTGTACAAGTTCATTGGTTCAAAATGACTGGACGCCGTGACAATAAACTAAGTAGCAGTCGAATGCCAAGATTACGCCATTATGACAGGACATATATTCCGCTTGGTGAGTCCAAGGCGTTAAAATTCAAAAGGTATAATTAGAGACCATTAAATCAAGAATTGAAATTGAATGCGATAGGATTATATAACGGCCACCTGTGTGTCATAAAAAATAAGATTATTTAAACCAGTCTGATTGTTGTGACATTTGGCAGACGTCGTAATTGATGTACACATGCTATGGGATAGTGCGCATAGCATCACATTTAAACACTGTCTTTCTCTTGGAACAATACAAATCATTAAAGATATATTTAACATCAATTCATCGAAGGTTTGAGTTGCTTGGATGACTTTAGATATGTTTAAACAGTTGTTTAGAATGTGAGATTTCCTGTTGTTTTTTCATTAAGGAGGTTATACTTCCGCCGACTAGCACGTCACGCGGCAGGACACGAGGCTGGACACGCCTCAGTGACCACGGGCCAGTTCAGTTCTGTTCACTGGTGCTAATTAGCTGGTGATTGGAAAAAGCCGTATTAAAGTTGTTTATAGGCCGATTTCGAAAATTTAAACTCAAGTTACTGGCAAATTAGGATACGTATTTTATGAATCACGAAAGTTGCCATGGGTCATTTCAGTCGATCTTTAAATAGCAGATCATTGTTGGCAGAAACCTATGCAGTATACTGTATTGGAACCAAGAATGTTTTACACTGTTGTACGACTTAAACATAAATTTTTCTATCGTTTCCCATGCTTTATCATCAAGAGGTTCAATTAATTCTTTTTGCCATTTTTCTCTGTATTTGAAAGGTTTTTGTTTTTTTCTATTTATGAGTAAATCGTATATGTCTCTACAACCCTTTGGTTCTCCAATAATGTTTTGTAACAGAAAGGGAAAAATTGGGAGCTGGATTTTCTTTTCAATATGGACATTTATAGTTTTGCAGTAGTATTTGATCGCTTCAATTATTCCCTGACATTCTAGAAAGTTAGTTTTGCATCCAAATAATGTTTTTATTTGTTTAGCGTCTAGAAATTTCCCACAGCAATCAAACATATCGTTGATGTAAGTTATTCCTTTACATGAACAATGTTTATTATATATTGGTTTTCCATCTATTTTAATATTGTCATTTAACCATAAAGGTTGTGCTAAAACATCTGTTGCATTTTTAGCATTTTCTGCTTTTTTCGTTATGAATTTTCCCCATGCCTTTAAGGTGTCTTTCCAGAAATGGTTTTTTTGTTGAGTTATCACAGTTTTAAGTATGTGTTGTTCGCATGTCTGTATAAAGCTATTAATGTCGTGTTTCATATTTATTTGTGCTAATTTCCTGATTTTTTAATCAGAGCTGTTAATTCTTTTCATCCATGATATTTTTTGTGATTGAAGCTCTTATGCCCCCTTGTTCATAATCTTTAGTAATAGTGTCTCCACTAACTTTGTCAGGTTTGTTTCTCCATATAAACTTAAAGCAGAGTTGCTCTATTTCTTTTATCATTTGTTCATTCGGGTTTGGTAAAGCTGCAAATAAGTGATTAAGTTGTGGTAAAAGTAAGCTTTTTAATATAGCATTTTTACCTAAAGGAGTGAGATTTCTGGCCAACCACTGGTTCATAGATATTTTTAGAGTCTTAAGTTTATCTTTATAGTTGCGTTCTACCATTTCTGCGATATTGTGAGTATCCGAGTTTTTTTCTGAGCCTATCCATAGCACCTGCGTTTTGTTAACATTTATATTTAAGCCTGAAAACAATGCATATTGACAAAAACTTTCTAATGTCGCCTGTATGTTTTTGGTGGCATTGTTAATGAGATAGAGATATTATATACGTGTTGGTAGATAATTGAGTCAACAAAATCTGTAATCTACTCTCATTTGTAGCAGGCATTGCACAAGCTAACCTGTGACCCTCGAAGGTAGATTTATACACGTTGGTCAAAGGTCCATAAGTATTATGTTCAGGAAATTCACAGGAATGTTGTAATTAGTTCCAAACTTACCTTCTGGCCCATTATGGAATTATTATTGACTCCTTACAAGACCTTTTGCGGTTCAAACCTGAATAATTTGGAATATTTTTTTATTTTCACTATCTAATCTAAAATGAGAACTTTTTAAAATTCCTTGTATAATTTGCATATGCGCAGCAAATAAGAAAGATGCCGCAAAAAGGACAATTATCAAAACCAATTCTCAATAAGCTGAGGGTACCCTCCTGTTGCACATTCCAGATATCCTTGTGATACAGATATCCTTAGAGTATGAAGCACTCTGCAAGGGTGCGTCCAAATTGTTCCAGATGATATTTGATATGAAAAAGGATAGAAGGAGTCTTAAGTCGAAGATACTAAAGATATATGAAATTCAAACTCAAAACACGATTTTGAAACTTATGAGGCCTATAAGCTTGGCTTATCGCATGGCCAGTCGTCAAACCACCTTCAAGCTTAAACTGGGGTATTTAACATTCATTCTGTCTGTCTGTCAAAATCATTCACTAGCATAACTTCCATACTATACATGATAGCTTCGCCAAATATGATAGACATGTCAATCGTGATACATACCGTTATATTAGCTATTTGAGAGTGTAACATATATTTAAATTAGGGGGCGGGATAGCGCAGTGGTTAGCGAGTTCTGCTTTGTATAAGAAGGTCCGTGGTTCAAATCCTGCCACGGGCTCGGCAACTTTGTCTGCAGTAAAGAACTGTTCTACACGCAGTCAGGTTTGGGTGCAATGCTACACTGAAATTCAGCGCAGTACCACCCATTGTTCGCTAGTTCCAGCCGATGCTCGCAGGTTTCACCGCAATGCATAACCACATTGGTGTTGCTCGCTTTCTCCCTGCAATAATACTGGAAGCCGCGATATAAGTGAAATAAGCAGCGTTAAACACCACCTCACCTCACCTCACTATATTTGAATTATATTGGAAACATGATTTAAGCATTCTCTGTGAGAAATCATTTTGTCCAGAGCATATTTCCTATGCTGTACATGGTTAGCATCACCAAACTTGATACACATGTCAATCATGATCCATAGAAGTGACTTTAGAGGGTCTAAATACGCATATGAATTCTCCCATAATTACCATTCAACTCTATTGTTCTCTTAAGGTCAGTAACTAAGTTGAACACCGTGTTTTGCTCGTGCTCAGGTGGTAAGTTAATGAACACCGGTGTTCAACTATCTTACTCACCTGTAAACAAGTTGAAAGTTTTAAGTAATTCATTCTCATAGTGAAGATGATTGGTAAAATAACTTGTATTTTAGAATGGGAGAGTTTACAAATGTTTTTGAGGAAACCAGGGATCAAACCCGTAAACTTCTGGGGGCCTTTGCACAAAACAACTTAACACTAAGGTTAACCTTAGCGCCATCATTTAACATTGCACTAATGTTAACTTAAGGTCACCTTTGTGTTTTGTGCAACGGGACCCGGATAGATGTCAGGTGAGCTAACCACAAGACCAGCGAATCCAGCTGATTTATCAGGGCTCCAGATAATTATTTGGACACAGGGGTATTTCACTTCTCAAAATATAAATTGAGGAGTAAAATTACCACATGAAAAAAACTAGGAGTATTTCAAGGTTTATCGTTTATCAGATCATCATTCCAAGTTAGCATCTTTGTCGATGTAAGTCGTTGATTATATTTTCCACACGTTTAATCTGTAAATATACAAGTGATTTCTTTTTGACGAAATATAATATCGGTAATCTTTGTTTTCATGCAGGTTGGTATCAAGTTGACTACCATTCGAGATGTAAAGATAAAGCATGTAGAAATGAAACTTTATTTTGACATGTCATGATTACTCCTGTAAACAAATTTGTGACTCGTATTCTGGGAAAGTTCTGCATATCTGTAACTCATTGATTTAATTTTTAATGCGTATATCTGAATTACCTGTGCGTATTTTACGCAGATACGCATCTTATCTGGAGCCCTGTTTATAGATGACATTTTAATGACCAAATGATTTAGATCTTTTTAAGTTATAGGATTGAGTTATACATTGTTAATTTTGTAAATCTTAAATGTCTACGGTGGTAAATATCTCCTAATTTACATTTTGAGATTTTGTTGTTGTTGTGGTTCTTCTGGTGATATTTACACTGGTTATACTTTCTGTTATTGTGCATGTATATTTCAGCATGCTGCACGTGCAGCGTGATTTCCTCAGGCTTCTGTCACCTATAGCATTTAGGCACCGCTTCTTTATCTGAAAGCGCCATTAATATTGTACCAATGATATCAACAAAAGTACCTGTATTATTTTAACGTGTGCTTGATATATTTTTTAAATGATATTGTTACTGTTTGAAATTTATTTTAATGGTTGAATGGTAAGTCAGTTACCACTTGATGAACAGAAAACAATCTTATCATGCATTTTTCATCCTGCTACATCAGCATATTTGTCTCCACCTAGCGCCATCATATGCCCTGATATCCTTCGGCCTAAAACGCTCGTTTTGCTTACGGCTGGTTACCCATGGCTATTTATAGCCTACATTGACATTTGTTTGAATTCTCATCCCGGTGGTGCCGGTGTAGCAGGCCATTTCTTCCCCAGTCTAAATTTTCCCCGGGGAGAAAATAGCCTAGGCCAATCTTTACCCGGGGAAGGTTTTGCCTAGGCTATTTTCTCCCCAGGGAATGTTTAGACTAGGCCAAACTTTCCCCCCCTGGGCTCTGTCTTCCCCGGGGAAAGTCTGGCCTAGGCCAAAGTTTCCCCACCTTTGATTCTACCTATACCTATTTTCTATTGTCAAAATTCATGGCAATTTGAACCCCACTTACCTTACACTTACAAATCCTGTTCTTGTATCTATAATGTGCAGACATTAACTTATATTGACAACTTCTCTGCCTTTCTCGTCTAAATAGTTTAACTTTCTATTCTGGGGGAGTCTGGCCTAGCTAGGCTATTTCTTCCCCACCCTTGTTATTTATTTTCAGGGGGGAAGTTCTGGCCTCGCTAGGCTATTTCTTCCCAACCATTGTTATTTATTTTCAGGGGGGAAGTTCTAGCCTCGCTAGGCTTTTTCTTCCCCACCCTTGTAATTTTATTCAGGGGGTAAATGCTGGCCTAGCTAGGCTATTACTTCCCCACCCTCAGTCTTTATTTATAGGAGGGAGAGTCTGGCTTAGCTAGGCTTTTTTCCCCCACCCTTGTTATTTATTTTCAGGGGGAAATTCTGGCCTAGCTAGGCTATTTTTTCCCCACCCTCAGTCTTCATTTATAGGAGGGAGAGTCTGGGCTAGCTAGGCTATTTCTTCCCCACCCTTGTTATTCATTTTCAGGGGGGAAAGTCTGGCCAAGCTAGGCTATTTTTCCCCACCCTTGTTATTCATGTTCAGGGGGCCAGAGTTTTCCCACTCTAGATGAATACCAAGGGTGGGGAAGAAATAGCCTAGCTTAACCAGAATTTCCCCCTTTAGATAAACATCTACCTGTATATAGTTCTCACAATATAGAATAAAAACAATCAATTTTGTGAAAGTAGCCTAGTTAGACCAGAATGTTATCAGTTGAACATATGGATGAAAGGCAAAAAAGTTGCCAATATAAGTGAATACACTATAGATAAAAGAAGAGGATTTGTAAGTATTAGTTAGGTTGGGTCCAAATTGCTATGAGTGAAGACAATAGAAAAAGGTGTAGATAAAATCGAGCGTGGGGAAGGTTTGGCCTAGGCCAGAGTTTCCCCGGGGAAGATTGAGCCCACGGGGGGAAAGTCTGGCCTAGGCCAAAGTTTCCCCGGGGAAGATTGAGCCCAGGGGGGGAAAGTCTGGCCTAGGCCAAAGTTTCCCCGGGGAAAGATTGTCCTAGGCCAAACCTTCCCCGGGGAAAATCTGGCCAGGGGGAAAGTTTGGCCTGTTACACCGCTATTGCTGAATGCGAGTCATTTCATTGGCTTGCTATATTTAGCGATATGAGCATTTTAGGCCGAAGGATATCAGGGTATATGATGGAGCTGGGCGGAGACAAATACACTGATGTAGCAGGATGTGCATTTTTGGATTTAAATATCTCAAATGCAGACCTAATCTTGAAAAGGTTAACAATAGCTTGCAAAATGAACAACACTTGAAAAACCTGTTTACCCTACTTTCATTTAAAATTACACATATATTTAGCAAAACACAATAGAAGTTCAGTTTGCTAATTTGAAGTATCATTGATTGTGGTATTATATGTGTGTTGACCTATCATTGTCACCATTATCTTTGTGCCATGAAAGTTATCATCAATGCTGAATGTTGAAGCAGTCAAACCATAAGCTATTATTTTTCTGCTTATATATGGAAAAGGTCACATAAAAGCTAAATAAGATGTAAAATCAGTACTTGTTTGGCCATGAGCCAAAACTGCCAGTAAGGATTGACCACAGCAAGCAGAGATTGAAACTTCAGCCATAGTCTAAATTTGTCAAATTGATATTCAGCAACTTAAGGTTTAATCTCTTTATCTGTTACAAGACTGAGGTCTAGATTTGAAAATGTAAGGATGATAGTATGTTTATGAAATCAAATTGTCCTTAGACGTGTTAAGTTAAACAGCATGTTAGATACTAAAACAGCTCAAGCTCATGTTGTTGAAAGTATGCCTTCTTGTCTGAGTCCATCGATTATGGTAATGATCGTCAGCTGGAAGAGTTACAACAGCAGGAAGCAACTATGAGCAATTTGATCTAGCTAAAAGCCTCTGCTCTTCACTCTCATTCTAATTTGCATTCATTGTTGGTTTGACTCGGACATGGGCGTGAGATTCTCTCTCCACTGTCTTGTGTACACACAAATGTCAAAGCTAGGGAACACCCACTGTAAGTTATGCTGATCATGCATAATATCTCCAGATCAATGCACATCTGATTATGAGCATCCCGCTGGACCAGAGTGTTAGTTGGCGATTTGTAGGTGCAGGGCATCTCAGTTTACCACTGTGTTGGAGGGCTAGTTACTCTGTCCTCCCCTTTCACAGCAGCCAGCCAGCCAGCCAGCCACACTCCTGCTCCCCTACTCCTAGCATAGCCCTCGGCTGGCTTGGTTCTGTGCTTGTTACTCTTCTCTTGGAGCTTACCCACGGTGTTCATGCACTGAGCAAGTACAGTCAGCAATGCAGCCTGTGGTGTTCACTGCTGCATCAAGTCAGTCACTCTGTCGTTTTGAAGAAACTGGAATAAACAAGTCCTGAAGATCAGGTGCACAATAGATAAGGTAAATGGGTGTTTTGATACTTTAGCCTGACAATATCACTGCTGTAGTGAGAAAGAGCATGGCTTGTGATGTGCAGACTGTGTCGCTCTGTGTAGCTGCAGAAGTTCTGCAGTGCTGCTTCCTGGAGTAGAGACAGGACAGCACTATACAGACAATGTGTGTTGATGATAGGTAGATGACATAAGGACATACCATTCTTTACTCTCAACTGAACCAACAGCTAAATGGCCGATAAAACATGTACTGCAGTTATTCCTATAATATACCACAATCACACATTCATTTTTGTCTACACACAAATCTGTGTATGAATCATTTAACTTCACATACTTGTAGAACAAAATAACAGTAGCACAGTCTTATTGAAGAGATCAATGTCACGTTTCTGATTATAGTCACAGTAAACTATCTAAACTGTAATGTTTAGTTATAGCAAATTGATCTCTCAAATGCATCTGAAGTTGTCAAATGTTATGTTTCATTGTACCATATAAAATTTTTGAAAAAAATATTAAGTTCGAAATTGAAAAAAAAGTTTGTGATGTGACAAATTTAATGATTATCAAGATAGTTTTCTCAAAAGCTTAGGGTAGGTTCCTTTCACATTTCAAATTTCCTAAACTCTGTCATATATTGTTATTGTTTTATAGTGTCATAAGCAAAATATAGCAGCTTCAATTCTATGTATTTTTTGTGTAAGTGCTATAGATATACAGACTCATGTTAATCATATGAAAAAAAAATTTCATGTGTGAGAGAGTATGCTACAGTGAGGCTTGATATAAGGGTAATGCTGTTTTTCAGGGCTGTATTATTTAAAGAAGCCCAATGTCTTATTAAATCAAAATACATTGGGCTTCTGCAAATGATAATGCCCTGAAAAAAAAGCAATAGCATTATTATCGCTGAAATGGATGTCTCAATAGACCGATCCATTAAGCCTCCTAGCAACCGCTTACCTCGGACAAACATGCGGAAGTGTCCGACACATGTGATGTCGAGTATGAGTATTCTGCCAACAACTACGGCTAATTAGAATTTTATCATGTCTCAGAAACAGTTGAAATATTGAAAATACAGTCTATTGATTATTAGAGCTGCAACAAATACACTACTAGGCGAATACGATACATATCACGAATATGGGGTAGCGAATCTGAATAATTATTCACGAATATGAATGCAAAAATAAACAAATTGAAAACACCCAAAAATCCCCGCGAAATCGTTTCGGCCTTTCCATTGGCACATTTCGCATTACTTCATGTTGACAGGTTGAGACGATGTGAAATATAACACATAACATATTTTGAGAACGTAAATAAAAAAAAGTATTTCTATTCAGATTAAAGACAAATTTCGTGCACATAATTTATGTTAAAGTCAATAGTAACAAAAAATTAAAAAATCGGTTTTCATTGTAACGAATACGATTCACTTCCTGCCACGGTTCGAATATACGAATGTATCGTTGCAGCTCTATTGATTATATAACTGCAGAATTTTGAACAAAGTTACTATTTAAAAATATTTTATCACACGAAAACAGGTGCTTAGTCGCTACAATGGATAATGCATATGATGGTTTCATGTTTCTTTCATTCCTAAGAACTGCTGGTAAGTACGGTGGCCCAGATGTTGGAATATTAACTGAATGGATATGAACCTGAAAGAACCTTTAAAACTGTGGTTCATAATATATATGCGTGCACTGCCTATTTTATAGCTATGCGAACTGGACTTGGTGTTCATTACACATTTTTCAAGGCAGACTGATCTCTTCTAATGTTTTATTAGCCTCCAACACAGTCGTTTTTTGCTGAATTTAACCAAGCCTCAGTAAAAAAAACCATCTTTATTTAAAAATTTGTGAATTGAATCCCATGGAAAGTGGTGGACAAAGATTTAATTGTCAGTTATCGCCCTTTATAGGGTTCTATTATGTAATATTTTGACAGTTTTAATCATTTTGAAAATGTATTTTGATAAACCATTCCTTCAGTGACTGTACCATACAGGTATAGTAGATATAACTGTTTTTACTCATGAAACTTGTGAAAACTATTAATAGTTAACTTTATATAGCTTTAATTCTCAATTCATAGGGAGTATGTAATTTGTGCTTTTTCATAATAATATCATTTGATGAAGAACAAAAACAATTCATTCAATTCCGTTAACAACACTTCTGCAAAAAGAAAATATTAGAAATGATTTACATTCAATAAATTAATCATGCCTAAAAACATGAACTTTTAAAAGTACCTCTATATGATTATTAGTATAGAGTTTGTCACAATATGTATGTATTCATAGGATTGCATGATATTGCAGTATAATTATTATATAGTATATATACCGATCATTCCGTCCATCTTTCTGTCCGGTCAATTAACTCAAAAACCGTTATGTCCAGATCAACCAAACTTTGCACACTTATTAACCATAACCTTGTCTACAGTTTGGACCACTTTTGAATTTTCTTGAATTCATTTTTTTTGTCGTTTCCATGGAAACATAATTTGTTTTTACTTAGTTATATTGTGTACAATGGGGACAGATTTTCTCAGAAATTATTACTCCTAGAGGAGTGACATTTTTGATTAAGGATACACCTGATAATACTCTTGATTGAGTTTAAAAGCCATTTCCGAATTATTTTTTTTAAAGAGTTATGGCCCTTGCTTCTGAAATTGGACTTGGAGCGGTTAACAGATCTGTTGCTTCAATGGGGACAAGTTTTCTTAGACAGTATCACACTTAGGTGAATGAAATTTTGGTTTTGGACACACCTGTTGATGCTCTTGATCAAGTTCGAAAGCCTTTTCCGAACTATTATTTTTTGCAAATTTATGGCCCTTGAATGTTTAATTTGACTTGTAGTGAAGCTCATTGATGCATTGTTTATTTTATGCATTATTATTTTGTGATAATCTTAGCTGTATGGCACAAAACATAGGACTTTAAATGATAAACTGTGATTACATGTGAATTTGGAAGAGGGAGAAGAAATCAGATGGGCTGCGGAGGTATGTGAGCCATGCTTACTTTTTTCTTGTTAAATTAAAAGAATTTAGGTATATTTTCCATGCTGCTATATTTGCCCAATGTCATACTGTTTTTACATCTGCTACTCATTAATAATTAGCAGATTTATCATATCCCTTTGACTCCTTGTGTCTGAAAAAGGAACAAAGGCTGTTATTGTGAGTGTGTTTCATTCATGCATCAAATGACTTTACACATTTTCTTTCCATCTAACATTTGATAGAGTGTAAACCTGAAAATATTCAAAAAGATGGTTTGCAAAATCATGTAAATGAAAGAGTGAATGGTTAGATGAGAGTGAATAACAGCCTGTCAAGAATAATGAAAAATTGGCAATGCTAATTTTGTAAGTTCACATAAGAAGAAATTGATTAAACTTATAAGGTAGACTTTTTGACAAAGTCAGTGTTATCAAATCAGATAAAATAAGTAGTCTGACCAAATTATCATTATTGTAGATCTAGCAATGCCAACTTGAAAAAATTGTTAGAGTGCTCCACTTGCTGGTTATGTTTAATATTTCATGAATAGAATATATTTAATATATATATGTCTATATTTTAAGATTTTTAATGGGTTAGAATTAATTGTCCTATTAGTGAGGTGATCTTTTCATAGACTCTAGGCCTATTCATTATCCATGTTTCATAACATTTGAGATTTTGGTCGATTTAATCTGACATCCTATTTAGGTATCACATCTTATTATGGCAACCTGGAAAAATGCCATCAAATTACATATCAATATATACATAGACAATAACTAACGAGTGACTGGGGAAGGACAGATAATCTTTCCCTCGTTATATTAATTTTGTAATTCTCGAGCCTTGGCAAGAGAATTACACAATTAATATAACGAGGGAAAGATAATCTGTCATTTCCCATCACGAGTTGGTTATTGTTTATATTACCCATATGTTTTTTAAAAGATTAAAACTCGAAAGGATAGAAATAATCGTTCCTCTATAAAGGATCAGGGTTGCGAATTTCCAAATTCATACGCGTGTGCTGTGGCTTAACTTTACAGTTACCTACGCACGACTAAATTGTCATTTGTAAAAAGTTTCAAAATATAAGCTTAATGTAGTTGTTGTTAAAAGTTTATTCCTTTTTTCGTAACCGTCATTCAAAATAATTACATTTAACAGTTTTGTGTTAATTTGAAGAGGTCAGCGACGCCCTACAGTAATACTACAAGACGGCTGAACTTCTTGTGACGTAACTGACGGCCCTGTGACGTCATAGTCGCTCGTGTCTATGACGTCATAACGATAGAACGGAACCAGGCGACTGTTAGTTTAGCGTGATGAGAAAGTAATTCAATAATCGCTAATTTCTATACTTTTTGTGCAATGTGGCAGACTTATTTCACGTTGTTTGTGGCGGCACAGCTGAGAAATGATGACTGGAGACTACATTGAATGAATATACATTTTAAAAATTCAGAATAAGGGTAAACAAATTACCGGTCGGGCCAAGTTGGAAAGATGAATGAAATAGTCCCGGCACAGAGTTCTTTTTCTTGGTTTACAACAACCAATCAAATGCAAAGACATTGTGTAACTCCCATGTGACTTACAGGAAAATATTACCCTGTGTCCCTCTTCCCATATGGGTGATATATCTATTTAGCTTTCCAATTTGTTATTGTTTCATTAGGATGATCTGGTTATTTATCCCATGAGGTCCCCCAGCATTTTCTAACACTTTACCCCCATAGACTAAGACAAATGCATTCAATTTTGTCACCCATAATTCATAGTTTTTACTTGAAAATTAAATTGATATTGGATCTTTATCAATCACATTGATGGTGATTGTATGATATCTAATTGATATTGAATAATGATTGTAGATGATTAAGTAAAAAAAAATTTAGTAAAAACAAGGTAATTCGTTCTTTGTTTCATCTCCCCACACATGCCTGTTATTGATAGATTTCCACTAGGCCTTTAGAAATTTTACTTCTGTTTATTCACTTCGCCAGAGGCAAACTTACATTGAAAGGAAAAAAGTCAACTAACTTCAATTTACTGTACTGGAAAAGTTTTACTTGAAATTAGACCCCAAAATACACTTTTATTTACTTAAACAAACCGAGCATGATGCACTCACCTCTCGTTACCTCTTGTTTATTGATCCATCTCCAATATGAGTCTGATATACTGTCTCCGATGTATATTTCTGAAAGAAAGGACCCTTTTTTCAGTTTATTTACACTGTCATCGACTATATTGATTTTATATTGCTGCATTTCTTCGTAAAATGTCTGGACACAAATCCTGTGTCATGCAGACAGTCTGCCATGCCTGTTGATGTCCGAGGAAGTGATCGCGGGAAGTTAGGTAAAAAATATGGCGTACCGATTGGTGGAAAACCTGAATAGACCGGTCTTTTGGAGAATGATGTCAAAGTTGTTTTCGTCACTGCAGTGAATCAAACTTGTTCTGTATCCTGTAACTCTCAAATTGATACAAAGTTGTGATTGATCTAATAACTAAACATAAAAATTTAAAAAATCAATGAAGTTAGTATCTTTTGCAAAGGTAGGCTATAATTATCATACTCTGGCTACTCAAAATTAATATTGAAGTTTACTGTATGCGACATGGGACGATAATGTACTTAATTTTGTTTAAAACTCCTAATTAAATTATAATACAGCTGTATTGACACATCATATTAAACTTTGTGTTTTCCTTTTTAAGAAATAGATGAAAATGCTTAAGAATCAAAACACTTAGTTGGTCGCCATTTTGTAAAGTTTTGAACGATATTCTGTAGTACGTGACATTACTTGGATCAAAACAATATTGGCCTAGGATTGGGTGGGCCATTATCAATTGCAGCTGCCCACTCTTTCATGATAACAAGAATGCAGTTTCATGATAATTTTTTTAGCTATAGGACTATCTAGTATACTGTAGGGGTCAGAACATTGTCAGGAATATCTCCTCTATCCTCTTGCATTGTGAAGATGACACAGACAAACTGTCTGTATTTCCTGATACAATTCAGGAGATATTGGTAATAATTGACTGAAATGTCATTTAGTCCTAGTGAAAAAACCCAATAATTTAATGATTTTAGATAACGTTAATTGTCAGTAGCCTTCTTGGGACACTTGACCTGTTTGCCTCAGTGTTTTAAGCATGAAGTAATCAGATACCAAGCTCAAAGCACAAAGTAAATATTCTCATCATGTGCACCCAGTGCAGTCCATGAACTTGCAAGGATTTAAAAAAAATTCCATTTAGTCCATTTTGTTTCAGATTCAGATACGTTATTTGTGACACTGACATTTTGAAGATGGTTTCTAAATAGAATTAAATCTGTTAGGATTTTTATTACTAATTAAGGATACCTAATGAGCCTTAAAATGGGGAAAATTTTGTTCAGAAACATCATAAATACATATGATACATTGATTCTTGTTTACACATTTTTTTTAACCATTGCATTTAATCTTCAAATTGGGTGATAGCCTACATGGGGAGAATTATATAGACTCGATTTTGGTAACCTTGACCTTTTTCAAGGACACCACAGCGTTTTGACCGCATTACAAATTCGAAATCTATTGAATTCGTTGTATCCAATTTCTCCTAATTTGGTGATGGCCTGCATTGGGGGACTAAGAAGACACCAGTTGATGATGAATACCTTGATTTTATTTTCAACCTCACCACTTAGCTCTGGCACCCAATGTCTCCAGACAACATTTGATTAAAGTGACCATGACCTTATTTTGAAGTTAACTATGCCCTTGAACCACTTTCTAATGAACCGAGGGACTGAAATTCTGTAAATTTGGTTACAGCATACATTTGGAGAATATGCAGACATAAGTTGATGTTGACGACATTTTCCTTATTTTCAAGGTCATGATCGCACTTTGACTGCTATTCAGACTCTGTTAATATCGTATCTCTTGAACCATTACACCCATTGTCTGCAAACATGATACAGCCTCCATTTGGGGATCCTGCAAATCTTTTTCTTATCATACCCCACCTAGAAGTTTGTTATTTTCCAGCCAATTACAGGCCCCCCTAAGTAATTGAAGGAAATGCATCAAATTTGAAGGAAAACAGTGCCTAATAGAAGGAAAAGCTTCCATAATGGAAGTAAACCAGCTTAATCGCAAAACAAACACGTCAACATCGGTGAAAATCGGTAATAACAGAGATTTTTCGTCCCTAATGGAAGCAATATCGTCCCACTTTTGAAGGAACATCTGTAAACTTCGGAAGGACCTGAATCACAAACAAACAAGTATTCATACAGATAACTTAATTAAGCTGAATTTACTGACATTGATGACAATGGTATTCTTAACTGTCTACGGAAGTTTATTCTTTCCCTGATCAATTCTGATTTCAAACATGATTCAACTAAAAGTAGAAATAAAGAAGCAGATGAATCTTTCAATCAACTACAGATGTAATGCAAGAAGCTTCTGTACAATAGCTGTATCATGGGCATGTGGCCCCTTTACGAAATAACACAAACATACTACAGAGGGAAACATAGTACTCTTAAGACCAAAGTGATGGTAGAAAACTAAACTTTTATTGATTAGATTTAATGTACCAGAGAAGAATGAAAATGTAGTAATTTATAAACCGTCGGACATGATGACAGGCTGTTACAAATGCAAGCGGAAACACTGCAAGAATTGTTGTTTTTCCAGTTATTCCTCTTGAAGAAATGTATCATCTTTGATAGACCCTAATTGTTTATGACAGTGAATTATTTCATTGCATGACAGATCTCCAACACTTCTGAAGTTATTCTCTCATAATCCTACAGTAATCAAGAGAGATTTGAGTGTCACAACTTATATTTTTATCACTTCATTATTTTGAGATAAAAATATTACTCAATTCTAAATCTAGGCTACAAATTCTACCATGATTGACAAATTTTTGGTGAGGGTATGTTAGCTCTGCTCATTTTTTCTTGTTTTCAAAGTTCCACAGCATTTTGACTATTTTTAAACACATCTGGCCTGAAAGGCTTATGGCATGGCAGGTTTCCAGGTCCGTCTTTCCGTTTTCACTAACTAATCTTCTTCTCCACGACCACTGACTCAAGAAATATGAAATCTTGTTTACGGGCTCCTAGACTTATAGAGTACCCTACTAAGGGCCACAAGGGCTATTTTCTTCTTCTTCTATTTTTATCTTCTTTTCCAAAAGCAAAATGTCTAGAAAGATGAAACTAAGTTACAGACTGCCTAGGTGATGGGGATTCTAATTCATAGATTTGACGACCCTGTCACCCCAAATGACGGCCACAACACCCTAAAAACCTATTTTCATCTTCCTCTCCAGAAGCAAGAGGGTTAGGTAGCTGAAACTTTGTGCACAGGCTCCTTGGCTGATAGGGATGCTATATGCTTTTGATAAGGTGACCCTGTGACACTTAAAATGGGCCAAAGGGATAACACCCTAAAACACCCTTTTCATTTTCTTCTCCAGAAGCAAGAAGTCTAGGAATGTGAACTTTTTGCGCAGACTCCTTCTAATTTCTTATTTGTAGATTTGATGGCCCTGTGACCCCTAAAAGTGGCCAAGGGACCAAGTCTTTCATACATGAAACTTCAAATATTGTATTTCTTTCAGATGGAAAGGCACTTAATATGTTCTAAAACACTTCGCTGCAATTTACAACATCAACTTTGAAATAAGCAAATGTATAAGGTTTGCTTATGCAACATTAAGTTGACATTTACATTGCATGTAACCCTTTACAAGAAGTTGATATGTATATCACATTTTGTTGTCACTAATCAATACTGCAGGCGATAAAGCGCCAATGGAGAACACAGGCAAAATTTGTTGTGAGCAAATTGGCATCAAGAGAATATGCATCTAGTAAACAACTTGTGTGCAGAGAGGCGGGCAGAGATGCACACAGGGAGGTAGCCATGAAGGGTATAGCCCATCTTCCTACGCAAAGCTTAACTATTGCCAGTCTCGAACTGTCCAAGTTAACCCTTGCTGCCGACACAAGACTTTCCTGTGCTAGCTCTCTAGCTCACTGCAAAGGAATTAGATAGTCCAATCAGAAAGCTCCTAGCAAAAGCTACATCCGGGGACTCGAACAAACATGGCTGCGCCCATGTCGCAGTCCGTCGACTGAAAGATTTGCAAAGAGAAAGTGCCGCCTGCAAAGCGATGAAGAATATATTCAAGTTCCTTTTTGTTTAAAGTCAATTTGCGTTATTATTTTGGTACAAACCTAAAGCGGACAGTGGCCTGTCAATGAATTTATTCTTAAATTGCTTCGGAAAACTAATCAAGCTCGATAAAATTGACCATGATTTGAAGCACTGCCTCGATGCACTACGCCCTGCAAGACTTTATTTCCTGTCATCGTACAATTGTCTTATCTTTTGTGCTTGCAAAAACTTTATTGAATACCCGTTGAACCGAAACATTGATTAAATTTTACATAAATTAACCGATAAAATTTGAACATATTTCGATGTCATAACACTCGAAATGTAGTAGCCTGCGACCTCGTATCATGGTAGTAAACGTTTCTCTCAACAAACTTTACTTCTTGCAGTCAAAAACCAGGTATTTTGATTTGTACCATTTAAATATCAAGTCGTCAATAAAAAATCAAAAAAGTAAAACAATTGCTATATTTTCTTCCATTTTCACTGATTTCACTGGGTCATTTACATTTTTGAAAATATTACTGTATGTGCCATGATATAAAAATTATTCTCACTCGTTTGGCTTGTATGTGTGTTTGTGAACAGTTGGATAATCAAATTTGAGATTTGTGCACATGATAAAGATAGACAATTTTTAGTTCTTGATATAGAGTCAAAGCTTACCAACTAAAAAGGTGTGTCAGGTAAAACTAAGACAAGTCCACTTTTGTAGTAATTGTACCAGAATATTTTTCGTAGTTTTGCAAATTCTTTTTTCTAATCTTAATATTAACTAAAATTAAATTGAATTTATTGTAATGATAATATTACCATGTTTCGTTCACAGATATTAATTTGTCAATTAAATCATAATTGCCCTGAAAATAGGGTACCTCTGTTGATATACATTGCATAGACAATATATACTATTCATTGTATGTCTAAAAATATTTTCTCCCCTATAAATTTGATTTTCACATATTTTCCAGGATAATTTTTCAGCTATTTGAAAAGAAAAAATTTGTAAAGTTTACTTATTTGATGAACAAATACAATTATATAATGGTAACGCCCACGATAAATGGGCCTACATACTTCCCTTTGAAAAATATAATTGGCGCAGTCATATGTTATTTATTTACCAAAACCGGTCCTAATAACAACAAAAACATTTTTTTTGTCCCTCAGTACATTTATAAACTCAATCTTCTTGTTTGAAAGGTTTGCAATGCCAACTTCTTTGTAACCTGATCAAACAGGTCACTTTCAATGGGCGCAGCCATTTTGATTATATCGCAAATGACACGGCGTCGCCGATTGGCCATAATAAGGGAGGTAACTGGAGATAACTAAAACTCGCCAGTGAGGGTGCTGGCATCAAGCCTTGTGTCGGCAGCAAGGGTTAACTTGGACAGTTCGAGACTGGCAATAGTTAAGCTTTGCGTAGGAAGATGGGTTTAGCCTAGCAGTATATACCAGCTCCTTATCACATGTGAATGATGTCTCAATGAAGAAGTGATCGCTTCACTGATTCGAGACTTCTACAATTAGCCCTACATGAGTGGCATTGAATAGCAAGATTACTTGAACGAGAAAGTCAATCACCTCTTTTTCTCTTGTCATGCCCCAGTGCACCAGTTCTTGATGAATGGGACAGCAAATTTACCTTAATATTCTTCAATATATGAAGCAGAATCCAATTTTTTACCAAACAAAATCAAAATGGCTCTTTAACAACAACAAAATTTGCCTGTCGAGTACTGGAATGTCAAATACAATAGAAATTTCATCGTTCTCCAAACAGTGATCTGCTAATAGCTGTCAAAATTTTAACTTGGATCTCATGTTCATTTGTATGTGCATGACTAAAACAGAACACTGACATTCACTGGCGAATTTTTTTAATTTTTCAAAATGTTATAAAGAGGACATATAGGTTTTCATAATGACTGGTAATTGATATCAGCCACCAGTCTGACTGTAGGGCTTTGATTTCTGGTAGTTTACTACTTTGGTTTTTGATCCCAAAGAGCCCTTCCCTTCCTAAGTGCCCTGACAGACCTGTTGACTCTCAAATTCATAAAATCCTCAAAAACTGAATTTAAACATTAAATTCTTTTGTCTGTATCTGTGTCTGTCTGTCCGACTGTCCCTGTGTCTCATAGAATATTTATACTCCTAGGTTATCCTTGATCCCTGTAAGCATCAGTATATATGTGGACATACTAGAGAATAAGCAACCCTTTCCTCTCCACACAAAATCCATATATCCTCACAGCTTAGCTTGTGTCTCAAAATGCCATTTCATTACAGTGAATGACTCTGTTTAGCTTGAACATCTTTTTTTTATGAATTATCTGCCCTCCAGGTTACCATATATAGCTGATAGTAGCTCAGATTGACTTAATAACCACTAGAAGCCTGGGTTGACCATTGTCTGATGGACACAACTTCTCTCAACAACAATGACTTGTTGCCTCAAGCAGTAGCTGGTTGTGAATGGGTGGAGGTGTTATCACTCACAGGGACAAACAGAATAATAGGGACTGATGGATTAAACAAGGCAAGCCCATTATAAGCCCATTAGCACATAAAGCCCTCAGGGTTAGCTGGCAGGTGAGCTTACGCTTGGTGCTGCTGCAATATTGTTATCCATCTGGTTAGGAGGGAGTCAGTGATCAGCAACCATTTGCCTTGAGCACACATATTCAGAACGGTGTGTGCAGCGATACAGGGATGTACAGTGGAGCTTGGATCTACTTTTACCTTCCTCCAGTGAAGTGTGTTTTGTGACATCTAAGGTAGGTACAATTTGTTGGACCTAAAATTATAACAAGAACAACAGTTAACCTACCTAATCAAGAAGGGACTCTGGTGTGTGCATGAGCTTGTTTTGTGATGGTATCTGGAAGCTTATAGTGTATTATCCTTATGAGTCCACACACAGATGCAGATGTCAAGAGTTCTTAAAACAGATGATATTGATCCTCCACATATAAGACACTAAGTCAGTTAAGGTGTGTGTTGATGTTTGTTGTCAGTTAGGGATACTACTGATGAACATAGAAGTCAACAGGCTTACTGATAAACACTGACAGGAATGTCGTTCTTATGATATAAATTAATCATTAACTTGCAGGTCTTGGATAACTATGGTTCTCTTGTAGATGTTGCAAGATTTTCAAGCTTGCAAAATTTACAAATTAGGCAAATTTTGTTGTTTAACTAAAATTCAATAATATCATAGACACTTTCATACTTTTAAAATAAGGGACAACAATATGGTAAATCATTATCTTAAAATGAAAAGCTATATCCCCTCTCTGTTTCTGCATTTTAGATCTTTTTAACCAGATGATTTATTTCATAAATCTAATAACACTGAAGAAGACAATACATGGTCTTCATTTCCATATAATATGATTAAGTGTGCATATGCACACTAATTATTTACATGTTTTACCCTCATTTTATAGTGGAAGCAGGGTATGAAGAATTCATACTGTCCATCTGTCAGTCCATCACAAACTTTGTCCAAATCATTTCTTCAAAACTATATATATACATGCTAGCTTCACCAAACTTGATACACATGAAAACCATGATCCCTAGGGTAAGAGCTATATTTCAGTAATGGTTTTCTTTAATACTATTTGTGGTTTCGATGCAAACATGACTAATATATTGACTGTATAAGAAGTCATCTGGTTTGGAGCATGCTAACCTCACCAAACTAAATATCGACCATGATCGCTAGATGTAAGGGTCAGATGATGAACTAAGATGTTTCAATTAAGTTTTCTGTTTTCCATGGAAATATGACAAAAACTGACTATGAAAAGTCATTTTGTTTCTAACACATCTCCTCTACTATACATAATGGTTTCACCTAGCTTTTTATACATGTCTATTACCTATCTTTATAGATCTGTCAAATATGGTTGAGGGTAAAACTATATTCAATTTGTTTTTTTGTTTTTTTTTTTTTTTTTTTTTTTAATTTAAACTTTTATTTCGAAAATATATACATGTAGGTATCAATCACACATTACATTTATATGAATAAAGAATGACAGGATGACCAGAATTTATAGAACATATCGATTTTGTTAGACATTTCGGCTGCACATTTAGTAACATTATAATAATCGTGGACTTTAGAAATAAGTGTTTGGAAGGTTGGCGGCCTTTTGAGTTTAAGATCGAAAATTGTTTTTTTGAAAATCAGAATAATAACGTTTAACGGGTCGTTGTTTCTGTCTGGGAAGCCAATAAGAATCTTTTGTTTATCAAAATGTATTTCGATTTGCGCTCTCTCTTTCAGCCAATCTTCCAGTTTTGTCCACAGTGGTCTCACAAAATCACATTCCCAGAATAAATGTTGGATAGTATCAGGATGTCTTGAACAGAAATCATATAGGTCAGACTTCAAATATCCAATTTTGTAAAGTCGAGTATTTGTTGGTAGGATATGGTGTAGAATTTTGTATTGAAACCATTGTATATTTGTATGAGTGGTGCATCTGAAAGGTATCTTGTTGTATTTGTTCCATGCTATATCAGGAATGTTATCTTGTAATTCGATATTCCACTTGTTGACATGATGATTTTTTATGCATTGACTCTGAATAAGGATTGAATAATAGTGTCTGGATCCTTTGTTTTCTTTGCAGAGATGTTTTATATTAAGAGGAAAAGTTGGTAGTTCTAACTTTTTTACTTGTGTAAATCCCCTTGATTTTATGTATGCTTTTATTGCTTGAATCAAGCCATAATAGAGAATAAAGTTTGTATTAATATCATATATTTTCTTAAATTCTATAAAGTCTAGAAAACAGTCGTTCTCATCCAAAAGGTCATTTATGAAGTGAATTCCTTTGGAGTTCCAGTCTGGGTAGTAGATAGTTTGTTTACCAATCATAATGTTTGAGTTGTGCCATATTGTTTCATTAGGAATGTCTGTAAATGCTTGGGATGAGATATTTTTTACAAAGTCAAGCCAAGATGATACTAAGTCTATGTAGAACGGATTTCTAATATTTTTCGTGATTTCGTTCTTTAAATGATGACAATTAAGTTCTAAAATGTCCATTGAATTGATTTTGGGCAGGTTCATTTCAATTAAATTAGACCAAGATGTTGGTTTCTTATAGTAACGTCTAAGGACGGATAGCTTTTGCGCTTGGATAATTTCTTTTATCTTTGGAACATTGAAACCTCCGTCATCTGTATTGCAGATAACGTGGCCTCTTTTTATTTTATCAGGTTTATTTTTCCAAATGAATTTGAAACATTTGCTTTGGAAATCTTTAATAACGTTTTCAGGTGGGTTTGGGATTGTTGTGAAAAGATGGTTAAGTTTCGGAAGAATAAGTGATTTTAATACAGTGTTTCTACCAAGCGGAGTGAGGTTTCTGGCAGACCACAAGTTCATTAAAGTTTGACATTTTATGAGCTTTTCATCGTAATTCATTTTAACCATGTCCTCAAGATCTAGACTAAAGTGAATTCCCAAAAGTGTGAAGGAGTCTTGATCCCAGTTTAGCTTCCACTCGGGGCATAGTTTCATTCTCGAACGTTTCTTTGATCCCAGCCATAAAGTCCTAGTCTTGTCCACATTAACCTTTAGTCCTGAGAAACGTGCAAATTGTTCTAATGTTTGCATTACAGCGTAAAGACAACGTTCGGTGCCATCTAGCATGCAAGTAGTATCGTCCGTGAATTGTGCCAATAGATATTCAACATTGTCAATTTTTATGCCTTGAATGTTAGGGTTATTTCTAATCATATTACCTAATATTTCAACACATAAGATAAATAGGTAAGGGGATAAAGGGTCTCCCTGTCGACAGCCCCTTGAAATGTTAAAAAAGTCTGAACCAAATCCGTTTACCAATATGCAAGTTTCGATATCCTTATAAAATGTTTTTACCCAGTTTCTAATAGAGTTCCCAAAGTTAAAGAATTCAAGAGCTTTATCCAAAAAAGTCCAGTCTACCGTGTCGAAAGCTTTTTCAAAGTCTATGAGTAATAATAGTCCCGGTATTTGGTAGCTATCTGTATATTCTATCATGTCGTAGACAAGTCTTGTAATTTCACCAATATATCTCCCTGACATAAATCCCTTTTGTTCTTCATTTATAATAGTATCGAGAACAGTTTTGATTCTTTTGGAGATTGCCAAGGACCCAATTTTGTAGAAAATAGAAAGCAACGAAATAGGTCTCCAGTTTTTTACAAATTGCTTTGGTTTGTTTCCCTTAGGTATACATGTAATTAAGCCCCTTTTAAGAGATATAGGTAGTGAGCCATGTCTATACGATTCATTTAAACAACGTACAAGATATTTACCTAAATCAAGCCAAAAGAATTTTATGAATTCAGCCGTGAAACCATCAGGCCCTGGGCTTTTTTCATTTTTGAGTGATTTAACGGCTGAGAGAACCTCTGCATAAGAAAGCTCTCCTTCAAGTGATTTTGATGTTTCGTCTGATAGTTTGTGAATGTCATAACCGTCTAGAAGGTCGTGTAGATCAACGTTCGATACATCCTGACTACTATATAGCTTTTCGTAAAATGATTTTACTTCATTTTGTATTTCTTGTTGGGTTGTAACAATATTTCCATTCTTGGTTTCAATACGCATAAAGGCCTTATTAACAAAATTTCTTGCCTCGAGGTTAAGGAAATATTTTTTTCGCCGTTCTCTCCCCATAAAGCTCTGGATCTTATTATAATACCTTTAGTTTTTATGAGGTTAAGCTCTTCTAGTTTATCATTTAAAATTTCAATTTCATCTAAAATAGATTTTTTGGTTTTCTCATCGGAAGCCGTATCAATTTCTACAGATTTTATATTCAACGCATAGTGTAGATCCTTTTCTTCTTTTTCCCGTTCTTTCTTCTTAGCAGATGAGTATGAGATTGTATTTCCCCGTATCATTAACATTAATATTTCCCATAACATTTGATCGCTTAATTGAGACTCAATTTGATTTCCATTATCTACGTTATACTGCTTTATTGTATCGTTTATCACATTTTTCACAAGTTTAACATACTCATATTTCACATTTGACAACAGAGGATAATAGGTTGTGGGATATAAGGAAGTAATCAAGTCTACTCTGTTTTAAGGGTGTAGGTTGTCGCCAGGTAAAGCGTATCATTGGGGTTAAAGTTTCTCCAGGGGTCGACTAGATCAAATTCTTCTTTCAGTGTTAGCAGCCTTTCCCTTGCTTTTGGATTATTGACATTCTTATAGTTAAAAGTGTCTTTAAACGGCCAGTTCGATTACGTTTTCAGCGATAAGCTTATGCTGCTAACGAAGCTATTTTTAGATACAGTGCGTCAGCAGTTAAGTAGATCTATAAATAGAATGAGAAAAGTCCCTTCCCATAATGCAACGCTGCATGTTTTCGCAACATGGCGACAATCACGTTTGTGTCAGCGTGTCGAATGGGTCTGAGGGGTGATGCGGGGTACTTGGTCATGTGCCAGTGTCAAAAGAGAAGGGACATTGTGACATGTCCACGAATCAATCAAAATGAACATATAAATACAGATGACCATGCGTTTTTTCCTCAATTTCGATCATGGCGAGCTGTCAGTGCAACAACACTTGTTCTCGGTCAGGAAAACGTGGATCATGTCCTTGTAAGCAGATGAAGAGATATTGCAGCGATCTATGTCAGTGTGGTCATTTACTTCCGTGTACAAACCGCGAAGATCAACCGATTGACGGCGACCTGTCCTTTGCGGAGGTAAGTGCGGCGAGTCTTTCTTCCAGAAAACATTACCTTGTTCACAAGAATCATAATATAATTATCTACTATGAAGGTGGTCCCTATTATCGTGGGTCTTATTGCGTCACATGTATATTTCCCTCTAAATGAGTACAATCTAAATATTGTTTCTTGTTTTTAAGCTCTGCACATATATCCTTCCAAAATATGTTAATTAAACTTCTATCTATGGAAAATATAATTTTTGACATAAATATAAAAATTCTTATCTGTGTTATGTATTTTATCTGAAGTGTTCCTATTATCAAGGTAATTAATATATAATTAATAATTTATTCTCTGTAGATATAATCACCAATGTAAGATTATTATTTACAAACTGAATATAAATTGATTTGAAATAAGGATATTAAAAACAATATTTGCAAACCTGTAACAAAAAAATCCTAATAGAAATACTCCTCCTCGTAATTTTACTGAGCAGCCATTTTTGATAAGTGATTTGAACACTATCTTAACAAAATGCTGTTCTTTAACAATAAAAGTACATATAAAATATTTGTTACATTGCTCGTGAAAAGTGAGATCCTTGTTTTCACATTTATTGTACCTATAAAATGAAAAGAGAATGTTGCAATCTATTTTGAGATCATTAGTAACCTATTTTGATATAACGAAAAGGTCATAATTTTAGGATTTGGGTCTTATTTTCGAAATAAAAGTAATTCTTTATTCAACATCTTTGAAACCATCAATACATTTTCCTTTCATATTTTTCTGTTTGTTACCTATCAAACTATTTAAATACAAAATAGAAAAACTCTCAGACAACATTTCGTGAAGACAGGATCGTTTTTTAATTAATTGCAAATGAAGTGAATGCTTCATGAAGGAAAATGAAACTCAACATTTCAGATCACTAAAAATGTGAGAAAATATTACTCAAAATTAAAAAAAAAAGTTTTTGAATGCCTCAGTATTTAGTTTATTCATCTATGATGTGCTTTGCAAATACAAATATTCCTTGAAGACTTTGGAGACTTGAATGAGTTTACCACGATAATAGGGTTACCACGATAACAGGGTCACTAGCCATACCCTTTATCAAGTCATATATGTGCTGATTCATAAATTATAGGCATACATTTGAAAAATGTATTAGTTCATTCCAATTATTATGACTTTGTATACGAAACATTACTATCACATAATGTAGAATATCAAAATATTTCATATTCGTAAATAGTTATTTTTATTATAAATATTCACTTCTTGCTTTGCTCTGGTATTCCGTTTGACATAAACTTTTTTATTATTTTTTTTTTTTCATTTTAGTTTGTGAGGAACCAAGAAGGAAACTATAGGCAGAGAAAGGTTTGTTTTTTCATGATACATGGTTATATTAATGTAATGTTATATCTTATATATTGCCCTATATATTTGATTTGGACAATAACATATAGCATATTGGCATATTTAAAAAGCATCTTCAACAGAATTAACCTAAATGAAGTTAAGATATATGTTTTCGTTAATAGTGACTATATCTAAAATTATGATCCTGTTTGCAGAGGTTTCTACCGCTGGATGTACCAGAGATTCCCACCAAAGTCCGCAAACAATCGAAAATACCAATTCCTTCTACCGCCTCCAAAATCAAGCCAGCGTCTTCAAAACTACCTGCACCTGCAAGATCTAAAGTCAAGTCTGCATCTGCATCAGCCAAGAAATCGGCCAAGACATCTTCCAAGCCTGCATCGGCCAAGACATCTGCCAAGCCTACATCTACCACCTCGGAACTAACACCTGAAAGCTTGTTGAAAGTCCAGGTAACCTATTATCAGTTTTAATTTCTCACATCTGTGAGTAGTAAGTTGCTTTCAATTGTTATATGTGTAAGTTTTAGGAATTAATTATCATGTACACATGTTATTGTATATGATATTTCTCAACAAAGACGAGTGTCAAATCAATTATCCCAGCTCATAATCAATTGTGACATCGAATTGATTAATGCAAACCTTGGTCAGTACATTACCATTACCAACATCTGATTCTTGAATTTTTTGTATTTATTTTGATATTACAATTGCAGAAGTACATTGACGGTTTGGACGAGGTAGCGAAAAGGGAGCTACTGACTAAGATGATCTTGCGGGATGACACAGCACTTCAGACAG
Source organism: Phorcus lineatus (assembly GCA_921293015.1). Classification (NCBI taxonomy): domain Eukaryota; kingdom Metazoa; phylum Mollusca; class Gastropoda; order Trochida; family Trochidae; genus Phorcus; species Phorcus lineatus. The sequence continues at coordinate 31,941,452 of OV121083.1, read as the reverse complement.
CAGTATCAGCCTTTGATGATCCGGATCCCCAGCCCCCTGCAGACCAAGCTCCAGTTAGGTGGTGTCATTGTGGGAATTGCAAGCCAATGCCCACAGAAGCCGAGAACAGGTGTTGTGTAAAGAGGGGAGGACAGTGTGTTACAACTAAAGAAAAGTTCAATCGTGTTGTTATGGATGAAGATGTTCTCGACGCAGCCGGAGCCTACAGGAACGATTTATATGCCTACGACCATGTGAGAAATAATCGTATGTTTCGACACACAGCATACAGACAATTCATCCTGATGACATACGGTGTTTTGCGTGCTGGACAAAGGAAAGTTGTCCCTTCATGCGTGGTTTTAGCAATCAGACAACGTTACCCCTCTACAGATGGACAATACACAGGCTTTCGTTCAGCGCCTCTTATTTAATTTGTTATGTTCAAACAAAGAGTAGCCAAAAATAGATGTGATCCATCAAATATAATTGAATCCAGTACATGGATATTTTATCATGCACAACAAATGTGATAAAATGGTATTCTAGAAGTTGGTAGTACAGTGAAGACAAGACATTTTATGGAGTGTCAACTTTTTTATTTATTCGTATGTATATAAGAATAGAATCTTCATTTGTATATATGTATTAAAACCATACTGTCCCAATTTTGACCTGATTTCAATTTAAAGTAAATGCAAATCATAATTAAAACCAAGAAACATTTTTCTCGCCTGCAATGAAATTAAGGAATTATCGGAAATTTCTTCCGTTAACGGAAAGGACTTCCCCGCGCTATTTTTAGATATTTGACACCGTGTCCATATAAGGAAAGCACAAACCGACCTTGACCTTAGAAAAAGTGAATACGGAACCAAGTCTGTAACTTCTGACAAATCACACGACCTCGCGTTTTTTTCTCAATCAAATAAAACAACACGCCGAAACAAAGGTAAGTTAAGCATATGCATGTAGAGAGATGTTGTTATAGAGATGGCATAGAGAATTAATGCATACTAACAAATCTGGATCCCGTTTCACAAAAAATCGTAACCTAGTTTATGAGTGTTTTTCACACATCTACAATTTGGATGCGTTTCACAAAAAAGTGCAGGTGTAAACTAGTAGCGATATCAGTCGTAAATCTAGAGTGTTCCTTTCCACTTGTAAGTCCTTACGTGTGAAATGTATTGCTAATATTAGGGATTTTCACACACCTGCAACAGGAAGATTTTGTTTTGTTTGGGAGAAAAACTTTCGTCCGAGTGACCGGTGAGATGTCAGTTTGTTGCCTGTGACTATTAAAGGACTTTTGCACAAAACTCACATTTTATGTTGTCGAAAATAATATTTGAGATAAAAGAAAGATACAACAAACCAGTAAATAAACTTATTTTTTTCGTATCTACACTTAAATTGTCCTTAAATTCGTAGTTAGTAATGAAATAAAAGAGTTGCTTCCCTTGAATTCTAGTGCCGTGCGAAATTGAGACCTTTGAAAATTCATACCGAACGCAGACTTGACTACGTTACTAGAGCGAATCGATATTCTTTTTTCAACTAGACCCATACGAAACATACAATAGTTGTTATCCAAATGAAATAAAAAATAAAATGTTTATGTTAAATAAAACCGACAAATTACTGTTCATGAATCATGACAGTGAGATATAATCAAAATAAAAAAAAGGTGTGGCTATTCCTTCAAATGCATCTAACTTATGTAAATGAAATTTATAGATTTAATTATTTTATATTTTTGTTAATTTTTTAACCTCTCTCTACTTGTTCACGTTCTGTCTTCAAATATCTAAATAAATTTTGAACATTATTAGAGGAGAGTTTTTTTAGTTGATACATGTGTAACCTATTCTTTTCCATGTGAATACTATATGAAGACCCAATTCAAATCAATTGTAAATCAAATTTTAAATATTATCTACAAAAACCAAACTAAATAATCACAGGGATAAAGACTATGACATCATTGTTGCATGGAATTGAATACATCTGCAACAAAAAATTACCAGTGCTTATTACAGTGACTGAAGCAGGTGGAAAATTCTTTACAACATTGTTTTCATGTTTCTCTTGATCCAAAAATGCTCTTTTGTTCTGGGAATGGTTTATGACTTAACAGATTTCTGCCTATATGGGTTAACAATAAACATATATATATATATAATATCACATAAAAAAAATAACATGGATGGTTAATTGATTAAATCTATTTTATTTCAAAATTCAAATCAGTAAATTTTCCCACTTCATCGATACATATATTCAGCTTTGAAAATATTGTCAATTGACATGAAACTTATTCACCAAAAATGTCACATCTCTAGCTTTGGGGGTGCAGTAGTAGGGATTGGGAAAGACATGTTTGATAATGGGCCATTTATAGGGCTTTTTGTCATTTTCAGAATTTTGAATGGGCCATTTTTTCATCCAATGTGCAAAATGGCCCATGGCCCCTGCCTTTCCTAATCCCTAGAGGTGATATGTTTTTTTTTTAAGCCGGTTGAAAGAAAATTTCACTTATATATAAAACAACTTCTAGTATCATTGTGGCTATGCATTGCAGTGAAACTTGCGAGCAACCGCTGGAACAAGTGAACCACGAGTGAAACTGCGCAGAGAAACCAGTGTAGCATTGCACCCAGACCTGTACTTCAGACAAAGTTTCTGAGTCTGTGGCAGTATTGACACCACAGACCGCTTGTTCTGAAGCCCAACATGCTAACTGCTGCGCTATCCAGCCCCCCAGTTGAGAAGAAAAAAATAAGTTCACTGATAATGGATAATGGGCTATGTCATTAACCCATCTGGCTTCATAGGCCTGACAGTGAATTTATTTATTTCCTGCTGAAAACATTATTTTACTGATTTAAAAAATAATATACACTTTAATGACATAAGCAGGTTAAGTTGACAATGACATGACCATAACAGAGTTGATAAGCTTCGAACCTTGGTCTCCCATAGATTTTCAAATAAACTCTAGGTAAAGTTACTCATCACATTACTATTTAAATGTCACTTGATCAAATTACACATAAAGAAGTTCATTTTGGTCTCCATGATAGTCCAAAAAGCACATGATGGGTCTGCTATAAGATGAAAGAAAATAACATTCTATCTCCTTCTTCAATACATTTCTTGATGAAAACTTGTTGCAGAACAGTGGTGATCTGCTACTAAGAGCTTTCTTCAAACTTTCTGAAACAAAAACAAGAAAAGTTAGACACTGACTACCATAAGCAAGCCTATAATATTCAATATATTCAGAATAGAGACTTGAGATTTCATTAAAAGGTGACTTTATCAAAGGTCAATGTTCAAATATATTTAGTCAGTATCAATCATTACAATTTTGTGGAGAAATACAGAACTGTCATGGGTGATATGGTACACAAACAAGAAATTATAAGAAATCACACTATTGCTAAAAAAAATATTTTTACCTTTAAAAAGGCCTAGTTGTGAAAAACTTAGTTATTTGAACATCGGTTTTAAATATATAAAAAATGATAAATAAAAAACACCCGCTAAATTCAATTTTATTTTGATTTTCATGAGTTTTATAGTCTTGAGCCTTCATGAGTCATGTTCGGTACTGACAAGGTAAAAAGAAACATGCAATGAATAGCCAATGATATTTGTCAAGAATATATGTGTAACTTATATGTTTAGATTACCAAAATCACCTTCAATTTCAGTTTATAATGATACAAATATAAACCACGCAAGAGAATGTAGGTTAATAAAACACGATTAACTGAATTAAATTAAATTTAATTAATTATTTACCTTGATGATACTATGATTGCCACTTTTCAGGAAGGATAAATGTAAATTAAAACTGCTACACATGATGAACATCTGGAAAATAAATTTTAAAAATTTTAAATGATCAAAACAAAATTACTTTGCTTGACAAATGATTAGAAAGTAGTTACAAATAGACACTTCAATTCTTACTTTCTAAAACTACAACACTTATTTTTGGACTTTTCAATTGGGGGTAAATGTCCCTCAAGACTGTCAATAAACATGATTGAATGCAGTATCAACTTTGACAAATTTTCAAATGCCATTGTCAAGACATGATCCTAATATAAATGAGATGTCATCTCAAAAGTAACTATGCCTGAAAGTACAGTAAATGTTTTGCAATTTCATTAATTGCCAATACAGTCAAAACATTTGAGTATACTCAATGTTCATAAACATAATATGCCTTTAAATTCAATAGTTTACAAAGGCTATTTGAGATTATTTCAATTTCAGTCTTTATTCTTGCAATATTTATTGCACCGTCCAATAATTTACTACACATTTGTACTTGCCAATTGCAAAACTCACCCAAGCTTTGCTTCAGGCCATCCAAAAAGAAGGCCACAGACTCTGAATCCTGGTAGTGTATATGGACATCTGTGGCACTTTCTCTAATTCCCTCACACATCTATTTGCAGAGATTTAATTATTATTATTAATTTGAAATTCTGCTGACTCAAGAGCATACAAAATCAAATCACAATAAATAAATCTACAAGATAAAGACAAGAATGTTTTACATTTATGATTATTCATATTATATTATTTTTATAAAGGCTCACCTCATTAATTTTTATATAATCGAGATAAAGAAAAATCAACACATATCACTGAGAATTATATACACAAAAGCATCATACATTTCGATGAATAATTACAACAAAAAGTAATTTATACTTATTTACTAAACAGATTTCTCTTGAAAAATTTGTTGCATAAAAATATTTTTACTTTTCTACTAATTTGATACAAATTTAATGAATACTAGATAAATAATTTTATTAGTTTTAATTGAGAAAACTAATGTTAATATTCGGACCTCTGAAGCAGATAAAAATAATCATTCATCCAGTGTGTTCTCATCCCTGAAGCAAGTAGCCCATCTGTCCACATGAAAGGATTTAGACCTGTAAAAATCAATGATTAAATAATGAATTTGTTATGTAAGTTATGATTAATAACTGAAATGAAGTGGAGCTTTTTTAACAATTAAGAGTGAAATAGACTTGAGATTTGAACAACATCATATGATACTTTTCATAATAGAATCTAATCATAATCTGTCCAATATCTTTAGTTCCTAACACAATATATCCTTTATATAAATGTTGAAATAATTAATTTAATGTACATGAATATTGCATGTGCCTGTATATTTGAATTTAAGCACTGTGGTGATGTAACACAACCAAGAAAAGGCAATAAAGTATTTAAGGATTCAGCAATTTTGCTGAATCCTTATTGTTATTGGCGTGTTTTATTAAGGATTCAGCAATTTTGCTGAATCCTTATTGTTATTGGCGTGTTTTATTTATTTTTTTTTTTTTTTTTTTTTTCCACCGATTTTGTGGACCCGATTTAGCCCAAACCGCTAAAGCTACAACAGCCAAACTTCGCAGTCTGGTAGAACTTCATGAGAAGGGGTTCTAATAAGCTTTTGGGCTTAATCGGATTAAGCGTTAAAGGCACAGTACCACTCACATTTTCAAAAATTAACATGGGATTTTTTTTCAAAATGCACTTAGAGACCTGAAACTTTTTTTAAATGATAGGCAATTACATTTGCAGCAAAAAAGTAAATCATGGCGGCTTCGTAGCATGCATACTTACGCCGCCATATTACTTTTTTTGACTTTTTGAAATTTTCGGACCCCACGCACCTTTGAGAATCTTCTCCTCCGAAGATACTAGCATCTCAGAGCTGAAAGTTACATATGTTGTAGCTGAAGTACTGAGGAGAAAAGGATACTCTAAATTTGTCCTCAAACTTTAATACTTTTTACTCAGCAACCCTTCGAAGTCGGGCGACTTAGCACATGTGAGCATGTTCAAGGGACGATAACTCAAAAAGTTAGACTCACAAAAGCACCATTTTCTCAGGAATGTGAAACCACTAGGGGCACTTTACAAATCAATAAAAACATAGGTCGCGAACAGTCATTTCTGTTCACAATAATCGATCAAAATCGGTAAAAAGTACCTTTTTAAAAATTAACATGGGCTAATTTTTCAAAATGCACTTAGAGACCTGAAACTTGTTTTGAATGAAGCGTACTAACAGTATCAACAAAAAAGTCAATCATGACGATTTCATAACTATTATAGTTTTTTGGCATTATCAACTTATTTGTTCCAGAAATAGGTTTTCATTATTCCACAATTCTTGTGAACACGATTCAGCCAAAACCGCTCAAGCTATTACAGCCAAACTTGCCAGTCTGATAGAACTGCATGAGACGAAGCCACAATAAGCTTTTGGGCCTAATCGGCTTAAGCGTTAAAGGCACAGTACGATCCAAATTTCGAAAAATTAACATAGGACATTTTTTCAAAATGCACTTACAGACCTGAAACTTGTTTTAAACGATAGGCAATTACATCACGAGGAAAAAAGCAAATCACGGCGAATTCCTAAGTAGCATACTTTTTGCACATTATCAACTTCTTTGCAATAATCGCAATTTTCAGATAAAACACGTCACTGAAGCTTAATGCATGCACCAATCTTCATGAAATTTTCAGTGAAGCTAGCTAACATTACTATCTTTGTACTGAATGTGCTTTTTATGCGCTGAATCCTTTTGTCGTCGCTTGCGACTATATTTAAGGATTCAGCAATTTTGCTGAATCCTTATTGTTATTGGCGTGTTTTATTTTTTTTTTTTTTTTTTTTTTTTTTTTTTTTTCCACCGATTTTGTGGACCCGATTTAGCATAAACCGCTAAAGCTACAACAGCCAAACTTCGCAGTCTTGTAGAACTTCATGAGAAGGGGTTCTAATAAGCTTTTGGGCTTAATCGGATTAAGCGTTAAAGGCACAGTACCAATCAAATTTTCAAAAATTAACATGGGTTTTTTTTTCAAAATGCACTTACAGACCTGAAACTTTTTTCAAATGATAGGCAATTACATTTGGAGCAAAAAAGTAAATCATGGCGACTTCGTAGCATGCATACTTACGCCGCCATATTACTTTTTTTGACTTTTTGAAATTTTCGGACCCCACGCACCTTTGAGAATCTTCTCCTCCGAAGATACTAGCATCTCAGAGCTGAAAGTTACATATGTTGTAGCTGAAGTACTGAGGAGAAAAGGATACTCTAAATTGTTCCTCAAACTTTAATACTTTTTACTCAGCAACCCTTTGAAGTCGGGCGAGTTAGCACATGTGAGCATGTTCAAGGGGCGATAACTCAAAAAGTTAGACTCACAATTGCATCATTTTCACAGGAATGTGAAACCACTATGGGCACTTTACAAATCAATAAAAACATTGGTCGCGAACAGTCATTTCCGTTCACAATACTCGATCAAAATTGGTAAAAAGTACCTTTTTAAAAATTAACATGGGCTAATTTTTCAAAATGCACTTAGAGACCTGAAACTTGTTTTGAATGAAGCGTACTAACAGTATCAACAAAAAAGTCAATCATGACGATTTCATAACTATTATAGTTTTTTGGCATTATCAACTTATTTGTTCCAGAAATAGGTTTTCATTATTCCACAATTCTTGTGAACACGATTCAGCCAAAACCGCTCAAGCTATTACAGCCAAACTTGCCAGTCTGATAGAACTGCATGAGACGAAGCCACAATAAGCTTTTGGGCTTAATCGGCTTAAGTGTTAAAGGCACAGTACGATCCAAAGTTCGAAAAATTAACATGGGAATTTTTTTCAAAATGCACTTAGAGACTTGTAATTTGATTTAAACTATAGGCAATTACATCACGAGCAAAAAAGCAAATCACGGCGAATTCCTAAGTAGCATACTTTTTGCACATTATCAACTTCTTTGCAATAATCGCAATTTCCAGATAAAACATGCCGCTGAAGCTTAATGCATGCACCAATCTTCATGAAATTTTCAGTGAAGCTAGCTAACATTACTATCTTTGTACTGAATGTGCTTTTTATGCGCTGAATCCTTTTGTCGTCGCTTGCGACTATATTTTTTTTTTTTTTTTTTTTTTTTTTCCACCGATTTTGTGGACCCGATTTAGCCTAAACCGCTAAAGCTACAACAGCCAAACTTCGCAGTCTGGTAGAACTTCATGAGAAGGGGTTCTAATAAGCTTTTGGGCTTAATCGGATTAAGCGTTAAAGGCACAGTACCACTCAAATTTTCAAAAATTAACATGGGATTTTTTTTCAAAATGCACTTAGAGACCTGAAACTTTTTTCAAACGATAGGCAATTACATTTGGAGCAAAAAAGTAAATCATGGCGACTTCGTAGCATGCATACTTACGCCGCCATATTACTTTTTTTGACTTTTTGAAGTTTTCGGACCCCACGCACCTTTGAGAATCTTCTCCTCTGAAGATACTAGCATCTCAGAGCTGAAAGTTACATATGTTGTAGCTGAAGTACTGAGGAGAAAAGGATACTCTAAATTGTTCCTCAAACTTTAATACTTTTTACTCAGCAACCCTTCGAAGTCGGGCGACTTAGCACATGTGAGCATGTTCAAGGGGCGATAACTCAAAAAGTTAGACTCACAATTGCATCATTTTCACAGGAATGTGAAACCACTATGGGCACTTTACAAATCAATAAAAACATTGGTCGCGAACAGTCATTTTCGTTCACAATAATCGATCAAAATCGGGAAAAATACCTTTTTCAAAATTAACATGGGGTAATTTTTCAAAATGCACTTAGAGACTTGAAACTTGTTTTGAAAGAAGCGTAATATCAATTCAAACAAAAAAGTAAATCATGACGATTTCCTAACTATTATAGTTTTTGCACATTATCAACTTATTTGTTCCAGAAATTGCTTGTCATGATTCGACGATTCTTGTGGACACGATTCAGCCCAAACCGCTAAAGCTATTACAGCCAAACTTGCCAGCCTGATAGAGCTTCATGTGACGATGCAACAATAAGCTTTTGGGCTTAATCGGCATAAGCGTTAAAGGCACAGTAGGATCGAAATTTTGAAAAATTAACATGGGAAGTTTTTTCAAAATGCACTTACAGACCTGAAACCTGTTTTAAACGATAGGCAATTACATCATGAGCAAAAAAGCAAATCACGGCGAATTCCAAATTAGCATACTTTTTGCACATTATCAACTTCTTTCCAATAATCGCAATTTTCAGATAAAACATGCCGCTGAAGCTTAATGCAAATTTTCAGGGCAGGTAGCTAACATCACTATCTTTGTACTGAATGTGCTTTTTATGCGCTGAATCCTTTTGTCGTCGCTTGCGACTATATTTATTATTATTATTATTATTATTATTGTATTGGATTATGGATACAGAAAACTATCGAGTTTTTACACGCATATGCCGACACTTGAGGAGAGAAGTGCTTGTGAACTATCAGTGTGTAGCCTGTCATTATTATTTGAATAAATCAACTACTTTGAATGAATGATGACCATATGACGACATGTTAAGTTACTCAAACTGACTCGGTCATATTCTAGTGTCAATCGCTATGAAAATCTAAATTGCGACGTTCACAGCAATATTATCTTTGGAATTTACCAATTCTTACCAGGCATTTAGCAGTTGTTTCCTCGGCATCTCGTGACTAAAGCCCAGCCGTCCTCCTGGGGAAATTACATCGCTCAAAATTCGCCCGCAGACAAACTCAGCAAGTGCAGCCATGTTGTTTATTCTGTCACTGTGCGCAATGAAACGCGCGAACCAGTTACGTTGGTGATTCCATTATGTCCGAACATGCGCACTGGGCTTTGACCTAGATTATGTCAACAGCGAATTTCCGCTGGCCACCAGCGGGATTTTTAAATCCGTTGAAATCGCTCTTTCTGTATACAATCTGTCCGTAAAATCGCGCTAAATATATCGTACGAAGTCCGCTCTTTCATTTAAAGACATATAATTTTTTTCCCATAGGCGTAATGTTAAAGGGGACATTATGGTTTTAATCTTCATATGTATATAAGAATAGATTATTCAAAGGACTTGCATATTCTTACAAAGTTAATGATTTTTTCTGTGTACGTATATATATTTATTCACATCTCCTATGTGTAATAAAACCACAACATCTAAATATATCAATAAATAAAGCTAGCATACACTGTCCTGAGCTAGATTTACAGGTCTATTTATAAAACAACTTTATCATAAATGATCGCTAAATGTGCACATAAAACATGATCATATTATGTCATGGATTTTGTCTGGGACAGATTGTTGTGTATAAAAAGTAAGACAAAGGTAGATTTCATCATGTTCAGTCTATGTAATACAACAGCACATGTACATACACAAGCTTATTCATATTTAATATGTAATTAAACCCAGACCATGTATATTCATTCTCAGGTGAGCTCAGCATTGAACAGGTTATGTTATGGAAGCACAATTTTATAATAGGACATTTTGTTCACAGCTACGAGTTACCATGTGGTAATGTTAAATATATCATTTTCTTTTGATGTACATGTATATGTTTTGTATATGACCTATATCATATATAATAAAACTAGTGTAACAAAATTTATACAATGAGATAATCAACATTATTTCAAGAAAATAACTACTGACAGCCAGATATATCTTGAATGTGTCAATACAATGTGATATTATTACAACACTTCAATATGTCAACTACATTGACGACCATATACATGAACAAACTTTTAATCATATACAATGAAACCACAGTATAAAAATATTTTTATACAATGAGATAATGTTTCATGAAAATAACTACGGACAGCCAGATATATCTTGAATGTGGATGTGTACATAAAATGTGATATTATTACAACACTTCAATATGTCAACTACATTGACGACCATGTACATGAAAAAACTTTTAAACAAATTTAATAAAGTTTGAGAGACAGCAAATTATTTGTTTCATTATTTCAATTGATCTGATCATGTTTCTAGAACCTTGATTTTTGTTTTGCTACAAGTTCTGATTTTGGGGGACACGGAATCTTTGCTATTGACCTTGAGATTCTTCTGGGGTCATCCTCTCTTGGTTGTGCTTTCCTGTTTGTTGGGAGAGGGTCCTTGACCTTCTCCTCAAAGATCATGCACTGTAGGTCATATTTGTAGGAGTACCCCTTGTCGATCTTTAGAGGTCTTGTGCTCCAACTCTTTGCACGTTTGCTGTATCTTGGTTTCTGTCTGAAATTATGAATTGAAACTTAATAAAAACTAGAAATGAAAATAGTTGAAACTTAAAAAAAAAATAGAAATGAAAATGTGCAAAACATAAAATGTGATTTGATTATTTATTTCAAAAGAGATAGTACTAGAAAACTAACAAACCTTGAATCACCATTTTCGTCCACAAGATCAGGTCTGTGCACATGATGATTGAAGTCAATGGCGGCTAGCAGATTTCGTGCACGATAACCAGGGAACCTGTTGCAAATAAGAATAAAATTAGTTAAAAATGGAAAATAAAAGATTAGAGAAATGTTTATTATAGATTTTGGTCAAATGAGTCAACTAAATTTCACATTTGGAATAGAGCGGTTCTGAAGATTACATAATTTCAATTTTATGTCACTTATTCTCGGAGGGGTTACTTCACATAACCTCAATAACTGTCTTGGTGTATATGCCTTCATAATAACTGCCTCATTAAAAATGTTTGCTTGTAATGATAATTTTCTTAGGAAGACAAGATTAATTCTATGGATGAACAACTTCTTTATTGGATGGTGGCGGGGTTTCGGTATAGATTCTTATACTTAGACTTATAAGAATCTATACCAAAACGTTGCCACCATCCAATAAAAAAGTTGTTCATCCATAGAATTACTCTTGTCTTCCTTATACCATGAACTCCTAGAATGCCACTCAAACAGCACAGCTGATAATTTTCTTTGCATCTCATTCATAAGATGTACATAAAAACAAAATCCCCACGCTGTTTTAAAATCAACTCCCTCGCATAGTTTATTTGAAATAACGTAATGAGGATGATATACATGTTTACAGACGAAATACCACCTACCCATCCAGTCTTTATATGACTGGTGAATGTTCATGTTTCTTATGTATTTAAATTTTACTCACTATAACTCAAAGGTACATAAACTTTTTAAGTGATGAAAGCAAAATTTTGTCGACTTACTGGTATGATTGTCTCTTTGAGCAGTACATCAGAATGTGGTTGTGGAAGACCTCCAGGCTGCCAGTGTGTCTGTAGAAGAAATGTAATTTTGTAACAAGATTTAGGGCTAAGATATCAACTAAAATCTCATACCATAACTGAGTATTCCAACCATTGTGTTATACTTCATCTACTGAATATGGTTGCCCTGTAAGGAAATATATGACTTATAGGAATTTTTCATAATGAACTTCTCAAGAATTTACCAAATATTTAAAACAGTCTCCAACAATGTCTTACAAAAATGATGGCAGTGAAAAGGGAAGAAGTGACTTACCGAAAGTTTGTGAAATGAACCATCCCTTTCATCAGTCTTCTGTCCATCACCACATCACGAAGTATGTCCATAGACTCGCTCTCACCGTTGAACCAGGGCTTCTTGTCGTCATCATTATTGAGGGGTGCATGGGCACACTGTCCATCGGTCTTGAATAATATTCCAATCCCCACAGAGTGCTATATTGTCTGTTTGAAATGATCTTATAAGTACATCGATATATTCGTAAAAATCAGGATTGTCCGTACTCGGCCCATAAATATTTACTAAAGCTAATTTGAAATCATTGATAGTAAGCTCTAATCCAATTACATTATCACTGTCATCTCTATGCTCAAAGTCCACTGTAAAATCTAAATTACTTGATACCAAGATAGCTACACCCCTTGCATTGCTCTTATTAGAATTTATGTAACAGTGTTTATTTCCCCATTCCTGTTTAATGTTCTGTTCAAGTTGTGGAGTAAAGTGGACATCTTGTAAGCAATAAATTAATGATCGTTTTTTCCTAAGGAAGCGGAATACCTCTTGGCGTTTCAGTCTATCATGTAACCCTCTACAGTTATACGATGTTATCTTTACAGTATTATGCATTGTTCATTAGGTTGATATTGTTGAATAAGGCAGTGAAGAGATGGTAGAAGGAAGCAAGACTAGATGGTTAGAAGAGTTTTGTTTAACAAGATGAATGTAGACTGTAGATGTTGAATACAAGATTTGTAGTATGTCAAATATATTGAGTTGCTCTGAATTAAAATGTTGGTTTGGAAATGTTGATGTAAATTTCTGGTTTGGGAGAGCTTTATGTTTGGTGATTGATACCATTAAGTAAAAGAAAAAGCATTCGGCCATACAGGAAAGAAGGGTTTATAGACGGTGCTATGAGCTTTTGCTCGGCTACCCCTTTGACAAGTTAAAGGGAACGTAATCAAAACGAAAAAAAGTAAAAGAAAGGGCAATTTACACAATTGGTAAAGACTTTGGATCTTACACAAAGTACAAGCTTGTCTTAGTACTTTATAACAGTTGGTAAACAGTGTTTGCTGTAAGCGAAAGAAAGGGGGGAAAAAACCTCTTGAGCCCGTAATTGTTGTTAAAAAGATAATTCGTAGGTCAGGAATGTGTCACATATTCGTGTACATCGGTCCTCAGGTAATAGCGTGCCACAAGCATGCATGTTGTGCCATGTTCGTCACGTGTAAATGTGTTGTATGCACAGCGTGAACTACTTAACAAGCTAAGTAAATTAATATGCTGGGCATTGTAAATCAAACATACATTCAACCGAAACTAAGTATGCAACAACAGCATTGATAAATACAGCTACAAGCTACAGAACATACGTAAAAATACACATTGTCAAGCGTATGAATATACCAGCAAAAAATAACCGCGCAAGAACGACGGAGTACTCGTTTGCTTGTCGACGCTTAAGTCATAAATTATACATTATTAAGAATTAGTGATAATGATAGACAGTCTAAGTGATAAAGAAAAGTACTCACATTAGGGTCCACATATTTGGAAACAATGGTAATCCACAATAAGGAAAAAAAAACAACGACACACTACACACAGTCCTCAGGCACAGACACACCACGTGGTTATAGCACAAAATTTAGCGCGGGATAAGCATGCATGCTGTGCGTCACGTGTAAAAAAAACACAGCGAAATTACATGATCCTATAGTCATCAAACATTGGTTTGTAGACATAAATCCGTATTTTGATAGTAGAAAAATTGTCAATTAAAGAGAAATTGTTACTTTGGGCGGAAAACACTTTTAGCTTTGACTTTTATTCGTATTTTGTCCAGGTCGATCTCGTACTTGTTGGATCTTTTGTTTCGATGGCAATGTCAGTACCGATCAGGCGTACACGGGTCCAGAGTCCATCTCGCTTGCGGATTTCGTTTGCTTGTCTCCCCAAAATAGCACGTTTCTTCTTGAGCATAGGGGGTAGATCAGTCTGTACACTCTGTCCAGTTCCACGGAGGAAGGACCGTGCTTCCAAAACAGCCTCTCAATCCGGCATATATAGGAAAGTGGCAATAATACTGCGAATTGGAGACGGGTTATTTTTGCGTTGATATTCCGATAGCGTAAGTCTGTGGACAGTTTTGAAAAAAATGTCGTTTACACACTGTTCCGTGAATTTTAGGGAGGTTATAAGAAAGGACCGCAGAGCTCTCTCAGTGTTTTCTTGTGGAGATTCGGGCACGCCATAAAATAAAAGATTGCTTTTTCTGTCGTGTATGTCTTTTAAAAGCAATTGTTTTTCAAGATAGGCGTTCGACTGTTGACTCAGAGATAGTTTGTCGCGCAGGGATTTGAGCTCATCGTCGTGAACGGCTACCTCATGTTCAATGCTCTCGACTTTAGTTTTAACACTGCCAATGTCGGCCTTTAGTGATTCAATTGAGCTTTGCAAGTCTTTTTTCATTTCAACCATAAGATTTGAAAGTCTACTTTCAGAGGCTTGCACTATTTCCTCGAACGACGGGTTTCCACCCGAGCGAAGTCGACTCGTTGACATATTGTCTGTTTCAGTTGAGTTCATTAAAGTAGCTATTTGCAAAAGTTGTTCTCACCAAATAACTTACTTTTGATGTTGATGGCAAACGTATAATGTCGTTTCGTAAAGCAAGTGATGTATCCCTGGTAAAATATTGTAGATGAAGACAAATTTGTGGCGGGGTAGCCGGAGCTCGTCAGCACACGTCTTATCCCTCTACATGCGCAACCGGAAGTCAATTTGTTTATTTCCCTTGATAGATAACTGAAATACTGACTTAACATGAAGTCATTTTATCCAGTCATTTGTCCAGTTTCTATCATAAATCTCGACCTTTTCCTGTTCATTGTCACTATGCTAACTGATTAATATTGATGTTAATTTTCAGAAACAACCACTTCTTGTCTATGAAATAACACCATTTATGAAGTTTGACATATTTGACCCCAACGACATACTGTGCGCCCCTTTAAAGAGCCACTCCATGAGTTGTTGGAGTCATATATGCCAAACTTAATCAATGGTGTCATTAGATCGCGAAATATCGACTGTTACCAAAATGACACATTTTGAAGCTTATCGTTTTTTCAAAGTGACAATATGAAGGTAGAACGTCGTAATTATGATCGAAAACCGGACAATGGTGCGCGTCAAATAGTGAAACGTAATTTTGGAGACTTATTTAAAACAACCAGGAGGGCAGTTAGGAGTTGATAGTGTTTGTTAGGTCAAATAACTACTATCCATGTATATAGGACGTGATATCTACACCTCTCTGCATTTATAAGGCTGTTTTTAGATTTTCATTGAAAACCAGTATTTGTCATATATATGTCTTTTGGACATGAAAAGTTAAGATGTTTTGATTTCATATCACCACATATGACATATAGGTTCGTATCAATGGTAAATAATATGTTAAGAAAATCACGTAGTGGCTCTTTAAAGAAAGACAATCTGTTAATTGGACCAGTGCATTAGAATTTAAGTACCGGTAATGACCGTTTCTTTATGCCCTTGCCAAATAAACACATCATACATTGTAAATATGATGAGTGGTTTATCATTTGGGAAGTTCAGCCCGCAGTGCCAAATAGATCCTACCTGAAGTGAGTAGAGGGCTGGAAAATTCATCCAAGTAAGCAACAATTGTCAAAATGATGTATAGCAACTTTAGGGTTAATCAGTACAACTAAATTTGAAGCTTGTTAGATAAACTTCCATTGTCTTTATTGTTTGTGAACAAATGTTTTAAGATTGTATAAAGATGCTTAGGAATTGGTTGTTCAATTCACTCTGTTTCAGCAGAAAAAATTCTATCATCAAACACCAAAATGAGAAAATCTTGTTTTCTGTTAAGAGGGCTGTTTAGCGCAGTGCATGTGTTTAGCTTCAGATCGAAAGGTCTGGGGTTCTTATCCTATCATGACATGGCATTTACCACATTTGTCCACTTGACCACAAATCTTAGTGAAGTCAGCTTTAATCATTACTGAATGCATCTGAATTCTTTTCAAAGCTTTTATGGTTAGGAATTATTATTTTATTAATATATTATTTATTCGACATTATTGTTCAAAGAATGGCAGTCATCAGAACTGTGTTTTTGCTTCTTCACCATGTCACCTGTCTTCCTCTTTTTTAAATTTAACTTGCATTTTGAATTGACAAAATTGAAAGAAAGGGATTCCAGAGGCATGGTGAGAGTAAGATACTTAGCCAAAGGGAAACCCCACTTGCTGAAACCAGTAGGAATACTTTTATCTCACACTGTCACAAAATTATACCATAGATTTCATTAACAATAGCTGTTTATTACCAATCATGGAAAGGAAGAAATTTGCAGCTGGGTTTCTCCTTAGCATAAGGAGATGGTTAGTTCTTATTACAGAGCTGCATCTCTACATTGGCACATTAAGTCAACACCGGGGTCAGCTGGCCAGGAGATGTATTGACCAACACATGAAAAGTCTTTGCTGGGAATAAGAGAATTAATTCCTGCCAATTTATCATCAGCACCTAGTTCTTCCAATGGTCAGCTTCCTGACCTTCAGACTTGAGCCTGCACTCCAGTGATAGGCTGCTTTTGTCATAATTTGTTTAGTAATCATCTTGTCTTTTGTTTAAGTGAATAGGTTTCTGTGATAAACTGGAATCTTGTGTAGTTTTTTGGGGAAGATTTCCCAAAACTTTGTTGAAAACGTAGCACCTATGCAGTACATACTTTTTCACCAAACTTGATTGATAGGATCCTTGAATTGATTTTGAGAAAAAAGTAAACTTTGCACATTAGCTCCTTAGCACATACAGATCTAATACTATTCACAGTAGTTATGAGGAGAAGTCAATAAGTTCATACAAGTGAGTATTGATACACCCCTGAAAGAGCCTGATTTTATTAATTTTAGAGCATGTCTTAAGTTCATATATTGTTATCCACAGTTCACCATAAAGCTGTTTACATTACATCTAACAGGCATGCTGCCATCATGTATCAAGCAAATCTTTCTACTATCTCTGTCTTTTGGAATTGCTGCAAAAACACTTAAAAAAGTAGTTTTACATTCTGTTAAAACATAGTTCAAGAACAATTTCATTCTTAATAACTATTTCTACCCTATTTCTTATAACCCCGCCTTAAAGCGTTAGCCCAGGTATACAGCGTGCATTCTGTCCGTCTAAGTCTGTCTGCTGATCTGTCCGTCCCAGAACTTTGCAGAAGCATATACTCATATGTATCTCCTAATAACTATTTCTACAACGTCTTTATCATATCTCCAACTTTAAGCGTAAGCGCAGGTATATAGCATGCATTCTGTCCGTCCATCCCAGAACTTTGCCGGAGCATATATATGAATCTCTTAAACTATACATGCTAGCTTTACCAAACTTCATACACATATCAGTCATGATACCTAGATAACCTTTCTGAGAGTTAGACCTGCAAAATGAACTTTGATTTGGGCAGTCTCTTTGGAAACATGATTAAAACAGTTATTGTGCGACAAAATTGTCTTGAGTATATCTCCAAAACTTTACATTCTAGATTTGTTAAAATTGATACATGTATCATTTGTGAGCCTTTGATGTGCCTTTTCAGGGTAAGACCTGCAAATGAGGTGTTTTTTTGCAGTGTCCATGGAAACATTACTAAAACAGTGACTCTACGAGGAGTCTTTTATGTTGATGACATTTTCTCCCTTCTTCTTAGTAAACTCCATTGTCTTGCAATTTTACCCACTGTAAATCAATACATATGATGTTCAGCTTCCTATTTTGAAATTCTCTGTCCTAAACGGGGAGCAGGGGTATGTGAACTCCGCTCATTTCAACTTTGTTATTATTTGCTGACCTATGATTTGTGTATACTTATCATGAATTTCCAAATTATCAACATCATCAAGTAATTTAAAACCATGTTCATCGCCTGATAATATGTAGTCTCTATCTACATCATCAAGCGGCAGCAAATCCCCTCCTTAAAGTTAGAAAAAGATGGAATCAGAATCTACTAGTTTTTTTTACTTTTGGTACCCTGCCTTTGACCTCTGATTGTTGTTGAGGTCTGGTTGATGCCAGTTATGTTGCTGACCTGTGTCCATCTTTATGACAGGCGATGCATGTGCCCCTGTAACAGGCCAAACTTTCCCCCTGGCCAGACTTTCCCCGGGGAAGGTTTGGCCTAGGACAATCTTTCCCCGGGGAAACTTTGGCCTAGGCCAGACTTTCCCCCCCCTGGGCTCAATCTTCCCCGGGGAAACTCTAGCCTAGGCCAAACCTTCCCCACCCTTGATTTTACCTACACCTTTTTCTATTGCTTCACTCATAGCAATTTGGACCCTAACTAATACTTACAAATCCTTTCTTCTTTTATCTATAGTGTATTCACTTATATTGTCAACTTTTTTGCCTTTCATCCATATTTTCAACTGATAACATTCTGGTCTAACTAGGCTACTTTCACAAAATTGCTTGTTTTCATTCTATATTGTGAGAACTATATACAGGTGGGTGTTTATCTAAAGGGGGAAATTCTGGTTAAGCTAGGCTATTTCTTCCCCACCCTTGGTATTTATGTAGAGTTTGAAACTGGCCTACCTGGGCTATTTCTTCCCCACCCTTGGTATCTATTTAGAGTGGGGTGACTCTGGCCTAGCTGGACTATTTCTTCCCCACCCTTGGTATTTATGTAGAGTTGGAAACTGGCCTACCTGGGCTATTTCTTCCCCACTTTTGGTATTTATTTAGAGTGGGGCGACTCTAGCCTAGCTGGGCTATTTCTTCCCCACCCTTGTTATCTATATAGAGTGGGGCGACTCTGGCCTAGCTGGACTATTTCTTCCCCACCCTTGGTATTTATGTAGAAATGGAAACTGGCCTACCTGGGCTATTTCTTCCCCACTTTTGGTATTTATTTAGAGTGGGACGACTCTAGCCTAGCTGGGCTATTTCTTCCCCACCCTTGTTATCTATATAGAGTGGGGTGACTCTGGCCTAGCTGGACTATTTCTTCCCCACCCTTGGTATTTATGTAGAGTTAGAAACTGGCCTACCTGGGCTATTTCTTCCCCACTTTTGGTATGGAGATTAAGGATGTACACCACAGAGCAACAACATTGCACTAACAGGATTTAAGGCCTTCTCTCACTAATTAGCTTTTCTAACTTGTAAATTCTCATCCAAAAATGAGTTGAGAAGCTGATCATGATATGTTTCGTCATTGAACTGGTAAATATACCATTCCCAACTTTTAATGTTCCTCCATGTTCACAATGGAAGACATCCGCTCTCCCTCCTATAAATAAAGACAGAGGGTGGGGAAGAAATAGCCTAGCTTGGCCAGATTCTCCCTCCTACAAATAAAGACTGAGGGTGGGGAAGAAATAGCCTAGCTTGGCCAGATTCTCCCTCCTACAAATAAAGACTGAGGGTGGGGAAGATATAGCCTAGCTAGGCCAGAATTTCCCCCCTGAAAATAACTAACAAGGGTGGGGAAGAAATAGCCTAGCCTAGGCCAGACTTTCCCCCCGAAAATGAATAACAAGAGTGGGGAAGAAATAGCCTAGCTAGGCCAGAACTTCCCCCCTGAAGATAAATAACAAGGATGAGGAAGAAATAGCCTAGCTAGGCCAGAACTTCCCCCCTGAAAATGAATAACAAGGGTGAGGAAGAAAAAGCCTAGCTAGGCCAGAACTTCCCCCCTGAAGATAAATAACAAGGATGAGGAAGAAATAGCCTAGCTAGGCCAGAACTTCCCCCCTGAAAATGAATAACAAGGGTGAGGAAGAAAAAGCCTAGCTAGGCCAGACTCTCCCTCCTTATATATGAAGACTGAGGGTGGGGTAAAAAATAGCCTAGCTAGGCCAGAATTTACTCCCTGGGCCTCCTTTCACAAAGTAACCTTAACTAAGGTTAACCTTAACTCCCATGCTTTAACATTGCACTAAGGTTACCTTAAGGACTTACGATCACCTTAAGGTTTTGTGAAACGAGGCCCTGAAAATGAATAACAAGGGTGAGGAAGAAAAAGCCTAGCTAGGCCAGAACTTCCCCCCTGAAGATAAATAACAAGGGTGGGGAAGAAATAGCCTAGCTAGGCCAGACTTTCCCCGAATAGAAAGTTAAACTAGTTAAACGAGAAAGGCAGAGAAGTTGTCAATGTAAGTTAATGTCTACACATTATAGATACAAGAACAGGATTTGTAAGTGTAAGTTAAGTTCAAATTGCCATGAATTTTGACAATAGAAAATAGGTATAGGTAGAATCAAGGGTGGGGAAAGTTTGGCCTAGGCCAGACTTTCCCCGGGGAAGATAGAGCCCAGGGGGGGAAAGTTTGGCCTAGTCTAAACTCTCCCCGGGGAGAAAATAGCCTAGGCCAAACCTTCCCCCCCTGGGCTCTATCTTAGGCCTAGGCTATTTTCTCCCCGGGGAAAGTTTAGACTGGGGAAGAAATGGCCTGCTACACCGGTAAGCCTGCAATATTCTTAAAGCTACGGCAGAATCTCAGCACTATACTTTTAAAACGACGACCATTTCTGTGGTGTTTCTGCTGACCTTAAGTTAAGCAAGTTTGGTCCTTGTTGGTCAATTTCAGCTCAAGAAATTTCTTTGTGAATGCCAGCACTTGCCTGCTTCTACCTTTCAGAAAATAATTAACATAAATGGTTTTTGGATCGTACGATATCTAGAAGAACATCGGGGAGGGGACGATAAAGTCTCACTGCTTAAACTTAAACTTGAACTTGCGGGTACAGGTACACTGAAAGAGTGTTCCAGTTCCAATACATCTCCCTGGAGTTTTTGCTGTCTCAATGTCCGATGTTTTTCAATCCATTGTGACCAAGATGTGAAGTCTCAATGGCATGTATATTGTGGAACCAGTTGAGGTGATTTTTTTTGGCTGGTCTCACATTGTGATCATGAACACTTTGACCATGTGCTTTTTCATTATCACATCTTTTCTGTGCTAATTGACAATTGATGATTTCTGAGTGGAAGTTACAATATGACTGTGCCATGTCATGCAACATATGTGTTAACTAAAGTTGTTAACTGTAACCTAGTTACCTCATCTTGATTAGGAGCACTAACACAAATCACCTTCAGTCAAAATATATTTCATGTATAAAATAACACATCAGCTATGATCCCCAGGTGTATTGGAGGTTTTGAACTAAATGATACATAGCTTGAATAGCGTCCATGGAAAGGTATCTATAACAATTCTCCATTAGAAATCATTTTGTTATTTTAGTTTATCTCTTATATTTGGATGGTTCCTACATGATAGACTTCACTATAAGATGTTGCCTGTGTGGGTTGTGTGTTTCTAAAAATGGCATAATTAGATTTATGTTATTTTGTCCAAAGGATATCTCATAAACTATTCACCCTAGCTTCATCATGGTAGAGCATTTTTAACCATGACCCAGCAATGTGCATTTTCTGAATTTAGCAGATGTGTGAAATATTTTTTGGCGGCTTTAATGGAAACATGAGAAGACAGGAAGACAACTCTGCAGATATTTCACTGTGTTATGTTTCCATGAAAATAGTAATAACAGATTGTTTATAAGGTTTTAAAGTCAAATATTTAAATGGCATAATTTTCAACCAGAATTACCCGGAAGATGAAGGAATTGATTATCAACGATGCCTTTGACAATAGTGGACTCATCTCTGAAACTGTTAACTCATTTAACACTTTGTAATCAGTACCAAATCAATATATGTGCCTTTACTTTATTTTAAAGAGCCACTCCGTGATTTTCATAACATATATATATCATTTACCTAAATGTCATATGTGGTGATAAAAATTCAAAACATCTTAAATTTTCATGTCCATTAAACACATATGTGACAAATATCGGTTTTCCATAACAATCTTAAAACAGCCTTATTAATGCACAGAGGTGTAGATATCACTTCCAATATACATGGATACTAGCTATATAACCTAACAAACATTATCAACTCCTAACTGCCCTCCTGGTTGTTTTAGATAAGTCTCCAAAAGTATGTTTGACTATTTGACGCGCGCCACTGTCAGGTTTTCGATCATAATTGCGACATTCTCCCTTCATATTGTCACTGTAAAAAAACAATAACCTTTAAAATGTGTCTTTTTGGTAACAGGCGATACTTAGTGATGGAATGACACTATTGATTAAGTTTGGCATATATGACTCCAGCAACTCACAGAGTGGCTTTTTAACTTTTTAACCAAATCGGGAAGTATGCCAAAGACCTACAAAGCTAAATCTTGTATCCTGTCACCTTGGCCAATGTGAAATATGTACTTAGATGTTTTAAGCCTCTGAAAACTGTTTAAGAAAATTCATATTTTACCTCACATAATAAATTACATGAAATCAGTGGAGCTATAGAGACAATGGCTCTATTTGTTTCTTTTTTGTCCAAGATCTGCTGGCTAAAGTAGCCTTCATCTTGTGTGCAGGTTCCCCAGTAGTTGCTATGAGGTTTAACACCGCTTTCAAAAGTATTCTACTTATATCACTGCCGCTAGTATTATTGCAGGGAGAAAGCCTGCAACACCATTGTGGCTATGCATTGCAGTGAAACCTGCAACCATCTGTTGGAACCAGCAAACCATGGATGGTACTGCACTGAAATTCAGTGTAACTAAAACTCTAAACTCAATTGTTAACTTCTATACCTGGAAACCAGAATGAAGTGTTTGGTATAGATATGTAGTTGATGGGAAAAGCTGAAAATCAGGTGATGCAAGATGGAGTGGACATGTACTTTCTGAAATAGAGCCAACACTCTCAGCCTACAGTTGCAAGCTGCTCAGCTTGACCCACCTAGGATTGCTTGATAAGCCATATTGCTTATAAAACCAAATAAAGTCACTGCTATCTATATCTGTAGCTTGGTGATTATCACACATCATATCGAACTCGGCTTATCCAAGTATTGGAGAACTATCACTATGTGAATATTGATTGCTCTGTGTGCCTGTGATGAGATATAGTTGTCTGAAAGTGCAGAGTGCCCTCACTGATCCATGCTGCCGCTAGTACAGCAGTCACCGGACGAGAGCAGGCTTAAGCTTGTTGTGCTGTAAACAGCCCAACTGCTCATCATGCTGAAAACCAACGTATATAATGTAATCTTGTAACAAATTCTTTTAGCGTTTAGGGATCAATCGATCATTTATTACAAGGGGGGTGGGCCGGGGGTTTTCAGGGGAGGGTCAGAAGAAAATATAAAGCCACCAGGGGAGGGCCATGAACAAAAATATGAAAGGTTGGGGAGGGACATTGAAATTAGACATTTATAAAACGTTAAAATCTTTCTGTAGGAATCTAAAGAGGGGCTGAAGCATTATCATAAAGGCTTTTTTTAAAATGAAAAAAAAACGGCCTCAATTTGAGCAAGACTGGTTTGTATTAATTCTTAAACTGATGCATTAATACAAAATCCTTATTCATTGTTCTTTATACTTATAGAACATAAAGTAGAAAAGTATTTCTGTTGGACTGAGAGTGTATACAAGTAGTTAATATACATAAAATGCGTTAGCTTCTGTTTGCTATGTTTTCATACAACATAGATGCATATTTGATACTTAGTAGACTCATACAGTTAAAGCAGCTAGTCAAATTATTTAAGAATTGACTTCAACATTTATTAAGTTCATGGAGGTATAAACTTAAAAACCGATGTGCAAACTGTGTGAATCCGCGTAGCAGATTTACGCAGAGTTTGCACATCGGTTTTTAAGTTTATACCTCCATGAACTTAATAAATGTTGAAGTCAATTTTTATAAATAAATATATACATACTAGTTGTTTTTAAAACATTTTATTGCTCTAAATATACATATTTGCACCAAATAAAGCTGCACTATATACGCGAATGAATTCAACGCTCAACAGCATGAAAGAGTTAAAATGTCAATCAAAACGTCATCGGATCCCTAGCCCCGCCTACAAAATGTTTATCAGCCAATGAAAATCTACAACGCACGTGGCCATGAACTTATCGGACGTCCGTCACACGTGGCCTTGACATTGCTAGTTCTCACAGTTGTAAACACAAATCGCGAACTCGGAGAGGAAACCAGCCGAATTTACCCTCGTAGATGCCATAAACTGCTGGTGTTATTATCTTGATCTAACGGAATCTGATTAAACAGCACACAGTTCTTAAACTTGTTGAGGAGCCAAGCTTAACTCTACTCATGAACTTAACGACATTACTTTGCCAACCTCCCTGCAACGGCCGCGAGAGCATTGAACAATGACATTTGCCTTCTGTGGGGTGGAACACGATCGGTTGTAATTTCTGATAGAGCTCTCTTGTTTATTATGAAAAGGACTACCTTTAGAACTGTTGACAACAATAATTATTTCATACTGAATTATGTTAATTTTTTGTTTACCTACTTTCAAGAAGTGGCATTGCACAAAGTGTTGCTTTTTTTAGAAAAACGTAACTTGTTTACAAATAGTTCCGTCGATAGGCGTGGCTTAAAATGATGTGATGTCACGAAATTAAGTTTATGGAGGTATGAACTGAACTTCTATTACCGTGTTCAGCGAATCAGATTGACGCAAAGCAATTGCTATTTATTTATTCATATTTGAATGTTTATATTAGTCTTTCTTAATGATGCAAATTTATGAAAATTTAACACTTTATCAAATGACTTGATTTGTGCAAATTTCTTTATATAGCCATACATTTTAAAAATATTTAAATGCATATTTACATAAATAAATTCCAATGTTGATATTTCATAAATTGGGAACATTTGCTGTATTCATACCTCAGCTTCCATACTTCATGTTTTTTGTTCCTCTCATAGCTATAAAACAATAATTGTAACATATACATGTTATTTCTATGAATCCTACATGTGCCTTTAATATGTTAAGTACCTTCAACAATTCTATAGATTGCTCTTTCGCTCACTGTTAAAAGTGGGGAGATGTCAGTGAGCAGTGCTCACCTATTTTATTATTTATAGAAAAAAACCCATTGTGATTTGAAGTTTAAAATGAATAAAGAATGAACCTTTAAAAGTAAAGTTAGAATGCATTCCTTCAACTTTGAAAGAAAAACTCTATGTTAAACATATTTAGGTATTATAAGAATGGCATTCAAAACCTATTTTCAAATGCAGTTGATGTACTAAGATGCTGGCTGTAAACTAATTTCTAATGAAACTGAATTCAAAACACTGTAGACAATTATCAGACATGTTAAACCCATCAATGGAAGGGTAAATTTGTTTCTTTTCAACATTCATGTAAGTGTTATTTTCAAAGGAGAAACTTTAAAGTATCAAAGAAAAATTTTTGAATGGAAAACTTAACATAAATCTTCAAAGGATCAATTTCAAGTTTCGGAGACATGATTTGGGGGAGAGTCTTAAAAAACTGGCAAAAAAACACGCTTAAATGGGAAGGGCCATGAAGAAAATTACGAGTAGGGGGGGCCACATTTTCATATACAATCCCCCCCAAAAAAATCCCGGCGTTCAGACCCGAAATCTTTATAAAAATCTTTTTCTCCAAAACCAATTGACACAAGTGGTGCCACTTGTGCCAATTTTGAAGGTTGATCTTTAAAACATTTATGAGCATAATGAAAGTAAGGATCTTAAACAATCATCTGTTTGACAAATGTATTACCAATGATCTGCTGAGGAAATTTTTCAACTAAGTATATGAGAATACAGCCTCGTACCTATTGTTCATTATATTTCACACTTTTGCCATTTGGTGGTGATGAAGACAACTCTGTCTGCTTGTTAGTTTTAGTATTTAAATGCTGACTGAGAGTATTTCCAGGAGATATAAGAGAGCAAATATGTAGGAGTGTGTAAGTGAATTAACATATAGTTAATCCCTAACTGCTATTTTTTAATCTGTTTTCTATTTTGTATCATGATGTAAGGAATATGATATGGTTTTATCATGATGTTAGGAATATGATATGGTTTTATCGATTTTCTTCCAATTTAATTTTAAGTCATCTTGTTTAATGCAATGATGCCTGTCAATCTTGGTAATGTATTTCACCTGGAGAACTAGCAGGTGTATACCTAATCTTGAACATCAACAATATAAATTAGCTGATTAGCTACAGAGCCCACAGCTCAAATTTTTATTATTTTGAAGTTTATTGTAAAGAGCAATTTGATTAGAATCAATCATTGATGTGTTTCCTACCTGAAGAATTACATGAATTATTAAGTTAGAAAAAGATAATTGAGTATGTGACTTTGCACAGGGGGCTGTATATTATCCTGCTGACATACTTTTAGCAACTCGGTAAAACCCAGCTTTTTTGACTGAAGCCAGAGAGAGAACTGGCTCACCCTACCTGTGTGTGACAAGGGGGCTATTTATACAGTTGCTTTATGTGAATGTACTTCCTAGAAGCAGGACTGGCTACGTAGTTATGTGATTTGGGACAATACCATGATAGTGAAACAAGAGTACCAAGCTAGATAGAGTTGGCAAAGCTACATTACTGGGTAGAAGTGGTACTAAAGCTACATAACTGGACATTCTTCTGCTTCTAGAGCCTTTGTGTAGCCAGTGTCCAGCAAGGAGTGCTGTGTGTAAGCTGATCAGGACCGACAAACAGGTCAAGTCACCCTGTTTACTTACCTTCCGCTACAGTATTTAGGGGACTCAATCTAGCAACTGCATTAAGTTTGAGCAAATGATTTTGAAAAAAAATTGCCATGCTGCTAGGTTTAATGTCAGTTAAAAGCATTTGTTTTCTCTGTATTGATCCAGGTATTCATACATATAGTGGCAGGTAGGCAAGTAGCATGGAGTACTGCCCTTGTGTTTCCTTACGTTGGGTACGTTAAGCTTCTCTCACCCCTCAGTCTCTCTTATCATTACCAACCCTAGCCTGTCCTACAGCTAATCAGCCTAGTTCATGTCTTTTCAGTGTCCTTTGTTTAAGAAGCTTTCTCATAATTTTGAGAGAAACACAAACCCTAAACCTAAATTTCACATACAGTTATAAGGTTTGTTTTGATATGATAGGACTCGCAACAAACAAGAAAGGGTATTAAAGTTGATAGCAATTTTAGAATATGAGAGTGATTTGTAATTTTGTACCTTTTGATAAGCATATGTCCTCCTAAGATAATTTATCAGTTATTATCAATACAGTATGTTAAGCTGTGTGATATAGTCATTGCCTTCTCTGTCCAATGGTATGTCAGTTTGCCAATCTTTTTCTATTTCCAGTTGGTGTCTTGATATTTTCAGATTGCTTAAAAAAAAATGTGTTTCAATGGAAATATTTTTTCGATTCAGACTCGGTACAGGGATAAGTTTGTTTCCCAAGCAGATTTGAAAAAAAACCACATTAAATATATCCTTTAAAAACTTGCTTGTGCATTACCTGAAGTGGTGACTTTAAGATTTCTTAAATTTCAGCTCATCTGGTCTAAAAGACCCAATGTAGTTATGGCATAGTAAACATTTCACATTTTCAACTTCTTCTCCAGAACCATTGACTCAAGAAATCCGAAACTTGTGTACAGACCACTTGACTAATGGGGTTTTCAATTTATGGATTTGGTGACCCTTATAAAGCCTAAAAAACTGAAACCTTGTGAACAGTTTCCTTAGCTGATTGGGATTCTATTTTGATTCTAGATTTGGTGACCCTGTAACCTCTAATTGAGAGCCATAGGAACTCGCCCTAAAATCCTATTCTTGTCTTCTGTCTCTGAAACAAGAGGCCTAAAAACTAAAACGTTCTATCCATAAAGAGTCCTTAGCTGACATGGACTCTTTAATTGTTAGATTTGGTGACCCTATGATCTCAAATATGGGCCACAGGAGTCACACCTTTTCTTTTTCCGTAAGGAAAAGGCCTAGACAGCTTAATCTTATAATGTACAGACTCCTGAGTTGATGGGAATTTTAATTCATAAATTTGCTGACCTGGTGACTCTTTATAAGGCCCTAATTACCTATTTTAATCTTGTTCTTCACTATCAAAATGCGTGGAAAATTGAAGAATTGTGTACAACCTCCTTAGCTAAACAGAATTTGATTTTGTGACCCAGTGACCCCATATAACTTAAGGCCACAGAGGCCACACCCAAAAGATTTTATTGTCTCCTTTTCCAAAATAAAAGGACATAGAAAGCTAATCTTGTGCACAGAGTCCTCAGCTGATGGGGATGGGTTTGGTTATCCTCTGGCAGCTCACATGATATAGCCAGATGGCTCAATATTCTTTTCAATCTATACTTAGTGTTTATTTGCCTTTGGTATGGGTGCGTTCCTTATTTTGCATAACATTCGTAAATATATTCAGTTTTCCATCAAAATTTTGTTTCGCTCACTATTCAAATGTTACTATGTTCTATTAGTATGGTCATGAAACTTGACACATTTTACCACTATGAATAATGCCCTTTGTAAGTTTCCGTCCTTAATTTGCATAATTTATGCAAGCAAATTTCCTCAGTTTTTCATGAAATCTTGTTTGTCAGACACTGTTGAAATGTAAAGAAACTTGACACATTTAATCACTATGTGTAGCTGTGCATTTTGTATGTTTCTGTTCCAAATTTGAATCATTTATGCAAATTTTCTATGTTTCCATCAAATTTTGTCCCTCTTATAGCTCAGATACTAACTGTTGGAATGTAATGAAACTTGACATATTTAATCACTGTGATGTGAAGCCCTTCATTTTATGTAAATCAGATATTAAGGGACCAAATCTGGTAAAAGTACTTAGGCTCAATTTCACAGAAACCTTTAGGGCTATGAGTGCCCTTAACTCATTAACGCCGAGAGCCGCGTATATGCGTCAAAATAATGAGATCCTCACAGCGAGAGCCGCATATAAGCGTCCTTTGATTAGCAGTTTCTCACAGCGAGAGACGCTTATGTGCGTTAATTGAAAGCACCTCTTATTCAGCGAGAGCCGCGTATGTGCGTCTGTCGTATAGTATAACAATGCACTTATTTTTTAAATCAGTTTAGCATCCATTAATGTAGATAACAGTTTCGTAAATAAGATGCTATCCTCAGGAAAGCAATAAGAAATTAAAATCGTTGCTCTTTGTGCAAAAATATACTACGTTTTGTAAATGAAAACATTTTGCATACGTTGGTCTTGGAAGAGAAAAATAAATACTTTAAAAGGAAGGTTTATTAAATTAGATGAAACGATTGGAGTCTTTTTAAAGTTACCAATTTTGAAACATTGTTAGATACATTTTATTTCTAAAACGCATTGAATTCATATATCTAAGACGAAACGAGAGGAAGCGTTATTATAAACATTTATGTACATGTATTCATAAATCATTTGTTAAGAATTTGAGGCTATTGAAAGTGACACTTTGATTTCACCTTTACTTCTTGAATGCATCACTTTGGGGATGTCATGTCATGAACTATCAATTTGATAATTGCATGTAATTGATATTTTGAACGCCAGTGTTGTTCTACTTTGAATACTATTATTGATATAAGAGTTTGTTCGAATATTACTTCACTGGACTAGCTGAGCGCATCCTATATCAAGCACGGTCAGTAGCGATCCTGTAACAATAATAGTTTTAGCATGTACATTATTTTTTTAATTCGACAATATGCTTCATAGATCCACGACCCTGTCTGCCATTGAATGGATACATACACATATCAAATTATAATTAGAGTTGACAACGTCCCAACAGAATAAATCACTGGGTCAATATTAATAATTACATTGGTTGATGTTACATGCTTTCTCTTAAATCGGGATATCATTTCCATAAATTCTTAATTGTTATTCAGATACCAACACACTGTATCTACTCAACATGGTGTGTAGATATGCAGTGTTTGTATTTACAAATAAAAATGCAAGTAAATCAACAAATGTGGAAATATGAGGTACGTTGCGTGTTTATGTGTTAGTACTTGCAAAGGAGTGAACAATATGCCGCCATCAAATCACTGTAGTGGTAGATTGAGAAAGACTATCTAACATGAAGATTGCCAAATTGCTTATAAGTGATATTTGGTTATATATATACTATATATATTATAATATGTAAGTGTGTACTGTTGTTTAGGTATAAGTATGAGAAATTGTCTCTCATAACATTTTTTTAAATGAATGAATGTTTATTTGTAATCATGGCCACATGGCCTAATGTACAATAATCATGTATACATAAGGTCACTGCGCATGGACATTAAAATGATTGCTTACATAGGTAAATTACGTTTAAGATAAATTGCACCATTTTGACCAATATAAAAGGTGCAATATCTAATGTATGTTATATTCCTGTAAAGTATCAATATTCAGCACCTGCATCTATCTTCATGAAACTATAAAACAATCAAGACTTTATGGCACAAGGTTAGACAGTTTCCGTTCAACAGTCGCCACAAAGGCTGTCGCTAAAGAAGCGGTGCTTTGAGCTAATTGGTCTCGCTACAGCGAGCAGCGTCTTTGGTCAGTGGCCCAGGCGTTGAGCCGTTTAACTGTCTCGGCGTTAATGAGTTAACTCGTAGTAATAACACTGATTTAACCTCACGTTAGTATAGTCTGTGAAAATAGACCCTGGCATATAATGCATGGATTATAGCCATTGGCTCTAAGCAAGCCTATTGTCTGGAGCATATCTCTCAACCTATGTTAACTATTTTCTCTATACTTAATACACATGTCAAACAATTTTCTTAAAATCTTAAGAAATCTTCTTGCATAGGAAACCAATTTGCATAGGAAGCCAAAATGTTGAGAATATTATCTTTGTGACATCAATACTCAAATTTGTAAATCAATGATGTGTAGGTAGAAGTTAATAGCTTGATTAGCTTTTAACAAATTTCAGCACAAACTTCACTATCATTGTTCAGAATATTTGACACATTTCTGACTTGACAGGAGATACTAATATTAGTATACTTTCATATCTGGCAATGTGTTGGGAAAAGAAGCAGCATTTGGTGCTAAGATATGATTCTATTTATTGTGAGGGAGTTCTTGTGTTTTTTTCAGGTGTAATCTGATTGCGGAGTGAGACGTGCAGCATGAGGGACTGCAGCCAGTGAAGATGTATAACAGACCTGTGGGCCATACCACAACCCTTCTGGCCCTCATTCTCATTCTTGCTCTATCTGCTGCTAGTGCTGCCTTCCTCTTTGACAGCAGGGGAAGTAAGTCAGCATTTACCATATCAAGATTAAACACTTTTTCTGGCTCAACTCAGTTGTTGATGCCCACAATCCTAGATTATAGTCCTATATATCAGATACACAATATTTCATAAGCTATCAATATTCTTGTGTTTTTTGTTGCTTAAGATACCAAAGCAAATGAAGTGAGACTTGAAATATTTGACATATATTTTAGCCAATATTTTTTTCTGTTTTTGTCTCCAACAGTCCAAAATGGTTTTGTTTTTGGGCCATATCTTGAAAACCATTCAAAACTGATTTTTAGAAGTTTTTCTTGGTATGTGGTTAGACCCAGTAGTGGAGTTGTGCCTTTTGCTACTTTGAGTATTCTGGATTTTATACTTATCTGGTTTCCATGGAACAAATTTGAGCTTAGTGTAAGAACTTTTTGCTTTCCATTGTGTGCCATATCTCAAAAGCTTCTCAATATTTTTAAACGAAAGTCGGTACATGGTTTGACTAAGTGGTGGAGTTGTGCCTTTTGCTACTTTGGTTATTCTGACTTTTTATTATACCCCCGCCTTGCAGCGTAAGCGGGGGTATGTAGCGTTCATTCTGTCCGTCTGTCTGTCCGTCTGTCCGTCCGTCACAAATCTTTGTCCGCAGCATATCTCCTAAACTATACATGCTAGCTTCACCAAACTTCATACACTTATCAACCATGATCCCTAGATGTGCCTTTTGATGGTTAGACCAACAAATGATTTTTATTTTTTGCGGTTTCCATGGAAACATGACTAAAACAGTGACTCTATGACCAAGTCCTTTGTCCGGAGCATATCTCCTAAACTATACATGCTAGCTTCACCAAACTTCATACACTTATCAACCATGATCCCTAGATGTGCCTTTTGAGGGTTAGACCAACAAATGATTTTTATTTATTGCGGTTTCCATGGAAACATGACTAAAACAGTGACTCTATGACCAAGTCCTTTGTCCGGAGCATATCTCCTAAACTATATATGCTAGCTTCACCAAACTTCATACACTTATCAACCATGATCCCTAGATGTGCCTTTTGAGGGTTAGACCAACAAATGATTTTTATTTTTTGAGGTTTCCATGGGAACATGACTAAAATTGACTCTATGACCAAGTCCTTTGTCCGGAGCATATCTCCTAAACTATACATGCTATCTTTACCAAACTTCATACACTTATCAACCATGATCCCTTGATGTGCCTTTTGAGGGTTAGACCAACAAATGATTTTTATTTTTTTTGCGGTTTCCATGGAAACATGACAAAAACAGTGAATTTATGACTAAGTCGTTTGTCCGGAGTATAACTTCTAAACCTTACACGCCATATTCACCAAACTTCATACACTTATCAACCATGATCCATTGGTGCACCTCTTGAGGGTAAGACCAAAAAATTATTTTTGTTTTTTGCGCTTTACATGGAAACGTTACTAAAACAATGACTATCTGACAAAGTGCTTTTTCCTGAGCATATCTCCTAAACTATACATGCTAGCTTCAACAAACTTAATACACTTATCAACCATGATTCCTAAGTGAGCTTTTTTAGGGTAAGACCAACAAAGAAAGCCAGACAATAGTTTGAAGCGGGGGTATGTGAGCTGTGCTCACTTCTTTACTTGTTTTTAAGATGAATATGTTCGATTGAAAATTGAGGTGGGGGACATCACAGTGAATCACATGCACTGATTTCTCATTATGAAAATCAGTGCTTCAGCCAGGCAGCGCCACTGCGCCATTCACGCAAAAAAATACATATTGCCGGTAAGTTTAAAATCTACTGCATATGTATCGGCGCAAATAATGATTGCAAGATGATCAATCTCACTTTCGTGTTTATGATTAGAACAATACTTCGTTTACTTATGAAAAAAACTGATCATTTTGGAAATGGAATTTGGTTCACGCATGCTCACTTGCTATCTTTGACCAACATCTGATTACACACAAGTTTAAACTGTCGACTTTCGCTTTGACTGAACGACATGTCATCATGAAACGAAGAATAACGGACTTCGGAACAAAACGAGGAACCTTCAGACATAGATAAAAGTGAAATCAAAGAAAACTTGAAAAAACGTTAGGTCTAGATCAACAATACTTTGCACACTTGTTAACCATAAGCTTCTCTACAGTTTGGACCACTTTTCTGGAATTCATTTTATTTGTCAACGTCATTTTTTGGACTTAGTTATATGGTGTACAATGGGGACAGATTTTCTCAGAAACTATTACTATTACTATTATGAAATTTTGGTTATGGATACACCTGTTGATACTCTTGATCAAGCTCGAAAGCCATTTCCTAAATTTTATTTTTTAAAGAGTTATGGCCCTTGATTGCTCAATTGGACTTGGAGCGATTAACAGATCTGTTGCTCCAATGGGGACAAGTTTTCTCAGACAGTATCACACTTAAGTGAATGAAATTTTGGTTTTGGACACACCTGTTGATGCTCTTGACCGAGTTCAAAAGCCATATCCGAAATATTATTTTTAACAGAATTATGGCCCTTGAATGTGCAATTTGATTAACAGATCTGATGCTCCAATGGGGACATATTTACTCTTCCACACCTCGGTGTGATATGTTCCCATTCTCTTAACATTGGTTCATTCTCATATCAACCTGTTATAACGTCTTCATCGGTTGTTTCTCCATATCGCCCTTGGGCACTATCACATATCATTCAATGGGCATACGTTATTATGTCCTTTTCTTTTATTTGAAGGCTATATGCCATATCCACCATCTACGCAGGTGGATGTTCAACCTACACAAACGATTAGACTTGTAAAATTTTGATAGTTTTACAAATTAAGTATATAAGACTTAACATTAGCGAAAGTGGGATTCGAACTCTGCTGGCGAGTAACGCCTTTACCATTTGAGCTAACAAGGATCCCTGCCTGTGACTGTACATTTTGTTGTGTCTGTACTGTTTTACCCTGGTATATATATTTTTATGTATGTGTATATATACATGAAAATTTATAGGTATAAGGTTATGTCTATTTCTAATTTTTAGAATAAAATATTTAGCTTTAAAATCTCAAGCAGCCAGATATTGTTGATATCCTATTGGACTCGTTCGGTCAGGACACATAAACACGCAAAGTAAAACGTTTAGAAATTAATTTTATAAAAACTATTTGGTTTGAAAACTTCGTAGGAGTGTCAGGCAAATAATGACCGGATTACTCCTCGGGCTAGCCCCCTCACGAGTTGTTTTGCCCTAATCGCTCGGCACCCGGTCATTATTTACTACTTAAACTATTACAGTGACTTTTAGTAAATCAGGTTATCCAGAATCATATTATTTCAAACTAGTGGTAGAAGAAATCAGACGGGCTGCTGGGGTATGTGAGCCATGCTTACTTTTTAGCTCATCAGGTCTGAAAGACCCGATGGGCTTATGGCATGGCATGGCGTCCGGCGTCCGTCCGTCCGTCCGTCCGTCCATCCATCAATTTTTCACTTTTTCGACTTCTTCTCCAGAACCAATGACTCTAGAGAGCTGAAATTTTATGTGCATAATCCTTGGCAAATGGGGATTCTAAATTGTAGATTTCGTGACCCCATGACCCCAAATGGGGTCACAAGGGTCAAAACCTTAAAAATCTATTTTAATCTTCTTCTCCAGTTCCAAAAGGTCCAGAGAGCTGAAAAGTTGTATGTAGACTTCTTGGCCAATGGGTATTCTAAATTGAAGATTTTGTGACCCCATGACCCCAAATGAGGTCAGAGGGGTCAAAACATGAAAAACCTATTTTCATCTTCTTCTCCAGTTCCAAAAGGTCCAGAGAGCTGAATAGTTGTGTGTAGACTCCTTGGGCACTGGAGATTCTAAATTGTAGGTTTGGTGACCCCATGACCCCAAATGGGGTCACAGGGGTCAAAACCTGAAAAACCTATTTTCATCTTCTTCTCCAGTTTCAAAAGGTCTAGAGAGCTGAAAAGGTGTGTGTGGACTCCTTGGCCAACGGGGATTCTAAATTGTAGGTTTGGTGACCCCATGACCCCAAATGGGGTCACGTGTCAAAACCTAAAAAACCTAATTTCATCTTTTTCCCTAGTTCAAAAAGGTCTAGAGAGCTGAAAAGGTGTGTGTAGACTCCTTGGCCAACGGGGATTCTAAATTGTAGGTTTGGTGACCCCACCAAATGGGGTCACAGGGGTCAAAACCTAATTTCATCTTTTTCCCTAGTTCCAAAAGGTCTAGAGAGCTGAAAAATTGTGTGAAGACTCCTTTGACACTGGGGATTCTAAATTGTAGGTTTGGTGACCACTTGACCCCAAATGGGGTCACAGGGGTCAAAACCTTAAAATCCTACTTTCATCTTCTTCTCCAGTTCCAAAAGGTCTTGATAGCTTAATAGTTGTGTGTAGACTCCTTGGACAATGGGGATTCTGAATTGTAGGTTCGATGACCCCTTGACCCCAAATGGGCAATGGGCCGTTTTTATTTGATTGTGAATAACTCGGACGTTGGGACAGGCTATCTTTCCTACACTGCCCATGACCCCATGGTCTAAACCCAAACACCTATTTCTATCAAAAGTCTGATGAGCTATAGAGCCCATGGCTCTATTTTTTCTTGTTCTCACGCTGACTCATTATCACTGCGGTACCCAGGGTCGCGGGCACTTCTTGTTTGACAGTAGTGTCAGTACTTGTACTTTCGGTTCGGCTGTCGCTAAGCTACCGAGTTTTGTTTTGGTGGTGTTCTAAATAATGCGTGTAAATGTTCTGAAAGTTATGCAATAATGTCTAACGTACTGAAAATAAGCGTAACAATCACTAAGTTTTCCCCCACTCCACGCTGCATGTGCTCATAGCCTAAGCACACCTACCATCTCGCACAAGCTTACCAACCCGCCCAAGTGCTATCGTTTATTTAGACGCCTGCATTGCAACCATATGCACACCCTGCTATCGCACGCTCTATGTTCTGAACCCATGGGCGGATTTCAATATGGGTAGGATCATTTGGAATAGAAGGAAATTGAAGAAATTTTATATATCAAAATATAGACAAAAGGATGATCTTCATTTCCATATAAAATTTGTATGTAAATGATAATCGGTAAAGACCCAGCGAGCATCGCACAAACTGGCGATTTCTCTGTTCATATCTTTTTAACTAAGAAATGATTTTTCACCTGCTTTTTACACTTCCGATCCATTTAAAGGCAGAGCGCATTATCAACATTTTTTTATTACAATAAACAGGAAAGGATTGTCTTACATTCTGTATGAAATTATAAGACAATAACGGAGCATTAAGTGATGTCGCAATCATCAAAATGTGTTCTCAAATACATGAGGGTACCATCTTTGCACACTATATATATCCTAAACCAAGTGGTACATATTTATTATTTTCATATTGTAAAGAAGAAATAAAAATTTCCATTTCCTTATATAATTTGCACATTTTTGCATAAGAATAAAAAGTGTGGAAATGATGCGACAAATGTCGCGATAAGGTGATTATCAAAGTCTGTTTTCACGAGCTATACCCACGTTTCATTGGTAATAACTTAAAACTTATTAACTTTAAAAAAATTATAATCAGTGCAATAGATTATTATGTTTTATATCTTTGTATAGAAGAATAAATTGCCTTCAATTCCATATACGAGGGGATATCAAAAAGTTTCAATTATCACAAAGAATGTACTGGTGAATACGGACCAAATAGTCACTGTAGCATAAGTGATCCATGTCTAGTTCCTGGGTCAACATTAGTCTTTTTCGCGACAGCCAGTTTTACGTCTGTTGACCAAATAGCACAGTACCCCCTATTATGGAGAAAATTGAGGCGCGCAGTGTAAGTAAGTTTTTACATTTGAAGAGCTATACTGAACGTCAAATTCATGATGAGATGAAATCTGTTTATGACAATGACAGCCCATCCTATGACTCTGTTGTGAGATGGAAAGGAATTTCCAAACAGGCCAAATGTCACTCGCAGATGAGCCAAGAAGTGGACGCCCCTCACTTACTGATGATATGGACGTCATCAAGAAAGTTGAGACACTGGTTCAAGAAGATCGCCGCGTAAGTCTACAAATGATAATGCATGAAACAGGTAAGAGTTATGGCAGTGCATGGAACATACTCCATAACCAGTTGCATATGCCCAAAGTGTCAGCACGCAGGGTTCCTCGCTTACTGACTCCATTGCCAAAACATAATCGAAGGGACATGTCTTGGCAGGCATTGGAGCTTCTGGAACAAGACGAAGAGGATTTATTCAAACTTCTTGTTACCATGGATGAATGCTTGCTCTATCAATATGATCCTGAGACAAAAGAGATAAGCAGAGTGGAAGCATGCTACTTCACCACCTCCCAAACAGGCCAAGGTGCAAAAGTCTGCAGGAAAGGTCATAATGTCTGTTTTATGGGATTGTCGTGGAGTCATCTTGACAGTTTATCTAGCTAAGGGTCAGCCCATTACTGGGGCTTATTACTGCAACCTGCTGAACAAGTTATGAGATGCCATTAAACAGCAGCACCACGGTATGAGCACCAAAGGTGTACGCCTGTTAGCTGACAATTCCCCAGCTCACACTTGCCAAGCAGTTGCTGTGGAGGCACGGCGATGTGGCTTTGAAATCTTACCGCATCCCCCCTATTCACCTGATCTTGCACCAAGTGACTTCTTCTTGTTCCCAGAGATGAAAAATCCACTTCGTGGACGTCATTTTGAGGACACCAATGACATCATTCGAGAGGTGGAAGCTTGGTTTTCCATGAAAGTCAGAACGTTATCAGGGTTTATCACTACCCTGCTTTGGTAATATATATATCTTTCGTTTAGGATGGCGTATTGTAATGAAATTTATTGTGAAGTATAGAGAGAAAAATTAGCTTCATTTCCGTATATAATTTGTCCATGTGCACTCACTGATTAAATGATTTCATAAAATTTGAAATAAAGACTATTTTTAAATAATTGTAAAATTGGTTCAACGTATTTTTGTAATAATTTTTTTATCAATGTCAAGAGGAAGTATTCATCCTCAGTCTCGTAGTGAATTGGCGCAAGCACTCTTCAAATTTATTGAGTTATGGCGCCCGAATTAAGAACAAGTTTACTTTGGTTATAGAAACCGTTCTAGGGGTGATAGAAATTTCATTCAAAGTGCCAGGTAAGTATCATCCATTTGTGACACTGGATTGGCCGACTAGTTTTGTAAACAACAATGATAACGTCCGTATTTCGCCATGTAAACACACCATATGTTGTTAAAACGGTCGCGAATCTCGTGGCACTGGAATATTCAGCCACTGGTGCTATTTATGCCTTTACGGTAGCGAGGCGAGTGCTTGAAAATTCAGCAACGCGGGCAAAACTGGTCAAAGTAATATTCAGCAACGTAAGAGTTAAACTTTTCACATTTTGTATTACTCAGAAACCGCTGCACTCCTAAAGCTGAAATTTTTGGGCGATGTTCCTTTAACTTAGGTGATCCAAATTTGTGTGTTTTTACCCTCAAATCTTTCATCAATTTTCAAGAAACCAAAAATGCTAGGAATCTATTTTGGAAATTATCATTTTTGAAAAATTGAAACGAAGATGTGGAAATTTCATTGTCCTACTCCCAAAAAATGGGTTCTTGGCATGGCTGCACAGTTACAGTGATTTACCAAAACAAAAACTTGTTGGCATAGGAAGCTCAAATTTTTAGAATTTTATTCCTTTTACGATTAAAGTTTGTAGATTTGGCCTTGACTGCCCTTCAAGTATGACCATGGCAGGATAGACAGCCTCAAATTTTCTGTAGTGTTTTTTTTCAAAGACTAATCATTCTTTGGATTCAAAATTTTGAGAATGTAATCTTTGTAGGATTGAGTTCACGACGTGTACATTTCATCATTCCACAAGACTTTTACAATAGATTGTAAGGCTACAATGTAATGTAAACAATGTTAAAAGAAAGGGCTACAAGTGATTGTAACTCTACAACTGCTTTGTGGAACAGGAGCCTGACTACTAACTAAAAGGACTAGAAAATTGGTGAATACCTTTACAATCAACTTATTTACTGAATTTTGGTGATCACTTTTCACAATTTTGTTTTCTTATCATTTACAAATAATTTTGTTTTCAAGTTTTATCAGATGTGGTCCCTTATATCTGTGTGCTAAACTAATTAACAGATCATGAATATTGCTTTATGTGAAACCAGCCTAGGTCAAATGCCAAAGGTTTAGTGAAGGTGCAGAATAGTCGCATGACTTTAGTAATTAATGTGCTTGATATGTTGTAAAAAAAAAAAGAAAAAATGATAAACATATTTCTACAATAGACATTGTAATGAACATAATGATTTGAAGACCATTTCATGTGTTGATGCAATCTCCCGGGTACTTTATTTTTTATATCTTTACTAGGCATACCATATCAACAACTTTTGATACTTTTTATTACATATTCTTATAGGTTGTATATTTTATAAAGATCTTCTGTTTCCTTAATATTTTGTATTATCTTTTTAGATGACTTTCAAACTAAGCTGATGGAATGTTCACTAGTCTCATTCTTGTCAAATAACATATGTGGAAAATGTCAATTTAATGAGATTAATCATTCTAAATTCTTTTTCTGACTATTTTGCTCATGTTAACCTGTTTAAAAACTGTTTACCATTTTGCCAAAGAGGAAATTCAAATGTTGATTCAAAACTGTTAAGATACTTCTCATTTCATATAGTAGTTGTACCGCAAATACTTTTGCAGAGTTTGTTCTTGTGTTTTTAACAAGGATTATGGACGCCAGTTTGTGGATAGAATTGTTGCTTTTGCTGATTAACTACTGCCAATAATTCTTGGAATGCCAACAAAATGGTTTGGTCGTTATCACCCATTTAATCTACATCTTATCATAATTTTATCTAAATGAAGTTTTGTGCTTACAGAGAGAATTTCCTCAATATATAAGAAAGCAAATATATAACAGTGTGTATAGTGTATAATACTCCCTAACTGTTATCCTTTTTTTTCTATTTTGTATCATGATTAAAGGAATATGATAGATTTTATTGTATCCTTCCAAATTTATGTTAAAACATCTAGTCTAATGCACTGACGCTTGACAGTTTTGATGATGTATTTCACCTAGAGAACTAATGCTTATGAATCTTAGTTTTTAACATCAACAATATATGGGCTGATGAGCTACAGAGCCCATGGTTCTATTTTTACTATTTTTATAAACCAATAAAAATTTCATAAATTGTAATTTGTTCAGTTTCCGACGTAAGTAAAAATAAATCACATACGGTACTTATTCTCCCTTGATACTTACTGATACTATTTAGAGAAAAAAGGTCCCCGTAATTCTTGATAGGTTTAGGATGTATTAGTCAACATGGGCTGATGGTGTACTAAACATGGATGTGTTTTTGCTACATCATTTGTCAGTGGCCTAATCAAACAGTGAATCAGATGTCAGCTTACTATTAGGCATTTTGTTTTTAAGCTGTGAACCCGACGAACCCATATGGCTTTATTGGAGAGACACTGAAGCTGACATGTAATGTGACCGACCGTTCCATCTCTGGCAATGTGTCCGGAGCCATGTACTTCACCAAGCAGTTTGAGGATGGCGAGAGAGTGGTGCCCCTCCAATATGTGCGCACCCTTAGTACACGCAGTATCCGCTTGGAGTACCCAGTGACGTCAGGGGATGAGCAGGGCTGCTACACTTGCCATCTGAACACAACAGACAAGCAGCTGAGACTCGGCAGTCAGTGTGCAACTGTTGACTGTAAGTTTTATACTTTATTATACTGTTAATGGAAAAGCAACTAAAGATTAACTTAAAATATAAATACCTATTCTCGCCATTGTCTGTTAGTTGAAATCTGTTGGTCTTCGATGACAAGCACATTTCTTGAACTACAAATCTTTCTAGAAATCTTCACTGAGATAAGAACAGAAAAGAACCTACACTGATATCTTTACATGTAATGAAGACTGTATTTAGTACATTTGGTCTTGAGCCCAATCTGATATAAGCATGGCAGTGGTGACAACCATAAAAGCTGACAGAATGTATTCTCAATAAAATGATTGGGACCATGCAGGACCCAAATTCTTGTAGCTTCTTAAAATTTTCCGAAGCCTTAAGAATTCTTAAATCCACTATAAATCGTTAGTTTCCATAACAACATTCTTAAGTTTTAAGAAATTTCTCTAATAAACATAAATTCTTACTTATACTCATGGGAAGATATTTTGACATGCTCACATTGAACAATGATAACTTGAAAAGTTTTTATGCTATGAGGGTCTTAATTCTTATATATCAACTATGGAGGATACATGATTGCTAATGATGAAAAATGATCATAGATTTGTGACTTTTAATGTCAAAAGTCAAGGTCAAGAGATAAATCTAAGTAAAATTTGAAAACCCTCAATTTCTGGTGTCCCTTATAAGAAACACGGGCTGCGCCCTAAAAACTATTTTCATTTTCGTTTTGAGAAGCAAGAGGCCTAGAAAGCTGAAACCTTGTGTGCATACTCCTAAGCTGATTGGGATTCTAATTGGTAGTTTTTGTGACCCTGTGACACCTGATAAAGACCACATAGGCAACGCCCTAAAAACGATTTCATCATCTACTCCAGAATCAAAATGCCTAGAAAGCTGAAACCATGTGTACAGACTAATAAATTAATCTATAGATTTGGTGACCCTGTGCCTCTCAATGAGGGTCACAGAAGCCACACCCCAAAAACCTTTTTTTGTCTCTTTTTTTTTCAAAGGAATATGCGTAGAAAGCTAAAATCTTCTGTTTGGACTCCTAAGGTGTTAAGGAGTATTAGAAATGGATTTGGTGATCCTGTGACAGCTGATACTGTGTCCCTGTGACCATTTATGAAATGAATTATAGATAGCCTGGTCAATGACAGAACCAATGGCTCCATTTTTTTGCATCAAGATTCAATACTTTCTAAAACTATTCAACAAATAAGAAAGATTCTTGTTATTGAATACTTTGTGCCTGTCCAGACCGGCCTGAGACGGTGCAGGAGATACAGTGTGCTGTGTACAACTGGGAGAAAATGACCTGCAAGTGGGATCTGAATACAGACTACGTCAATCCTGAACTGGTCACAGTGCAGCTTGTCTGGGCTATCCTGTGAGTTTGTCTTTCTTTCTAGTGAGGTGAAATATCCATAAATACTTGTGAATGTGTTGGGTTTAACATGTTTTCAATAATATTTCAGTTATTAAACACATGATATAGATAGTTGAACTAATTAATGCCATAAACTTTCTGCTTAATTCATACCTCCGCTACAAAATAAGCGGGGGTATATAGCAGTCATTCCCTCATTCCTTCCTTCTT
The DNA here is from genome assembly GCA_921293015.1 of Phorcus lineatus. Taxonomy (NCBI): domain Eukaryota; kingdom Metazoa; phylum Mollusca; class Gastropoda; order Trochida; family Trochidae; genus Phorcus; species Phorcus lineatus. The sequence goes on along the minus strand of OV121083.1, from coordinate 31,898,439 downwards.
GTAAACTGTGGAAATGTCAATTTTGGACTTAGTTCGATGGTTTTCATTTGGGAGAAGTTTTCTCGTAAAATATTACATAAAGATGAGCGAACTTCTGATGATAGTTGGAAAGCAGATTCTAAAATATTATTTTTTGCTGAGTTACAACCCTTGTTTATTTGTTTGAATTTTCCCAAGTCACAGGTCACCAATAGGGACAAGTTTTCTTGGAAACTATTACATCTAGATGAGTGAAATTTTGGTTTGGGGTACCTCTGATGATAAACTTCATTGAGATTGAAAGCCAATTCCAAACTATCATTTTTGAAGGAGTTATGTTTCATGAATGTGTCATCGAACTTGCTGCAAATGAGTTGTCAGGTGCTCCGTGCAAAATGTTCTTTTCTGAACCAGAAGTGTAAAAACCAGTAGGCCTATAATTAATTCATTTAAAATTGGTATATGGATCAATCATCATGTCAAGTGGTGCCTTTTAGGGTTCTCAACTTCCTCTTGCATTCATTTTTGGCTGTTTCCATGGAAATGCAAGTTAGAATTATGGTTCATGGCCATAACTCAGAATCTATTAGACCCCATTCATTGAAAGCTGGTACATGGAATAATCATCATGTGAATTTGTATCTTTTGGGGTTCCTGACTTCTTCTGACATTCATTTTTGGATGTTTCCATTGAAGCGGCACTTAGAATTTTGTTCCCAGATTAGACTCAGAAACTATGATATCTAGCCCACTGAAAGTTGGTATATTGAACAATCATCATGTGAATTGGTGTCTATTGGGGTTTTCAACTTCCAACAATTACTTTTGGTTGTTTCAGTGGAAATACAACTTGGAATTTGGAAACTATAAAGCAAAGTTCTTTGAAACTTGGTATATATTAAACAATTGTCATGTAAAGTGTAGTTGGGTTTTTTTCAAGTTTCTGCTTTCATGGAAACTTTAATTAGAATTTTGTTTCTGAACAGGAACTCGATCGAAACAAGGAGAGAACCTAAAACCTAAGGATCTTACACAATCATCATATAAAGGATAGATCAATTACAAATGATCTGAGTTTTTTATAGATTACAATTTCATAACAATTTGCCAATTGGCAGGGGTTATAGCCGACTATGTCTGCTTGTTGGTACTCCTGATTATATTCTTGAGTTTGAAAACCGATTCTGAAATATTATTTTTGAGAGAGTTATTGCCCTTGAATGTTCGATTGAACTTGTTCCAAATTACAACTTGATGCTCCAATTGGGACAAGTTTTCATGTTAATTGCCCTTAACATATGTCATAGAAATTTTGGTTGTGTGTACACCTGATGATGCTCTTGATCGAGTTTGAAAGTCAATTCAAGGACAGGTCTGATGCTTCAATGGCGACACGTTTTCTTGGAAACTATAACATATAGATGAGAACAATTTTAGTTTTGGGTACTCTGCTAATCTTTATCGGGTTCTAAAAGTCTATCACGAAATGTTAGAATGTATTTTGTTGGAAGGAGTTATTCTCCTTGAATTTGTTAAAGAGCCACTCCGTGATTTGCATAACATATTATTTACCTTTGATATGAACCTAAATGTCATATGTGGTGATATAAAATCAATACATCTTAACTTTTCATGTCAAAAAGACATATATGACAAATACTGGTTTTCCATGAAAATATAAAAACATCCTTATAAATGCACAGAGGTGTAGATATCATGTATACATACTAGTTATATGACTTAACAAACACTATCAACTGCCCTCCTGGCTGTTTTAGATAAGTCTCCAAAATTTCCTTTTCGATCATAATTGCAACGTGCTACCTTCATATTGTCACTGTAAAAAACCCAGTAAGCTTTAGAATGTGTCATTTTGGTAAAAGTCGATACTTCACAATCAAATGACACCATTGATTAAGTTTGGCATATATGACTCCAACAACTCGCGGAGTGGCTCTTAAACTTGGTCCAATTTACGCGTCTGAACTAATGGGGGAAAGTTTTCTTAGTAACTATCACATATCTCATAGTTGAATGAAATTTTGGTTGTCGGTACTTGGTCTGATGCTCCGATGAGGATGACAAGTTATTTTTACACACTATTACATTTAGAGAAATTACATTTCACATAAGGGTATTCCTGAAGATATTCATGTTAGAGTTTGAAAGCTTTCTGCAAAAATACTTTTACTAGGTAATGGCCCTTACACAGTCTTTTATTTCAGTGTTGGAGGCCTCGTGGCCCAGAGTACAACAGTACTGAAATACAATTTGGCTGTGCGGAATACAAGTATATAATTTACGAACAATATTCAGATTTTAAAAACACATGTACATTGTAGTGCTATGAAAGTTTCTTGAACACATGAAAATTTGTGAGGTTCATTTTGATAACAGATTTCTTTTAAATGTATTGCTAGTCATTTCAATGTATTTGAAATTTGTCATATATTGGATTTTGTCAGTGAACCGCATATAGAGGCTAAGTCAGTTACTTTAATACAAGAAAATATGTCAAGACTAAATAAGAAATTAATTTTACATACAGATTTCTTTTCAAATACAATACCAGTCCTTTTAACACATCTGTGCTTATTGACGACGGGTAGGGTACTGGCGAAAATACTCTGGAATAAATCTATCTCTGCTTATATATATGGTATAGTATGGACAATTCAAAATAAAGTGGAATTCATCTTCAATAGCCATGAAGTCACATTTTTACACATTTTTAGCAGATGGCTCAACCGTTTCCTTAATTTTTTTATAGCGCTGCTTTTGAATCTTAAGGTTATGAGAGAGTGTACAAAACTCCATGAGGACAACTTTTAAGTCTTTGTCTATAGAGCCTGTTAATAGATAGAATTCTGGAGTAAGAAGTGATTTATAAGAACTATAGTGATAAAGATAAGGTGAATTATTGATATGCTCACACCAATTCTGTATTTCTAGGTCAATGCATCGCTGTTCTTGAAAATACTTAGTATCACCACAATTTTGGGTACTCTAATTTGTGACACCCAGTTTGTACTGCCGTGCTCGTCCCGTTCTGTCATCATATTATGGCAAGCGTTTGGATGTCGACTTGTGTTCATGCCACGTCTACACCAATATCTTACAAAAATAAATTGTGCTAACGTTGTATCTTCCAACCCCTCCTTTTACTGTGCTGGAAAGCAGAACTTACTTATACCAAGATATCTTTTAAAAAAACACGTCGAACTTTATCAACAGATTCTCGACATTTATAACCCAAGACTACCATTCAAAAGAATGGGTAATATTTTAGTGTCAAACGTTTTAGATGCTATTGTAAGTGACATTTCCTGAATAAACTGAATAAAGGAAAACAGGCTTTTCTAGCTTGCAGGGCAATTGACTCACAAGCACGTGACCATACTAATCTAGAAGTGAATATTATGCCAAGGTATTTTATATTGAGTAGTAACTACATTGAGATGGTCGGCATATGTGAGCCATGCTCTCTTTTTTCTTGTTGCATGTATCTCTGTGTTGTGCATCCCCTGTGAGTGCATCAAAATTTGTTTCTAAAGCATAATTTTCAATTTATATGAATTGGAAATTTCAATTTGACATGGATGTTACCAATGTAGTGGCAGTGTGAAGTCTTGAAGGAGTCAAAACTCCAGGGCATAAATATGTTATGAATCATGATGTACGTGTGCTATGCTCACTTTAGCCTTGTTGGTTGAGTTTCTGTTGGCATCAGAGTGGGCATGATTGTTGGCATTGTTTCCGGAGCATAACTTTAAAACTATTTGATTAATCATCCCCAAATTCGGAATAATGCCAACTTATATCATGTTGATATGACTTTATGGGTTTTAGCAATTTAGTTCATTGGGCTTGAAAGATTAGATGGGCTTATGGCATGGCGTGTGTCCGTTGTCCGTAGTCAGTCATCCGTTGCCAATAAACTTTTCACATTTTTTACTTCTCCTCCAAAACGCAGCTGCATTCCTAAAGCTTAAAATTTTTGGGTATGTACCTTCCTTCTAGGTGATCCAAATATGGACATTTGCGACTGACATACCCTCGAATATGGGCGTGGCAGGCGTTTTCCCTAAAATGTTCTAAAATCTTTTCCTCCAAAATCATTGGCATAAGGGTTACTGAAGTTTTCAGATTAGCATCATGAAGACTAAAATTTGTAACTTTGGTGTTGACCCCCTTTCAAATATTTGCATGGAAGGGTGAACACCCTCAAATTCCTCTATTTCCAAGAAAGTATCAATACTAGGAATTTCAGATTTTTAAAATATCATCTTTGTAGAATGGAGACTATGGAGGGTAAATTTCATTGTCCTATCCCCAACAATAAGCGTGTGGCAGGGGTGTAAATAGTCTTCTGCTATGTCTTTGAAGAAGCATTCTTACTATCATATTGTTGTTGTTAAAGATTTAGACCAGCCCAATTTCATGTCTGTAGCACAAATAATATTCAAACTAAAACATAAAATCAACTTGCTGGATAATGTGCAGAGTGCTTTTCCAATGAGAGCCCGTTGTTTACAGCTGGCCTGTTTATTGCCTAATTTCATACCATTGTGTATTGAGGGTTGGTGTACAGGGGGATAATTGGAACAAAATTTGTAGTTTTTATTTCAAACGTCCTATTGTTCTTTGAAAAAATGTTTCATTTTTTAATATTTTGTGTGTGCAGAGGGTTCTGAAGAAACCAATTTTCTGATATTCATGAAACTTTAAGGCATGTTATAAGATGCCTAGCGTTTAGAACAATTGACAATTTAGACAATAAAGGTATAGCTTTTTCATGCATAAGAATTTAATGACGTTTTATCCGCTCTTCTCCGCTGCCCCCCATGTGATCACACGTCCATGGTAACCTTTCATCTTGCTTCTATCGATCATCATGGCCGTTCCCTATCAATATTTTCCATATGGGTGATATTGACGATAATCTTTCTTTTAACAGAGAGTAGTTTGAAATCATCTACCAGAAAGACGAACAAAAAGCAATTGTTTGTTGACTTTTGAGGGACCGCATTGTTTCACGTCAGGTCACGGCGCCCTATGGCACTGTGACGTTGGTTTACGTCAACCGTCTCTACAAGGTTCAATGTGATACCGTCAACCTATTAATTAATTCATGGCATACAGTCCCAACAGTCTGCTTATATAAGAGATTAAAGCATCACCTTTAACCTTTATGTCCACATTCAATATGCCATCATGCTTCCAAAACAAACAATACCCATAATTCTTGTGGAATGTTAATCACTTAATAAGCCTTATATAGGCAATGTGGCCTGCACTGCATGATCGCATGGCACGAGTTTGTAAAAGTAAAGTTTTTTTTCTAAAACAAGAGGTGTTTATTTTTTTGTTTGAGTTTTTCAAGAAAAAAATAAGAAAATATAATTTGAAATTGAATAAATGAAAAAGTTAAGTGCAAAACTGAAATAGTCTAAGCTTCAACCAACTAATTGTCTTAAATTAGGGGTTGAGTGCCATACTTGGAATAGCCAGCAGTTAGCCCTGTTCATGGATTATTAATGAGAGCAATGTAAACACTATATCTTATTTAGAGATTATTAAAACTGGAATCATTTTGGCATCTTAGACAAGAAATAAGTTCGCTCTACCCCAATGTGTTTTGTAAAAAAGTATAGTTTGCCCTAAACTATTATAACGATAAAGCACTCGGACGGTACGTAGTGCTTTAACTTTATAAAAGTTCAGGGCAAAACTATAGTTTATCACAAAACACATTGGGATAAAGCGAACTTTATTTCTGAAGCACCACTATACGGAGCCCAAATCAAAATTTTCCACTTGGTTCATAAGTTCTCTCTCTTTGAAGACAAAACTTCAAACTTCAATTTTGCTAAAACTAAAGGCGATAGTTTCACAAACTTTAACTAAAATGTAGGCAACAACATTCCCAAACGAGTAAGTTCATAGCAATTTTCAGCCATACTAATCAATTTTTGCTTTTTAACGAAAACTGTAAAATTGCTGAAATTTCATTAATTTGACCTTAAAAAGTGTATATCGAGCAGAATTATCAATTTTGTTGTATGACCTGAGTTATCTGCCTTTGAAATTTTTGTAAAGGGTAATTTTGTGCTACATGTTGGAAGGAACATAAATCAGTTAAAAAAAAGAATAATTGAAAACTTCTTACTGCATTCTATTGCCTATGATTATCTTAGGGACCGGTCATTTATTACAAGGGGGGTGGGCCGGTTAGTTTTTCTCTTGGGATTGTGTATAGAAATTTGGCCCTCCCCAACTCGCCGTAATTTTCTTCATGGCCCTTCCCATTTAAGCGTATATTTTTTCCCCCAAAAAATATCTCCGAAACTTCTTGATATTGATCCTTTGAATTTACTCAAAACCGTTAAATCTAGATCAACCAAACTTTGCACACTTGTTAATCATAACCTTGTTTACAGTTTGGGCCACTTTTGAATTTTCTGGAATTCATTTTTTTTGTCGTTTCCATGGAAAGGTCATTTTTTAGACTTAGTTATATGGTGTACAATGGGGACAGATTTTCTCAGAAACTAATACACCTAGAGGAGTGACATTTTGGTTTTGGACACACCTGTTGATGCTCTTGATCGACTTTGAAAGCTATTTCCGAAATATTATTTTTGACAGACTTATGGCCCTTGAATGTGTAATGTGACTTGCAGCGATTAACAGATTGGTTGCTCCAATAGGGACACATTTACTCTTAAACTATTACAGTAACTTTTAGTAAATCAGGTTATCCAGAATCATATTAATTCAGACTAGAGGGAGAAGAAATCAGATGGGATGTGGGGGTATGTGAGCCATGCTCACTTTTTTCTTGTTTTCTATTAATAACAAAATAGGTGAGCACTACTCACTCATATATCCCAAAGTCCAACAGTAATCAAAAGAGCTAAAGATATTGCACTAGTTTAAAATTCCATCAAATACATATACAATAACTAACGAGTGAAAGGGAATGACAGATTATCTTTCCAGAGTTATATTAATTTCGTAATTCTCGAGCCTTGGCGAGAGAATTACACAATTAATATAACGAGGGAAAGATAATCTGTCATTTCCCGTCACGAGTTGGTTATTGTTTATATTACCCATTTGTTTTTTAAAGATTAAAACTCGAATATAAAAGAAATAAACTTTTCTCTATAAAGGATTAGAGTGGCAAACCTCCAAATTCATACGCCTGTGCTGTGGCTTAGTTGACACTTACCTACGCACGGCAACATTGTCATTTGTGAACAAGTTGCAAAATAAAAGCTAGATGTAAGTGTTGTTGAAAGTTTATTCACTTTTTTCATAACCAAAATGATTATATTTTACAGTTTTATATTGATTTGAATAGGTCAGCGACAGCCTACAGTAATACTACAAGATGGCTCAATCTGAAATTCTTGTGACGTACCTGATGGCACTGTGACGTCATAGCCACCCGTGTCTATGACGTCATTACAATAGAACGAATTCAGGCGCTTTTTCGCGACCGTAAGCTTAACGTGAGGAGGTAGTATTCTGTAATTGCTAATTTCTATAATTTTGTGCAATTTGACAGACTTACTTCACTTTTTTTGCGGCGGCACAAAAGAGAAATGTCGAATAGCATCTATGTGGACTTTTGTAAAGATTGTTAAAATGTAGAATATTTTTAAACAAATTACCGGTTGGGAAAAGTATGAAAGATGAATGTAATAGTCCCAGCACAATGTTAATTTCATTGGTCCACAACAACCAATCAAAGTCCAGGAAAAAGGGGAAATAATACCCTGTGTCTATCTTCCAATATGGGTAATATATATGTCTTGCCCACATCATTCCACTGAAAACTTGAAACAATAAATTCATAGTTTGATAAAACCATGGAAGGACCATGGTTGACAAGTGTTTCACTTTTGGATTCTAGCATCTATAGGTTGGGAGATAAGCTCTGGACAACATGATTTCTTAAAAGAAAAAAGAAAAAATGTTTAAAATCTACAAATATTTTGAGAGCAAAGGACCGAATAATCTAAAAAGGTAAATCTTCATATCATAAGGATTGAAGTATCAAATTTCATAACATTTAAACTATTATTGTCTTAATTTGATTTTAACAAAGTTAAATGTCTTCATTCACGTCTGTAGCATGAGAAATCTATAAAATTTTGAAGGTACTTAACATAAGTATAATAAAGGCATATCTAGGAATCATAGAAATACCATATGTTACATATATTACAATTATTCTTTTAGCTATGAGAAGAACAAAAAAAATGAAGTATTGAAGCTGAGGTATGAATAAAGCAAATGTCCCGAATTTTTCAAATATTAACATTGGAATTTTTTTTATCTGAATATGCATTTAGATATTTTTAAAATGAATGGCTACATTAATTAAGAAACTTGCACAAATCCAGCCTTTAGATAAAGTGTTAAATTATCATAAATTTGCATCATTGAGAAAGATTAATATAAACATTCAAATATTTGACTAGCTGCTTTAACTGTATGAGTCTACTTTAAGTATCAAATATGCATCTATGTTGTATGAAAATATAGCAAACAGAAGCTAACGCATTTGATGTATATTAACTACTTGTATACTTTCTCAGTCCAACAGAAATACTTTTCTACTTTATGTTCTATAAGTATAAAGAACAATGAATAAGGATTTTTTATTTATGCACCAGTTTTTTTAGAATATAAACCATTTTTGCTCAAATTCTGGCCCTTTTTTCATTTAAAAAGGCTTTATGATAATGTTTCAGCCCCCCTTTCAATTCTTAAAGAAAGATGGTTTTATAAATGTCTAATTTCGATGTCCCTCCCCAACCTTTTGTATTTTTTGTTCATGACTCTCTCCTGGTGGCTTTATATTTTCTTCTGACCCTCCCCTGAAACCCCCCCCCACCCCGTAATAAATGATTCTTTTATTATTAGTTTATAGTTTTGTCTAATTAGATGATAGTTTTGTCTAATTAGATGATACTTTTAACTAATTAGATGTTAAATATAATCAGTTATTAGATGAAAACATTATATAATAAGATGAAACTTTGTGTTTTATAACCTTTAGCTGTCCAAACATGAAGCATTACCTCCTTCCCTTTGAACGCGATCCCCACTCATTGATATTATTGACTATTTCTTTCTCAACTCATTTATGTCAAACTAGTATTGTGATTTAGTCAATATAGTTTGGTGTTGTGCTCTGTCTGCAGTAATTACAGCAATAAGGAGGAGTTTTGGAAGTTGAGGTAGGTATATCAAACTTTCTAGGTAGGTAGATGAAGCTTAAAATGACCTGCCTCATTCATCAGGGTGACCTGTGTGGGCTCTCAGTTCCTGGCTCCACTATAATATGCTTTACATGCTTCTACTAATACAACACCGCAAGTCATGACTAGATCTAAGCTATCAGTACATACCTCTTTAAAGGAATTGAGTTTGATTTGAATCATTATAGTTATATTTTTAAGGAGCACATACAAGTGTAATCTACTGAACAGATGCTCTTTCACATCTCCATTTGTGCACTTAGATCTGGTGATTCAGTGGCATAACATGAAACGTATAACTTGTTTATTGATATCATTTGTTATCAAAGCATTGTGTATGAGTATCTGTTTGTTTGCTGTGCTACTTTTAAACATCATTTCCTGTGTACCAAATCCTCTGCCTTGTTTGCTGTCTTTTTTACCAAGGATTTCAAGAACTTTGTAACATTTTTGCATACCCAGCAGCATCCTTTCATGTCATTATGTTGATATCCAACTTTAACTTATGTTTATTTGAATAAAATGGAAAGAAATATTTTTTGTAAACTTTATTTTGTATATTTCAAACTTTTGTAATGATTAAATTAAATCCTTAAATGTTACACTATTTTATTCAATTCCTTTGAAAAAATAACATACTTCAATTTCAAATTTTTCAGTGGATTAATTCAATTTAATTGAAAAAACGGAATGTCTGTGCATTCACATTTTCAATAGCCAAGATACTTTTAGAGAGTTGGTGTTGACGATCAGCAATTTTTCAAAAACATTTCTTCACCAATCCTTCAAAATGAGCCATAGTTTTTGATATGCATTCTAAAAAAATATGTTCCCTTGTTTTTTTATCAATGATAACGGACAACCTGGAGTCTGTTTTCAAAAATGTTTCTTTACAATATAATGTTTGTCCTATTCGAGAGGTATATAATTTCTAGATTTAACATAATAAAACTCATTTTCTCAAATTTCATGTACTGAAAATTACATTATTAATTTGAATTCCTACCTTTACAAACTGGAAGCAAAACAACTGAAAAGAAAATTGAGTTTGTTATTTAGCCAATTTGTGATATTACTTGTGAACTATGAAATGTAGAACGTCGTCATATGCAAGGTCTTTTTTACCCAATACAATAAAACTATGGAATTCCCTAACTCCTAGGCTCCATTGTAGTGACTTGAATGCCGATAAATTTAATAGACACATCATTGACAGTCCAGCGTGTTCATGTGGCCACCAAATCGAAAATGCTGTGCACTACTTTTTCACATGCCATAAGTTAAGAAACCAATCATTATTTTATTTGAAAGGATTTTCTACCAATACATTATTGCGGGGATGTCCATCTCTCACAAAAAATTACCTAGAAAATTTACTGAACTCGATTCACAATTATATCATGAAGTCTGATCGATTTGAAATTTCATAAGCACATTCATTTTATAACGACTGCCAAATAAACAAATGGTATACATGCAATATCAGTGTATATTTCTTTGAAATTGAATAACGATTTGTCATACGTCACTCACTTTAATTTGTTTGTATATATTTACATATGTGATTATATTGGAGCGGCCTTAAAATAAGCTCTTTTGAGCTTGTTGGCCAATCCCTTCATTTAATATATCATGAATAAATATGTTTAAAGCATATTACTTGTCAAGAAAATATTACCTATATTGCAAACGGTATTAGAATTTCATAGCATTTTCATGATATGTACAGAAACTTTAGGAAGTTTTCTTTTCAAAAGGTGTTTAAAATTTCTGAAAAATGATGTTTTGGTTTATATTGGTCTATCATATTGACGCAATATTTGTTAAGGGCTCACAGACATTAAAGGGACCATGTAACGTTGCATTTCTGATTCAAACGTTCAAATAGCAAAGCATTATGGATACCTCAACCAGCATGCCCCCTACACAGCAATGCATTTTTTTTTTATGAGCCCAAGTTCTGGCTGGGAATGCTTAAATCAGGCTTAAATCAAAAGAGTATTTGTTGTTTGTTTGCTTCTCCGTCCCCAAACTATTGTTTGAGGTCAAGATAGTCAAAGCATCAAGTATGTGTTGAAAGTTGATAAAACGTATATATGACAAGTAAAGTCTTCTTTATGTTAGATACAGTCAGTGTTGTGCATGCCTGTCCGTGTCTGTCTACTGTCTACACTAAAATAAATTGAGTTTTTTCCCTTCCCTCATTTTATACCACACTCATAAAAAGTTAATTCTGAGGTTGGTCACAAGTGCGTTGATATTTTGATAGTAGCTGCCAAACATGTTCTACTTCTTTTTTTGTTGTAACAAAGTCTACTGTGTAACGATTAGTCTGAACATGTTCAATAATGAAAATAACACAGCTGCTAACTACATCTATATATGTATAATCCACCTATTCTGTTGACATCCAACATGATCCTTCAAAGATTGGGAAATAGTAAATACATGTAAAAATGCAATCTAAGCTTTACGCAACTGTAATTTTGTTAATCATGAATCAGTTGTTTATGCTAATGGCGGCTATTGCTCCTCATTAGTGACAGGTCAGGCTGGAAGTTGGGTCTTCCTGTCAGCCATGGTGGTTAAGACTGCAGAGATTCTAATTATTATACCCCAAAACCCCTACAGCCCATTACCCCTACACCCCAGTTCCCCTACAGCTTGTTAAAACAACACAGACAGTTACCTATCTGGATTAGTGGACTCACCCTAACAGGTGATTAAGTGTGGAGTAGAAGTGGTAGTGTGTATGTGTGTGTATATCTCATCAAAACCCAGTAGGCAACTTTCAAACACCCCTAACTAAGCACAAGCGCGCCCATTCTCCCCAATCAGGCTCACCTCACCAATCACCTCAAACAACTCTTCAATCAACACCACCTAAAAACACAGCTCACCAATCAGCACCATCTAAACAAAACTCACCTCACTTACACCCATCACATTGCTTTTGTTTGCCGCCTCTAAGGAAATCCGCCTATCAAGGGAACTTACCCGTGACAGAGTGGGCACCTTCCTTACTAGCCATGGCATCAAAATCAAACATATTAAACCGCTAGGAACTGGCTTCCAAATTCAATTTCTCAACTTTATTTCGGCCGAAGCTGCTAAAACATTTAAAACCATTTTATCCTTCAATGTATTATTCCAAACTCCCCTATGGGAAACAGAGTCACGGGGGACCATCGTCTTCCCTCCTTATGAGGATGACGAAGCTCTTCAATACTACCGCTCAGAGGCAAATAAACTTAACCAACCCCAAATCATAAAGGCCCAGCGCCATACCGCAAAATCCTCTGACGGTAGCAAAATAATCCCACTCAAAACCGTGACTCTTTATTTTAATACACCTAATCTCCCTTCTTCCATCATTTTTGTCACTCATGCACGTGACATTCTGCCAAACGCGTAATTCAATGCAGCAACTGCTTAAAATACAATCACACAGCGGCGCAATGCAGGGGAAATAAGAGGTGTGCTACATGCGCGCACAGAGTGAGTGCCACAGGGACACCTCTGAGCCTTACTGTATTCACTGCAACGTGGATGGGCACACCTCCGTCTCCTTTGCTTGCCCCAACAAACAACATAAACATAAAACCTTAAACCATAAACTCTTTCCAAACTACAGCCCCCAAACTAGGCGGGATAACCCACCACCTAAACCTACCCCAGGTAAACTTCCAGCCCAAGCCCCCACATGATCAGCCCTCCCTTCCCACTCTGTATAGGGTGATCCTATACCCGCCGACCCATCCCCCACCACCCTTATGCCCCCTCCCCCCCAACCATCCTCCCAGATCCAACCCACCCCATCTACCTCAGGCCCCACCCCTTCCAAACGCCGCTGTACATCTATCTCAGTAACAGAGGTAGCCCCCACCCAGGAAGAGCCTATGGACTCTGCCACTACCCAACCCACCCAGCCTGACCCCGCCCTTACAGCTATACCCCAAACCGCCCAAACCCAGCTCAGCACACCCCACATAAGTGTAAGGCCCAAAGCTACCCCCTCCCGTCCCCGCCCAACCCCTTCCATCCCATCAACTCCATCCGCCCAAAGCTCCCAAACCAAACCTAACACTCTTTTTGCTAAATCTAAACCTCATCTTCCAACGGGCAAGATAAATCCCAACAGCCCAAAAACTAAAATCCCTCAAAATCTTGCAATCGCAACATTCATCACAGCAGCGATCACAATTCCCAACCCAACCCCACATAAAATCTACAAACTAGCTAAAAAATCCAAATTCATCACCATCTCTCTAAATAAATTTAACCAACTCTTGGAGGAACTCCTCCAGGATTAAAAACCTAAACCAACACTTCTCCATTTACAATTCTAAATAAACCAAACATGCAGCTAAACCTATATTCCTTTTTCCATTTACTCCACTATTAATTCTTCTTATTATGCAAATTCTACAGTGGAATGCTTGCGGCCTTTCGGCTCACGGCCACGAGCTTAAAGCTCTAATCAAACTCCAAAAACTTAACCCCCAAATCATAACCATTCAGGAAACCCATTTCGGCCCTCGCTCTAAATATAACATTCCTTGGTATAAAACGCTACGACACGACCGGCCCAAAACCAATCCTGGTCGAGCACATGAAGGTCTAGCAATTTTTATTTCAGGAAGATTTAAATTATAATACCTTTCCGGTAAATACTCCTAACTTAGAGGCACAAGCCATAACTATAACACATAAAAACCAAAATCTAACTATTTATAATATCTATCATAGGGTTACTCAAAAATTTCAAAGAGAGGACCTTCTGGTCCTACAAAATTTATCCCCTAAACCGCACAATCTTTTTGGGCGATTTTAACTCCCATCACCCGTCCTGGGGCTGTAAAGATAGGCCGATGCCAGCGGAGAACTAATCGCCGACTGGATCATAAATAATGATTATGTATTACATAATGAAACCACTCCAACTAGGTACGCTTGGGGACATCAAGGAATGTCCTCAATCGATTTAACGATCAGCACCCCGGACATTGCTAGCCAGATCGAATGGGCGATCTTCGATGATCCGTGGGGAAGTGATCATTTCCCTATTTATATCACTCTAAACCACTTCCTTCCAAATAAAACTCAGGATCAAAATTGCCCCCAAAATCCTAAATTCTCCTACAACAAGGCTGACTGGGATAAATTCCAAAATCTTTGTGAACTCCTAAAACCAGCAGACCTTGAAAATAACGACCCCCAAATTTTTTGCGACAAATTCACGCAAGCTATTATAAATGCTGCAAAACAATCTATTCCATTAACAAATCCTAAACCCTATAAAGCCTCAGTACCCTGGTGGACTGAGGAAATAAAAACAGCGCGCAAACTCCGCAAAACAGCTTTTAACAAAGCAAAACGCGACATTTCTCACCTACCACATGCAAAACACCTAAAAAATGCAGTTCAAACACTAATAAAAGAAACAAAGAAACAACATTGGGAAAACTTCTGTGAGGAGCTGAATGGTAAAACAAACTCTAAACAAGTTTGGAATAAGCTCCGAGTCATTCGTGGCGGCAAACGCAGAAGTAAACTCCCACATATAAATAACCACACCTCACCTAAATCAAAGGCAAACGCTCTCGCAGAGCAGTTTGCTAATGCTAGTAGCAACAACAACAACACGCCAAAATTCCAACAAAAAAGCAAAATTTTCCTATACCACCTAAACAACAAAACAACAACCAACCCATCAACCAACCATTCACAATGGAGGAGCTTCAATTTGTTCTAAAAAATAGGAAAAAGGGTACAGCTCCTGGCCTGGACCAAACTTACTACCAACTAATTAAGAAGCTACCTCCAAATACCACCAACATACTCTTAACCTCTCTAACCTCATTTGGCAATTAGGCACACTTCCCTCCTCCTGGAAGGAAGCACTAATCATACCAATCCCTAAACCAAATAAACCCTCTGGGGATCCAAAATTCTTATAGGCCTATCTCTCTAACCTCTAATCTATGTAAGGTAATGGAAGCGATGGTAAAAAAATCGCCTACAGCACCACCTAAAAATTAATCCATTAAATGAGGACCAGAGTGGCTTCACTCCAGGTCGCTCTACCCTAAACAATCTTGCTCACTTCGAGCAAGAAATAAAAACCGGGCAATTACACAAACATTACACATTAGCAATCTTCCTGGATTTTTCCAAAGCTTTTGATATGGTGTGGCATAACAGCCTAATCCGTAAACTCCTAAATGAAGGCCTAAATGGCAACATAATTAATTTCATCCAGGACTTCCTACACAATAGGCATATAACTGTCGGGGTCGACAACCAACTTTCGGAAAATTTCACCCTCGAAAATGGCACCCCACAAGGCAGCATCCTTAGCCCTACTCTTTTTAGTATTATGGTAGACGACCTCTTCGAGGGAATCTCCAGTAAAGTAAATACTTCCAAATTTGCAGACGACGGTGCCCTTTGGGTTCGTTGTAATAGCCTTAAAACTTCTACAAAACTACTCCAGTCCGCATTAAACAAGGTCGACCAATGGGCCGACCGATGGGGATTTAACTAAACGCGGGAAAAAACACTGGAGTAGTATTTAAACATAAAAAAATGCGTCCTATTTCCCCAAACTTATATCTTAAAAATAACCAAATAAATTTCCTAAAACAAACCAAATTTCTAGGGCTAATCTTTAACGAACATCTCTCATGGGATGCCCACATCAAAGATCTAATCACTAGGTGCACAAAGGACCTTAATGTCCTGCGTGCCACCTCTGGCACAAGCTGGGGTGCAAATAAGCAGACCCTAATCAACCTATATATATCACTTATTAGGTCCAAATTGGACTACGGCACCCCCATTTATAATACTCTCAACACCAAACTGACTGTAAGCTTTATTCTATACAATACCAATCACTTAAACTAGCAACACGCACACAACACGGGACCTCTCTAGAAGCACTTCAAGCCCTAACTGGTGAAAAAACCCTCAAACTCAGAAGGGACCAACTCACCTTAAACTTCTGGGCCGCTTCTTCGGAGGATACACTAATTTCCAATATCCTAAACTCTAAACTATCTAAACGCAAAACGGCATACGCAAACAAATACCCTCTCACATCTCCAATATCTCTACGCATCACAAACCTCATCAACGAAGCAAACCTCAACCACATCTCACTCCCACAAAACAACATCCTACAATACTTCACACCGCAACTCCCCCCACCCCGCATTTACCTCCATCTCACCAAAATCACAAGCAAACACAACCCACTACACGCTAAATCAACTACACTACAATACATACAAGACAACTGGCATGATTGGTGGCACATATACACCGACGGATCCAAGGATCCTGAGGCACGCACCACAGCCTTCGGCTACAACATACAGAAGACACACCACACACCCACATCACACAAGCTGCATAATGACCAATCCGTCTTCACGGTGGAACTTATGGCTATTTTGGCAGCTCTTCAAAATCCAATAATAGTCAACCATCTTAAAATTTTAATCCTTTCAGACTCACTTAGTGGGCTGGAAGCACTCAAATCTAAATCTACCAAAAACAGTACTGGCATAATATCTCAAATACTACACACTATACAACTACTTAACCATCAGGGTAAAACCATAAAACTCCTCTGGGTTCCTGCTCACGTCGGCGTTTTCGGCAACGAAATAGCCGACAGAGCAGCAAAAGAGGGCCTAAAACCATTACACATCCACTCCCACACTCTAAACAAGAGGTTAAAAGCCTCGCTAAACTACACATCAGGGCCGTATGGCATAAACAATACACTAATTCTACTATTGCTAAACACACCAAAACCCTTCTCCCCAAACCACTCACTAAATTCAAAACATACAGCAAAAACACAAACATAGATAGGGAAATCACTAAACTACAAACAGGATACATACAACTAAACGCAAAAACACAACAGACCAGACACAAGCATCCCACATGTCCACACTGCAAAAAAAAAGAAACAATCACCCATATACTCACACAATGTGCACACTACAATACACACCGCAAAACCCTAAACACCACTCTCTCACAACACGACATCAACCAACACAACATACAACACATCCTCAACCCACACAACAAACCACAAATATTCCATGCTCTAGGCAAATACATCAAAGATACGGGCCTTCTGGCTCGTATCTAAATACCTCACAATCATATACCATAAATTAACCCCCCACCCTCCGCCCCCTTCCTTCTCCCCCTCTCTACTAAATATATCATTCAAAATTTTCGTAATTTCAAAATGACCCCTTTTGGCACTTGGCTCAAAATTTACCACTTTTTAAACAATTTCGGAACTTTACAAAAGGCCCTAACGGACACAAGTGCGAAATCAGCTGTGCTAGAAGCGCTTGTAAAATCTCCAACCTCATCATCATCAGGTAGTGTGGAGCGGCTTTCTCAGAGACATGTTTGTGACATGTAATATGATAGAATGAACATATGAAAATAAAGGATTTAATCTATATTTTAATCAATTTTATTTGTTCTTTATATCTTCATGTAATGTTGATGTTGGCAGTATATTATTTTATTCATCCGAGATTTGGGGACATAATAAAGGATTAAACATTGAAAGATTACACTTGGATTATTGTAAAAGGCTCTTAGGTGTTAAGAAATCAACATGTAACTTAATGGTTTATGCGGAATTAGGTCGTTATCCGTTGCTATTTAAAAGACAATATAACATGGTTAAATATTGGTGTAAGCTTCTTGTGTATGATAACAGTATTTTAAGAGGTTGTTGTTAATATCTTTATGAGGAAGTGGAAACCATAAACTTGTTTTGATAAGCTGTAGGGATAATGGGCTGTAGGGGTTATGGGGGACTACCGGTTAACAATGTCCAGCCTCCTCAGGTGTGAGGAAGAAGGTATTAGATGATGTAAAGAACCTTAAACAAGGATCTTTTCCAAAAAGAAAAGTCAAGTCATTGAATGGCCTTTAGAAGTTGTGTCTTCAAAAAATCCAAGCTATTTCTTGGCAACAACTTCTTAAGAATTGAGTCATGGATATAAATTTGAGTCAAGGATTTTGATCAAAATGTAAAATTCTTAGCTTTTAAAGATAGTAACAGATGAAATAAATAAAATATATGAATTTATGAATATCAATTAAATTCAGAAAATGTATAATCATATAAACTAAGGTATTTTTAACAACATTGAAATTTACAAGTTTTGCAACTTATCTGATATGTGATAAGAATTAAAACAAGAAATTAGATTAAAGGGGAACAACAACCCTAGCCTTTCAGACCTAACTGACCAGCAGTTACGTAATTGCCATAGCCGGGAAAGCGGACTGGGCGCCGGCCAAGCACGGTGCGGTCATTGTGACAGGGGAATCCCCTTTATGACATGCGATCGTTGATTGGCTGATTCATTTTCGTTCCTCTGTTTATAAACAATGTTGTATGACACAATGCCTAAATTCCAAATTCCAAATTGATTTTATTTTGTACCACTTTAGAACTTTTATTAACTTTATTTTGGTGTCTATGACCTATTCTAAATCTTATTCCCACATTCATTGCAAATAACTAAGGCATAGGCCCCATGTCGGCGACATCACCCAATGGTGGAAGCAGACGTTAAACTTCAACCCAACAACAACACGATGCCTGCAGTCCAAAATGGCTAGCTTTTCTACTATCACATGTCGCTGTAAGAAGACCTGCAATCGGTCGACTAAAATGGGAGCATGTCCTTGCCGTACAGCCGTATATTGCCTTTTGTCGAAAATTATTGAAAGTAATTAAATATCATAATTTTGGCATTTAAGTGATGAAAATGCAATTATTTCGACATGACTTGAACTTTACGCAGGACACATGGTATATGATGTAAATAGCATTTTATTTCCATAAAACATGTAATACAAAACATTCAGAATATATATATATATATACAAAAAGGAAAAAGGATTAGCAAACAGGCAGCAAATGTCTATATAAGTGCTTCTCCTGAAACAAACATGAAATGATTAAGATATCAAATATATTGGTGGAAATATATATTTGCAATTATTCTTACAAAACTCAAATTCATATTACCCCGGTAAGCATTGTCTACCTTTATACATGGAGTGTTATAAACAACGTATGTGATCGATCTCTTACATAATATCCTTATTATCATTTCCTGTTCCGAGGACAGCTGTGCTTTATTGCTCTATGCCTGCTGGCTGGCTGGTTGATAAATTAGATAACATCATTGTTGATTTAAGCTTTACCGTTCATGCATTGTATAATGTCTCAGAGATTACGTGGAATAAGATATATATCTATAACAAAATGTAAATTATGCGGTTTTGATTATGTTCAAGATGAATCCAACTGTATTTGATATTTTTCACTATCTTTTAAATGTCAAAATCATGTGTACATGTGAATTGGCGAAAAAAATCAAAACAAAGTAAGAATTTGTCAATCCGGGATTAGGACGAGATAATTTTTAATGTCATTTACTAAAGTGAATCTATCATTAATTATGGCTCAGATTGTTGGTGCCCTTTTCTCTGTATGACTGGTAAATACATGTATGTTAACAATTACTGCCAGGTTTGTATACATCATTTTTCAAGGCATTCTTATTCTTATCCATTCGTAATCAGAAATCCCATATTGGAACTATCGGGATGCATAATGTGCGAGGTACGAGGTGTCGATGACTATGAAATAATGAGAATATTGAATCAATTTTCGATTGTATCATCATGAGATTATACCTTAAAATTTTACTGATGAATAGTCAACTCAAATGCGAATTTTTACAGTGTTGTAAGACATACTAAACCGGACCCAATATAACAGTTTAAAACACCCTATCATCAAGGTAACCCTTTTAGTTAAACTTTATAACTAGTGACCAGTATATACCAGAATTTTTTATCTAATTTTGTGAAAGGTGAGGGAAATCTAAAAAAAAACTAAAAAAGATTTCACTTTACAAAGATTAATAATTTTTTTCTCATATATCTCATATCTCATATGGCAGTTCACGTAGTTGGGTAATTCGCGCGAGTAGGGTGCAGCACAGTAAAAACACCGCTGAGTAGAGGGCGCGCTGATTGAGATTTACAACTATCGCGGGACCTCGCTAATTAAACTCTGGAAGTTAAAAATAAAGGTTGCAGACCCCCTTTAAAGCGAATTTATCATTCTTTTTCAGGGTAAAACTTCCATTGGGTACCTTATTGCAAATCCATTATTCAGATGAAAATACCACGAAAGTTGTAGAAATATTGAAAATATTACGAATTAAACTAAAAACTTGCAACACGTTTTGAAGATTGCTGCTAGAAAGTTTCAGAAGCTAAGAAAATGACAGAGAAAGAAAATTTATGTGTGGTAAAGTTATTGTTTTCGCAGAGGCTTTACGTTTTTCCCATTTTCGCATTTTAATGTTGTAGAATTTTTGGTTCTTGTTTCACATGTTCGTGTTCAAAGACCATGTGTTTGGTAACTGCCGGGTCGTATGATTGCTTCACTTGCTTTTACTTTTGATTTGCGTACTTTTATTTCGCAAATGCATGCATTATATACCTATTCTTTCAGGATTTGTGTTATATATTTCATGTTATGTGATTTCTCCCCGTTCGTTTTTTCTTACGTACGGCGAGTTATCGCATGTTGTATTGCTTGGGGGGTCAAGTACCTCAAACCGGTTATTACATTACTAAAGCCTTTGCGAATTTAGTTATGTTCTATTTTTATGTGCATGTTGATGTTTACTTATAATACACATGTTTACATAACTTTGGGCTCTCTCACCAACTTTTTGTTCAACTTGCAGTCCTTCAAAGGTTGCGAGGGGTGCCTTGCTTCCCTGCTTCCACAGGATAATCATACTTGGTGTATCAAGTGTCTTGCACAGTCACCTCATGACGATGAGCAATGCAAGATTTGTTTGGATTTCACCCCGAGAGCTCGGAAGACTCGTCGGGCTGACATGGATTTCTTCAGAGATATCATCGATGCAGGGGGAGAGATTACAGATCAGGTACCTCCCTCAAAAAAGATTCATAAGGGTAAGAAGGGTAAGAGCTCTTCAGTGGCCTCTTCTTCCGCCCCCTCTGGGGAGGCGGGGAAGAAGCAGCAGAAGACCTCTGAAACTGCGCAAGTTTCAAACACAGCCACTTCCACACCCACTTTCACACCTACACCCACAACCACACTTGCACCTGTAATTACTTTAATTACCTGTGCAGTTCTCTCCAGTGGAGGTGGGGGGTTTCTTCTGTTGCTGTTACTGAGGGATCATCCCGTCCTGGCCTCGGCCTTGACACGGATCGAAACCTTGACACTGCAGTCTCAGGAACTGGCCTGTTGCCTGCCAGTGTTCTGGGCGAAGGGCCGTTGGTAATCCCTGGTCTTGCACCAGGGGGCGCCATAGTCCAGTGTCTGCCCAAGAGTACTTCTCAAGTGGCTTCGGCCACCTCTGGGATCGAGTCTCGGGGCCGGGATTCGGAGTTGAACCAGGTAACGACTGAGACCATTGTGCAAGGTCATCAATGAATGATGGGGGCCAGATTTCTGATCAGGATTCTGAGGAGGATTCGGATGAGTCTGGTGTTCTTGATCCACCGCCCACGATGGCCTCTACCCTGCGTCAGGTGACAAGATTGCGTGGGCCCTGCCGCAGGTGGTTATGCCTGAGGAGACTTCGGATTCGGCTGAGTTCCGCCTGCCGGGGAATGCATTTGCTGCGGCAAAGGTATCTCAGACTCGACTCCGTATCTTGCCCTCACTGACGACTGAGGTAATTGATCCTCTCTTATCGGGTGCTCGGAAGAAGTTTGATCTTCCTGAGCTCGTTAAGAAATAACGGACGGACCTCGTTGCCAGAGGTGGACGAGTGTGTCATTGCCTCGGTCACTCTACAAGGGTCTTCGACCAAGCAGGGCCGGAGGCTGCCTCCTTTTAAGCTTTGTGGTCAGACGCTGAAGGCAGCATACCTGGGCTTTCAGGAGCAATTCAGGAATGCTAGTCAGCAGCTTCGGATCAGTGTTCACTCAGCTTATATTACTGCCATGTAGCAGAAGTTGATTGAATCAAGCACAACTCTGATTCTTCAGGGCTCAGTGGGCAGTTGGTCGAGGTTCAGAGTTTCCTGGTCAAGGACAGCTTGCGTAGCTGCTACAGCCAGGTTATGAGCGCAGTCATGGGCATGCGCTGCCTGTGGTTGTCTGAGTCGAAGTACTCTAAAGCCACACAAGAGAAACTGCTTGGTTTGCCCTTTCAGTTGGGGAACACCCTTTTTCCTGGGGCAAAATCAGGTGGTTAAGGACGCTGCAGACACGGCTAGCTCCCTCCTAGAGACCAAGGTCCTGTGGGAGAAGCCCAAACCCAAAAAGCAGCGGGCTTCCATCCTTGCTAACGCCTACCCTGATGTGCCGGCTAGGGGTAGGGGGGAGAGTTTGAAAGCTCCAATCCGCCCCCTTCCAGGCAAAGGCAAGAAGGGCAAAAGGCGGCTCTCAGCAGCATTTTCGGGGCCAGGGGAAGCCACAGGCGTCCCAGTAGCATCGAAAGAACCTCAAGAGGTCTCGTCCCCGGTCGTCCAGGTTACACCGGGGGTCGGGACTCTATGCTTGTTGCCAGAAGTTCCAGTTGGGGGTTGACTCAAACTGTTTGTGAACCATTGGGAGACAACGAACCCCTGGGTTTTGTCCACCCTTCGGGATGGCCATTTACCGGTGTGGACTGATGGGCCCCCTACTTTCTCAGGGATAAGGCACACTCCGGTCCCAGCCTCCCTGGAGAAAGCACAGATACTCAGAGATGAGGTCAAAGCATTGCTAGACAAGGCTGCGATCGTGTTAGTACCGAGGGGTCAGGAATAAGAGGGGCACTACTACACATATTTCATCGTCACCAAAAAGGATGGGGGGGGGGGGGGGGGGGGGGGGGGTTTCAGGCCTATTCTCAACCTGAAGGGTTTGAACAAGATGATTCAGGAGGATGGAGACACTGCGTTCAGTGATCTCATCCGTCGAGACAGGGGATTGGCTCTCGTCAATCGATCTCAAGGACACGTTTCTTCATGTGCCTATGCACCTCGAGTTCAGGAAGTTCCTGCGGTTTTCCTTTGACAACAGGTGTTACCAGTTTCGTATGCTCCCCTTCAGCATCTCTACGGCGCCAAGGGTGTTCATGAAACTGATGTTGATACAAGCTCAAGTGGCCAGGTCGAGGGGCAAGTGTTGTCATCCTTACCTCAACGACTGGCTCATCAGGGCCTTGTCCCGTCAGGCGAATCTGGCAGCGACTCAGGCAGTGTTGGATATCCTGTTGTATTTTCAGCTGAATTATCAATGTCAAGAAGTCAGATCTGGTTCCTTCTCAGGACCAGATTTCTCTTGGGGCACGATTCAATACGGAGCAAGGGATGGTCTCCCTGTCGCAGGATCTTATTGCCAATGTGCAGAAGGTCAGTCTCAGTTTCCTAGAGACCAATGCTCCCCCAGCACGGGCTTGGCTCCAGCTGCTGGGGAATATGGCGGAAACGATAGATGTTGTGTGGCGAGCCCGCCTGCGGATGAGGCCCATCCAGCAAGCACTGGCGGCCCTTTGGTCGCACTCGGAGAGCTATGAGAAAGGTCTCAGAGCACCAGAGTGGATGACACCACACCTGTTATGGCAAGTTACAAGATGCCATTAAACAGAAGCGCCTGGGTATGAGCACCAAAGGTGTACGCTTGATAGCTGACAATTCCCCAGCTCACACTTGTCAAGCAGCTGCTGTGGAGGCACGGTGATGTGGCTTTGAAATCTTACCGCATCCCCCCTATTCACCTGATCTTGCATCAAGTGACTTCTTCTTGTTCCCAGAGATGAAAAATCCACTTCGTGGACATCATTTTGAGTACACCAATGACATCATTCGAGAGATGGAGGCTTGGTTTTCCATGAAATCAGGAGTCTTCTATTTAGATGGTCTGCGCAAGGTCAAGAAGCGATGGTGACTAAGTAGAGAATGTGAACAAAATAAAGTTTGTACCTTTGATATGTGTCTGTGATGATTGAAACTTTTTGATATCTCCTCATATTTATTATATATATTTAACTGGTTTTGTAAACCAATGACAGTATCAGACAGTTAAATACATCATCAGCAAAAAGAAGCATTAGAATTTCAATGATGTCAGGATGCATCTGTATACCATGCTTACCTTTACTTACAATATCATAATACAACTCACTAATGAAAAAGGAAATAACAAAGGACTCAATATGCATCCCGGATGTAACCCAGTGGGTAGTAACACCATAATCACTTCATACACATGATTTGACATTTGAATACATAGTTTTTAATATGTCATACATCTTCCCTTGAAGTCCAGATTTTCTTAGACAAGCCATAGTTCAAATCGATCCACAGTATCAAACGCTTTTTTTTTAATCAATAAAAGCTACATAAATCTTATGCTTACAACGTGATAAACATTTTTGGATAAAAATGTGATCAGTAGTAGAGTAGTTCTTTTTAATGAGAGCTTGAACCTCAGGAATCGTGTCTCTCATGTTTGCCTAGTTAGTGAGTCTATTATTTAAAACGGAGGTAAAACGTTTCCCAAGAACACTCATTAATGAAATCCCTCTATAGTTGTCCTTCTTATGCAAAGGGACTATTTCCGATCAAGACCAACTACTAGGAAAAAGGTTACTGTCAAAGAGTTTGTTGAAACATTTAAGGAGAAATGGCATAATTTCAAATTCAGAGCATTTAAGCATTTCTATCAATACCTTGTCGGGAGCAGCAGACTTTCCATTTTTTAACTTGTTGATAGATGATTTAATTTCCTGTTCAGTTATTGGTGAGTCAAGTACAAATGCATCATTATCGTTATATTGATATGAAAATGTTTCATTATCATTGTCAAGGTTTTGATAATAAACATTGTTATTTGAAAAACATCTTTAAAATGAGTTAACCATTCTGTTTTTGATATGAAGTTCTTCTGTTTAGATTTATTATACATGTAATGACCTTATCTGTTTCCAAAAGCTTGACTGATTGATTATGCTTCTTTGCAGTCTTCTACTGATTGCTTTTGTGATATAGATTTGAACTTTCTGCAACAGACTTTATAATGATTTCTTTGTTTACAATAAGCCATTCGGTTTGTGTCAGAACAATGTTTTCTAAATCTCCTGAGTGCCCTCCGCGTTTCCCGTTTTGCTTTTCTACATTCCGAATTCAGTACTCTTTAATTAGTAAATAGTGATTCATGTCTAACTTTCTTCTTCATGCAGGTAGAAGATTCTAAAATAATATCAACAAAAATGTCAATTGTATTTTCAACATCACTCTCAATATCATTAAAGAGCTTTTCTTGTTCTCTGTTATCATGCTTTTAAGCTTATCAATAAACATATTGGAAAACAAATCATTCCATATAATATTATCTGAAGAGTAAAATGTTGTATGTTTATCATTTGTACAATTATTTGGGAATTTACATATCAATTCTCACAGAAAATGGTCTGAATCAAGGGGATCCCCAACAGAAAATGTATGAACGTATAAAAAGAAATCTGTGGAACAAAAAAATTAATCATTCACACTTGATCCTTGTTTGCCACAAAAAGTGAATTCACCATTTCTATCTCCGTAGAACCGTCCATTTACTATGTACAACTTAAAAGCATAACATAAATCCAATAACATCTGGCCAAATCTATTTACAACTTTATCGTGAGACTTACGATCTTCAACGCGATCATCTTCTTCCTTGGGAAAGGGTGTATTACATCTGAGGGTATCATCATGATCGTTAATATCTGGATTGTTTTCCTCACCTGTTCTTGCATTAAAATCCCCACAAATTAGATTATCAGAGTCTGAAAATACTTCGTGATTATCTAACAAGTATTCTATTATCTTCACAATATTACATTTTGTGGTTGTATGTTGATAAAAAGAAATTCACATCTTTATCAATTCAAAACAAATCTTTAGATATTGAGAAACCAATAAGGTTATCCATATCGGACTTAAAAACGTTACAGAAAGTATTTTTCAATTGATGTACACATAGACAAATACCACCAGATAAACAACCAAAATTTGATATCTTAATGTCCGGACTGTAGAAGGTATTGTACCCGTTTAGCCAATTATTTCCAGGAATGCTGGTAGTAAAGGTCTTGACAAAACATACAATGTCAAATTTACTTAAGTATGTCAAAAAGTCATCATCATTAATTTTTGTAGATAATCCGCCAACATTCCAACACAAGAAAGAAAATGTATCGGTTGTTTCTTCACTAGGAAAGCGAGTATCACTGGTGAAACCATCTGGAGTTCCCTATGAGAGAATATCCAGGCCATGGCCTTCATCCTATTTGCTAGGACGTGAATTACTTCTGTTTCGAGAAGTCTGTCCGAGGTTTGATGTCCAGAAATTTCAGTATGCTGATTCTGACCACGTTGCTTGTACGAGGCACTGTGACGAGTTTGCCGTTCTGGAAGAATCCAAAGTTATCTGTACCTTTCAGGGCTTGCAGTTGTTGACACTACTGTGTGGTGAGATCCGAGTCCGTTGGCTTTAAATGATGCTCTCGCTTTCAACAGACAAACTTTATCATCGGAAACGGACAATTTAGCAATTATTGGTCTCTCATTACCGGGTCATATTGAACCTAAACGGTGGGCGCCCACAACGTCAGATGGCTGCCATGTTTTAAACGTGGCATTATCGTTAAAAATGCTCATTGCTCTCTCCTTACAGGTCATCGACTTTTTACTTTCACATTCTTCCACGCCATATTTGATTAAAGTGTCTTGTCGGCTATATGACTAAAGTTTATCGAGTTCATCGTCAACTGGTGTAAGTTTCTCACTAATAGCATCAACGTTATCTGCAACGGTGTCAATGTCAGCCTGAAGATAAGGTTTTCTTCTCTCTCTCTTTCTTTTTTTATTTCTGATTTCAATTCAGAAACTAATTTTTCAAGTAGTTCACATTCAGAACCGATGCTTTTAACCTCTGTCCTTAAGTCAGTTATGAGATCAGATTTGACGTTTCTTATCTATAAGGATATATATTATGTTATTTAAGTCTTGTAAAGTCACAGGTCCTGGGTGTGTCTCGAAGTCATTTGCACGTAGGATAAATGGCTCTTTGGCAGCACATGCATCTCACCTGTATTGCACACATTTTCTATATGGGTCAAAGTCATGCAGCATGTAGTCGACGTGACGTCACCAAACGTGTGGGGTGACAGATTGTGCATATCATCAAAAACAAGTGCTGGATTAAATTTCAAATCGACTGTTTGATTGTTCAAAAGCATACGATAGTTCAGACACATCGCCCCTAAGCACGCAACTAGGCTGCAGTCAATAGACACACAAGAAGTCGATAGGCAAAGTTCATACCTGTCCTCCATTTTGTATAACCTGTGTAGCGTTCAACCTAGTCAGTGTTTCTGTGTCCATGCCTATGGTGATCACAATCCAGATTTAAGTTCAAAATGGTATCAGTAGACCATATTTTTAAAAAAAATTTTTTTTTTGTGCAAAATTGTAAGAGAGCTCATATTAGTGACTTCTCACCTTCACGCATGCGCATGTCAGACCTATAGAAGGTGACTGCTCACCCATGATGTCAGCCATGAACCAATCCAAATTTCAGTGTGTCCATCATCTCTTACATCTGCTCAACCATTCACCCATCCATGCATGCATAGATCAAGCAACCCTTCATTATGAACCCATCCCTATTATGTAGGCACATGAATTCACTTATTTATCCACTTACCCACTCATCGTTACTCATCCATGTATACATATGCACTCATTCATCCACTCATCTATCCACTTACACGTGCACTCATCATTTTGCTAAACCAACAACACATCCAGCAACCGATTCCCATCATTTATACACATACATCCACTCATCCATCCACTTATTCATGCACATGTGCATTCATCATTCTGCTAATTGATCCACCATTCATCTATGAACCAATCTCCTCATCCATTAGTCTATCCATCATTTATGGACTCATCATTCTGCTCATTAATCCACCATTCATCTATGAACCAATCTCCTCATCCGATCAATCATTTATGGACTCATCATTCTGCTCATTGATCCACCATTCATCTATGAACCAATCTCCTCATCCATTAGTCTATCAAATAATCAATCATTTATGGACTCATCATTCTGCTCATTGATCCACCATTCATCTATGAACCAATCTCCTCATCCATTAGTCTATCAATCATTTATAGACTCATTTATTCTGCTCATCATCAATAGACTTATCACTCTGCCCTTGCTTAATGCACCAACCCATCTATCTTTCAGTTCTGGGTGAAATGGTACACTTGACTGTTGGTTCATTATGTATTGCAGTACAGAAGCCTTGGTTCAGTACAGAGCAAAGAAACCACAAAAACTAAAATCACGACAGAAAAATTCTTTCCATGAAATTTAAGTGCTAAGGATGTAAAACTTACAAGAAATTTAATAATATAAGCAAAATGCCTTGGATCATCTACTTTAGTTAAGAACCATTTCCTCCTTCCACCATCTGTAGCAAGAGTTAACTTGCATGTTGCAGAGATGGTCAGTGGGACTGTCCCCATCAGAATAAAACATCCTGCACTTGGCAGTCAGACGAAGGCAAAGATTCCTTCCAGCCAGGCAAGATGTACTACATGACTGTCATCATCAGTACAAAAAACAGTGATAGGAAGGAGGTTGCAAACAGTCAATCCAAAGTCATCAGCATTGACACAATGAACATAGGTAAGTTACTTATTTTTATCTGAGCTTTACATAATTCTCACATAAGTGTGAAGAACTGTAATGGTTAGTATAGGTATGGACTTGAAGCTGTGTCCAGTTTCTAGATTTATGCTAAATGTTTTCATCTTAATAGTATCAACTATAGTGTGAGGCTTCTATATATACCCAGCTGACAAATCCATATTGTAATGACTTAACAACGTTAATTATATATTGTCCTATATGTAGATTTCTGATGTTGTCACAACTTCTTTTTGTAGACTCCAAACTACAACATAGTTTTTCAACATGAATATGATATTAAGAGGATAATAAGAGACGTTGCATTGACATCAATGCTTACAATTATTGGCGTAAACATTCCCTCTTGGGTGAGCTGTGGACCATCTCTCTGTTCCCCTGAACCTACCTACAGAAGACTGAAAAGTAAAAAATAAAAATTAGAAATAGATATATTTACCATTAGTGGTCTGCAGCTCCCCTCTTCAGCCTGGAGTTATCTCCCATGTAGCTCATGTGTTCAGCAGCTGCCTACAGGTGACTTAATTTCTTCATCTGATTCCACATGTGCTACTTGGATTTGTACTTTCTCACGTACGCAGCTCCCCACTTCAGCCTGGAGTTATCTCCAATTGGCCCGGTAGGTGGCTTTTTCAGATTCTCTTCTGTAGCCCATGTGTTCAGCAGCTGCCTTCAGGAAACTGAATTTCCTCATCTGCTTCCACATTTGCTACTTGGATTTGTACTTTCTCAGGGTGTGTGAGATCGAAGTTTGTGTTTATTTTGTGTCTTTCTTGTGTATTTTGTGACTTGTGATTTTTATTTTGTGTGAACATCAACGTTTTTCGCAAATTAACTTTCACTCAGTATGTCTGAAAGTAAATGTTTGACTTGCCAACATTTCATGTTAGATAAGGATCGCCATTCTTTATGTTTTTCATGGGATAAAGACTCCATTTATTCTATAACTTTGCGATGTCTCATGTGTAAGGATATGCCAGATGAGGAGTGGATTAAGAAAAGGTCTAAGAAAACCAGCATAACAGACTGTCTAAATCCAAGTAGTCTACAGTTCCCTTATTCTGGTACGGTGGTTAATAACTCTAATTCACTTGGCACAATACTATCTTCATTTAAGCAAGGGATCATGGCTTCTTTTTCGCAATCTTTTAAGGATGTAGAAGATAATAAGGCTAAACTGAAAGATCTCATAAAATCTCTTACCAAATCAAAGTCCCACTCGAGAGGTTTGTGTAACTCTGCTTCGCCCCAGGGAAAGATCGAGTCCTGTTTGATGAGTCTGTTGACTATGCGGAATGGACTCTTTACAAGGAGGCTTTTCAACTGATTGCCAGGACTTGTGAATTGGCTATTGTCAATCTTTTTGCGACAAGCAGAAATTTTGGGATTCCAAAGTCCGTTTGTCCAGTTTCGGATCCACTATCTTTAGGGGGGACAATCTTTCGATTTCATGGGAAGGAATGATGGTGAATGCTTTTCCCCCAATGAAGATCATTCCAATGTTTTGGCAAAGATTGCTCTGCACAATTGTCTAGTGTATCTAGTGGTGCCCACCTGGCCTACAAGAACTTGGTTTCCCAAACAATTGGATCTGTTGACAGACATACCTCTCTGTCTACCCTTGTGGCACAACCTACTAACTCAGCTGCAGTCCAGAGTGACTCAGAAGATTCTGTCAGCACTGAATCTTCACGTGTGGAGGCTGTTAAGAGATGCTCAAAGATAATGGCTTTGGCAAGGGACCTTCTGATGCGATCATCAAGGTTATTGGACCTTCTACCTCAAGGCTTTAGAATGCCAAGTGGAACATCTCTTTCAGTTTGAGAGTCAGCAGCAACAGTTGTTAAATGAGGCTATAGACCTTATTCATGCGACGCCATTTCGATAACGAGAACGAGGCCAGGAAACACAGCTATCGACATAGTGGTGCAACGTTATTGTCTACAGCACTGCCTCAGTGCACTTATGATTCCCATGTGATTACATATTGACTAGTCACATTTTAAGTTCCCAAAGTTAAGCAGAAGAAACAGTGGATCATAAAATCAAATTATGTCAAGTTTATGATCTTATTTCAATACAGAAAATAAATAATTGTGAAATGGGCTTAATATTTTAATAATTCTTTTTGGATAAAGCCAAAACTTGGTTTCTTTCCCATTCTACTGGAACTGTAGATATTTTGCTTTACTAAGAAACAAATGACATTTAATGGGTTGTTTTTTCTACCCTTAAAACCAAAAACAATATTTTCTGGTGTTAATTAAGGATTGTTTTGATTAAGGATTGTATATAAGGATTGTTTTAATGAAGGATTGTGTAACAGCAACAAATTGTATAAAATTGCAAAGCAATTTGTTGCTGTTATATACATGATAGAGGCACAAAAAATGTGAAAAAATCCTTATAATTACAAAATCAACTCTATTTACAAAGAATTTCTAAATAATTTAAACAAATCTTGAATATTTGTCGTCAACATTACGTTAGTTTGCAGTTTGTTACACACAACTATACATTGTGGAATCAAAATTGCAAATTTCATGTATTAAAATTGAAGATGATTTAATTTCGTTTTCATTAGCATTGACACTCATGCAATCAACATTCTTCTTCACTAGTGTCCGCATTTTTGGAATACCGTCATTAGCATATCACTTGACATTCAAAATGGCTACTGTTTGCGAAACAATTCGAGCTATCAAACTTCAGGACTCATAGTTATTAAAATCGGTGAAGGTAATAGTTTCTCTTTGGAGACGAAAGTCTAGTTATCAACGCAGTTGTGAAGATGATGACAAACGTATATTTCTTATTTTGCAAAAGAACCAAAGTAACACACAGTTGTCATAACCTGACTTGCCGTTGCGTCGATTTGTTCTGTTAGATTGTTGTGTCACAAAGTATGAATGCACAAGGTATAACTGTACATTTTTTCTGCATTCATCGTGAAATGGTTGCATGTTTTTGAGAACTATTGTCCAATCAGAATAGCTGAAAAACTTCTAACAACATTTTGAAATTATTTCAATACATCCTTTAGTCAACTTATTAAGCCATTCTGTCAATTCTTTCCACACTTATTTTACATGAGTACAATCCCATAATAAGTAAACAATGTTTTCAGGCACCTGTTAACAAAAAGAACACAATGGTGAATCAATATAGCCAATCTTATATAATAAAGTATTGGTTATCAAAATATTCTGAGTTATCTTATATTGATACCATTTTAAGTTAACACTTTGTGTACACTGATTACGCATCATATTTATATTTTCCCATTCATTCTGTAGAAAATCCTTTTTAAATGATTCATCCCATTTCAATTGGTCATTAGCTTTCTTAAAACCAAAGTGACATAATCTTTGATAAATATTAAATTGAAGAATTGGGTAGAAATGCATATCTATCTCATGAATGAATGTAAAATGTTTCTTTTTTAAGTATTGAAGTACAGCTCTCCTAATACCCTGGTATGTAAGAAAATCAACAGAAATATCATATTTGTTACCAAATTCTTCAAAACACATAACATTACCAGTTTCATTCATAATATTTTTAAATATATTATGCTCTCTTTTTCAATTTTTTAAAATTGAAGATTGGTTTTCCACCAATAAGAACATTACTACTGTACCAAAGGGACTGATTTAAAACTGAAAGGGGAGTGTCCATCCTCTTGGTAACATACCAGTAAGTAATTAGCCGATGCTCTTATAACATCCTGCCAAAATCTATTTGAAATAGGAAGTAGAAAACAGTTGCTAATATACATATCATCAGCAAACCATAATCTCTGGCTTTTTGGAATATATATTGAAGTAGTTTTGCTCCATATATAACTGCTATATAGTAATCTTTTAATCCATACTATTTTTGGAGATTTTATTATAAATTTTCTGTCATTGGAATATTGCTTTCTATTTTTAGCAGTAGATGTAATAACATGCCTTTTAATCTTATCGTTCTCACCCTTCCACACAAACTCAAAACATCTTTTCTGAAAGGCTTGAATGTCATCAACTGGCGGGCTTGGTTATGATGAGATGGTTTAATTTTGAAAGCAATAGAGATTTGAATACTACATTTCTACCCATGGGTGTCAGCTTTTCATCTCTCTCTCAATTTTTTCCAGCTTTTCTGAATAATTAATATCTACCAATAATTCTAGATCTACATCAAATTTGATTCCTAACAAATTAAACTGTGATTGTGTCCAATCAAGATTGAAGATTACAAATCTTATGTCAGGATCTCTTCTTAGATCCTATCCATATCAATCTTGTTTTTTTCAGTTTTTACTTTATTTCCAGAAAACCTTGCACAAAATGTTAACACATGAAGTACAGCATAGAGGCATTTTTCCGTACCATCTAACGTTAAAGGAGTACCATCTGCAAACTGCCAAAATACTTTCAATTTTTCCTATTTTAATACCTTCTATCTTATCTTTTCTAATCATAAGCGCAAGTCTTCTATACATAAAATAGATGTATATGGCCAGACTGTATCTCCAAGAAAAGAAAAAACAACAACACAAAAATCACTTCCATTATAAAACTTTCTTGTTTCGTATCAGTTGGTTATTTCCTCCACTCTGATCCATGGATGCCGAGGGGCTTTCCGGGTTTCCAGTCTGAGAGTTACATCTCTTTCAATTATGCGAGTTTGGACCCCTTCCGTTTTCCTCAGTTCATATGCCCTATTAGCAAGTTGACCCCGTTGTTTTTTCAACAGTACTGGAAGGTCAGTTCTCACACTTATCTTCTTTTTACTAAGAGACTTGCCAGATTTCAGGGAAGCTGAGACAAAATGAACGGCTATTGGTTTTGGCATTCCCACACGAAAGTTACTGGGGTCTGTGATTTTTCGGTTAAGTCTATGCGCATTATCAAACTGAATTTTGTCAACCTGTTCGACTTTCAGGGTGTTAACAAACAAATCCTGAATGGCTTGGGCAGGATCATGCTCTTCAGATATCCCATAGACAAGCACGCTGTTCCTTCTGGAATAAGTTTCTTGCATCCAATAATTGCGTTTTATCTTCTGTATTTCAGCTTTCAGTTCTGTTATCTCGGACATATTTCCTTTAATTCCTGTCTTGTTGAATTCTACTGTGATTTTCACATTTTCTAATTTAGCCTCAAATTCACAGATTTCTTTTCTCATGTCGCTTAATTCGTTTCTAACACTTTTTATTTCCTGATTGATATCTCTTGTATGTGCTTCTAAAACTTTCTCGAACCAGACCTTCATGTCTTCAACAGTTTCAATTTCCGGTTCGGTCGCCATTTTTGTAAAAATGCCGCGTTGATCGTAAGAATTTTCTTTTTCTTTAGATTTCGATCTGGTAATGACAAAACTGTCTA
The DNA here is from genome assembly GCA_921293015.1 of Phorcus lineatus. Taxonomy (NCBI): domain Eukaryota; kingdom Metazoa; phylum Mollusca; class Gastropoda; order Trochida; family Trochidae; genus Phorcus; species Phorcus lineatus. Next base: position 31,863,986 of record OV121083.1, on the reverse strand, counting down.
ATTTCTGTGTATTTTCTGCCCCTTCTGTTTCTTGATTATGTTTAGCTTTGTTATGTCATTTTTTATTAGACAATACGGCAGATGTTGTAAGATTAGGGGAGCAGCTCTTCCACCCTGCCTACACGCCTGGCGACATGACCAGAAGTGATGCGATCATCATTCCACTTGACCTTCTACCTCAAGGCTTTAAAATACCAAGTGGAACATCTTTTTCCGTTGGAGACAGCAGCAACAGTTGTTGAATCAGGCTATAGACCTTATTCACGCGACGCCATTTTGATAACGAGGACGAGGCCAGGAACGCAAACAAAGCTATCGACATAGTGGCTCAAAGTTATTGTCTACAGCACTGCCTCAGTGCACTTATGATTCCCATGTGATTACATATTGACTAGTCACCCAGAACTGTCTTGTTTCGTATAGGTTAGTTATTTCCTCCACTGTGATTCATGGATGTCGAGTTTCCAGTCTGAGAGTTACATCTCTTTCAGTGTTTCCGTTGTCCGGTAAATACCGGTCATAGTCCGATAAAAAATATGATTGTCCGGTATTTAAAAAACCTCTCGGACATGATGTCCGATTAAATATCAAGCTGTCGAACTCATTTCATAAACCTTTATTTGAAAAAAACACTTGTAACATCTAGTGATGCGATACCCCGATCGTATTTGTCTAGAAATCCCACTCGCTTCTGTAGCTTGAAATAGAACGCAACGAAGTGCGCATGACATAATCATTCGAATAACTGCAGCTGAATTTATTTACCTCAATTTCAATGTTTGCATGAAATGTATACGGAAATTATCGACGTATTCTGATCATTTACGAATGTAAACACGTTTTTTCGACAATGTAAAAGCAGACGAATCTTTCTTTCTACTTTGGTGGCAAAACAGTCAATTAAACAAATCAAAGAGAATATCAGAAGATGACGCAGGTATTCTTATTACTAGCAAAAAAATCAGCAAATGAAAATTTTATTAGCTACATTTATCTGACCGGTAAAAAATGTAAATGTCCGGTATTTTTCAAAGCCGTCGGACATGATGACCGGCTGTCAAAAATGCCAGCGGAAACACTGTCTTTCAATTATGCGAGTTTTGACCTTCAGACTCAAAATCAGCACTTTCGGAAAATTTGTTTTTCTATAACAAAGGTTTTGACCTGAGATCGGCACTATTTGGAAACCCAAATTGTTCCTCTTATGTAAATAATGAACTATTGATATCTGTGCACGAATTTATAGATTTAACAGGCAGATTTGCATCGGATCCATAATTGATATATTGAATTGTTGTATTGGTAAAGCTTGTTGGCGACTATATATTCATATATAGATAAATCATATATTTTGTAAATACACCATGACATGTTCTTTATCTTACTGGCGTTTGTATAGATAAGTATATATATTCATTGTACATTCACCATGATGTGTTCTATATATTGTATTTTGGAGCGGTATTAACATAAGCTTCTAGCTTGTTTACCAATCCAATTCTTTTCTGAAATAAATATGTTTAAACCACATCACCAAATTCCCCAAACAACATTCAATGAACTCAGTAAAAACACTAGCAATCAATCAACACGATTTCATTAAATAAAAACTCACAGTACCCTCTCTGGGCTACTTCATTCCCATCACTTACAATTGCCTAACTCATAACTAATCTCTGATACCCTCTCTGGCTTTCCCACTCTGGTTTGACCCAATCAGTGCCCTACAGCTCTCCTTCATCTCCACCTAATCTTTTCCCCTAACTCACTGGTTTCTCACGTACTCTCACTCATCTCTAATTTATGTATTCATCACAACTTGATCATGTATACTTTATCTTAATTGCTGCTACCTTTCATGTACATCATATTAGCATTGTTAATCTCATTTTGTTGTTTTTGTTAACATATCTATATATATAGCTATACATCTTTTCTGTCCATATGCTTGAAAAGATCTAAACCGAAATGTAAATCTGTTAATAAAGAAGTTGAATATCCTTAAAATCTTGTACTTCAAATTAGGAGATGTCTGAGATATATTGGCCCTTTTTTTAAAATCATTAAATCTACCTCCTCCAGAAGGTTTTTTTTCCAATCTTACAAGCTATCCCTTAATGGCCTTTAAATCAAATCGACTTATTACTATATTTATTATTTACTTATAAAAAAGGAACATTTTGGAAGAAACAATTGCAATCATTCCAAGTCTTTTAGTGGCTGAAGTCTTATTAAATAGATGTTTGAGCAAGCCTGGTAGGTTTGACCGATACTGTTTTTATATCATAAATTGGCAAAATAATGTTCATAATCGCAGTCAAATTGTTTTCGAAATTGTAAGGCCATTTGGTAAAAGTCTCTGCCTGATTCATCCCAGTTGTGTTGGAAATGGAGTTGACTTAAACTTAAAAACAGTTATCACAGGAGACTTCAATATGGATGCCATAGGCAACCAGAAACAAAAGATAGAATATTTGGAAATGATCTTGAACAGATAATCAATAAAGCCACTAGGATAATTCAATCGTCGTCTTCCCTGATTGACCTAATATTTGTAAATGCTCGTGATAGTGTTGATGAATCGGATGCTGTTTCTGCTGTCCGTACTGCTAAAGAAACTTACCTTAATAAATTAGACGATGATATAAACTCATCAGTTGGTAATAAAACCTGGGGGCGTTTAATGAAGAACTACTTATAGAAAACGAAAAGTAAGAACACTATCTCATCATTACCATATAAAATATATTGTATAATGATAGCAGCAAAGTTGTTAATATATTGAATAATTATTTCATATCTTAAGCACAAGTTAGGGACCCATCCTGCCCCCAAACCATCTATTAGCTTAAAAACGCAACAATTGCTTTCATCACTTACCATCTTGCTTAAAGAAGTTTTAGACTTATTACTATCAGTTGATACTAATAAAGCAACCGGCCCCGACAGGATTGCTAATAGAATTATTAAAATATGTGCATATTGTTTAAATAAACCGCTTGATTTTATTTTAAATACATCCCTCTGGAAAGAATCCTCTACATTCCTGTTCTTAAAAATGGTAGCACTAATGATTGTACCAACTATATACCGATAGCACTTACTAGTAATCTATCTAAAATATTTGAAAAATGTGTATTCAAGTATCTTTTCAATTATTTTAAACAACAAAATTTCTTGTTGAACATACAGTCTGGATTCATACCAGGTGATTCAACAGTAAATCAGCTTACTTATATATACAACTTTATATCTAAGGAAATTGATAAGGGTAAAGAAGTTAAATCAATCTTTTGAGATATTGGCAAAGCCTTTGACAAAGTATGGCACGAGGGCCTGATATCTAATTTAAAATCTTATGGAATTCAAAATGATTTACTTTAATGGATCCAGAGTTCTTTAAGCAATAGAAAACAAAGTGTGGTAATAAAAGGTAAAAGCTCTCAAATGAAAACAGTATTGGCCGGACTACCCCAGGGATCCGTTCTTGGGCCACTATTTTTCCTACTATACATAAATGACCTAGTTGATGATATGGACTGTAATATCAGACTGTTTGCTGATGATACGTCTTTGTATATCATCATTGATGATCCAAACATTGCAGCTTTAACATTAAATAACGATTTAAAAGAATCTTGCAATGGGCCGAGCTATGGCAAGTAGATTTTAATCCAAATAAAACTGTGTACAATTTAGTAGAAAGCGCTACCCTAGTCATAAGCCAGACCTAAAGTTAGATAATGTACTTATTGATGATGTCCCTTCACATAAACATTTAGGATTTGTCCTTCAAACAGATTGCCAGTGGTCCTCTCATATCAATGAGATAATCGGCAGAGTGGGGCCAATGATAACCTGTTCGAGAAGTCTAAAATACTGATTGAATAGAAAGGGCCTTCCTATTTTTGATTACTGTTCAAATATATGGGACAACTGTACCATGCACGAAGCAAAACTTTTGCAAAATCTCCAGTTTGATGCATTGAGATCGATATATGGAGCAGTAAGGGGAACAAGCCACAATAAGTTTTATCAGGAAACAAAGTTCACCCCACTTAGTGAAAAGCGTAGAAGACAAAAATTTTGTTTGTACTACAAAATGTTCTATAAATTATCCCCATCTTATCTTTCGGACTTGGTTCCAAATAACATCTCTGAAAATAACCCTTATAATCATAGAAACTTAAACTCTGTACAAACTATTCCGTGTAATACTGTTGCGGCATCTTTCTTACCATCTGTAAGAGAATAGAATTCCTTAACAGAAGATCAAATACTAAGTGATTCAATCGGCAACTTTAAAAAAGCAATAAATACTACCATTTTCAAAAAATATTACCTTGACTCAAACTTTGACAAAGATTTGCTCAAATAAAACATTGCAGACTGCGCCGAGGTTGTAGTGACCTAACCTTTCATAAGTTTAATAAACACATATCTACTTCTCCTTCTTGCTCATGTGGTTATTATTCTGAAGATTGTGTCCATTGCTTTTTTACGTGTCCGTATATAATGATTTTCAACAAAATAACTATTTTTATGTAAAAGGATATGACTTAAATTCAATCTTTTGTGGTAACAATGAAAGTTCACAAACTGTTAATCAACATATTATAAAATCTGTACATGAATACAATGTTCTCAAAACAACATGCCTTGCTATCTGATCATGATGACACTTCTGGATGTTACTGTTGGTCTATGTCTTACGATGTTTAAAATTTATGTTTAACGTTATATTTGGGTTTTGTATGTATCAAGTATACATGTATCTATGTTATGTTCAAGGGAGAGGCCTTAACATAAGCACTCAAAGCTTTTTGGCCAATCCCTTTCACAATGTATATATGTATATTGTGAAATAAATATGTGTTAAACATATGACAATGTTTATAGAAGTAAACATCTGAATAATTTTACTTACCTATTATAGTCAAGTCAATCTAAGGTTGAATTTTGACAAACCTCAAACAAATTGCAAAAGAAATGGTTTTAAGTGTTTTAATTAGAGAAATACATACTTTATGACATATCAAAAGTCTAATGTTCACAGAGGTGAGGAAAAAACCAAATATTCAAATGTTTATGACTTATTTTTCGACATAATCACCCTTGACCTCAATGCATTTGCTCCAGTGTTTTTGTTACACCTGCAACCACTCTGAAAACCAGTTCTTATCACGAGACCCCAAAAACTCCTCTACTGCAGCAATGACGTCATCGTCAGCCTCAAACCTTTGGCTACGGAGCTCCGTTTTCAGTCGAGGGAAGAGGAAGAAGTCTGAAGGGGCTAGGTCTGGAGAATAGGCAGGGTGGGGGAGAATCCTGTACTGCACTGACTGCAATTTGGGCGGTGTGAACGGGAGCATTGTCCTGCAACAGCCACACACCTTTGCGCAGTTTAGCCCTTCGTTTCTCTTTTTTTTTTCTCCTAATTGTCGTAGTTCATTTGCGTAATAAGTGCAATTGATTGTAGAACCTTTCTTTAAATAATCAATGATTATTACACCCTTGGAGTCTCAGAAAACGGATTATTTGAACTTTTTAGGGGTGGATGATGTGCTGTTTTTCCATTGCATGGTTTGGCTTTTTGTCTCAGGATCAAAATGATTAACCCAGGTTTCATATTGAGTAACAACATGAGCGAAAAGTTATTCTGGGTCTGCGCAATACTTGTCAAGAAGTTGCTGACTGACCATGACACATTTTCGCTTTTGGTCCTCAGATAACATTCTGGGGACCCAGCATGCTGATACCTTATTCATATGTAAATGTTCATGTATAATTCGTGCAACTGATGTTTTACTGATGTGGTGAGTATCAGTTAAGTTTCTGATAGTCACTCGCCTGTCTTGCAATACTGTGTTAAGAACAGCCTCAATGTTTCCACCTGTGGTGACATCAGATGTGTTTATTCTTAACCTTTTCTTTTGGTTATTTATCAGAATACCACGGTGCTAGTAAAACATTTATAATTAGACTATTCAATTCAATAATGAGATAAAACAGTTGCTTTTGCTTTTATTCGTGATGAAAACATCGACTGGAAAATTTGATTCGAGCAAAGCTGATAATTGTAACGTTCATGACACACAGAGAGAAAAGGTATTGTTTAATGTAATATTGTAAGATTTGTGTCCAGACGACTTGAAATTGAAGTACGCTACAACATTATTCACTTCTTGGCAGTGTTTCTCGGTGTGTACCCTTTACGCAGTAGCAATAATTGCAATTTTCTTTCTCAATGGTCAACTTGATGTGTAATCCATAGTATTTATTTTTACCGTTTTTTTTGTGTGTTTTTTTTTTCGTTTTCTACAAAAAGTTACGTTGAGAAAGGATGTTACAAAGAAAATGAACTTACAAGAACATCATTTTATATTCTTTGTAAAGTGCGTAATCAGGACGTTGTGAGGACGTTACACTCGATCTGTAATTAATGCTTTATAAGTACGTATAACAAAAACATTTAGAAATTGTTATGTTTTATGTAAATAGTATGTCATTGATATGTAAGGAAACTGCATCACAAGAATAAAGACTTTATTTGATCATTTGGCTCATATAAACTCTTTGTACCTCTTCCTTGTGTATTCACAGAATAAATGTGAACAGAGAATTGATATTACTGAATAAAAGTTCATTAAAGGACATTATGAGAATGTCAGACTAGATGTTACATTACTACATTAAAGTAACACAACAGGTATGTATAACACATTAAAACAATTTTGAGTAAATGAATAGCAATTGCTTTGCATCAGTCTGATTCTCTGAACACTGTAATAGAAATTCAGTTCATATATACCTGCGTAAACTTAATTTTGTGACATCACATCATATTTATAGCCACGCCCATCGACGGAACTGTGTAAACAAGTTACATGTTTATTATAAGAGAATCACAATTAATTAATGACCATACATCGATATAGGATGATTAATGTCTGAAAAGATTCCAAAGGTAGACCTCATCATAAATAAGCGAGCTCTATCTGAAGGTACAACCGATGTCTTCAGACACACAGAAGAAAATGTCAGCAATACACTCGCACCAGTTGCAGGGGGATCGGCCTTGGAGATGCCGCTAAGTTCATCAACAGTTTCCAGCTTGGTTCCTCAACAAGTTTTAGAACTGTGTGCTCTTTGATCAGATTTCGTTAAACAAGATTCTAAAACCTGTAAATGGCATCTCCAAGGATATATTGTCAGGTTTCTTTCTAGTTCCACCTTCATGATTTGTGTTAACAACTATAGCAATTAGCAATGTGAAGGCCACACTTGGCGGATGTCTTGTAAGTCCATGGCCACTTGTGTTGTGGATTTTTATTGGCTGATGAACAAGTTGGAGGCGGGGCTAAGGATTCAATGACGTGCCAATTGATATTTTGTCTCTCATGCTGTTGACAGTTGAATTCATTCGCGTATCTTGTGCAGCTCTATTTGTTACAAATTTGTATATTTGGAGCAATAAAACCTTTCGAAAATACCAAGGCTGTGTATATTTATTTTTAAGAATTGACTTCAATATTTGTTATGTTCATGGAGGTATAAACTTAAAAACCGCTGTGCAAACACATGTGCTAAACGGATTTACAGTTTGCACCTTGTGTATGGATGTAACATCTTATAAATACCAATTCTTATTATTTTATGTCCCAAGTATGTTGTAGGGATGTGAAGAAATAACGTAAATAGGACCTCCCACAACAATGTGCTTATGTCGTGTGTTAGCTGGGTATAGTATAGAATTTATCCATTTGATATATATCTTGATGTTTGTGGTTTCATGAGATGTCATCACCACACGAGTGATAACAAGGTTTGAAAGCATAATCATACTTGTCCTTTCTGCGTGGTCTAAACGATAAGATTTGTTAATTTCACCGCCTTCTTTCTAACTGATCTCAGTAAAGCCAGCCCCAGTACAAAACCTGAGTGTTGTGGACAAGAACAGCACGTGCATTTCTCTGGCCTGGAACCACAGCAACACAGAGAGGAACATGATGTATCGACTGTACGTGCGACAAGGGGGACGTTTAAAGGTAACACACGTGTTAGGACATGAGTGCATATGTCATATGGGGGAAGGAGAGGTTATACACATACATGTGTCTCAAAGATGACTCTGAAACCCCATTTTAGCTCATCTGACCTAAAAGGAAATTTTTTGTGGACAAACCTTGCTCCTAAGTAAACTGAAATTGCACTTTTGGGACTAACCCCCACTCAAATATGGAAGTGGGAGGCATTTTCCTTGAAGTCTTAAATCCTCTTCTTCAGAACCAATTTGCATAGGAGGCTACAATTTCTTTCTAACTTAAAAACTCAAATTTGTAGCCTTGTTGGGCGTGGCAAGGTGCTCACCCTCAAATCTTCTTTCGTCTATTTCTAAGAAACTGTCAGTAAAAGGAATCTAAAAAAATTAAAATATCATCTTTGTAGAATGGAAACTAAGATGTGTAAATTCTCCTACCCCAAATGATAAGGGCATAGCAGAGGTACATATATAGTTATGGTGATTTACCAAAACCAAAACCAAAACTTGTTGGCGTAAGAAGCTAAAGTTTTCAGAATAATATCTTTGGTGTAGATTTGATCTTGACTGCCCTTCGGATATAGGTGTTGCAGGATACCACCTTCAAATATTCTGTTGTCTTATTTTCAGACATCAGTCATGCTAGATATATAAAGATTTAAAAAATATTATCTTTATAGGTTTGAGACAAAGATGTAAATGTCATTGTCCTAACTCCAAAAATAAGTGTGGCAAGGGTTCATATCATGTGACAGGGTTTGCAAATGAAAAAGGCTAACCATTTTTTAGAGCTTTGCACAATTGTCAAATGAAACATATTGATGTGGTATTGAGGATTAAAAAACACCAAGTTCATGTCTGTAGCATAATTAATTAGCAAACTTCAAGATAAAATGGTAAGCAAGTCTGTTGTGTATAACTTAGTTCGATAAGAAGATGGAGGTACAATGTTGGTGTGAAATGATATTTTGATCATTCAAAAATGTTTTCAGCTGTTTTTTAATGTGCATACAGAGAGTATATCCACAAGATATAAGAGAGCAAATAAATATGAGTATGTAAATGAATTAGAATATAGTTTCATCCTTACTGTTATGTTTTTTTTAAGAATCTGTTTTCTATTTTTTATCATGAAGCAATATGATACGGTTTTATCGAATTTCCTTCAATTTTGTGTGAAGATATCTTGACTGATGCACTGACACTTGAGAGTTTTGCTGATGTATTTCACTTAAAGAACTAACTTTTGTATGTCTTAGTCTTGAACATCAACAATTCAAAGGCTGATGAACTACAGAGCCCACGGCTCTATTTTAATATCCCCCGCAACAAATTTGCAGAGGGTGTTATAATGGGGACCGTCTGTCCGTCCGTCCTTTACACATTGTGTCCAGCTCATAACTTAGTCACTAATCAACCATTTCATATCAAATGTTATGGAAATTAAGATGTGATGATGTGTCATAATTAACTTATTTGAGAATATCTTTTTAAAATATTTGCATTTTGAGCAAAAAGCTAAGAATATGGGTGAGGTGAATTGGGATTTTAAGGCCACTTTCAAGAGTATTTTACGTATATCTCAGCTGATAGTATTCTGGCAGGGGAAAAGCCTGTGGGGCCATCGTGACTGTGCGTTGCGGTGAAACCTGCGATCACAGGCTGGAACTAGCAAACTAAGGGTGGTACTGCCCCCGATGAATTTGAAAAAAAACCTTAACAAAGTCCTGTACATCTCATAACTTCTGAACTTATCTTCTAATTTTCTACAAATTTTGTATGAACATGCATAATTACATGAAGGTGTGTCCATGAGTAACAATTTTGAGATATTTTTGTGAAATTTTGCTTTATTTTCACAAACACGTGGTGACTATTGTAGTAAAGTGTTTCAAATTCTGGCAGGCTCATAACTTTAGTCATCTGATTTTTATCAGATTTGGTATGGAGATATATAATTACATAAAAATGTGTCATGATTCATAATTTTGAAAATAATCTAAATTGTTTTGCATTTCATGTTAAGAAGTGGGGAATGTTAGAAACCAGTTTCGAGTCAGGTCTGGCTCATAACTTTTCAACTAATCATCTAATTTTAATAAAATTTGGTTTGAAGAGAAGATAAGTCATGGTTAACAGTTTCAACAATATTTTTGTGAAATTTTGCTTTATTTTGGCGGAAAAAAAGGGAATATAGAAAAAATTCAAATCTGGTCAGGCTCTTAAACTTATCAACATATTTATCAAATGTGGTATAGAGATACATGAATATATAGAAATGAGTCATGATCAATGATGTAAAAATAAGTTTTGTTAAAGTTTGACTTTATTGCAAAAAGTAGTGACTCCAGTAGAAAACTGTTTCAAGTCCTGTTCGGCTCAAAACTTCTAAACTTTTCATTTGAATTTGATCAAATTTGGTAGTTAGCTTCATAATGACATGAAGGTGTTTCATAATTAAAAAAATTCTGAAACTAATTAGGAGATAAATCCCTTCTGTTTTTTATTTTGGGGTTGTATGTCTGCATTTTTCACCCCTAAATTTAATTTGAAACCGAGCTTGCGAGGTTTTAAATGTTAATTTAGGGTTGAAAAATGCACGACATACAACCCCAAAATAAAAAACAGAAGGGATTTATCTCCATTCTAACATGACTAATTAGAAATATGATGAGGAACTAATTTGCCTTGCGCAACAACAATATGATTAGGTCGAACCAGTACAGACCGGTTCCACTTGCTTTTGAAATTACAGTACAGTTCATTTTCAAAGAACACGCTTCAATAATAAATAAAAAAATATCAAAACATAAACCAACATGTTTTAAATATTACCCTTAAGTATTTATTTCATTAAAGTTAAAATCATCAAAAGACAGATTTTTTTATCCCGTCAGAAGTACGTTTTTCACGTAAATACATAGGACACCTATCACCCCTACAATACCGACAAAGACTGACCTAATCAAGGGAAGTTACTCTAAAAGTAGTCGTTTACTGCTAGCGCTAACTTCTCACGCATGATGTGAACTGATGGAATAAATGATCAAGAAAGCTTTATAGTTAACCCTTCCGTTGCTGAATATTATTTTGACCAGTTTTGCCCCCGTGGCTGAATTTTCCAGTACTCGCCTCGCTACGGTAATAACGCAATTAGCCCCTGTGGCCGAATTTTCCAGCGCCGCCAGATGCGACCGTTTTAACAACATATGGCGTGTTTACATGGCGGAATACGGACGTTATCGTCGTTTTATACAAAGCTAGTCGGCGAATCCCGTGTTACAAATGGATGATACTTACTTGACACTTTGAATGAAATTTCTATCACCCCTGGAACGGTTTCTACAACTGAAGTAAACTTGTTTTCAATTCGGGCGCCATAACTCAATAAATTCCAAGAGCGCATGCGCGAAATCAAAACGAAACTAAAGATGAATTGTTCCTCTTCACATCGATATAAAAATTATTTTTATAATATGTCTGGAACGAATTTTACTAAATTTTAAAAATTCTCTTCATTTCAAACATTATAAAATCATTTAATCACTGAGTGCACACATGCAAATTATATACGGAATTGAAGCTAATTTCTTGCTCTATATTTCACGATAAATTTTATTACGATACGCCATCCTAAACGAAAGATATAAATTACGAAAACAGGGTAATGATAAATCCCGATAACGTTCTGACCCCCACAGTAATATTACTAAGCTAATAGCCCCAGGCAAACGCACGCGCTCAGCGCGTGCAGGCGGGATATCCCCGTTGAAACATACACTCACACACAATATAAATTGTCTTTATTTTAAACTTTATAAATCATGTTATTCGCTTTGTATACATGCAAATTATATATGGAATTGAAGGCAATTTATTATTCTTTACGAAGAAATAAATCATAACAATCTTTTGCACTGTAATTAGAAGTTATTACCAACGAAACGTGGGTATAGCTAGTAATAAAGTCTTTGATAATCGCCTTACCGCAACATATGTCGCATCGTTTCCACACGTTTTATTTTGATGCAAATATGGGCAAATTTCACATGAAAATGAAGGTATTTATTTCTGCTTTACGATGATATGTAAATAATAAATATGTACCACTTGGTTTGGAATATATAAAGTTTGCAAAGATGGTACACTCGGGTATTTTAGAACAAATTTTGATAATTGCGACATCACTAACCGCTCCTTTATTGTCTAATTGTAATTTGCAAATTTTATATAGAATTGAAGACGATCCTTTCCTCTTTATTGTGATATAAAAAAGATGATAATGCGCTCTGCCGTTAAATGGATAGGAAGTGTAAAAAGCAGTTGAAAAAAAATCGCTTCTCGGTAAACAAAATATGAATAGAGAAATTGCCTGTTTGTGCGATGCTCGCTGGGTCCTTTCTGATTTTCTTGTACATACCAATTTTATATGGCAATAAAGATCATCCTTTTCTCTATATATTGATATATGAAATTGCAAAATTTACCGAGAAGTTTATGTGATATAAAGTACGAGAAAATGGTAAAAACGTAAAGAATAAACAAAAGTCACAATTTTGCGGGACTTGCTGTATCTTTATTCTATATTGTGTATATAATTTTTTTATATCAATCGAAGACAATTATTCCTTCTTTATCACGAGGTAATCAATTTCAAAATACGCCTAGATGTTGAGAAGATATGAGCGAAAGAAAGGCACGTGTCAAAATCGCCATTCAGTTCACATGATTTGAATCGAGAAATTAGCTTTTTGTGCGGCGCTTGCCGTGTCTTTATTTATTTTTGCGCATGTACACATTTTACATGGAAAGAAAGACAATCTTTCCCTCTGTCTTATGATATAAAAATTGTCAAAATACGTTGAGCACATGATGTGAAATTGGTGTGACAAAATGGTGTAAAACTAAAAACATGTAAAAATCACCTTTTTTGCGGCACATGCTGTATCTTCAATTCAGGTAGCGTAGTTATGTATTTTATATTGAATTGAAGACAATTTTCTGCTCTTTCAAATGATCCAACCGGTATTGAAATCCGCCCAAGGGTTCAGAGCATAGGGCGTGCGATATAAGGTTGTACGTTTGGTGTGAGTGCAGGCTTGTAAGCAAACGATAGCACGCGTGGGACGGTAAGCTCGTGCGAGCGGGGAGAAAGTGCCCACAGACTATTAGCACGTGCGGCGGGGAGTGGGGGAAAATTGAGTGATTTTAACACTTATTTTCGGTACCATAAACATTATCAATGTTCTCATAACTTTCGGAGCATGTTCGCGCATTATTTAGAACACCAACGAAACAAAACACGGTTGCTTAGCGACAGCCGGAACGAAAATACAAGCGTTGAACTGAGACTACTGCTAGGCAATAAATTTCCGGGCTCCGCTACCGAGACCCGCGGTCATAATTAGTTAGCATGAGAAAAATAGAGTGTGCTACTCGTATCCCGCTAAGGGGACTTGCGGGCAAAGCAAATTTCATCCCGGAATATTCCGGGACACGCATCTTAAGGGTTAATTGTCATGGTTGAATACACTGTCTAGAAAGGTGGTCACTTATGAATGAGAGGGGGGAAAGGGAAGGAAAGTTGAATAATAACGTACGTCCCCTCTGTTCACTTGACGAATCGCTATATTACCGCGCGTTATGGTAAGAAGCGAGCTCTGTTTGAAATTAAATTTAGTGATAAAAAAATTAACTACTTCGACAAAAAATATACCACAGAATGGATTTATCTTCTAAATTTGATTAAAAAACAACGGTATTCTCAATGTCTGTATAGAATTGATTTAAAATTCATTTTGCTCATGTCTGTAAGGCGATGAAAACGGTAAGTTCAGCGAATGGAGTTTGTAAATGTGCGTGTATGAATGTGAATTGGTCGTAAATATTTAGAGGTGATCATTAGCGAAATAATCACTCCAAAATTGATTGTGGTAACCAATCAGAAAGCAGTATTTTCATTCTAGTTTTCGTGTCATGTTAGAATAATTTTTTTATCATTTTATGGTAAAAAGTGTGGACTGTTGGAAAACGTACAGTTTCGAGTCAGGTCTGGCTCATAACTTTTAAACTCAAATCTGATTTTAATCAAATTTGGTTTGAAAATTCATAATTACATGAAGGTTAGTCATGATAAACATTTTTAACATTATTTCTTTCAGATATTGCGCTTTTTCGTTAAATTGTGGCGACTCTGTTTTTTGGAAGTCTTGTCCGGTCCAGGTCTTCTCAATTAATCAACAGAAAGGGAGAACAGTTCACAACACACGGAGCTATCCGCAAAGAGTACCAGAATGATATTGTTACATGTTTCGAAGTCGGTTGACTCCTTCATCAGACCTTCTGAGTCGGTTGACTCCTTCATCAGACCTTCATGTCTGATGAAGGAGTCAACCGACTCCGCAACATGTAACAATATCATTCTGGTACTCTTCGCGGATAGCTCCGTGTGTTGTGAACGGTTCTCCCTTTCTCTTAGTTTTTCCCAACTTCGGTTGGCCCCATTCCGGCATCCTTAAGTGGATCCACATGCTGTTATCTCGATCATTTTATTTTGTATGAAGATGCTGAAAACATGAAGTTGTATGTGTCAATATCCAAAATTTAAAAAAATAAGCAAGGAATTCTAATACTTATTGACTTTGAGAAGGCATTCAATTCAGTCAAATGGAAATTTTCAATTTTGGACCATCTCTTAAATAATGGATAAAAACCTTTTACAGAGACATAACCTCAAGCATTTAAATAAACAAACTCACTCAGAATTTTTTTAAATTACAAGAGGTTGCAGACAATGCGATCCTCTATCACCTTAAATATATTGATTTGCACTGAAATACTTGCACATTTGTTACGGAAAAATGAAAACATCAAAGGTATTTTAATGCTTGATCTTTAATACCTCTTGATCCACTTTGCTGATGATAGGAGATAATAGATACACTAATTAAGTATGCATCTTTCTCTGGCCTCAAAATAAACATTGAAAAAACCAAAGTGATATCGATGGGATCAATGAAATACTCATCAACAAAATATTGTGACTCACTTGGCATGGATTGGACACAGTGTCCGTTTACTCTTCCTGGTCTAGAATTTCAACATAATGTGGCAGAAATGGTAGAAAGAAATTAGAAAGATAAGCTTAAGAAAGTAAATGACCAAATGTGCAATGGATAGAATAACTGTTCTTAACACTAAACCGTCTCTTTACATAAATTCCCAACCCAAGGTATATGTGATAAAAACATTACAACAGAAATGTTTCTTATTTATTTGAAAAGGTAAACCCGATAAAGTAAATTCCTGGATTCGAAGATTGTATACTAAAGATACTAAGTTTTATCATCTAGCTAAATGTATCTACCAGCTACTGTTTTAAATCTAATAGAAATGGGATAAAAATATCTAAGAGGATCAATTGGACCAAATATATAAAAAAAATTTCTGAAAAGATGTAGAATAACTGTAAACTATACGTGAAGTGAATATCTTTGAACTCATAACAGTATCTTGATTGACAGAAAAACAATTTTGCCTAAAACACTATCTAATAGCAAATGTAAAATTAATAAAATTCTTTTAGTTGGGAAATTTCTCAACTTAACTGAATTTCAAGAACTAAACCACCTGAAAAAACTTTTGCAATTCACAGGTTTAATGCATTGTATAAAGAAATACATCCAGAACAATGTTTGGAATATTGATAAGGAACTAAAGGATGTAAAGACTATTATGTGAACCTGATAAAATCAGATTTGCAAAAGAAGTCAGAAGCGAAAAAAATGGGAAATGGACAACTGGTCACAAATAGATATAGATATTTTGAGGCACAATTAGTTATAAGCCAAGTTTGTTTCAAAATAGAATAATTCAGTGAATATTAAGCCCAACTCATGCTACGTACGATTGATCACGATTGCTGTACGAAAGTGTCGTGTAGTTATCGTGTTGTTGTTGAGTGGTTATTGTGCTGTTATTGTATGGTTATCATACAGTGATTGAACTGATCCTGCTATTTTTCCAACACGATTGGTTCAAATCGTAAACATGTTCCTGATTTCAGAAAATCGTGTTGTGGGCGTGTCAATCGTGTAGTGATTGTGTGGTGTATGTGTTGTGATTGTGTCGATCTTGCTTCAATCTTAGGACACGATAACAGCACAACCACAACACAATCGATAAATTGTCTCTCTTGCAATCATATTATTATCGTACTCATGTTAAATTAACCGTTTTAGTGCTAAACGTTAGGACCACGATGACAGTTCGTACAAAACACGGAGTCACACCATTACTGTATGATCACGATACAATCATTACACTATTTTGCATTGAACTTGTACCAATAAGAGTGTTTCCCATCAAAACGTTTTCATCACGTGTGTTTCGCGTGTCTTACTTTTAGTAAACATGTCAGCATAAACGATGGTAAGGTATTGATAGTAAGCGAGGTAGACGAGTGAATCGCCACGTTACTGCCAACAATTCTCTTCCTGTGCATACCGACTGTTTTGTTAAGTTGTAGCTCCGTGATTAATTCCGACACAACCAATGTTCTAATACAAGCTCTTCTCGGGCTTCCAGCAGGCTCCCCTGCAAAAATTCAGCCAATGCATGGATAACATATTTGTCGTCACACAAGCCTATGCAAAGTTTTGCTGTGTAAAGAAGACTCAAAGTGCAAAGTGCACATTAGATATGATATATTTGTGTACTTTTGAGTTTATTAGATATTTGAAATTTTATTTTGTGCAGAATACAAAGTTTAAAGATGCATAAATGGGCAATATTTGTGAAAACTAACAATGAATTTTCGACATGAAAGTATACTTTTAAATGATAGGGAAGAAAGGGTTACAAATTACTGCTGTTAAGATTTTGAGCAACGGTATGGTAGACCTATAAACTGTATACTGCAAAAATCCCATATCAGAAAAATGAGTTTAAGATCTTCATGCTGTTCTGAAAGTTATGTGCATAGGACTTTTCAAATTTATGTATAATTTTCATACGCAATCGTACGAAAATTTAAATAAGTAAATAGAAATCAACTCCCGAACACATTAGATAAAGAAATCTTGATTACACTGGTAAATGGAAAATTATTTTTGCTTGGTTTGATCACTGTTAGAATGAATCACATATGTACTTGTTATCAATTAGAAATTAAACTGATTCATTTTGAACAAAGCAGGTAATGTTGATAACAATTGTAATTCTTACATTGCGCTGGACTCACGCAACATTGTACTCTCAGTCCAATTGTAAAGTTTTTACCACAGGCTCACGTTTTGGAATGATAACAAATAATGACCTACATGTAGAATTCGAAAATGGTAATTTTGGCGCTCAATATTCAGATAGATCAAGGGAATGTGATGATCTTCATGTTCCTTAAACTTTCTTACGTGGTCTGAAAATTCAACTGCTTTGAATCAGAAGGAATGCCTGTGAAACAACATCGGTAGTTATTTGCATAAAGCCAGAAGATAAGAGAAAAATGTTAGAATTAGTAATATATGCCCTCCTGTCTTTATCGCGATGACATTGTATTTCATAGCTGCAATGCATCACAGGATGAATAACAATTATACATTTATCATAAAAAACAATTGTTAATATTGTATTTCATAGCTGCAATGCATCACAGGATGAATAACAATTATACATTTATCATAAAAAGCAATTGTTAACATTGT
This sequence comes from Phorcus lineatus, assembly GCA_921293015.1. Taxonomy (NCBI): domain Eukaryota; kingdom Metazoa; phylum Mollusca; class Gastropoda; order Trochida; family Trochidae; genus Phorcus; species Phorcus lineatus. Next base: position 31,846,244 of record OV121083.1, on the reverse strand, counting down.
TTTGCCTTTGCACAAAATATTTAAAATCGTGCATTATTCTTACACCATTCGTGATTGCATCGTGAAGGCGTTGTGTCAAGTTTGTGTTGATTGTGTTCTGACCGTGTTAGAATCGTGACCTTTCGTGCATTGGTTGTACTCACATTGTGTACCTCACGCACAGAAATCGTGTTCACATAACAGATGGTAAAAACCACAATACAATACCAGTACGATCAAATCGTAATGTTACCGTAGTGCAGGGGGCGGGATAGCGCAGTGGTTAGCGCGTTCGGCTTCGGATCAGAAGGTCCGTGGTTCGAGTCCCGCCAGGGGCTCGGCAACTTTGTCTGCAGTAGAGAACTGTTCTACACGCAGTCAGGTTTGGGTGCAATGCTACACTGAAATTCAGCGCAGTACCACCCATGGTTCGCTAGTTCCAGCCGATACTCGCAGGTTTCACCACAATGCATAGCCACAATGATGTTGCGGGCTTTCTCCCTGCAATAATACTAGCAGCCGCGATATAAGTGAAATAATCTTGAAAGCAGCGTTAAACACCAACTCACCTCATCTTACCGTAGTGCAATTGTGTGTAGTGAGAATTGGGCTTTAACAACGTATAAAAGTGCATATATTTATAGATTACAAAATTCCTCAAGGTGTACATTCTGTAAATTTTTTGAAACCAAATATATAACTCATATAATGTTTGGTTATAAAGAAAAAAGAAATGACCTTCTAAATTTAATCTTTATTGTAACCAAACACTTCATATGCACCTGTAAATGCCAAAACACAAAATAGCTCATATAAACTGTCTGAAATCAGCTCTTCAAGAAACTTCATTAAGCTGATACTCTATACTGAATGTAGTTATGAAATATTCATGTCATTTTGGTCTTCTTAAATAAACAGTCATTTTGGAGAGTTTTCCCTTTGTCGTTTGTTTTGTGCTTTCTTTCGGTTCTTTGAAATAAATTGTATGTACCATGTTTTAAGCAACTATGACAACATTCATAGTTGAAAATATATGCTCTAAGAGTTATATGTGACATTATGTATGGATGAGAATGTATGGTATATAAATCCAGTCATGCCAACCTGAAAATATTCAATGAAGATCCTGAGAATGTATGCGTGAAATGACTTTTTACGGTAGCCTCGGAAAAGAAGTTAAGTGATAAAAAAAATTGTAAAATTTTTTTATGAAGATGCTTACAACATGAAGGTGTGTCATTATTAAAAATTTGGGAAATATTTTTGTACAAAATTTTATTTTTTTTGAAAGTGATGTTTGTAAGAAAATTGTAGAGTCATACCTGGATCATAAATTGATCTCTTTTTGTCACGTGATAGATCCGATTCATCACAGATCAAGAAATACACAAAGATCGATTTGAGAAACAAAATCAGTTAACATACTGATTTTTCGGACCTGAAATAATATCATAAAAAGACTGAAATGATCTAGTCTTCTATGCCTATGCTATTTATCTTTTTGGATTTGAATGTGTATTATGATCACAAATATATATGATTTGAAAATATTTCCTTTAGATTCTGACCCCAAATAAGGGCCACATTAGCCACACCCTAAAACCCTATTTTCAGCTTCTTCTCCAGAAGCAAGAGGCCTATGAAGCTGAAACTGTTTACAGACTCCCTAGCTGATGAATAATTTATAAATTTTGTGACCCTGTAAGGGCCATATGGACCACCTCCAAAAAAACATTTTCTTCTTCAGAAACAAAAGGTATAGAAAGCTGAACATTTTGTACAGGCACCTTAGTTGATGGGGATTCTATCTGATAGATTTGGTGATCCTGTGATCCCTCACAAGGGCCACAGAAAAGAAATAAAAAGGTGTAGAAAACTTAAATCTTATGTACACTCCCATGCTCATGAGGATTTTATTAAATGGATTTGGTGATTCTGTGACCATTTATAAAATGAATAATAGATATTTGAATGAGCTACAGAGCCAATGGCTCTATTTTGTGATTCTGTGGCTACACCCTTAAAACCTACTTTCATCTTCTTCTCGAGAATGAAAAGGCCTAGAAAGCTGAAATATTATTCACAGAATGCTTCAACCCTGTGACCCCAATTAAGTGCCTCAGGGACCATGCCCTAAAACCTATTTTCTTACCTGATGTGGATTATAATTTTTAGATTTGGTGATCCTTGATCCCTGATAAGGGCTACAGAGGCCACCACCTGATAACGTTTTTTTCATCTTTTCTTCAGAATTAAACTGCCTAAAAAGCTAAATTCTTTTGTACAGACTCGTCAGTTGATTGGGATTATGATTTAAATCCCCCTCAGCAAGAATGTTGCAGAGGGGTATTAAAATGGGCGCTGTCTGGTTGTCTGTCCATGTGTCTGTCTGTTATACGATTGTCCAACTCATAACTTTGTAACTTATCAACTGTTTCAATTCAAATTTGCCATTGAAATTCAGAAATGTGTGTTTTGGTGATTCTTTGGTGCCTCTTATGGCGATCCTGTGACCATTTGTCTACAAAAATTTAATAACCTGATAAGCTACAGAGTCAATGGCTCTCATGTTAAAGAAATTACCTTTTAATAGTCTTTCCTGTGTAATATCACTTATCTCTGATGAAGTGATGGGGGGAAGATAATATTTTATTTTGAGTTGTTATATTTGCTTGATTATGATACAGGAAGATAGATAAGCGATATCACACTGAAATATTCTGTAATGTGACAATTTATGTCCACAACTACTTTAGTTGTTTCTGGTGACGTCGTACCATTGTTGCAATGTCAATTAGTAATGCCGATGATTTGCATTGATTGTAGAAATGATGTCATAGCATTGCACACGTCATCCCCACTGATGTAGTGAAAAAGTAATATCAAACAGCAGATGCAAGAATGTTTAGTCTGTCACTGCTTAACATATACTAAATGACTGATATTGATGGTATCGGCAGGAGTACAACTCTATCTCGAAGAGGTCTAAGACGGTGTGTAAACTGCATCCAGCCTGGGACTATGTGCTGCAGGTGTCCTGTATCCCAATACCTCATGGATATAAACACGCCAAGGGCAACTTCAGCGACTTGACCTCACTAGTAGGAACCACCCTGGAAGATGGTCAGTGCTCTATTTCATTAATGTTATCCTTTTATGTTGTTTTCCCTTGAAACAGGATGCCAAGACGCCCTGTTTTTAGATCTGTTCTCATCAATATTATTTCAATTCTGGCAGTTAATTCTATAAGGCAAGATGCATGGGTTTATCCCACAGCCGGTTGTCTATCATACGTAAACCTTTCACAATTTTTATTTCTCCTCCCCTTAGCTGAAATTTTGTTGGAAGCTCTCCTTATATTAGCAGGACTCAATTAAGTTTGGATGGCTTGAAGAAATTAGGTATCAGTGGGGAGTTCATGATTCATGTGAACATTGTTTCAACATCCTTTGTGAGTTGTTGATATTTAGACTACAGTTCGTTGTGTTTCACCTTCTCCAGAACCACTGACTCAGGAAATCTGAAACTGCTGTACAGACTACTTAATAAATGAGGACGCCAGTTGACCATGGTGACCTTGAACTCATTTTCACGGTCACCACGACCCTTTGACCACTGTGTATTACATTGTTAACGCGATATCTCATAAAGCTTAGCACCTAAATATCTCATAACGGCAGGGGACGTTGCCATGTTAGTGGCAAACACTTATTTTCAAAAGTATTCACAGTCTAGCTCCTCAGTACCTCAGTGATCTGTTCAAGACCTACTCCAGCATGTTCCCTCTGATCATGTGATCAGTGTCTGCTGTCATCACCCAAGACAATGACAAAAACATATATGGTGATAGATCTTTTGAGATGGCTGGGCCCTATCTTTGGAATAGTCTCCCGACACATCTTAGAACGGAACCAGATCTTTCTGTTCAAATCAAACCTGAACACTTGTCTTTTTCGGAATCTTTCTCAGCAACATAAATACCATTATAGAGCTCAAGCGCCTGTGAGTGTCTCACAGATATTGTCGCTATGTAAGTATATCTGATGATAATGATGATGATGATGATTCTAATTTATAGGTTTGGTGACCCTGTGACCCCCAATAAAGGCCACAGGGACCATGCCCTTAAAACTTATAAAACCTATAAAATTAATTATAGATGGCCTGATGAGCTACTGAGCCAATGGCTCTTTACATACCTGCCAACTACTACGGTTTTCCCGTAATGGTTACGGTTTTGGATAACTCATTCCGGTTTACGGTTGCAGTGATTCAAACTACGGTTTTTCATCAAAAATATTTTTTTAAAATTAAATCCGTTAATTAAGAAAATCGCGAAAAAAAAAGTATCGAAACAATGACAATCGGGACTGCTCTGATAACTTCCTGTTACACGATTCCGAATGCCCCGCGTGATGCTATTTATAGCTCAACAGTACTGCCAAACGCTAGGCACCAAATCGCCATTGTTTTCAAGCGAATGGACAGTCATGGAATCGGCCGGAGAAAAATCGCAAACAAGTGTTAAAACGAAAAGAAAATTGCAGTCATTCCGAGAAGAATATTCAAAAGCCTACCCAGGAGTAATTATCCATTCAAGAAAAGGAGAAAATTATGCGAATTGCACTTTATGCAGACAAGATTTCTCGATTGGACACGGAGGAATTAGCGATGTAAAAGACCACGTGGGAACCAAAAAACACAAGTCGAATGCCATTGCAAGTGATACCAGCGGAAAGCAGAAGTCTGTCACCATGAAATCGTGATGGCGGTGAGGTCGAAAGACGAGTCGATTGGTGAATCTGGTGAAGGTGGGGCTGGCGACGGCGGTGGTGAAGGTGGGGCTGGCGACAGCGGTGGTGAAGGTGGGGCTGGCGACGGCGGTGGTGAAGGTGGGGCTGGCGACGGCGGTGGTGAAGGTGGGGCTGGCGACGGTGGTGATGAGCATCTCTTACAAGTGAAATCTAACTCGATTGTTCCCTTGGTCAGCTGTCTGTATGTCTTGATATCCATTCCCGATTCGCAAGTTCGGTGCTGCCAAAGGTCACATCTGTCACACTGGATAGCATGTTGTTTTGGTCTAACTTCATTTGAACATACTATTATATTTGAATTATATTCAAACTTGTGGTTTATATACTGTATATGTGTTTTGACAGGTAAGTTTGAGTCTCTACTCATGCAAGTGGATTTGCTATAATAGCCGCGCTTTTTGTTTTGATTGTCAATGACTTACCGTCTTTCATCTTCCCGGATGTCTTCTCGTCTCTGAGCTGGTGTTGATTGCGTAGTTGTTGATAAATATAATCATACTTACCTTAATCTATTTTATTAAAAGATCAAACAAGAACTAAAAGAATTGAAAACAACACATAAATATTGGATTACTTTAATCGTGTCAAAACACAACAAAATTGACTATTTATAGTTTTTATTCACTTGATTTCTTTAATCGAACCTACATAATATAATAAAAGTTTGTTATTATTACTTATAATCCTATTTTAAAACTTGTCTACGAATTCACTGCTCGATTTGTCTACGAATTCACCGGATTTCGTGTCTACGAAATGGTTTTGTCTACGAAATCACCGCATCCCGCCCCAACAGATTCATTGGATGTTATTAATGCCGAAGTTTTATTCACGGAGGCAATTATTGAACATGGACTTCCGATCGCTTTATCTGATCACATGGGACAGTTGTTTCGGAAAATGTTTCCCGATTCGAAAATCGCAAATAAGTATGGATGTGGTCGAACAAAAACATCAAACATTATTCAGTGTCTTGGTTCAGAATCATCAAAAAATATCGCCGATGTGATCAAGACGGGTCCATTTAGTATGTCGACTGATGGGAGCACCGATTACGATGATGTAAAACTCTATCCAATTTGTGTTCAATATTTCGATGACGAAATCGGAAAAGTTTTGTCAATTGAGAGAATGTAACACGAATTCAACGGGAGAAAATATATTCAAGATTCTCGCCGACGAACTGGAGTCAAATGACATTCCTTGGCAGAATTTAGTTTGCTTTGCTGCCGATAATGCTGCTGTAATGTTGGGATCGAAAAAAGGAGTTGCTGCTTTCATCAAGGAAACGACACCTTCAGTTTACATCGCTGGTAAGTAGAAATATAACATACGAAAACTGATTTTTTTTTTAGAAAAAAATACTTCAACAAGTTCCTCTCAGTATTTAGAATTTTTATGATAACGATATATAATATTTTTTCAAATTCAAAATAGATTTATTCAACTTTGTGTAGCTCTATTATTTTCAAACAGACTTTTTTATTTTTTATTTTAAAAAGATATTTAGTTTCAATTGACTGATATTTTAAATGAGTGATGCTACATATGTAAATAATGTTTATAAATGTTTAAAATCTAAAAGTAAAGAAACGACCCTAATTTAATCACATAGTATTAGTTTTGAAGACTTTTATATTTATATCTAAATGTAGGATGTTGATTCTAAAATAAGCAGAAAATTTAATAGAAATTATTTCCTTCAAATTGAGATAATTTTAATGAAGCCTTCAAGAATATGTTATCATTATTGTTTCACAATTTACTGTCTTTATGATTTACTTTAATATTCTCATTTGAATGAATTTTTGTGTGTCTTGCATTAGATCTAGATGCATTAGGATTTTTTTAATTCAAAAGTTAAAATTATAATAATTATCAAAAACTAATAGATAGACTAACTATCATTATACATAAAAAATTATCACTTTTTATATGAAAAATGTCTACTAATATTTAAGGTAAAAACCCAAGAAAATTTAGTTGTAAATATTGATTAATGTAACACAATAGTTAAAAAATCAACAAGTTTTATGATTATGATTTAGTCAATGTTACAGTATTTTAGGTTTTTATGTTTTCATGTCCGACGTTATATTCCACGCATACAAATTGCATACTTATCAATGTATCAGATAAATTGCTTCTGATTTTTTTTCCCAAATGAAATTAATATTTATTTCTTTTGTTCTCTTTAATGTAATGTATATACATGGTACTTTTAAAGAATTATTGTGTGATTCAGGTTGTTCCTGTCACCTTATCCACCTGGCAGTGCAGAAGGGGGCGAAGCAACTACCCTTGAAGATTGAAGACCTTCTTGTGGATGTATACTATTATCTTGAAAAGAGCAGCAAGAGGAAACAAGCTTTGAAATTCTTTCAAGAACAAGAAGGCATTCCTCAACACAAGATCTTGAAGCATGTGTCAACACGATGGCTTTCCCTGGAACACTGCTTGGATCGACTACTTCAACAGTGGACAGCCCTCTATAAGTTTTTTCAAGCGGAAGTGGAAGGGGAAAAGAAGAAACTCCCAAGCAGAGGGAAAAAAAGGCCACCAAGCGAAAGTCCTGGAAAGGATACAAAAAGAAGACAACTAGAAACTGTCGGCGAAAGACAAAGAACTGAAACTGTGACCAAATCAACTGTAAAGCCTAAGCAAAGCACTTCAAAAGAGTTCGACTTGGCAAAGTTTATGTTCCGAGAAAAGATCGTTGCAGACAAGGCCAAGAAACACAAGACCTCCAACAAGGCAGCAGACAAGACAGCAGCAGAAGATCAGGTTGAGACACCAAGCACCAGCAAAGCAAGCATTATCCTGAACAAGATGTCTGACAAGAACACTTTACTATACACATATTTTTTTATGGGAATTTTGCCAACCTTCAATGAGACAAATACATTTCTCCAAAAAGATGAACCTTCTGTTCATCTTGTTCATCATGTTCTGTGTGCCCAGTTAAGCAAGGTTGCAATGAGATTTGTGAAACCCCAGGTAATAACAGCTGCTGCAGACATTACAAAGATAGACTTTGCCAACAGAGACAACCAGAAAGATGATGAAGATTTATACATTGGATCAGAATGTAGGGACTACCTGTACCTTCATGGAGAGAACTGTGACCTGCCTGTCTTCTTCACCAGTGTTAGGAGGTTCTACAGCAACACCTGCACCTACATGATTTCAGCTTTTCCATTTGGGGACCCAGTGCTTGTGAATGCCAAAATCCTTGTTATCCAAGCAAGGAAACACTCAAAGTTCAGCCAGTTGAGATTTTTTATCGAGAGGTATCCACACTTTCTCGCCAAAGAAGACAGAAAGAACATTGAGGAAGAATTCTTGATGTATCAGTGTGATCCCCTCACCCCTGCCATCACTGGAGCTGATCGAGTGGACACAGCATGGCATGAGCTGTCAAAACTGAAGGATACAGCAACTGGAAAGGCAAAATATGAAAGCCTTTTCAAGATTGCCAAAGCAGTGTTGGTAATGTACCACAGTAATGCAGATTGTGAGAGGATTTTCAGTCATGTCAACAAAAACAAAACTGAGTTTAGGTCAAGTCTCTCGACAAAGGTCTTGGGGAGCTTGATGACAAGAAAGATGATGTTGACAGCTTCAGGAAACAAATGCCACAGTGTGACCCACACTAAAGACCAGCTGAAGAAAGCCAAGAGATGCACAATGGACAGTCATAATTCTTAAGAATGGACTTTAAATGTGTATGTGCATACCAATTTGAATTCCTGTGAATTCCCAATGAATAATAGATATGATTTACCAGTATATGATTTCTATTTAATCATTTAAAAATGAATGAATGTATCTTTATTCTTAAAAGTCCTTAAGATATGTTAATACATTTTGTGTGTCACAGGTGTTTTCACCGCAATTGTATTGCAGGAGCCCAAGGAAAAGGACACAGATCTTTGTCACTTGTTTGAAATTATAGCTCTAAATTAATGTTCCAATACTATCACAAAAATTTCACTTTGAAAATCTCCTTCATATTAGATGGTTCACATGTAACTATCTTTATATGTTAAATTATGAAATGGGTCTTTAGATCACCTTAGGACTTCAATTGATAAGCCCACTGTAAATATGGAATTTTCTTATCTCTAAAATTTGCATTTTCCCCAAACTATTTTTCTTCAGTATATGTTCTTAATAATTTTGATTTTGCAGTATCATGTGTAGTGAAAGGTTGCCCTGTTTGTGAAAAAAAGTTATGTTTTGTACTTTTTTTGCTTTAGTTTTGTTTATTCTCAGTACTGTACATACTTTAAATTTTAGATAGATACATCATCCAGAAAGGTGAACAATGTTACAAGTAAATATTTAAGATAATGACTAATGATTTTGTTTAAACTTTTCTTGTTGTTGTTAGGATAAGTATTGTGTTCACTTTATACAAGTTGTGCAGTACAATGATTGTTATTTTGGTGTGTGAGAGCTCTTTCTTATGATAAGGCCAGAAATCTGATGACCTGTCCTGCAGTATAACCTGTGTGAATGCTAAATTCCATTTTCATTGGAAACTTGTAAATGACAGGAAAAGACAGTAACTGATATTTTGTTCATTATCTATTCTCTTTGTACAATATATTGGACATTTAATAGTTAAATCATTGTGGAATGTAAACAACATTATAGTAAAATATTGATTTTTTTCAAACTATTAATCAACAAAGAGCATTCATGTGAAGTAATTTGGCTGGTAGAATAAACATACTCTATCATTTTTGCAGTTTTATTTTGATGGAAGTCACTTTGTGGTTTAGACAACAATGTAAAGGTTTTAGCAGCATTCTAACCTGTCTGAGTACTTAAATTCATTTTGTCCTGGACCTACCAGGGCCTGCGGCCCCTGGACCCTGGCTACTAGGCTTTTTGAGTTTCAATAGTTGGCAGGTATGGCTCTATGTATTTGTCGGTGTCTGGTGTGCGATGTCCCATCTTTGTAGGATGGAGACTGAGATCTGCACAATCACAAATATATTCATACCCAGAATTTTTCAGAACTGCTTAAAAAAGTTTTGCATATTAGACATTGTTTGATACAAAAAGTAATGATGTAATGAACATTTTATGCTTTGGATGAAACAGTGATATGCTGATAATCTGTTAATGCTGCATGCAGTGCCTAGCAGTGCACCAGGTCTTAGTCCCGGCAGTTTCCGCTACGAGGATTGTCCGCTGCACCACCACTGCAACATCACCATCTACTGGAGGGTATGTTCTCGTTCATTCAGGAAAATATGCTGTATCTATTTAATTTTCCCACATACAAACAGTAAATTCATTCTTTTCAAAAGAAGTATGAACTTTGTAATAATGATGAATATGTCTCTGCAGCCTGTGCCAGAAGACGGTCGTAATGGAGAGATAACCGGGTACATGGTGCGTCAGACAAACATGGAGTCCGGCCACACTGAGCAGGAAATGCTTGTGAATGGAACTGTACGACTAGCACAACTTAGGGCCCAGGTGGACAGCAAGTACATGGTTCAGCTTCAGGGAGCAACTCGCATCGGCTTCTCTCAAGTGTCAGCAACCATCTCAATACAGCCCCGCCTCTACAGTATGTCTTAATGCCTTATTTTATTTTTAGTTTATTCTTATCCTCTCTGTCCATTAAAATCAGTGGAATATTTAGAAAAATCGCATTATAAAATCATAAGCCTTTTTAATCATACCATAATCAATGCGTTCTCGGTGAGAGAGGTAATTAAGAATTGATCAAGCAAAGTTATTAAAAGCTATTAAAAGGAGAAATGAGGCAAACTGATGGCAAAAAATATTTTTTACTATCCCTGCCAAACAAAGTTTTTGGGGGATATAGAAATGATATTCATTCGTGCAATTTCAACTTCACCCTACATTAATTTTTTAACATTTCCAAGAAAGTGCTACTTAAAAAAAGAACTTTGAAAAAAAACGATAATGCCTTACTCTTTGAAACTTTGTAGATTGAACAACTTCATGTTAAGTGATGCCTTTTGGGGTTTTCAACTTACTCTTGCATTAATTTTTGGCAGTTTCCAAGGAAGCGCTACTTTCGTTTTCCGGACCAGAACTCGAAAACCATAAGGTCTTGCTCATTGAAACTTGGTACGGTATATGGGATAATTATAGTGTTAAGTGGTACTTTTTGGGTGAGGTGAGGTGATATGGGATTTAACGCCGCTTTCAAGAGTATTTCACTTATATTGCGGCTGCTAGTATTTTTGCAGGGAGAAAGCCCGCAACATCATTGTGGCTATGCATTTCGGTGAAACCTGCGAGCATCGGCTGGAACTAGCAAACCATGGGTGGTACTGCACTGAAATTCAGTGTTGCATTGCACCCAAACCTGACTGCATGTAGAACAGTTCTCTTCTGCAGACAGAGTTACCGAGCCCCTTGCGGGTTTCGAATCAAGGACCTTTTGAACTGAAGCCAAATGTCCTAACCACTCTGCTATCCCGGCTGCTACAAGGTTATTTTTGGGTCGTTAGTATGAAAACACAACTTAGAATTTCATTTCCTGACCTGATCTCAAAATCCATATAGCCTTGCTGATGGAAACTTGGCATATGGAATAATTTCAGTGTATAGTGATGCTTTTTTTATTTTCAACTTCTTCCTATTTTAGTTTTTGCCATTTCCAAGGAAATGCAACTTAAAATTTGAGTGGTTCCTTTTTGGGTTTTGACATCTTCAGTATTTTTTTTTGGCTGTTTCCATGGAAATACAAGTCACAGTACTGTTTCCAAGGTTGAACCTTTGAAACCTTAGAGGATTTAAAAACCCATTCAGAAACTTTTGTGATAAAATATGTGAGGTTTCAATCATATCACACATCTTTTGACATCGCTCTGCTAAAAGAAATTGTCCCTCTTGTCACGCTTTTCGAGGGATAGCTGGAAACCCAAACATTGATGAGCGCATTAAAAGTAGTCCGAGGAACCCAGAAGTATGCAGTTGTTGACATGTAAGTGAAGGGAGAATTTTCGGCATGAGTTTATAAAGCCGACTTTTGACGTAACTGTCAATAGAAATAACAAATGAAATGCTACATACCTTATCACAAGCTAGTTATGGACTTATTCAACGAAAACAATCATTCTATTCAGTACATTATTTCTGCTACGTGTGAGTGAAACCACATTCAAAGCAGCACTATATCTTAATTTGTAGCTTAAAACTTGGGTTAATATCATTTGTACAACAACACTACAAATTGAAAACAACCCAGCATGATCTAATCTCATACCTTGGCAAAAATATTTGTAAAAAATAAATATAAATAAGTTTGGACAAGTTTTTGCACATGTTTTGAATCTATGTGACAAAATGTCTGACTATCCGACAAAAAATTTGACGAAATATCTCTATGAATTTATTGTGAGAAGTGGATTTTGTTATGTGTTATTGTGGTTGAAACTGCAATCGTTTTAGTTTTAGGGTAGTCACAGTAACTGTATCTGAAGATTGCTTTCAGTGGATGGTTTGATAGCTATTATAATTTATCATTTTTTGTCTTCTTCTGTTGTCTTAGTTTGTAAATGTAATTGTAATTTTTTTCAAATTTATAGCACTAAGATAAAATTAGGCAATAGACTGGAACCAGAAATATTTATCAATAATATTACATTGGTAAAACATTCTTGACACTGATTTTGTAAATTTGTTTGAATGGTATTTAAATGGTAATATTGTTGCCATATCAATACATTATGCATGCATGTCTATTGCTACATTTACATAATCAGATAAGAGACAAATATATGGATGACAACTTCTTTATTTTGAGAACACTACCTTTCGACAAAGCTTCTTGTGTCGATGTTAACCCTTAAGATGCGGGTCCCGGGCCTCTCCGGGTTGAAATTTGCTTTGACCGCATGTCCTCTGGGAGAGATGCGACATCCAAACTCTATTTTTCTCACGCTAGCTCATTAACGCCGAGGTTCACAGTAGCGAAGGACGGGCAATTGTTGCACGGCAGTAGTGTCAGTTCAACGCTAGTACTTTCCGTCCGTCTGTCGCTAAGCTACCGAATTTTGTTTCGTTGATGTTCTAAATAATGCACGTACATGTCCCGAAAATTATGCAAACATTGATACCGTTTATCGTACCGAAAATAAGCGTTAAAATCACTCAATTTTCCCCCACTCCCCGCTGCATGTGCTAATAGCCTGTGGGCACTTTCTCCCCGCTCGCACGAGCTTACCGTCCCGCGCGTGCTATCGTTTGCTTACAAGCCTGCACTCACACCAAACGCACAACCTTATATCGCACGCCCTATGCTCTGAACCCTTGGGCGGATTTCAATACTGGTTGGATCATTTGAAAGAGCAGAAAATTGTCTTCAATTCAATATAAAATACGTAACTACGCTACCTGAATTGAAGATACAGCATGTGCCGCAAAAAAGGTGATTTTTACATATTTTTAGTTTTACACCATTTTGTCACACCAATTTTTACATGATGTGCTCAACGTATTTTGACAATTTTTATATCATAAGACAGAGAGAAAGATTGTCTTTCTTTCCATGTAAAATGTGTACATGCGCGATAATAAATAAAGACACAGCAAGCGCCGCACAAAAAGCTAATTTCTCAATTCAAATCATGTAAACTGAACGGCGATTTTGACATGTGCCTTTCTTTCGCTCATATCTTCTCAACAGCTAGGCGTATTTTGAAATTGAATACATCGTGATAAAGAAGGAATAATTGTCTTCGATTTGATATAAAAAAAAATTATATACACCATATAGAATAAAGATACAGCAAGTTCCGCAAAATTGTGACTTTTGTTTATTCTTTACGTTTTTACCATTTTCTCGCACTTTATATCACATAAACTTCTCGGTAAATTTTGCAATTTCATATATCAAAATATAGAGAAAAGGATAATCTTTATTGCCATGTAAAATTGGTATGTACAAGAAAATCAGAAAGGACCCGGCGCGCATCGCACAAACAGGCAATTTCTCTATTCATATTTTGTTTACCGAGAAGCGATTTATTTTCAACTGCTTTTTACACTTCCTATCCATTTAACGGCAGAGTGCATTATCAACATTTTTATATCACAATAAAGAGGAAAGGATCGTCTTCAATTCTATATAAAATTTGCAAATTACAATTAGACAATAAAGGAGCGGTTAGTGATGTCGCAATTATCAAAATCTGTTCTAAAATACCCGAGTGTACCATCTTTGCAAACTTTATATATTCCAAACCAAGTGATACATATTGATTATTTTCATATCATCGTAAAGCAGAAAGAAATACCTTCATTTTCATGTGAAATTTGCCCATATTTGCATCAAAATAAAACGTGTGGAAACGATGCGACATATGTTGCGGTAAGGCGATTATCAAAGACTTTATTAGTAGCTATACCCACGTTTCGTTGGTAATAACTTCTAATTACAGTGCAAAAGATTGTTATGATTTATTTCTTCGTAAAGAAGAATAAATTGCCTTCAATTCCATATATAATTTGCATGTATACAAAGCGAATAACATGATTTATAAAGTTGGAAATAAAGACAATTTATATTGTGTGTGAGTGTATGTTTCAACGGGGATATCCCGCCAGCACGCGCTGAGCGCGTGCGTTTGCCCAGGGCTATTAGCTTAGTAATATTACTGTGGGGGTCAGAACGTTATCGGGATTTATCACTACCCTGTTTTCGTAATTTATATCTTTCGTTTAGGATGGCGTATCGTAATAAAATTTATTGTGAAATATAGAGCAAAAAATTAGCTTCAATTCCGTATATAATTTGCATGTGTGCACTCAGTGATTAAATGATTTTATAATGTTTGAAATGAAGACAATTTTTGAAATTTTGTAAAATTCGTTCTAAACATATTATAAAAATAATTTTTATATCGATGTGAAGAGGAACTATTCATCTTTAGTTTCGTTTTGATTTCGCGCATGCGCTCTTGGAATTTATTGAGTTATGGCGCCCGAATTGAAAACAAGTTTACTTCAGTTGTAGAAACCGTTCCAGGGGTGATAGAAATTTCATTCAAAGTGTCAAGTAAGTATCATCCATTTGTAACACGGGATTCGCCGACTAGCTTTGTATAAAACGACGATAATGTCCGTAATTCGCCATGTAAACACGCCATATGTTGTTAAAACGGTCGCATCTGGCGGCGCTGGAAAATTCGGCCACAGGGGCTAATTGCGCTATAACGGTAGCGAGGCGAGTGCTGGAAAATTCAGCCACGGGGGCAAAACTGGTCAATTATTAACAATGAAAACAAATTGTGATAGAGACAATGTCAACAAGGTATGATAAAGGGTTGATAAGGTAAAATTAAGGCTAGAAGCCAGAGTTGCACAGAATATTATATAAACATGTAATTAGGTAGAAGCCAGAGATGTACAAAGAGAAAATTTACATAATCATGAGATTTCTGTAATCTAATTTCAGCATACAATACAATTTTAGAAGATAATTCTGATTTTAAGTTTGAAGACCCACAATTGAATCAGGGTGATATAACTGCAGGTGCAAAAAGTGAAAGTTATGTTCAAGCAACTTTTCATGTCGAATTAAAATATTTTATATTTTTAACATATATATGTACAAAACACACCCCTTGAATAAAACAAAAATGTCTTCAAACAGAATTAAAAATAATTTTTGTATTAACTCTTATATTGTTGAATATTGTTTTGACCATTTTTGACCCAGCCTTGCTACCCTTAATGTGTCCAGTGGTTGAATTTTTCAGGGCATCTTTTTACTATAGACATTGTTTACATGGCCAATTCCGGACGTAAATATCGTTGTACACAAAACTAGCTATATGTCGTCAGCAAATTCTGTATTACAAATGGATGATACCTACTCGCCAACTTGAATGAAATTTCTATCACCTCTAGAATGGTTTCTTTAACCAAAGTGAATTTGTTTTTGATTTTGGAGCTGTTACTCCATTAATTAAACCCCCGCTAGGAAGTAAGTTCGTAGCGGGGGATATATAGCAGTCATTCCGTCTGTCTGTCCTTCCATCCTTCCGTCCGGTCAATCAAAACCGTTAGGTCTAGATCAACCAAACTTTGCACACTTGTTTATATGGTGTACAATGGGGACAGATTTTCTCAGAAACTATCACACCTAGAGGAGTGAAATTTTGGTTTTGGACACACCTGTTGATGCTCTTGATTGAGTTTAAAAGCCATTTCCGAAATATTATTTTTCACAAAGTTATGGCCATTGTATGCGCAATTGGACTTTGTAGCGATTAACAGATCTGTTGCTCCAATGGGGACACATTTACTCTTAAACTATTACAGTAACTTTTAGTAAATCAGGTTATCCAGAATTCAGACGAGATTTTTAAAAAATATTTGTTCATTTTTTTCTCCTTCTCTAGTCATGGTACCATGAGTGTCATGCTGCCTAGTAGTGATACCGGTGTAGCAGGCCATTTCTTCCCCAATCTAAACTTTCCCCGGGGAAGGTTTGGCCTAGTCTATTTTCTCCCCGGGGAAAGTTTAGACTAGGCCAAACTTTCCCCCCCTGGGCTCTATCTTCCCCGGGGAAAGTCTGGCCTAGGCCAAACTTTCCCCACCCTTGATTCTACTTATACCTATTTTCTATTGTCAAAATTCATGGCAATTTGAACCCCACTTAACTTACACTTACAAATCCTGTTCTTGTATCTATAATGTGCAGACATTAACTTATATTGACAACTTCTCTGCCTTTCTCGTCTGACTAGTTTAACTTTCTATTCGGGGGGAGTCTGGCCTAGCTAGGCTTTTTCTTCCCCACCCTTGTTATTCATTTTCAGGGGGAAATTTTTGCCTAGCTAGGCTTTTTCTTCCCTACCCTTTTAATTTTATTCAGGGGGTAAATGCTGGCCTTGCTAGACTGTTTCTTCCCTACCCTCAGTCTTTATTTATAGGAGGGACAGTCTGGCCTAGCAAGGCTTTTTTTCCCAACCCTTGTTACTTATTTTCAGGGGGTAAATGCTGGCCTAGCTAGGCTATTTTTTCCCCACTTTTGTTATTCATGGTCAGGGGGAAGTTTTGGCCTAGCTAGGTTATTTCTTCCTCACCCTTGTTTTTCATGTTCAGGGGGGAAGTTCTGGCCTAGCTAGGCTATTTCTTCCCCATACTCAGTCTTTATTCATAGGAGGGAGAGTCTGGCCTAGCTAGGTTTTTTTTCCCACCCTTGTTTTTTATTTTCAGGGGGAAATTCTGGCCTAGTTAAACTATTACCAAGGGTGGGGAAGAATATAATAGCCCAGGTAGGCCAGAGTCTAAATAAATACCAAGGGTGGGGAAGAAATAGCCCAGCTAGGCTAGAGTCGCCCTGCTCTAAATAAATATCAAGGGTGGGGAAGAAATAGCCCAGCTAGGCTCGAGTCGCCCCACTCTAAATAAATACCAAGGGTGGGGAAGAAAAAGCCTAGCTTAACCAGAATTTCCCTCTTTAGATAAAAACCCACCTGTATATAGTTCTCACAATATAGAATAAAAACAAGCAATTTTGTGAAAGTAGCCTAGTTAGACCAGAATGTTATCAGTTGAACATATGGATGAAAGGCAAAAAAGTTGCCAATCTAAGTGAATACACTATAGATAAAAGAAGAGGATTTGTAAGTATTAGTTAG
The DNA here is from genome assembly GCA_921293015.1 of Phorcus lineatus. Lineage (NCBI taxonomy): Eukaryota > Metazoa > Mollusca > Gastropoda > Trochida > Trochidae > Phorcus > Phorcus lineatus. The sequence continues at coordinate 31,828,804 of OV121083.1, read as the reverse complement.
GTTGGGTCCAAATTGCTATGAGTGAAGAGAATAGAAAAAGGTGTAGGTAATCAAGGGTGGGGAAGGTTTGGCCTAGGCCAGAGTTTCCCCGGGGAAGATTGAGCCCAGGGGGGGGAAGTCTGGCCTAGGCCAAAGTTTCCCCGGGGAAAGATTGTCCTAGGCCAAACCTTCCCCGGGGAAAGTCTGGCCAGGGGGAAAGTTTGGCCCGTTACACCGGTAACATGCACAAGACTGTAATCCTCACTTTAACACACTATTAGTCACTACTTTATGATTGTGATAAATATCTATAGAAACTCATATAACTTGGGATATTATTAAGCATGTACATGTGACGTTCACATGACCAATATCATCAGCAGCCTTTTGCATGGCTGGAAATCAGACGGGCTGCATGATATGCTCACTTATTTCTTGTTTTAGAATATGTTGCATAAGTGTTTTCGGATAACTAAGTATTCCCAAAACAATTGTAACAATACATATCTATTTGATTTGTCATTTTCATTCACCTTCCAATAATCAGTTTGCATTTGTTTAACTGTCATAGGGGGTATGCTATATCATGATCAGAAAAAAAAAGGGGATTACTTTCTATGCACTGGAATGAAATTAACACTTATATTTACTTAGTATTTTTTAAAATGCATGTGATCAATGTTGTTAATTTATATACATACAGTTTCTCATTGTCTACTTTTATTTATCCTTAAAAAAAAACTAAATATCTGTGCCTTTTTTTCTACTGATTATCTTACTTATGGATCTAGAAATAGTCTTGAACTAAGTATTAACTCCAACCCTAGCATTTTGATAACCATTTTAAATATATAAATTCATGATTTTTTTGTTTGTTGAAGATATTTATTATTCAAATTAAAAACAAAGCCAACCAGAAAATATCCAGTAACAGGCACAATGTGTTAAATGTCGAGCTCAGGAACATATTCTTCATTCTTGTTTGAAATAATTTTGAAAATAACAATGTTTTTACTCAGTCAGCAATCTCTTGAATGTCTTTTACATATGTTTTGGGGAAAACATGCTACAAGTGTCAAAATGTACCAAGCAAAAAAGCATGTTTTTGAAGTGCTTGACATGAGCCTACTGTAGTTCTTCATGCCAGACCAACAACAACAACAACAACAGACTACTATGAGGTCACATTATGCAACATGCCGATCTTTTTGCATATCAGCCAGCCCGATTTGCAGAGCAGCACACAAGTGTCAGAGTGGGTTTACATAATTTACATAAAAGACATTCAACATAAGGAAATTGTTCTCACACCAGGTTACAAAATGATTAACATTTTCTCTTTAAGAAAGTTCATTTTCTCGAATGAGTCCAACTAATGCAGTATTGTCAGCAAATTTTACTGTTAGATTGTTGGGGTTACAACTAACACAGTCATTGGTGTCAAGAGTGAATAAAACAGGTGAAAGCCTTGTACCTGCTAAATTGTCAGATGTTGCTGACTATAACTTACGCTCTGATTCAAATCTTCAAACCATATACTGCAAAACTGTAAATTATGCAAAGTCTTTTCTTCTGTATTCAGTTAGACTGTGGAATTCATTGCCAGCTGAAGTGAGAGAAATACAGCCCCTGTCTAAATTCAAAAGTGCCCTTCAAAACGATACAAATATATACAGTAAATTTGATTTAAATAGCGGCAGTATATTTTGTCCTATCATCCATACTCGTCTCCGACTTGAATGTAGTGACCACCATGCACACAAATATGAACGATTCATATCCCCAACCTCATCTTGCCCTTGTGGCCATTACTATGAAGACTCAACGCATTTTTTCTTTCTATGTCCTCTCTATACCCATATACGTCAAACCATGTATTTTTTTACAAAAGGATTTAATCTAAAATCAGTGTTTTTTGGAAACCAAAATTCTTCCTCTAAAGTAAACAACGAACTTTTAATTTCAGTCCACTCGTTTATAAATTTAACAGGCAGATTTGACGCAAAATAATTATACAACGAAACAATATATGTAATAATGATTACATATTTTCTTTCAGACATATCACTCTTACTGTACATTCATCATGTGATGTTATTATTCTGTTGTATCCCGGAGTGGCATTGGCATAAGCCTGGGCTTGTTTGCCTATCTTCTTTGGAAATAAATATGTTTAAATCAAACAGGTGAAAGGACGCAACCTTGAGGGGCTCCGGTATTTGTATACAAGATAGAAGACCTTGCGGAGTTAACCTTTACAAACCGAGGTCGAAAAGTTAAAAATTTCTCAATCCAAAATATTATATTGCAATTTACACCCATATTCAATAGTTTCTCTAACAATATGTGTGGCTGGATGGTATTGAATGTAGAAGAGAAGTCTGCAAATAGAATTCTCACATATGATTTTGGAAGCTCTGAATGCTTATACATGCTATTTAGAATACAGAGTTTAGCATCTTCTACGCCCCTTCTAGCTCTGTACGCAAACTGGTACAGATCAAGCAAGTGCCTAACATCACACAAAAGGAAGTTTAAAATGATGCGCTCAAAACATTTCATAGCAATGGAAGTTAGAGCGACTGGTCTAAAATTGTTCATTTGGGTAGAATTTGTCTTCTTTGGTACTGGTACAATCATCGATCTTTTCCACATTTCCGGGATTATATTACAATTGATGGAGAGTTGGTATAGTCGGCAAAATACATGGCATAAGAGGGTTTTAATCCTTTAAAGCTAAGCATAATGAAACTAAGGATCTTAAACAATCATCATCTGAAAGATAAATGTATTACCAATGATCTTTTTAGGAAACCCTTCAACTAATAAGATGGAAGAATACAGCTTCTTAACTATTGTTCAATATATTTCACACTTTTGCCACTTGACAGGGGATATTGCTGACTCTGTATGCTTGTTGTCTTTCATCTAAAACCGCAATAACTTTGGAGGTTAATAAAAGAGTTTTATTATACCTCTATTAAATTTGTAAGAATAGCATTGGTCAGTTGACATCACGTGATTGAAAAATTTATATGTACACTGACCCCGGCTATCAGTGAAGAGGTCAATTTTGTGACAGAAATTTGTGACACTGACCTGAGATATTGACTCGTCACGTGATTTGTCACATGATTGCATCTGTCACATGACGCTTTGTTTTGATCCTTGTTTTCTTTTTCAAGTTTGTGTTAGTAAATGAGATATTTTGTTAAATCTATTACCAGTAATCTGTTAATATAAAACACATGCATAACAAATCTAAGGAAAAATACAAGGAGTCTTGAACCTGACTCCCTCGGCGGTCTGACCTGACCTCTGCCTACGGCCTTGGTCAGGTCAGACTGCCTCGGGAGTCAGGACTTGAGTCCTTGTATTTCACATAATGACCTCACCATGAGTAATTAAGTGTATAATGAACTTCAATGGCAATGTTATTAGCAGCAACTTACACTATCTTTAGCTCATCAGGCATCAGATGGGCTTATGTATGTTAATGTTGTTCATTAACTATACACATTTCGGACTCCTCCTCCAGAACTGATGCACCCAAAACCTGAAATATCTGTGGGGAGGTATGTACCTGGCACCTTGGGGATCCAGTATTATAGTTTGGGCCAAAACCTACTCCCACCCCATTTTTCTGACTTTTTAAAATTTGGTCTTGACCCCTCTTCAAATATGGGTGTTGCAGGATGTCCATCCTCAAATCTTCTTTTTTCTATTTTTCAAAAATCTATCATTGATAGGGATCTAAAATTTTGGAATTATCATCTTTGTAGAATTGAGAATAAGATCTGTAAATTACGTTGCCCTACCCTCCATAATGTGGGCATGGAGGGAGTGCATATTTAGGGTGATTTACCAAAACCAAAATTTGTTGGACTGTGAAGCTCTATTTTTCAGAATAACATTCAAACATTTGAAGATTAAAGTTTGTAGATTTGGTCTTGACCACCCTTCAAAAATGGACATGCCAGGGTGTCCACCCTCAATTATTCTGTTAGCCTTTTTTCAGAAACTAATCTTGCTAGGGTTCTAAATAAGAAAATCATTTTTGTAGGTTTGAGACAAAGATGTGTGAATTTCATTGTCCTAATTCCATAGATAAGGGTGTGACAGCTTGGTGTTCATACGGTGTAGCAAGGTTGCAAATAAAAAAGGCTATCCATTTTTGAAAGTTGATGTGATAGTGAAAGTTAGGATTCACACAAGGCCAAGTTCATTTCTGTAGCTTAAAGTCATAGGCTAATTATCGCAAGGCAAATTATAATGCACGCCAGACAAATAATTCATCACTGAAAGATTTATTTTCTCTGACGTTTGCAACAATTTTCAGAACTCAACCTGCTTTCTAGCCATCAATAATGAATTTCAAAACACCCTACCTTATGTCTTTGTCGAGCGTCAGTCCTTACCAAGTCATTTCGCAAAAGCCATGACGTAGAACACATGAAATTATCCAGCTGAATATGCAATGAAAATAGCTATAATGCTTACCTCTTCAAATACAGAAAGGTAAAAAAGATGATAAACTCAATGAGAAATGCATGTCATACGTTTTGGTGCTGCAATTACTAGATTTCAGGTATAGAGCACTTGCAATGGGCTGCACTTGATTTGCTTGCCCTTCGATATGTAATGTTTTCTATTTTGTATCATAATTTAAGAAATATTATATGTTCTGGGGTTTTTTTCGTCAAATTTTGTGTTAAGGTACCTTTTCTAATGCACTGACACTTGACAATTTTGGTGATGTATTTCACCTGGATAACAAACAGGTATATATCTTTGTCATGAACATCAACAATACAAAGGCTTATGAGCTACAGAGCCCATGGCTCTATTACTTTCTAAAGTTCAAATCATAAAGACAAATAGTTTCGAGTTCAGTTGTCTGGCTTGGACTTTCATGAGTTTTCTTCACTGTGAAAGGCAATTTAAATTACTCATATATTTCACAAAAAAACACAACAACATTACATTAAATAAAGCTGACATTCATCCCTTACAGTGTATCGTTAAAATACCAAGAAAAAGGCGTTATGATTAATTTAGTTGCCTTGCATCAGATAAAACTTATCATCCAACAAACATAATGCCTTTTTTAAGACGTATTTACAGCAATAAAATATTGTCGCAAAGTGTTGCTTTTTGTTCCATTTCTGGGGACCATCTCTCTTTATACGAACTAAACAATAGAGTTAGGGTCAAGTTACTGTTTATCTTTGCTTGCCAATCCTAATGTACTAGATTAACATCAAAAGTACTTTAATTTGTTACAGAATCATTTCCTATCTATCAATTAATCTTTGACTGATCAATCAAATTCTAGTTGTTACTCTATAATAAATATAATAAATTTCTTAGAGAAATCAATCAACTAAAACATAAGGCCTTTCTATGTTGGATATACAGTCAACACAATCATCTCTGTTGCTGTACGCCGCTAATGGTTGAAATATTGCCCAAGCGGTGTTAAACAATAACTCACACACTCTGTTGCTGAATTTAGTGATACACCAGACAATTGCAATATTAGAAAATCATCTTTGAGTAGCTTAATGAATTTAAATCCAAAGAATGCCTACTTTGGTTGTCTGTCTATCTTTTGATCCTATTCTTAACTTAACCATTAAAAAAGACAAATAAATCAAATTTGTTTTTTCTTGAAATTCACATGAGTCATTTTGTTTGTTAGTTGATGCAACTTAAATTACCGGTAGTAATTAAAGTGTATGTAGCAATGATATTTGGGAGTATGTAAATGTACATGCTAGAGTTTGATGACAGGAGTGCCGTACCCAGAAGAGCTGCTAGTGGAGGCCCAGCAAGGCAGTGTGCATGTAAGTTGGCAGGCACCCATCACAGGACCACACTCACCAGAAGGAGGCTGGCTCGGATACACTCTCTTCTACTGCAATGGATCCAAGTTCACTCTCAAATGTCTCGTGAGTATCTTTCCATTTTCTCACATCATCCAGAAGTTTTAACAAGAATCATCATCCATATCATTCTCAATCTCCACAAGTTTTGAATTTGCAGTAACCATCTCTGAATTTACTCGATGGACCTTAACCAGTGGTCATGTTATACTCCTGGATAAGTATGCTTTGATTACTAATTAAGGTACCATTTTTTCCCTTTTTTTTTGTTGGTCCTTTAGGTTGTTCTATTTCAGCACTCGTATTTTAAATTGGTGAACACATGGTACTAGTGTCTCAATTGGTGAGTACATGGTACTAGTGTCTCAATTGGTGAGTACATGGTACTAGTGTCTCAATTGGTGAGTACATGGTACTAGTGTCTCAATTTGTGAACACATGGTACTAGTGTCTCAATTGGTGAGTACATGGTACTAGTGTCTCATGTCTCAATTTGTGAACACATGGTACTAATGTCTCAATTGGTGGGTACATGGTACTAGTGTCTCAATTGGTGAGTACATGGTACTAGTGTCTCAATTGGTGAACACATGGTACTAGTGTCTCAATTGGTGAGTACATGGTACTAGTGTCTCATGTCTCAATTTGTGAACACATGGTACTAATGTCTCAATTGGTGAGTACATGGTACTAGTGTCTCAATTGGTGAGTACATGGTACTAGTGTCTCAATTGGTGAGTACATGGTACTAGTGTCTCAATTGGTGAGTACATGGTACTAGTGTCTCAATTGGTGAACACATGGTACTAGTGTCTCAATTGGTGAGTACATGGTACTAGTGTCTCATGTCTCAATTTGTGAACACATGGTACTAATGTCTCAATTGGTGGGTACATGGTACTAGTGTCTCAATTGGTGAGTACATGGTACTAGTGTCTCAATTGGTGAACACATGGTACTAGTGTCTCAATTGGTGAGTACATGGTACTAGTGTCTCATGTCTCAATTTGTGAACACATGGTACTAATGTCTCAATTGGTGAGTACATGGTACTAGTGTCTCAATTGGTGAGTACATGGTACTAGTGTCTCAATTGGTGAGTACATGGTACTAGTGTCTCAATTGGTGAGTACATGGTACTAGTGTCTCAATTGGTGAACACATGGTACTAGTGTCTCAATTGGTGAGTACATGGTACTAGTGTCTCATGTCTCAATTTGTGAACACATGGTACTAATGTCTCAATTGGTGGGTACATGGTACTAGTGTCTCAATTGGGGAACACATGATACTAGTGTCTCAATTGGTGAACACATGGCACTAGTGTCTTAATTGGTGAACACATGGTACTAGTGTCTCAATGTCTGTAACATTTTCTATTAATGATAGTCTGTTGACAGAACTGTTTCTCACTTAAATTTGCTTACTTTGTTTTGTTTTCAACATATTTTTTATTCAGTTGAATAGGGATTGGTAAACAAGCCATGTGGCTTATATCAATACCTCTCCCAAAGTATATTTTCAAAACATTCCACGAGTTAAGCTTCCACAATGTACAAGAATATCAAACATATAGAAAACAATGATGAGAAGATGTAAACGTAATGAATACTACTGAATGAATACTCTCTGGCCGTAAAAGCATGATAAAGTTGGAGTTAAAGAGCCACTCCGTGATTTTCATAACAGATTATTTACCTTTTATGCGAACCTAAATGTCATATGTGGTGAAATAAAATCAAAACTTCTCAACTTTTCATGTCGAAAAGAAATATATATGACAAATACTGGTTTTCCATGAAAATCTAAAAACAGCCTTATAAATTCACAGAGGTGTAGATAACACGTCCAATATACATGGATACTAGTTATATAACCTAACAAACACTATCAACTAACTGCCCTCCTGGCTGTTTTAGATAAGTCTCCAAAATTATGTTTGACTATTTGACGCACGCCACTGTCCGGTTTTCGATCATAATTGCGACGTTCTACCTTCATATTGTCACTGTTAACAACCAATAAGCTTTAAAATGTGTCTTTTTGGTAACAGTCAATACTTCGCGATCAAATGACACCATTGATTAAGTTTGGCATATATGACTCCAATAACTCACGGAGTGGCTCTTTAATATGGTTTAAGAATTGTTAAATCTGTTTGAAGAACCTATGAAGAAATGAACTGATTCCAGTACTTTCTGGTTTCAATGTTTATCCCCGTTTAGTTTTCCGAACAGGACTGTCTTTAAGTCATATCCCATTTTGTATAAATAGCATTCAGTTCTCAGAAGTAGGTAATTTGGACAGATAAAAAAGTAATGGAATGCGTCTTCAATATTGTGACCACATGAACAGGCGGGTATATCAGAAATATATCATTTGTATTTGTCTCCATTTAGGTCGCTGGAGCCAATCCTAAGGCGGCAATGTGGGATTTGTAAGAGACGGGATCCAAAGTTAGGATTGATATGAGAATAATGGCATTCTTTATTTTGTATCAATTGTTTAAATTTTTGCACAGCTGTGGCATTTTTTATATTGTCCGGATGCATATTCCAACGCCCTGTTGTGTCTTGGATAACGGATTTTGCAAAAAGTTTGGTTTTACATGGTGTATTTTGGAGGTCTGACTGATTTGATAATTTGATCATAATCATAATCTGATCATAACTTGAGGCTCAGCTGACTTGACTGGGCACAAGGTTACTAAGATAGTCTGGTTTTAAATTATTGACCATTTAATAAAATAAACATAGTTTGGAATAAATTCTCTTATGATTTAACAGCTTTGTGTTCGTTTCTTTGTAAATGCTATCATGACTTGTTCCTCTTACCGTGCCACAGATTGTTCGTAATGCGTCAAGGTGTAGTTTCTCAAGTAATAGTTCTTGTTGTATTGTACAATTGTGCCAGATGGTGCTACAATAATCAAAGTGCGGTAGGATGAAAGAGTTGAACATAATTTCTAGGCTTTTTCTAGAAAGTTGATATTTGAAACTCCTAAAACAATTAACCATTGGGCTTACCTTTTTCACAATATTTTCAACCTGAGTGTTCCATTGACAATTATTTTGTAACGTTAGACCTAAGTGTTTATGTTCTTGTGTTTCAACTATGACTGTGTTGCTGTGTTTTTATTGGTGGAATAATACTAAGGCTGTTTTTGCGAGAAAATGTAATCATACCCCCGCCTTACAGCGTAAGCGGGGGTATGTAGCGTTCATTCTGTCCGTCCGTCCGTCACAAATCTTTGTCCGGAGCATTTCTCCTAAACTATACATGCTATCTTCATCAAACTTCATACACTTACAAACCATGATCCCTAGATATGCCTTTTGAGGGTTGGATCAACAAAAGATTTTTATTTTTTGCAGTTTCCATGGAAACATGACTAAAACAGTGAATCCATAACCAATTCCTTTGTCCGGAGCATATCTCCTAAACTATACATGCTATCTTCAACAAACTTCATACACTTATCAACCATGATCCATTGGTGCGCCTTTTGAGGGTAAGACCAAAAAATTATTTTTATATGTGCGGTTTACATGGAAACGTTACTAAAACAATGACTATCTGACAAAGTGCTTTTTCCTGAGCATATCTCCTAAACTATACATGCTAGCTTCAACAAACCTAATACTCATATCAACCATGATCCCTAAGTGAGCTTTTTGAGGGTTAGACCAACAAAGAAAGCCAGACTATAGTTTGAAGCGGGGGTATGTGAGCTGTGCTCACTTCTTTACTTGTTGTTTCAGTTTTATCTAGATTGAAGTTTACCTGCCATGTTTTTGCCCAATTTACAATGTGTTCAATATCAGGGTTTAGTTTTGAAGCTGTGGTATTTGGATCTTTGACAATAACATATAATGAGGTATCGTCAGCGAATAATCGTATATTACAGTCAGTGCCATTTATATAGATGAGAAATAGTAACGGCCCAAGCACCGATCCTTGGTGAACGCCTGCCATGACTCGATTTATGTCATAGTGTTGTCCCTGAATTACTACCCGTTGTGTTCTATTTGTTAAGTAACTTTCAAACCATTTTGGTAGTGATCCCCGAATTCCTTTGGACTCAAGTTTTAATAATATCCCCTTATGTCATACTTTGTCAAATGCTTTACTTCAATCGCAAAACACAGCTTTCACTTCTTTACCATTGTCTAATGCTCTTACAATTGAATTGTACAGATATGTCAATTGGTAAACAGTGGAATCTCCTAATTGAAGATTGGTTAGGAGATTATTATCTCTTAAGAAATTGAAGACATATTTGAAAACACATTTTTCGAAACACTTAGATAAGCAGCTTGTCAATGTCACGGGTCTATAGTTACGACAATTATTGACGGAGTCTTTTTTGTGGATAGGAATTATGGAAGCGTCTTTCTACATGCTAGGGAATATGGAAGATTGACGAGATGTGTTAAATATATTACATAATGGTGTCAATATTTTACCAGCTAAGAGTTTAATTAGTGTGTTGCTGATTCCATCTAGCCCGGTGGCTTTACTAGTATCTATGGAGAGAAGTATATCTTGAACTTCTTGCACAGATAAGTTGATATCCCATATGGTCCAACCTGGTTCGAAATGTATGTCTGCTAATTCTTTGTCAGGAAAAGGTACTTTTGACTGCTCAGGGAAATAATTATCTAAAGCATTTGCAATCTCGCCGGTATCAGTAATAATATCTCCATTGTGATGAGTATTAGGTGAGTTATTTATTTTATCATCAAGTTTGGAAGCATAGTCTAATTTGGCTTTTCTTATAGCAGATATAACACTATTTCTAATTTGTCTAAATAAACTCCAGTCATTGGCTCTGTTTAAACGTTTTGCCAATTTATGTTGGCGTTTTCTTTTGCGAATTAATCTACGTGTCTCTGAATTCATCCACGGTACGTCGCGAGGTCTTATGAGGGCTGTTTTGTTTGGTATGCAATCATCTCGTGCTTTAGTAATTATATTCATGAAATATTCTAACTTACTGTTTGCAGTAAGAAAATCATTAAATGATTTCCAGTCAATATGTGCAAACATTCGTTGAAGTAAGTTATTATCGACTCTAGAATAGTCGTAAAGCTTTCAAAAATGATTTGGAATATCATTAATATTTGTCCTGATATGAGTAGACAGTGATCACTACAAAACGGATCCATAACGCCCGAATCAACAACAAGATTGGGACAAGAGACAAATATCAGGTCGATCAAAGAGCGCGTATTGGGGGTTATTCTTGTAGGTTCGGTTATAAGTTGTTGTAGATTGTAAGTTGAGAGTAGTGTTAATTCTTATCTTGTTACTATTATCATTAAGGAGATTGATGTTGAAATCACCACGTATAATTGTATTCAAAATAAGATCGATTGCGTCTCCTATAGACTGATCAATAAGATCAAAATAGTATTTGCTTTTGTCAGCGCAATAAAAATTCCCGATCACGAAACTCCTCAAAATAGGAGTAGTAAAACTGATAATATGAAGAATCTCAAATCATAAAGGCAAAGTACCATTAGGGAGTACATGATGGTATTGATATTAAACGTATTAGATTTGTGAAAAAACAAACCCACTCTTTGCCTATATTGAACAATATCAACCGGCATTGTCAATGGTAAAATATGAAAGAGGATAAAGCAAATATTTCGGCCGGAGGGTTTTCAGTTTTATCATTTAAGTACATGTTTGTTGTATCACAATCAACATATATCAAAGTCAAGAAGGAGATTTGAAAAGCAAAGTCTTCTTGTGAATATAACCAAAATAAAATAAGAGAGAAAAGATAACAAGTGATGATCTCTGTCATCGTAAAGAAATAATACAAACAAAGGAAGAGTAAGTTCCCCTGGCGACTCAAACATCTATATGACATCAGGTTGACCTATGACCTGAACGACATGCACGTGAGAAGCAGACAGGTGACACTGGTAGTGACAATGTTCGATGTGTAGATGAATCAGTGACTATGTGTTCAATCTTCAATGGATAATGATAATTCTTTGATTATAAGTTATCTACAGATGTTGTGAGTACATTTCACGTGCACTTGGTTACTTAGTTTGAAGTATAATGTTGAGGTACACGTACACGTGCATCACTATAATCAAAGAAGATTAATCAAATGAAATAGTACCAAAATGTTCATTGGCTAAATCGATTTGATACAAATAGTGCATAATTCATATCGTTAATGCTTACTTTAGTAATTAGTGGATTTCAGTAACATTTTCTGTTTTTGGCAGTCTGTTGACAGAACTGTTTCGCATTAGTGCATAGTAGATCCAAGTTTTTAGTTAACCAAGAAATTAATCCTGTGTTAAAAAAACAAGAAACATCAAAGTCTGCCGCCTGTAGACTCTAAGCTTTTTTGGATTTTTTAAGTCTCGACTTCCTGCTTCTCCCCTGACACAGAAAGTTGCATTCAAAACACTTTACAAATCTTAAGACAATATGCATCTTTTTCAGGTTTAGAAAGTTATACAAGCAAACCCAAAGGGGGCCAGTACATCAATAGAAAAGGCCAAAACATTCTAACACAACCAATTTGGCATAATGACAACTTCTGCATAGAACATAAGCCAATACAGTATAGACACTATGAAAAATCTGGAATACACACTGTAAACTATTTGGTTGATGTAAAAGGAAACCTAACTATTGAACAATATTTAAAAGAAAATACAACTGCAAAACAACTTTTTTTAATATGCTGAGATTAGTAAAACCATACAAAATTACTGCAAATTATCTTTAAAAAAACTGTCATGCTTTTCATTCCTTTCCTGCAGGTTGCAGAATATTCTATAATACATTAAAGACTACTGAAATATTGGCTAGACTAAATCTTCCCGGGGAGCAACCAGCATGCTCATTAGCACCAATATGCCCAAGGGCACTAGCACTTGAGTACCACCGAGTTCTGAGCAACAGCCTTGACTCCCTCATTACCAATTTTCTCTGTAGATGAAGTCACGTTTGGGCGAACATTCCGGCATTATAAAACTGTAATTCTATATGAACGCCACATCATTGTTTTTTACATGCAGATTATACATGGAATTGAAGAAAAATCTTTCTTTTTTACAATGGTTAAAAAAGTAATGAAAAAGTGCCAACTGGTTTGAGAAAAGCAAAAACAGGGATACCTTCAACTATTTGAAAACAGATTTTGTTAAACGTGATATTTTGTGACATTCGTCACATCATAACATAACATAACATAACAGTCCATTTGCATAGCGCTAATTCCATGCGCAGTGCATGCTCTGAGCACACAATTGTGAAATAGATTGGGAAAGATAGGCTTGTCTGAAGAGAAAGGTTTTAAGGTTTCTTTTGAAGGTTGGTAGGGTGTCCGAAAGTCGGATCATCTGAGGAAGGGAGTTCCAGCATGAAGCAGCAGCAAATGCGAAAGAGCGTTCACTGTGTGCAGTTATTCCGACTTTAGGTATACTTAGGAGCTGCTTTGATTCTGAGCGCAGTGAACGACTGGGGATATAGAGCTTCAGTAACTCCAAAAGATAGGAAGGGCCTTGATTGTTCAAGCACTTGTAGGTGAGACATAGAAAGTGATTCTCTGTGAGACTGGGAGCCAGTGCAACTCAATCAGAATTGGAGTCATGTGGTCAGGTTTCCGACTTTTTTAGATGATTCTGGCAGCGGTATTCTGCACTCGCTGAAGTTTATTCATAAGGGACTGAGGAGCACCACAGAGAACACTGTTACATCACTCACTGCATCTTTCCTATGACTCTGCATATGCAAGTTATACATGGAATTAAAGTAATTCTTTTCTCTTGATGAGGCTGGGAAAAAATATACCAAATAGTTTGGAGGATATGAACCGCAAAATTTTGTTCATTGCAACAGTTGTGCCATCAGTTGTCTGATACAATGTACAATGTATAATGATACAATGTAGGTACAATGTTTGAAATAAAATTTCTAATGACAATTATTTAGATTCGTTTATAGATAGATTAACAAACTTTCACAAGTTTTTGTTGGTAATATGAACTATTATAAACAACAAATGGTTATGTTAAGTTATTCTTCTCAAATACCTTCTCAAAATCATAAACAACGATCTTTATTACATAAATGTTTTATTAATCTATCAAATAAATATATAGAAATAGGAAGACGCGAAGTAGCAAGATAGGCGAAACCGCTAAGATACAAAGTGGTGATAAAGCGAAAACATAGAGAAGACACAAAGATATGAAGTAGTGAAATGGTGAACTAGAGAAAAAATGAAGTAGCAAAATAGCAAAGTTACAAAGTAGCGAAGACACGAAGTGACAAAGACTCAATGTAAAATAATGAAAATGCGATGCAAAATAGCAAAGCAAAGTGCTTCGTGTCTTCGGTATTTTGAACAGCTACTTTGCATTGCCCTTTTGCATCGCCATTTCGCATCGCTACTTCGCTATTTTTATCACACTCAATGGTGTGCCATGTATGACTTTCACAAAACTCATGCAATTTGTGTATAACCCTCGCTCTCACTCATGCGATACAAAAAGTAACACTTTTTTGTAAAAGTCATATGACACACTTCCTCTATTTATCTTTTGGTAGGGAATGTTGTCTTACATTAAAGTGAGCAGCCAAGTCTAAAAGCACATATATGTATACAAAAATTTACAAATAACATCTCATACCTTTTGCTTTTACATGTTGGAATTTATATATGCTGCAAGTAAGGTTTCATGGCTGACTTTTTGCAGGATGAGCTGAAATGGGAGGCACTGCAGAGCAAGGATAGCGGGTTCAGTCTATCAGTTGAGGAGGATCGGCTGGACACGCTGCTGGTAGGCATCTCTGCTGAGATGGATGTAGCTGGAGACGTGGTCAGCAGTGGCATACTGTGGAGTCGCTGCATCTACAGCCAGGAGCAAAGTACGTCCGTATGCTTAGAGTAGCACTCAGTAACAGTCGTATGACACAAAAAGTATTACCCTCAATTCAGTGGAAGTCTGTGTCCTGTGTCCACTATCTTGTTTCCCGGCAATATCTGAAAAACATGAAATAGCTTAAATAAAACTTTGCTTATGCTTTGTGCTTCACCCAACTTTGAGTCATTTGCTCTTACAAAACCACCTGAAAGCTGAAGTGGTTTATGTTGTGTGTTATCCCTCTGTCAATCCCAAAATTAGGGATCTTTTCAAATAAATCAACTCAACAGTTTTTCCTTAAACTCTTTGACTTTGCACAAACGCTTTGTATTGTGTAGATAGTTTATTTCTGTCAAAGAGGCCACAGGCCCATAGGACATTTAACATACATAACATTTGCAAAATATATATGTTCTTGAAAAAATAATCATATGAACATTCGTCCCGATGAATAATTAGATATGCATATCAACATTTCATGCTATGTATAATTGAAATTAAATAAGTGATAACCATTTTACTTCTAATACAATTTTTATGAAAAACGCTTTGTATATACGTTAGTGATTAAAATCAGAAGTTCAACCAATTTTATTCTTCTCCATCAGTGTAATTGTATCCACAGAACTCCTACAACTCCCTGATATCTATCAGATGAAATTCCTTGTATCACTGACTAGTGGTTATGCATGGGTTGTGTTTAGCATGTAATTATTTCTGCCATTGAAATATCATTATGCAAGGAGCTTTGAAGCAAATATTCTAAAAGCAAAATATTCTCAATGCTTAAAACAATCACCAACACATATTATCATTTTACTAAATAAAAGAAAGGACCCTTAGAGAAATGTAGTGCAATCCCATTGTTCCATTGTTTACAGGAGGTAGCCACTGAATTATGGTCAAAATAGTACAAACTATAGTCTTTGTTAGACTTATCAATGTTCATGTCATCCGAATAGAGTGCCACTTCTGCTAGATGCAAGTAATTTTATTTGCTTGTTACATATATAAAGAGCGATACGAGGCATCTGTTTTGACAGATATCAGAAGTTGTAGGAGCTCTGCAGGATTGGGTGATCAGAAAATATTTTTGAAGCCATAGGCCTTCAATTTCATGCCTGTTTATCCTGCATGCTGTCTTGTGATTTTGCGGTTTCAAATGTGCTCACAACTTAGGGCAATATGGAGCAGAAAGGATTTGAGACTAGGGGAACTGTACGTTTAAATCAGTTTTGATTACAATGCATTTTATATTCAATGGCTTGTAGACGATGAGAGATAAATCCGATAATCTGATAAATTTACATTTATAAACTGTAAACTTGGTGCCTGTTTGAATCATAAGGTAAACTATACATTGACAATAGTCAATGCTTTATCATACCACCAACCACAGCAAATAGTTATACCAACAATTCCATCCGGATATCCGTCCAAGGACATCTTTTTCCCCGACTGATTTCAAAACTATTTATCCATTTCTTTTAAAATTTTGAGGATGTCTTCTATCATATTAGGAGGATTGCTGTGCCAAATTACAAGTAATTTCATGATTTTTAGAATTTTTTTCAAATTTCTATGTGGATGTCCGTTCCTCAAATTTAAAGTATTAAACTTTTTTTCTAACTTGTATTTTTCAAAAGTTTGCTGTATTTGCTTGAAATATTAACCCCAAAAAATTGGGGTTAGTGTGGGGTTTTTCGAAATATTTTAAGACAAAGATCCCTTTGTCAGTCAGAGATTTAACATGGGAGTCAATGGGGAAATGATGACCTTTTTTTGAGAAATCTTAAATCAAATTAGTTCCTGTATTAAGCTTTATTTAATATGAAAATATGTTAGAGTTAACATAATTTTCTTCCAGAAAAAAGTAAAAAATATATATGGTAGTGTGGGTTTTTAGCCGCTACGGCTCAACATGTATTGAAACATTTCAATTAAATTATCAACATTCAAGCTATTTTTTAAAAACATGTTTTCTCCCACTCATTATCTAAAAATCTACCTGAACGCATACATACAAATCATATTCATTCAACAACATCTACTTTCTAAGAAAAACAGTTAATAGAACTTGCTCAAATAATAGTTACAATTGAAAATTGCTTAGTCAAATTGCAAATTGTGAATCATTTCAAAATAAAAATACTACGTTTGTTAACCCTTACGTTGCTGAATATTATTTTGATCAGTTTTGCCCCCGTGGCTGAATTTTCCAGCACTCGCCTCGCTACCGTTATAGCGCAATTAGCCCCTGTGGCCGAATTTTCCAGCGCCGTCAGATGCGACCGTTTTAACAACATATGGCGTGTTTACATAGCGAAATACGGACATTATCGTCGTTTTATACAACGCTAGTCGGCGAATCCTGTGTTACAAACGGATGATACTTACTTGACACTTTGAATGAAATTTCCATCACCCCTGGAACGGTTTCTACAACTGAAGTAAACTTGTTTTCAATTCGGGCGCCATAACTCAATACATTTCAAGAGCGCATGCGCGAAATCAAAACGAAACTAAAGATGAATAGTTCCTCTTCACATCGATATAAAAATTATTTTTATAATATGTCTTGAACGAATTTTACAAAATTTTAAAAATTGTCTTTATTTCAAACATTATAAAATCATTTAATCACTGAGTGCACACATGCAAATTATATACGGAATTGAAGCTAATTTTTTGCTCTATATTTCACGATAAATTTTATTACGATACGCCATCCTAAACGAAAGATTTAAATTACGAAAACAGGGTAGTGATAAATCCCGATAACGTTCTGACCCCCACAGTAATATTACTAAGCTAATAGCCCCGGGCAAGCGCACGCGCTCAGCACGTGCAGGCGGCGTATCCCCGTTGAAACATACACTCACACACAATATAAATTGTCTTTATTTCCAACTTTATAAATCATGTTATTCGCTTTGTATACATGCAAATTATATATGGAATTGAAGGCAATTTATTCTTCTTTACGAAGAAATAAATCATAACAATCTTTTGCACTGTAATTAGAAGTTATTACCAACGAAACGTGGGTATAGCTACTAATAAAGTCTTTGATAATCGCCTTACCGCAACATATGTCGCATCGTTTCCACACGTTTTATTTTGATGCAAATATGGGCAAATTACACATGAAAATGAAGGTATTTATTTCTGCTTTACGATGATATGAAAATAATAAATATGTATCACTTGGTTTGGAATATATAAAGTTTGCAAAGATGGTACACTCGGGTATTTTAGAACAGATTTTGATAATTGCGACATCACTAATCTCTAATGTCTAATTGTAATTTGCAAATTTTATATAGAATTGAAGACGATCCTTTCCTCTTTATTGTGATATAAAAATGTTGATAATGCGCTCTGCCGTTAAATGGATAGGAAGTGTAAAAAGCAGTTGAAAATAAATCGCTTCTCGGTCAACAAAATATGAATAGAGAAATTGCCTGTTTGTGCGATGCGCGCCGGGTCCTTTCTGATTTTCTTGTACATACCAATTTTATATTGCAATAAAGATCATCCTTTTCTCTATATTTTGATATATGAAATTGCAAAATTTACCAAGAACTTTATGTGATATAAAGTGCGAGAAAATTGTAAAAACGTAAAGAATAAACAAAAGTCACAATTTTGCGGAACTTGCTGTATCTTTATTCTATATGGTGTATATAATTTTTTTATATCAAATCGAAGACAATTATTCCTTCTTTATCACGAGGTAATCAATTTCAAAATACGCCTAGCTGTTGAGAAGATATGAGCGAAAGAAAGGCACAATCGCAAGAAAGGCACAATCGCCGTTCAGTTTACATGATTTGAATCGAGAAATTAGCTTTTTGTGCGGCGCTTGCTGTGTCTTTATTTACTTTTGCGCATGTACACATTTTACATGGAAAGAAAGACAATCTTTCTCTCTGTCTTATGATATAAAAATTGTCAAAATACGTTGAGCACATCATGTAAAAATTGGTGTGACAAAATGGTGTAAAACTAAAAATATGTAAAAATCACCTTTTTTGCGGCACATGCTGTATCTTCAATTCAGGTAGTGTAGTTATGTATTTTATATTGAATTGAAGACAATTTTCTGCTCTTTCAAATGATCCAACCGCTATTGAAATCAGCCCAAATGTTCAGAGCATAGGGCGTGCGATATAAGGTTGTACGTTTGGTGTGAGTGCAGGCTTGTAAGCAAACGATAGCACGCGCGGGACGGTAAGCTCGTGCGAGCGGGGGAAAAAGTGCCCACAGGCTATTAGCACGTGCGGCGGGGAGTGGGGGAAAATTGAGTGATTTGAACGCTTATTTTCGGTACGATAAACATTATTAATGTTCGCATAATTTTCGGAGCATGTTCGCGCATTATTTAGAACACCAACGAAACAAAACACGGTTGCTTAGCGAGAGCCGGAACGAAAATACAAGCGTTGAACTGAGACTACTGCTAGACAATAAATTTCCGTCCTTCGCTACTGAGACCAGCGGCCATAATTAGTTAGCGTGAGAAAAACAGAGTGTGCTACTCGCATCTTGCTAAGGGGACTTGCGGGCAAAGCTAATTTCATCCCGGAATATTCCGGGACCCGCATCTTAAGGGTTAATTTTGATGAATATCTAATCAGAAATCATCAAAATTAGAAATTACCGCTTATTTTGGTTTATTATATAAAAACATTATGATTTAAGGTTATTTGAGTGTTGTAACAGTGACTTGTAAGTTGAAAGTTTGGTCATGCGCAGCAGGTGAGGAGCGAACATCCTTTGCCTGACCGATTGCAGAAAAACTATTCAACCGAATCTTTTCAAATTAGCAGATAGCATTTATCCTATACGGTGGCTGCGGTGCAAAATTTCAAGCAACTTCATGGATTTAGCAGCTGCTATCAGTTTTAGTCCAGTTATGACCGTCGCTGGTGCACATTGTGTTTAGCAGTAACTTTTTCAGACTTTTT
The DNA here is from genome assembly GCA_921293015.1 of Phorcus lineatus. Lineage (NCBI taxonomy): Eukaryota > Metazoa > Mollusca > Gastropoda > Trochida > Trochidae > Phorcus > Phorcus lineatus. Next base: position 31,809,064 of record OV121083.1, on the reverse strand, counting down.
CGAAACTGATATGGATAACTTTTTACTTTTTAAAACCCATTGAAAATCCTTGTAAAGATGATATTTTGAAGAATTTTTATGCTTTAAGGATCTCATTAGGTATATATAAACTAAAGAAAAAGTACTAAATTTTGTAAAGGTTATCACTACAATTGGTCAAAGGTCAAGGTCAACTCCAGGTCACGACTTATGCATGGTTTTGCAAAAATGCGTTACTTTAATCATAACACTTTTAAATGGGCAGTCGCTGATATACTTTAGATAAATAGAATGATCTCACGAAAACGAAAAGGACTGTTTCCAGTTGCAAGATTATGTCATTTAATCAAAAGAAGCACTTTTAAAACAAATAAACCATGACCCCTCAAGCTCTAAGAATCCATTTCCTAACCTCAAATGATAAAAAGGTGTTCTCACAAGAATGTCTGCCAGTGTTTTTTTATTCATAATTTATTATTTTCTCTATTACTACTAACAATTGGGTTTACTAACCATACATGGCATAATCAAACAGAGGCAATGGGGGTTTTTAGGGACTGAAATGGGGGTTTTTCCTTCTCAATGGGGGTTTTTAGGGTCTGAAATGGGGGTTTTCTTTTTTTTGCAAAACATGTGATTTATCGTATTTAAAAATAACAACTCATTGTTTAACAGATAATGTTTCAAGATAACATCTAATGATATTTAGATATTTCAAACCTCATTGCAGGAATTTTTGTACTAGCTTATTACAAATATAAACCATAAATTACTATGTTTTATTTGAAAAATAACTTTATGTTGTGACATATAAATCTATAAGAATCCAGATAGTTTTTTCTAACATAAATCATAATACAAGTCTTTTAAACAGGATCTCAATAAGTTATTATTATCTTTATCAACTTAGATTGAATTATCACTTAAATCTGACATCAAAATAATTTACAGTTAATTGAATTTTAATTGAGTAAGATCCAACTCTGTGATCGTCACATTGAAATTTAAAAATTACAGATCGTTTGTAATTATTACCGGATCGATGAGAGGACGTTGTTTACAAATGCACTTCTTGCAATAATAGAAGTGTTGATGAACGGCGGTTTATCGACAGTGCTTGAATGAATAAGCGCGTTTACTTCACGTAAATTTAACCGAAATTTCAAATAGTTTAATCGTACCTGCCTCATTAAAACATCGATCATATGTTTTGTTTACAAATATTCTTCCTAAAAACATGAATTAGATCGTGTTTTTAAAACTATGTACGAAAATACGACTCCGGACTGCCGAAGTAAATTTTGCAAGTTGGTCGAAACACGTGGTCGTGATAATTTCATAGCAACATATTACCGGTACAACAAAAAAATGTAAAATAAATCATAATCTGTTTAACAGTTATTCGTATAATATTAAAATAATGAAAAATACAAAAAATACTTTTTTTATTCATATATAACTCGAAGAAAGACAATCGTAAAGAAAATCATGGACACGAAAGCATAATTCCAATGTTATTTGTCGTTAAGAAAAGGCATTGATTTTCCAAACGGTGTTTCCTTTTTATAGCTCCTGTAAGATAATGTTCACGACTTCAACGTTCATTTTCGGTAATTTGTGCGATTATTAAATCTTTTGAAGTTTAAGAGGTATGTTGTCGATCTTTATTAGTCTATTTTAATGATATTGTAAAATCTTATCATTTACTTAAACGTAATTCATCGAGCTTCAGCTATCCTATAGAAATAAAAACTACTCGATAATTAATTCTCGAATCACCGATGTACAATAACAACGTGCTCTTGCGATCGTATTCTGACAAATATTTGTTTTAATTTCGACTAAAAAATATTGATAAGTTTGAAATTTTATCAAATCGAAGAATTAAAATAGGTAACACAGCCTTAGAAAATTCATTCTTAGCACTTCTTGAAATCGGGTTTTTTCCATACCCGATCGGGTACGCGGGTTAGGCGGCCTGAAATCGGGTAAACCCGCCGAAATCGGGTAATATGCCATGTATGACTAACGAGAAGTTTTGAGTGTCTGAAGATAATACATTTTGCATTAACTAATGTTTATTGGGGAAAATTTGAAGAAATAAAATTTTCAGAAAATGTGCTTTTGCCCCTTTAATCGTTACATAACTTTTATAGTCAATAAAAAAGGATCGTTTATTGGTTTATATTGAATATCAAAGGTCAAAGTCATGAGATATGGGTTATGGCCATTTTTCACCCTTTTGATACAATTTTGAAACAAGAAAAAGGTATTGAGAAATCTTATGAACCCTTCATTGATTATACCCCCTTGAAATTCTTTTTGACATGTCCCTGTTCAAGGTCAAACGTCAAGGTTGCAGTTATGAAATCATTAAAAAAAATGCTTTTGAAACAGATTAACTTGAAAAGTTTTTGTGCTGAGGCTCTTATTTTGGATATATTAACTATGGAGAAAAACCAAGATTTGAAAAGGTTTTTGCTACAATCAGTCAATGAATAGTTTTGCATAAGGCTTTATTTAACTATCAACACTTTAAACATTACATGATTTTATATCCAACGAAATTTGATAATGGTTAGTGTGACCTTGAGTGAGATCAGAATTTGTACAACTGGTTGCAGAAAAACTTTTCTTCATCGGATTCTTTTTAATTTTTATCCCAACAAACCTTTGTTTGGCCTGGGATAAAAAAGATATGACCTAGAAATAGAAATGACGTCTTTCCATCGTACCCAGTCGTTCTTTTCTGGACAAGAAGTAAAAAAACATAACTCAATCACACTTCTTTTATATGGAATAATCAACATGTGAAATAACGCCTTTTGGGATTTTCAACTTCTTCCTATATGTTTATTTTTGGCTTTTTCCATGCTAAGGGTATAGTCTAGGCACAAGTTATTACGTCTGCGCATGTCAAAAAGACGTCATCCATAATGACGAGAAATTAACTTCATTGTTAATAATGCACTCCAAATGAACATTGTGTTCCATATTATACTTTTCCTTGTAGTTTTTGCTCTAATACCGTTTTAAAACACCTGATGAAAGTATATTTATGCACTTAAAAATGTCTTATGACAACTGAACGACTTACGTCATTGTTTTGTAAACACTGATCACTTGACAAGTCGCTGCACACATGACACAGTTTTGCGGTGATCAATTGTAATTATCGCCAATACAAATTTTAATTCATGTTTTCGTTCGAGACCATGGCGAGTCCTCAGAGAAAATGATGATAAATCATGAATTACCCAAAGTTGCAAACAAACTGAAAGCTTCAGAGTCCGAAATTGTTTGAACTATGAGTCAAGTTTTAGCGCTATGCTTGCTCAAATCGTCATGTACGGGCCGTGGCCCGAAATCTGAATAATGATGTAATTTCTAACCGGACCGTAAGAGGTTAGACCGTAAGAGGAGACAATTAAGGCTGCATGATGAGCGACAATAATGATTTTAAAAAAACCTTTGAACTTGTGTTTCCAGAATATCCGTTAAAGTATTTTATTCATAATTATAAAGTATTTCATGAGTGTAGTTTTAGTAAATAGATCACATCATTTTGCAGACACACACCGTTCGTTTTCCCCGAACTGTCACTCATTCAGTCTAGCGCCAGGCTACAATCGGGTCAATTATGACGCCGATATCAATTTTACAAAACGTTATAGCGAAAAAAATTATTCGGTGACCCCTATATATTTTTGAATAAGTAAGAATGACATATTCCAAATTTTCATTTTCAAAATTTTCATAAAATCGTTGAACCCATAAAGAAGTTTAATTTAGCTTTATACGAAAAAATGATATATAAAAAATCATAATATTGAAATATAAATCATCCTAAAAATCATCATTTTGGTATTTTTTCATACTTGTATGAATTGAAATCAAGTTCATCATCAGTTGGTTATAGGTGAGGTGAGTTGGTGTTTAACGCCGCTTTCAAGATTATTTCACTTATATTGCGGCTGCTAGTATTAGTGCAGGGAGAAAGCCCGCAACACCATTGTGGCTATGCATTGCGGTGAAACCTGCGAGCATCGGCTGGAACTAGCGAACCATGGGTGGTACTGCTCTGAATTTCAGTGCAGCATTGCACCCAAACCAGACTGCGTGTAGAACAGTTTTCTACTGCAGACAAAGTTGCCGAGCCCCTGGCGGGATTCGAACCACGGACCTCCTGCTCCAAAGCCGAACGCGCTAACCACTGCGCTATCCTGCCCCCCTCAGTTGGTTATAAAAAGACCCCAAAAAGTTGAAAAACAATAAATTATTAATTTATTACCAAGACAAATGGTATATACATTTTTCAGGTCTTTCCATTGGGGTCAATGTTTCAATGGCACATAACTCTTTAAATCGTCCGGTGACCCCTAAATGTTATTTCATTTTTTAATTCAGCACATTGAAACTTAAAACATTAATGCTAAGCACAATGAAACTATGGTATAGGGATTGAATGAAGAACAAGTGAGGAAACTAAATACTTTTAGAGAGTGAATAAAGAAAGCAAAGGTAGTAATGAAAAGAATTATTGATAAGGCCTCTTTTGACCATTAAATTTCTATTCACATTCATGTTTGGTGTTGGTGTGTTGCTTGATTTTTAAGATTATTTTTTGTATATCAGATGGTTGTTGAAATACATGTGATCTTAAATGTACCTGGAGTTACCTACATTGTACTTCATTCACTCCGTTAACTGGAAGCTTTAGGGAGTAATGGTCCTTAAAGACTGTATGAGTGATAGTGTTGAAAATTAACTGTTTTGTAGGTGAGTAATATGAGGCTGGATATGAGATCCCAACCCTTTGCGGTTGCTGATGTTTGGTTTGGAGGTTTTGAACAATGAATTAAAAAAAAATAATCTAAAATATTTCGATTCAAGTCGAAAGTCGATTGTTTCCAACCTTATTCACTTCTTTTGCATGAAGGGAAAAGTGGGTATATTTCATCCGCTGCGTTATACTAAACTTGGCCTTTGGTCAAGGATACACAGTTGGGAATATAAGTGAGCGAAGATAAATCAATTTTTTTTAAGCCACTGGCTCTATATTTTCATTTTCATGTACTATGACAGATTCATTACAAAGTCTACTAATCCTATAAAAATACATAATTGTCATCTAACAGAGCCACCACAAATGGTTGATGTGAAGTTCTCTGCAATCCAGCCGAGAAATGGGCTGATGTTGGAGTGGGGGCGCCTGGACTGCAGCAAGTACCCTGTGTACATCAGCAGGTACATCCTCACCTACTGCAGGGCAAACAGTCAGCAAGGATGTGCAGGTATCTCAATATTCCAAACTTTCTTTGTATTTTACTTTTTGTGTAGCACTGCCTGTATAAAGTCCTCCATGCTTGATCGCAATAGGGAGGAGAATTTATAAGAATCATCTAATTGATTACAGTAATGAAGTGTTATTTTGCTCCGTGTCTCGCAATATTTGTGTTAATTTTGCAAAATATGTATTTCTTGCTGCAAAGAACATTTTTTGGTATGTTTTCATGCCCTGTATATGTATAATGTGTCGATGGCCCCTAAACCTGAATAAAAGCATTCTTTCATGCATTCATTACAGTAATCTGTCACCAAAGGTTGTGATCGACACTTTATATACTGCCAGTGCATATTAACGCATGAAAATGTTGCATTTGCAACCAAGGTCCATACTGAAAACTACAGTTTTAATCCTAAGTACATGAGGAATGGAATGAATTCAAATAAATTGGGGGGCGGGATAGCGCAGTGGTTAGTGTGTTCGGCTTTGAATCAGAAGGTCCGTGGTTTGAATCCCGCCAGGGGCTCGGCAACTTTGTCTGCAGTAGAGAACTGTTAATCATTATTATAAGATTAATCAACAAGATGAGAGGAATTAGAGTTTATATATTCCAAGCAGTCAGGATAACACACGAGGGACAAACCGTAATTCCGAGTTTTGAGTTGGTTATTTTTTTCTAACAAAAGTGAAATTTATGAATGTTTATGGTACTTTTGGAAAATATAGTTGTGACGGTGTGTTGCAAGTTAACTAGGTTATTGTAGCTATGTGTGACAAGAAACTATTATGTCATGGTCATCATTTGCACAGCCAAACGTAGTCCATGCAATTCATAAAATGTATATTGATTGTATATCAAGTAAAACGATATTATGTGAACAAAGTAGAAAGACAGACAACAAATAAACACTTTACTTTTCATGCTTTTTCCATGAAATATAAAAAATAATGTTTGAATATAACCTGAATGAAGGAATAAAAAGTAGTTCTGGCAGCCAATCAGATCTCCAGTTATTTTTAAGAAAACTGTAATTCCCCTGACCATTATGAAAATTCTATTACCCAGCATATTTGTGCTCATTTAAGTTAGAAAATGGATCCTTGTCCAGTCATGAGTTGACCTCACTATCGATGTAAAATCAAAAACCAAATGTTACCATTTGCAAGACATTGTTATTTAATCAAAAATGACAGTTCTAAAACGAACATAACATGTATGCGACTGCATTTCCCTATCTCGAATGATTGAAAGGTGTTCACATTAAAATAACTGACAGTAGTTTTTCCTTGATTCTTCATAATTTCTTCTGTAAAATGTGTTGAACTGTAAGATGTTTGATACTCTGATGATAACACATTTGTTACAAATTGATATCTATTTGGGAAAATTTGAAGTAATAAAAATTTTTTTAAACTTCCTACTGACCTTTGATAGAACCAGATCTGCTAATAGGGTGTAGGATGATGCAAGAAAATTTAGGACTCAAGTATCCAAAGAGCACCTTGTTTGCGCCTGAGCTCTGGGTATGCTGAAGGACATAAAAGAACAGCAGCATTCTTGCAGGCACTAATTAGAGGAAATAAGGTAGTCACTGGAGTTTCTGCACTAATAATACAGAATCACAAATCATAATATATTCTTCTCAGTCAGAAAGATTTATGTAACAGTCCTCCTTTTCATGACAACATGAACATATGACCCTGACAATGACGTCATAAAAATAAGTGCCATCTTTGTGAACAGTTTTAGCCATCCGAAAAGTACAATGGGCCCTTGGAAACACTGAATAGGAATATTGCATAACATACATTGTTTCTATCTGAATAGAGGTTTAAAAACTAAACCAATTACTTAGCACATAAGCTCACAGATAGAAGACTTCTTGGGTAAAAAAAGAGAAGGCCCTTATCAGTTGGAATGAAAGTTTATTGTACAGTCAGTTACATTGTTTCAAACTTAGCATTGAAACTGTTCCTGCAACTATTGAAGCCCAAAGTGATGAGAGTGTAGGTGACAAGAACTGGAACTATAGAGTGTTGTGAAGCCCAAAGTGATGAGAGTGTAGGTGACAAGAACTGGAACTATAGAGTGTTTTGAAGCCCAAAGTGATGAGAGTGTGGGTGACAAGAACTGGAACTATAGAGTGTTTTGAAGCCCAAAGTGATGAGAGTGTGGGTGACAAGAACTGGAACTATAGAGTGTTTTGAAGCCCAAAGTGATGAGAGTGTGGGTGACAAGAACTGGAACTATAGAGTGTTTTGAAGCCCAAAGTGATGAGAATGTGGGTGACAAGAACTGGAACTATAGAGTGTTGTGAAGCCCAAAATGATGAGTGTGTAGGTGACAAGAACTGGAACTATAGAGTGTTGTGAAACCCAAAGTGATGAGAGTTAAGGTGGCAAGAACTGGAACTATAGAGTGTTGTGAAGCCCAAAGCGATGAGAGTGTGTGTCATGGACAAGTCTATCAATGAATGAAGGAAGATTTGAATTTACATGAAAACATTTATTACAACAATAAACATTCAAACAAATATCTCGCAACGCATTCAAACACCTTCAAACATCAAAATCACCCACATAATCAATCACCTCGTGTTCCTGATACCATACATCACGTGCAGATCCCCCTCATACAATCTCTGACCTATGCTACTGCATGCACTCATTAGCATTCATGTTCTACATCAATCACATATGCAAAACAGACATCACATAACGTCACACTACCCACATGTTATATGCAACATTACCATATGCAGACACACACAGGTTCAAGCAATCAAATAAACAATACAGCAAACAATTACATTCAATACAGTTCACAAAATCAACACATCAAGATGAAAGTTCCGTCCACCAATACGTGGTTATGAATCATGTCAAAACACTTGAATGACAGTTCATGGGTCCTTAAGACACGCGATATCTCATTTATGAGTGGTCTTCGTCACACGAAGAATGAAGCTCAGGCCAATCACTTGACATGATACGTCCGTACACTGGACCAATGTAAGATCAAAACACCCGATCTATCATGTGTCCCACAGCCAGGTTTCCCATATGCCACCATCAGCCAGTCATAGCAGACCACCCGAACAATGACGTCACATCAGTCTTGATGACGTCATCACGAAACAAGGGTCAACAAACATAGTCGACAGGTTACCGGTCCTATCGCGTCTGTCCATGCACCCCTGTGTCCTGACTACCTCATCCCCAAGTTCTCCACTACAAAACAATATCATTCTCATTGAAAATTAAATTTCACTCGTACTACCATTTCAAAGTGAAAAATATCCTTTTTTGAAACACATTGACGATGTATAGTGTGACATGTTAATGTAGCAATGATTCTGAACAATGACAACATTATTTCATGAAATGCAACCAAAAATACAAATTCATTCAATTGTAAACATTTCAAATACCATTTTTAACAATGAAGGTCATGATATTCTCAATACTTACGGCTCACAACAGCCCATGCACTCTGGTCACTTGCCAGCAATTCATTACTCTGACACTCTGATCCGCATACCTAGCTTTTATACACACCAGTGCACGACCACGTCGTGCAACACGCGCACTGTCCTACCACGATTTTGTTCGGCGATACGTTCCACGTTCAGAGCTATTGTGTGGGTGGCTGATTCTGCCATTGTGCTCAACTGAAAGCCTTGTTGTTTACCGATTACATGCTTGTGTAGCTCATTCGTTGTAATGGTTTCCATTCCGGAAGATTAGTTTTCTTTTAAAAACAGCCAGCGTTACCATTCAAGGGCATTTTCTTCAAATTTGGAATATTCATTTTCCCATACAAATGATTTATGCTCATTTTCATAGCATTTTCCTAGTAATTTATGGTTTCTAAGACTGTTTTAAACTTGTTACCAAACTCTTGTTGCTATCTCCTCATATGAAGCAGTTTCAATGGGTTATTATAATCCCCTGCCAAAACAATTTTCAGGAAATAAAGAAATAACCTCTGTTTCTCCAACTGGGCTATTCTTTTCTGGACTAGAAGTAAAAAAAAGTCCCAGCTCGTTGAAACTTAGTTTTGTGAACAATCATCATGTGTAGTGGTGCCTTTTTGGGTATTTAACTTCTTCTTATCTTTATTAAATCATCACCAATTAACTGTTTAGGATAGCTTTCAACTAAAAATATGAATTTTTGCAGGTTTATTCAAGATTACAGCTTGAAAAAAAAATTAAGTGTATTTCACACTTTTGCCACTTGGCAGAAGATATAGTAAACTATATATCTGCTTGTTATTTTCATAGGGCAGGTAATTTCCATGCAAATTTCCTGATGATAATTACAAAGGGTTGATTGTAAAGACTATTGTAACATAAGGCCTAGGGGGTATTTGTGGAGAGAGTCCCAGGTATACCGTGAGAATGCTGGAGAAACTCACTGAGAAAATTCACCCTAAAAAGATAGAACTCAATGAACAATTGTGTTATAGGTTTTATGATTAAAGAGAACTCCAAAACTGTCTTTGTAAATGAGACCCAGTAATTTTTCTATCCCAATGTGTTTTTAAAATCCTCTCCAGAACTTTTATTAATTTTTGGAGTTCTGATCATGCAAAGCAGCTGCAAAACAATAATGAATCAAAAATAAGCTTCTGATTGTCCAAATTGCGTTTTTTATTTGAAGAGAATACCATTTAACATTTAGCTCAGGTCTTTTGGAAAAGTAGTGAACAAAAGACTTGACATGTCATTTCCAAGGAAAAGGATATTATTTAGGTTTCTAGGTGATAGCGAGTATATACTCATTTAAAAGATAAATGAACAGTGGACTAATAAATTCATATGAAATGTTTGAACATCATCTTGAAGGTCCTTCTGAGAACATGACAGTACAGAACACTGAGACGAGCTATGAAGTCAAGGATCTTGAGGAGGGAGTGGCCTATAGGGTAACCATGACAGCGATATCCAAGGCTGGACCCGGACCCGAGAGTCAACCAATGATTAAGGAGGTTGTCAACAGTGGTAAGTGTGTGCTTGTTCCTGCGTTTGTTTGCAGAGATATGTCTCCCTTAAAAACTTCAGATTGGTAAGGAACATAATCTTGTGCTAGTAATGTATCTTGAAAGGGCTTATCTCACATTAAAATTATTCGATTTCACTTGCATCCTTTTATACCCCCTATCCCTACATTTTTTTCTGTGTGCAGGATGTTTACTATCAAAGCCTGAGCACCACAAAAACTTTAAAGATCAAGTGAAATGCCTCATGGTCACATTTGGGATTCATTCAAATTTATTACTCCATGCCAAACAATGTTTTTGGGGGATATGGAAATAACCTCTCTCCATTCTGGTCCAGAACTCAAAAATAAAAAGGCTTAACTCATTGAAACTTGCTATGTGGAATAATCATCATGTAAAGTGGTGACTTTTGGCATTTTAATTTTCTTCCTACTTTTAGGTTTGGGCGGTTTTCATGGAAACGCCTAACCACAAGTCCTAGCTCATTCAAAATTTGGTATGGACCTGTTACAATCAGCATGTGAAATAGTGCATTTTGGGGGTTTTCATTTTCTTCCAACTGTTATTTTTGGCTGTTTCGATGGAAATACAACCTAGAATTCTGTTTCTGGAACAGAAATAAAAAAGCTAAGACCTAGTTTTTTGAGCTCATTTAAACTTTCTATATGGAACTATCAAGTGAAGTTGTGCCTTTAGGGGTTTCATTTACTTTCTACTTATATTTTTGGCTGTTTCCATTGAAATGCAACTTAAAATTTTGTTTCCAGTCAATGATAAAAGAATATCATTTTGTATCTTTATGTCATATGCCTCTAACCTATATGTGAAAATGTGTTGAAAAAAGTAATGAAATTTCAACAACCAGAAAGTTCCTTATAAGGCATAATAAAAGATGTTTTGATCTGTGAAAGATAATTATTTAGTAACAACAATGTTGTTTTTGACTTCTGAAGTCCAAGGTTTAGCGTGTAGTTTCAGGAATACCACATTTGGGAAGAAGTAACCTAGCTAGGCAAGAGTCTCTGCCTGTAAATAAGTACCATAGGTGGGGGAGGAATAGCCCAGCAAGGTCAGAATGTCCTCCTGTAAATTATACGCCCCATCAAAAAGAATAGATGAAAATAAGCAAGTTTTTGAAAGATATTGTAGATAGAGCAGAAAGTTAATATATCAATATATTGTTAAAAGAACAGGATTTGTAAGTGTAAGCTAAGCAGGGTCCAAATTGCTATGCATATGGACAATAGAAAATAGGTTAAGGTAGAATCAAGGGTGGGGAAACTTTGGTCTAGGCCAGACTTTCCCCGGGGAAAATTGAGCCCAGAACGGAAACTTTGGCCTACGCTATTATCTTCCCAGAAAAGTTTAGACTGGGGAAGAAATGGCCATCTACACTGATATTTTTCATTTGAAAATTCACCTCCATTATCAGCCAGAAATATTTTTGGAGTTTGAATACCAATCCAAAGTGTCATAATAACTTTGTTGATATTTGTTGCTGGTTTCTTATCTTTAATTCTTGTCACCAAGCTGAATCTTATTGCCATGTCAATCAGATGAAGGAAGTATGCATCACTCTTTCATTCTTTCAAGTCCATAGCTAAAACTTCATTACTTTCATTTGACGGTTTGGTAATAATGGTGGTGGCACCTGCTCCTGTGCGTAGCTCAGTCAGCTATCAGTGAAGTTCAGCAACATCTGGCGTGGCTCGCCGGATGGGTGGGTTACCCGATCATTGCTGTATTAACTGAGAGTTCAAGGGTTATACCCTGCCCCACACTGAGACACATGTTGAGAAACTTGTGATGTCCCCTCAGGCAAGGGACTTTATTCAAAATGTGCTTCTGTTCACCCAGCAGTACTAATTGGGTACCTGGTGTAGATTGTGTTGGAGGTGACCTTTAAGCGCTGTAATCGGCAGCTTGGGTTAGACCAGGGTAATAATGATTGTAAAGCCCAGCCCAGCTGAAACTCGGCACTATTAAAATTGATTATCATCATTATCATAATAGGGGAATGTCACTTTCTACCATATCTGTAGTCAGATTACATTGTTTTCCTGCTATTTGACACAAAAATGTCAATTTCCCTTAAACTCGAATCTTTTCCCATCACCAAATTACTCTCTGGGGTTATCTTCTGTCTGGCACAACTTCCATTAATGATAAGCCTCTGGGGTAATCTTCTGTCTGGCACACCTTCCATTAGGTATATCCCTCGGGGTTATCTTCTGTCTGGTACACCTTAGTGATATCTCTCTTGGGTTATCTTCTATCTGGCACAACCTCCATAAATGATATGTCACTCTAGGATTATCTTCTGTCTGGCATGCTCTCCATTAGTTATCTTCATGGGTTATCTTCTGTCTGGAGCACCTTCCATTAGGTATATCCCTCTGAAGCTATCTTCTGTTTCGATGTAGGTTCTCCTGTTGTTCTTTATGCTTAAAAGTTATATAAGGCTGTACTAAAACGTTGCTATCATTATAAAAAAAAAGAAGTGAATAATTCCTAAAGTTCCTTCTCTGTCACTTAATTGGGATAATAAGATAAGCAAGATTTTGTCAATGTGAAAGTTTCCACTTTTCAGGAAAACACACACATATATGGCATCAATCCCAGCAGGGCATGTTTTACTTAATGTTTCAAACCGCATTGCCATAAATTTGGTACAAGCTTATTACAAATATTTTACATAAATAGCTGTTTGGTTTAAAAATCTGAATTTGTGACATAACACTGTAAGAATCAATAAAGTTCTTTCTAACATGTTTTGTAATGTAAGTCTATCATTCAAGATATCAATAATAACATAAGAAGTTTGTGTCTGTCATTCAAAATCTTTGTTTATCATCTTTATCTCAATCAAATTAAGTTTTATTATCAGTAAAAATTGGTGTCATGATCAATCTGACAACAAAATAATAGTTGATTGAAAATACAAAATTGAGTAAAACTTTATTTAGAAATTCCCACAACTTTGACAGTCACATTGAAATGTGTTGAGGAACTGCAATTTCTTGACAGTGCCAGTTTGGACTATTTTTATTCACATAAATTTTACCCAAATTTCATATATTCTAATCATAACTGCCTTATCAAACCATGAAAATTATGTGTAGTTTCCAAATATTCTTCCTAAGAACATAGCTGAGATCATGTTTTTACAACCAAGTTGTGGGGTATCAAATTGGGCATCACCTGTCCGTCCGTTTGTCAAACATTGTGTCCGGCTCATAACTCTGAAACAAATCAAATATTTCAATTCAAATTTGTTGTGGAAATTCAGAAATATGTAATTATGTCTCATAAGTAACTATTTTGAAAAAATCTTAAAAAAACTTTTGGATTTTGGGGAAAAAGTGGTTTTTATCAAATTTTGGATGAACATGCACACGTAGGATCGAGTGTCATGATTAACAATTTTGAAAAATGTAAAATGTTTGGTTTCTTGGCAGAAAATGATGACTGTTGGAAACCTCTTTCACATCTTGTCCGGCTCATAACTTCTAAACTTTTCATTTAATTTCATCAAATTTGGTAGTGAGATACATAATCACATTAAGTAGTGTCATGATTAACAATTTTGAAAATGTTTTTATACAGTTTTTGGTTTCTTGGCAAAAAAAGGGGACTCTTTTTAATCCTGTCTGGATCATAACTAAACTAATCGTCTAAATTTGATCAAATATTAGTAAGATATATAATTACATGAAAGTATTTTCTCAAAATTTTGAGTGTTTTGGTCTGTTAGAAACAGTTTTGAGTCATGTTTGGCTTGTAATTTTAATAGTAATTTTCTGATTTTTAATAAAATTTGTTATGAAGATGCTAAATACATGAAGGCTTGTCTTTTTTAACAATTTTGAAAATATTTTTGTAAAATTTTAGTGTTCGGGGAGTAGTTATGTATTTGGAAGAAAATAGTAGCGAGTCATGTCTGTATCATAAATTGTTTCTTTTAATTGCTAAAGATCAAATTCATGACAGAGACCCAGAAATACATTATTTTTTATTTGAAAACAAGGCTATTTGTCTATTGGGATTAGAATGTGTCTTATGATGACAAACATGATTTGAAATTTTTCTTAAAATTTTGTGAGTTTGTTAAAATGATGTTGATTTCATTTTGTTTTAGAATGAACAGTTTCCTTCTTTTATTTTTTTTAACATTACAAATGGCATATAATTCATCAAAATAGTAATGGATACTTCATTGTAATACAGCCATAAACAAAAGTTTTTGATGAAATATATAATATTTTTTTTAATTTGGTATTTGCGGGGCATATAGCTTGACCATGTCAGCTGCTTATCAAAACTAAAACACGACCCTGAACTGCCGAATTAAATTAAACAAGTTCATGAAAACACTGCATGGTCATGATGATTTGATGACAACATATACAATACAGATACATTATAAAAGGTCTGAATAAAACATAATCTGATTAACAGTTACTTGTTTTCTATTTGCGATGAAAATATGGACAAGTTCTAATGGTAGAAGCGGCTTCTTTTGGTTTGATCGGTTTGTTCAAAACCCTTTCAAAATTTGCAATTAACGAAACATTTCAGACATGCAAATTAATCAGGACCTTCATGTGAGAATTCTTTGTAAAAACGTTCAAAGTCTTAGTAGCACATGATTCAAACACAGTTCATGGACACAATCATGTGTGTATTATCAGTCAGTATCATTCATGTTTGGCAGCTTCACAAGACAGGATACTGGTCTCAGGTACGTGTGGTCTCCAACACACACTCTCACGGCTCTAACTTTCCCATCCGAGCCTTGGGGAGCCTCCGTAACCCGTCCATTATGGGGGTCCATAATCATCACCACATCGTCCACAGAGATGCGGTCTTGACCTCTGTGCCATTTTGCTCGTGGTTGAAGCATAGGTAGGTACCGTCAAATGAAGGCTTTCCAGGACTGGTCAGCTAACACTTGGCAGTGTCGCCAATGTCTTCTATCCAAGAGCTTGTCTTCTGGGTAGACCAGTTGGGGAAGTGAGGTATCTGGTCTTCCGATCAATAGAGAGTTTGGTGTAACTGGGTCAATATCGGCAACATCGCTGGAGACATAACCAAGAGGCTTAGAGTTCAGAATTGAACAGATTTCTGACAGTACTGTTCTGAGGACTGGTTCCAAGGAGCTGGAGCTCCAAGGACAGCCTTAAAAGGCCTTGCTTTCCTGATCAAACTTCCCTTTCCCACGCTCTACCAAAGTTTGGTGCATAAGGTGGATTGCACTTGAATATGATCTGAAAGGGTGTCAGGTGCTCACAGGAGGTGGGGTTCATTGCTTCAAAGGCGTACAAAAGTTCAGATTCACCTCCCTTGAAGTTAGTACCACAATCTGATAAGATCCTGTGTGGTTTTCCTCTTTGGGATACAAACCTCCGCACACTCATAAGGAAAGCATCAGCATCCATATTTTCAAGTAAGTCTAGCTCTTGTCGTCATGCACTTAAAGACAATTCCCCAACGTTTCTCCTGCCTCCGCCCAACCTTCACCCACATTGGACAAAGCAGTCAACACCGCTAGAATAGAAAGCAGGCTTGTACAGTCTCAGTTTGGCCTTGGGTAGATCTGCCATCTTTGGTAGTTTAGGTGTAGCATGAAGTCTTTGACACTCAAGACATTCCCTTTGGTGTTTCTTAGCTTCACGGCCTCGTAGGATCCAAAATTCCCTACAAATCTCAGCTAGCAGTCTCTAGGGTCCATAGTGTTGGACTATCTCTCCATATTTCTTAATCAACAATTTGGTGATCTGATGGTTTGGATCAAGTACACCTGGGTGTTTCACGTTCTTGGGAATGGCCTCGGCTTCTCTGAGTATATCTCCTACCCAGATTAGGTGTGAATCAAAGTCATAATCTGGCGCTAAACCCAACAACCTACTGGTCGTCAGCACTGGCTTTTTTGCTTTGACGCCTTAACTTCATCAGGCAAGCACTCCTCCCAACATCAGAGATAGGTCTCTCAGCCGCCCCGTCAACACATTCAATGTATGCATTCATCAAATCGTCAAAGGTGTTGTACTTGGTAGGATCTAGAGGGCTGATCACATCAGTATGGAACATATAACTGTTTTCTTACACAGTTCAGGTTCATTGTCAGATTTATCAGTCACTTGGGGAATGGTCCCCGCTGATGGCCGTTGTTCAGGATTTTTTATCAGGAGTCCATCCAAGGGATGTGCACACTGCAACTGGCGCACCCAGTGGACCGACCTCGCTTCACAGGAGTGATATGGTCTGCGTTGTCCGACCCAACCAGTAACATAGGCTTCATGTCCAAAATCTCAGGTAGTGTTTTTTTCCCATAAATTGGGATAGTGGATTTTAATGGCATCAACTTGATATGTGTAATCTGACAGTCTAATCTTCTCGGAAGTGAAGGCATTGGTAATGTTAAAACACATATTTGGGGTATCAACAGAAGAAATGGTGAGCTGCACTTCTTGACCAGGACAGTCAAATCTCCCACGATTGTTGACAACAGGATCCTGAGGGTAAAAGAAGGGAATTCACAAGTGATGGCTTCACCATGGTCCGCAACGATCCGTCGTCCAGAATGGCGTGGGTCTTTAGACGACTATGAGGTCCATGGATGTAAACTGGTACAATTTTTAAGCATAACTGGATTGATTGGTTGGTCTCATAGAATTGCTGTATTGGCTTCATGGAGTATGGAGAGATGCAGTTTGTTGCATACAGAGCAGGGTTTCTGGAGGTTACATTCCCTAAGCTTGTGTCTACTTGCGCATGCAGAACAGCGGTTGTTTTCTCTCATCCATTTCCTAACGTCTCCAGGAGAGTCGTTTAAAATCACTGCAGTTAGTGATTTAGTGATGACTTCCATCACAATACACACAGTACCCAGTTCTTTCAGGTTTATTGTATTGAGAACTTGAAAACATAGTCTGATTTCTCTGTTATGAGCTGTTGGTAGAGAACACAGCTGTAGGGATTGGTTTCTTGGTGTAGGGTATATCCTGGCATGGCTTCGGAACTTGGTACAATGTTGCAGCCTGTGCAATCTTTTTGGCTCGGGCTTTTGTCTTCAACCAGTCCGATAAGTCTAGAAGTGTATACAGTACTTGCAATTGTCTGGTTTCAACAATGTTCAACAAAACTGTCTCTGGTACCTCTTTCGAATTATATGAGTTGTGCTGTGGATCTTTATTTGTCTCTCATGTTGTAATTGTTATATTTTGTTATTCACATTATTGTAATTTATAGAGATTCGGCCATTCTCTAGGACTAAAAACTCCTCAGTAACTATCCTTTTAACAAAAAATTAAGCAACATGTAAAGTTTAGAACACTTAAATGTTGTCTAATTTGCATGGGGATTTTTTTGGATGATGTGTTCAAGTGGTGAGATCTATGATTTTCTTTAAGGTTAAGCATCTTACATATTTCCCAGTCTACATATAAACGTCATGATGTATGGCTACCTAGAATGATAATGATGTTTTGCTGAAATATCCTTGTTGCTTAATTTCTTGTGCTCTTGCAATTTTTTTTGACAAAGAGTTGCTTTTATTCGACTAAATACAATGCATAAGTTTGGAATTTTGTCACATTAAACCTTTAAAATGGAAACATGCTTTCTAAAAAATTATTTTTGGCAATGTTCTTAAAATCAAACCACCTGAAAGTGGGATAACCCGCCAAAATCGGGTAAGATGCTATGTATAGTATTTATTTACATTGTGACTTTTCTTTAATTGGCCTTCAAATAATTGTAAAATTTTGCTCTAAAATATTTTATGGAGGTGGTGTGGAAATGCTGTGGCAATGCTTCAGATACAACTTTTGGGAGAATTTTTAAAAAAAATGAATCTATCTATGTTGCTAATTTCCATTTTGGTTTGTTTCAGATCTCAACACAGGAGAGATTATTGGTTTGGTCTTGGCTGGCCTCTTTGTCTTCGTGCTGCTTGTGATTATCTCCATATGTTGCTTCAGGTCAGTCTCACAACACTTTCAGGTGTTTTATGTCCCCAACTTAAACTAAAGCAAAACATAAAGCCTCAATCATTAAAACTTGCTATGTGGAACACTCATCATGTGTAGTCTCACCTTTTGGCTTTTTCAACTTCTTTCTACGTTTATTTTTGGCTCTTTTCATGGAAACATTAGGGAACGGTCATTTATGACAGGGGGGAGTGGGGGGTTGGGCCAGGTTTTTTTTACTTGGGTTTGCATATGAAAATGTAGCCCTACCCACATTGACATATTTTTCATGGCCCTCCCCATTTAACTGTAATTTTGTATCTAGTTTCATCTAATTACATAATTGTTTCATCTCATTATATAGAAGTTTCATCTAATTATGATATTTTTATCTAATAAGACATTATTGTATGATTGTATTTAATTGTATTTAACATCTAATTAGTTAATAGTATCATCTAATTAGATAAAAGTATCATCTTATCATACAAAACTATCATCTTACTAAATAAAATGTTGAATACAATTATTTTTATGTATGAGTAACATTGTAGAATTAGATTAAATTAATGTCTAATAAAATGAAACTTTCATGTTATTAAATGAAACTAGCATGTTATTAAATGAAACTTTCATGTTATTAAATGATACTAGCATGTTATTAGATGATACTAGCATTTCATTAGATGATACTAGCATTTCATTAGATGATACTAGCATTTTATTAGATGAAACTAGCATATAATTATTTAAAACCTTCTCTAATTAGATTAAACTATCATCTAATAAGAAGTTATGTATGTTTTTTCACTTCTGGCAGTAATGGGCTTCCATAGAATTATGTTCGGTCCTAGGTTCAAAATTATTTCTTGGACTCTTCATGTTCTCATTTTTAAAATAACAGTTAAAAAAATGTTGAAAACATACAAATTTACCCTTTCTGTAATGGGTTTAACTTCATGTCTGATAATGCTGTATTAATATAGTCCTTTAGATTAAGTTTCATTAGAGATTACTAGAACATCAGCTAAGGTTTTGAATACCATTACTGATAATACAAAGATTTGTTTTACATAGTGTAAATTTTATGTTTCAAATGTATGTATTATAACTTTATTACGGTAAGCTTTACAAGGATCATTAATTACTCATTTTATAATTATTCAAATCAGATTGTCTCTTTATCTAAAAATACGAGAATAAGTGAGCATTACTCACTCATATATCAACACTTCCCACAGTGATAAAAGATGTGACACCTTTGTACTAGTTTAAGGTTCCATCAAAGTACACAGGTTTTACCCACCACAGGTTCATATATGGATAATGGTTCACCCCTGTTCTGAGGTTGGTGAAGCTATCATGTATATTCAGTAGATATGCCTTGATCACTTCAACTTAAACTCACTGTGTATTCCGTTCTACTGAAAACATATAGGGCAAACTGACCAAGGTTCGGACACCACCCGAGGTAGTCTGAACTTCGGACACTTTTTATTAGGAGCTGACGCAATGATACGTGCGACTATTGCGATCTGTTTATTGTAAAATGTTTCTTCTCAGTGTGTTATTTTATTTCTTTCCTTTGATAATCATTAAATTCTCGGTATTATTTCTTATCGAAGTTTTGCCTGGAGGTACAATTAACGGATTCAAGAAAGAAAATGGCGAAATATTTGTTTCAATGTAAATGTTGACTCATCGGTCAGGAGATGTAGGGAGCGGAAAAATATCTTAAACTGTAGTCATTAACGAAGAAAAATAACCAAATAGTCCAATTATTCCTAAAATCGGTACATATAACGTGAAAAATTAAGTAAACATTGAGAGCTTGTTAACATGTCAAAATGACCTTGGTTTGGACAGTTTTGACCATAGTTCGGACACTTCTTAAGTTTTCTATTTAAGGACTCGTTATGAATAATTTAACAGACAAAGGTTTGCGAAACATGAATAAACATACAACTAACACATAAAACAAACACATAAAACAAACTTATTAATTTAAAAAACATACTGTTTAGCGCTAACGGCGTTTTTAGTGTCGAATGCCTACAAATGGGATTGTGACATCATTATGCTGTAATGGCGCATGTAGCAGTTTTCAAGAATTTAACATCAGAAAATATGCTCTGTAGCAGTGACAAATTCATTTATCCTCCCCAAAAACTATAATATTATTGTACATAGCCTTTTCACTGTGTGAGTGTGTCACTAGTGTTGCTGAAAATAAATGTTGAACCAAATGATCATATGATCAAAACCCTTCTGTTCAATCTGTAATATTGTCTTTCCAAAATCATAACTGGTCCACACTCTGTGATGATAGAAGAACTTTGCTGTTCCATGAAGAAGCATATATATGATGTCAAGGCTCTAGTGATCTAGTCCTAAGTTGACAAACTGAGCCAAACACAAGTTTCATTGAGACAATCAGACCCACTACAGAAGCCGCACATTTAACTTTGTTAGAACCAGCTATGTCATTCAGAAGTTGCTAAACACTGCTCATTATCTTCACAATCTTCCTGTCATGTCCTGACACTGTCATACTAAATGTATGTATGTGGAAACTTCACCACTCTTTAACTCATGTGATTGATACGTACCTTAGTGACTTTTCAACCTTCGGCATGTAACCAGAAAAAATAAAATCATTCTTCACACTCTCTCCTACAGTTTAAGCATAGGTAACATAAGAAGCTGACATAATACCATTATCAAGGAATGGGACGTGTGCTTTCTTAAAATGCAAGGGGCGGAAGTGAGACCAAATGGTAAAACCAGAAGTCTTTTTCAGAAGGTATCTTCCTTTGGATACTAATGCATAAAATCTGTGGTTTTTTTTGCTATATTACAGGTTGTGACTATATTTCTAATAAATAAAAAAAACAACACAAAACACACAAAAAACGTGTCGCCACACTAACAGGGCCCCAAACCCTGCCAGTTATGATAGCGCCAAGGGCAGCTTATTCTCTTCTCCCAAAGGAGGAACCTCTTCAAAGAATCAAAAACCTCTGCAAGTTTAATCGATTCTTTTTCAGAAGGGATTCTCCTTGGGGTACTATTGCATAAAGATAAGTGGAATTCTGTCTGCAACAAAACACCGAAGAGTAACAATAAGGAAGTGTACACTTATCTCGTCATGTGACTTGTCTTGCTTAGGCCATGCCGAGGCTTGACTGCATCGACGATCCTAGGGACTACCATCTCAGGCCAAAAGGAAGTTCTACGGGAACTCTTTGAAAGACAATATCGCGACATAGAGGAACACCACTCCAGATGTCCTCTGCTCGAGCCTCCAAAGCTGAAACATGTTAGTGGTTAGTACGATAGCATGAATATCTTAAGTTGTAACCTCTAAAGCTCAATCAGCTAGAGGGTGTATACACTGCCAATTGGAGAGAATTGACTTGCCAAACCGAGTTCACTTGCTACGAGGGGATTATAAAAAAGTTTCAATTATCACAAAGAATGTACTGGTGAATAGAGACCAAATGGTCACTGTAGCATAAGTGATCCTTGTCTAGTTCCTGGGTCAACAATAGTCTTTTTTGCGACAGCCAGTTTTACGTCTGTTGACCAAATAGCACAGTACCCCCTATTATTGAGAAAATCAAGGCGCGCAGTGTAATTAAGTTTTTACATTTGAAGGGCTATACTTTCCCATCAAATTCATGATGAGATGAAATCTGTTTATGACAATGACAGCCCATCCTAAGACACTGTTGTGAGATGGAAAAGGAATTTCCATACAGGCCACATGTCCCTCGCAGATGAACCAAGAAGTGGACACCCCTCACTTACTGATGATGATGTCATCAAGAAGGTTGAGACACTGGTTCAAGAAGATCGCCTCATAACTCTTCAAATGATATTGCATGAAGCAGGTCTGAGTTATGGCAGTGCATGGAACATACTCCATAACCAGTTGCATATGTCCAAAGTGGGTTCCTCGCTTACTGACTCCATTGCAAAAAAAGAATCGAAGGGACATGTCACGGCAGGCATTGGAGCTTCTTGAACAAGATGAAGAGCATTTTTTCAAACGTCCTGTTACCATGGATGAATGCTGGGTCTATCAATATGATCGTAAGAGAAAAGAGATGAGCATAGAGTGGAAGCAAGCTACGTCACCACCTCCCAAAAAGGCCAAGGTGCAAAAGTCTGCAGGAAAGGTCATGGTGTCTGTTTTTTGGGATTGTCGTGGAGATATCTTGACGGATTATCTAGCTAAGGGTCAGACCATTACTGGAGCTTATTACTGCAACCTGCTGAGAAGTTAGGAGATGCCATTAAACAGAAGTGCTGCGGTATGATCACCAAAGATGTAGGCCTGTTAGCTGACAATGCCCCAGCTCACACTTGTCAAGCAGCTTCTGTGGAGCCACGGCAATGTGGCTTTGAAATCTTACCGCATTCACCCGATCTTGCACTATCTGACTTCCCCTAGATGAAAAATCCACTTCATGGACGTCGTTTTGAGGACACCAATGACATCATTCAAGAGGTGGAGGCTTGGATTTTCCATGAAATCAGGGGTCTTCTATTCAGACGGTCTGCACAAGGTCAAGAAGCGATGGGGGAAAATGTGTATCTCTGGATGGTGACTATGTGGAGAAGTCTTAAAAACATGAGAACAATAAAGTTTGTACCTTTGATATGTGTCTGTGATAATTGAAACTTTTTGATATCTCCTTATATTTATTATATATATTTAACTGGTTTTGTAAGCCAATAACAGTATGAGACAGTAATAATAATATAATGTTTATCTTGTTGGCAATGTCTGATGAACATGCTCGGCCGGCTCCAGATAGCTGCTGAGCAGATCTCCTCAATGGGCAGGGCCAAAGCGTAAACTTTGAGATCGCTACTAATTGATAATGATTGATAAGTGGTGAGAATAGAGTAACCTGCTCTTGGCGCCATTGTATCTGTGACATAATCTATTTCTATTAATAGAATGTCTTTACAACGTCATGTGATGTATCACGTGAACACTATGTATTAACCAATCACGTTGCAATAAAACTCACTCCTGGTCAGTCAAACTGAGCGTTGTTCACGTCTGTTACATGGTGTCAGAAATAATCAAAGAAATCGCTACAAAATGGACAGATATCGGATACCAGAGCCTTTATCGTTCGATGGTAACGTCAGCGAAAACTGGAAACGATGGATACAAAAATTTAAGCTCTATTTGACAGCATCGGGGTCAGATGACAAACCCGACGAAACGTTGGTCGCCATTTTGTTGCACTGCGGCGGAGATGACCTTGTAGAAGTGTACAAAACCTTCAACTGGGAAAGCCGAGATGACGACAAAAAGTTCAGCGTTGTGATAGCGAAGATCGAAGATTACTGTAACCCAAGAAAGAATACAGTGATTGAACACTATTTGTTCTGGGAACAGAAACAGAAACAGGGTGAGTCGATTGACAGATATATCACTGAACTGAAAAACCGCGCAAAATCATGTGAATTCGGTGCTCAAACAGATTTGATGATTCGTGATAGAATTGTGTTTGGTGTGACTGACGAACGATTAAAAGAACGTTTATTGAGAGATTCTGCCGATCCTTCACTTGAACGTGTAGTTGAAATGTGCCGTGCAGCGGAAGCCAGTGCCGCGCAAATTAGTTTGACACAAACACATGAGAAATCAATGCATGTTGTGAGAAAACATCAAAATAAGAAGAAACATTCAGACAAAAAGACTTTCAGATGTAAACGATGTGGAACTACACACAGCAGTATGGAACGTCCAGCATTTGGAA
The DNA here is from genome assembly GCA_921293015.1 of Phorcus lineatus. Classification (NCBI taxonomy): domain Eukaryota; kingdom Metazoa; phylum Mollusca; class Gastropoda; order Trochida; family Trochidae; genus Phorcus; species Phorcus lineatus. The sequence continues at coordinate 31,785,040 of OV121083.1, read as the reverse complement.
AAACATGTTCAAGATGTAAATTGAGGGGCCATCTCACAAGTCAGTGTTTTGCTAAACGCTCACATGAATCAAACCGAGAGTCACAGAAGTAGACAAAAGGTAAATATTCAAAGAAAATTCATTCATTGGAAGAAGACAATTCTGTCAGTGATTTAATGGATGACCTGTTTGTAGGAACAATAAATGTTGACAGTATTGACAGTTCAAATTCATCATGGTTTGAAAGTGTAAACATTCTTGGAAAGAATGTCAGTTTCAAATTGGATACGGGTGCAGACGCTAATGTCATTCCTTCACAAGTTTTCAGCAAGTTAGATTGCAAGAAACAGATGAGACCATCATCAGTGTGTTTGCCTGGATATGGTAACAATGACCTCATTGTTGTAGGGGAAGCAACTCTTCCATGTCAGATAAATGGATCACAGTCACATGATTTAGAGTTCATCATTGCTGATGTAAGTTCACCACCAGTGCTTAGTTTGTCAACATGCACTGAACTTGGACTTGTTAGAAGAAATAAACACATGCATCAAGTGACCAAAGAAAGCCTTATTAAAGAATATGGTGACAATTTCACAGGTCTAGGCCACTTCAGTGGAAAATATCACATTGAACTCGACCCGACAGTGAAACCAGTCATTCATCCACCACGCAAGGTACCATATAGCATGCACGACAAATTGAAGGAAACACTTGACAGACTTGAAAAGAATGATGTTGTCGCCAAAGTTGAACAAGCAACTGATTGAGTAAATAGCTTAGTCATCGTAGAGAAGGCAGACGCATCACTGAGACTATGTCTAGACCCGAAAGACCTCAACAGAGCAATAAAAAGAGAACATTTCAAGATTCCTACAGCAGAAGATGTTGCAGCACAGCTAGCAGGAAAGAAAGTCTTCTCAATCTTGGACGAAAAGAATGGATATTGGCACGTGGAGTTAGATGAAGAGAGCTCATACCTATGCACTTTCAACACTCCTTTCGGACGATATCGTTTCCGGCGTATGCCATTTGGAATCAGCTCGTCAAGTGAAGTCTTCCAACAAAAGAATCATGAGACATTCGGAGACATACAAGGTGTCAACATGGTGTCTGACGACATGATCATCGCAGGCTCTGATGAAGAGGAACATGACAGAATTCTTCATCAAGTCATGGAGCGAGCGAGGAAGGCAGGAGTTCGATTCAACAAAAACAAGATTCAACTCAGGGTAAAAGAGGTGAAATATCTTGGGACCATCATTACATCAACTGGAGGAAACCAGACACTGAAAAAATCAAAGCAATTGTGGATATGCCAAAGCCTGAAAACAAACAAGATGTGCAGAGATTTCTAGGGACAATTAACTTTCTCTCTCAATTCATTCCAAATATGAGTGAGACAACTGCACCAATTCGAGAACTTCTAAAGAAGGATACAGCCTGGACATGGCAACATGAACACGACCAAGCACTAGACAAGCTGAAAACCATTTTGACAAGTAAACCAGTCCTCAAGTTCTATGACGTAAACAAACCAGTCACCATTCAAGCAGATGCTTCACAGAACGGATTAGGAGCATATTTACTTCAAGACGGTCACCCAGTCGTGTATAGGGCGATGCAGTTTATGAAGAAAGCTCTCAGTGACATTCTCAATCTTTGAAGACGAGTAAGAAAAAAGAACTCTGAATATAATCATTTAATATCAACTTTATTAAAATCAATATCATAATGCATTTATCATATTTCAGTATATCTTCTCATAAAAGAAGGGAGATGTGACATAATCTATTTCTATTAATAGAATGTCTTTACGACGTCATGTGATGTATCACGTGAACACTATGTATTAACCAATCATGTTGCAATAAAACTCACTCCTGGTCAGTCAAACTGAGCGTTGTTCACGTCTGTTACAGTATCCGCCAGGGTTTGGGGCCCTGTTAGGGTGGTAGTAAATACAAAAACATGTTATATGGGTTTTTTTGTATATTTTTAATAAAAATGTAGTCATAACCAGATTTTGGGCTTTAGTACCAAAAGGAGGATCCTTTTCAAAGAATCTGAAACCTAAGCAGGTTTGTTCAAATATTAGTATTTTCACTTTCCACACAAACCAACCATGAAAACCCCAAGAAATCAGGATGAGGTGAAAATATAACAATGTGGTCTTACGTAGAATGAATATCAAACTTGATTTACCAATAATTGCTACTGATGTATTCAAGACCACACTTTCAGTCTTCACCGATTGTCTGAATACATATTTGTTAACTATGGAAAGATCCAGAATCAGATGCCGATTCGCTCCATGTGCTGATTACTGTGTTGTAAGAAACTTGCCCCTCTGTCAACGGATCTGCATACGTACTTTGCTTTCAACCTTATAATTCTCTTATCATCATCTGAATTATCCACCAAATAATTAGAAACATAATTCTGGACAGTTTCCCAACCAGTAGAATCAGCAATTTTGATGAGTTTGTTTTTATGTTCTAACTTCTTAATAGCTTCCTTCATTAATGCCTCACAGTCTGCCTCAGTGTCTCTATTCTCGGATCTCAGTAAACGAGCCAAAACTTCAGAGTTGAAATTTTTGCCGCCATTTCTTGATCCATGATTGTAAACAGAAGAAAAGATACGTATATGGTACTACACTACAGCCGAGAGAATCGAACCATTAAAACTCTCACCATTATATACTCCACTATGAGCATGAGTGCTCTTTGGAATTTTGCCCACTGGTAGAAATTAATTTTCCTCTTATTTATTCTTTAAATGAAGAAAACATCATTTATCCTCTACCTCCTCTTCAATAGTAAGCATGTCATCTATCAGATCACTCTCCCACTGGTCTAGCCTCTGAACTTGAGATTCCTCAACATAAGAATATAGTTCACCATGAAAGTCACATGCCTGACCCTAATCTGACCTAATTTCTTCTCATTCTCTCATAAATGCTCTCATTTCTATCAGATTCTCTGATTCTGTTAATACTTCTTAGAGCCTTTCTCTCATTCTTTACAAAACATTCTCTCTTCATTGCTTGAAGAACTCTGGCTAGTAGTAAGCCTTAATTGTTAGTGCCCTTTTTGATACTCTCTTCTCTCTCATCAGCCTCACCAACCTGCCTCCCTGCCTCATCATCTTTCACACTTAACTGTATTCCCAAACGGATGGATGAATTCTTGAATTGTTCTGAAATTAAAAAGGAATGCTTATATGTTACACATTTTCTTCAATTTACATGACTATATACTCAAATCTTATGAATTAATCCAATTATGTCATGTACTTGATGTATATGTCAAGTTCAATCACATAATTGCTAAATATTAATGATAAATCCAAGTCTATATTCAGACACTGGTGCATTATTATATTGAACAGTAAACTTTACACAAAAATATGAAAAAATTACTGTGTGAAAAGACCAACAAAAGATATATTGAATATTGCTTAGAAATCACCCCTTATCATAATTATTGCGAAAAACCTTATCTCTAAACCAACATTGACCTATATCTCTCTTTCAGAGAGATCGTACAGAGTGTGAGAATAAAAATTTTTTTTAGTGGTGTGCGTGTTGTTCTTCCCCGATTATCTCCCCAGAGTTACCTCCCTTGAATTCCAAACTCAACTGTCATTCTTTTCTCTGTACGCCGCGAGATCGGTCGTACTTTGTGTGAGAGAATTCTTGAGTTCACTCAAGTCTTGGATTACCTTGTGTTTTTTGTGAATTACCTCAGTGTTTTTCCTTCGGAGTATTGTGAATTCTCATCGGATTACCTGTGTGATTCTTACGGATTACTTGTGGGAAATCAGTGAACTTCTGACTTGGGTGAGATCACTCCTTTTTCTTGCGTGTTTTTGTAATCTTCTTCCCCAAAATGGCTTCTGTTCAGAAGAAATGTTTGGAATGTCAGCGCTATTTGTGTAAGGGCGATCCCCATTCCCTGTGTTATTCTCGAGTGACAAAATTCTGTGTTCAGTTGACGAAAGATGTTTACTTTGTAATCACCTAACTCTTGATGATTGGCAGATTATTCCAACATGGCGTCCATGCAACGAGAAGCAGCCGAGCGTTTCTCGGCACTCGAAACCAACCAGGGAGATCCCGAGGTAGCAGGCCACTGTCTAACATCACGTCCAGCCGTATGCAGCCAGCCTCCCTGATCCTTGACTCAGTGGAGGGGGCGGTCGGCTTAGCTCCTCTGCCTTGCCAAGGAAGCACGGGTCACGGACCCGATGTTCTCCACGGCGGGCACAAGCCCAGGTTGTCGACTACCTCTGACCCGCTGCTGAATGCCACGGCGCCTAGCGGCGTACGGGCTTCAGTGGCTATTCAGGGAGCCCAGGATGACCAGGTTAAGCGGCCCGTCAGCACGGGCGGCACGGGTCTACCTGCAGCTGCTGGCGAGGCGGGTGGCCGCACTTCTGCACGGGCGGTCCGTGATCATAAGCAGGATTTCATTAGCATTGACAATCCTCCGTTTATTCCCGTGCTTCATAATTCGAACGGACTCACGGCCCTTGTGTCATTCTTCCACGGACACGGAATCCATGGATTTTACGGGGGCAAGCCATGAAGGACAGTTAATTATCCCATCGGATGAGCACTCATTCCCTCTTGTTCCAGAGTGGAATTTTGCGAATAAACTCCAATACTTGCACCGGTTGAAACCTTGTATGGCTCTTCGGATGAACCTGCCTCTCCTAGGCCTGATGAGTTGGGGGACTCGGGGTCCCTACCCCCCTCCCGTCAATCCAAGTTTTCTCTGCCACATTCGTCTGTCATCAAGACGGCTTGCAACGGGATTAATGACAAGCTTGCCAATCAACCCGGACAGCTTTCCATTCCCAAGTATAGGCCGAAGTCAGCTTATTTGATTCACAACAGGTTCGTGTCCCCGGAGTTGCCTGTATTGGATAAGGATTTTGCTAGACTTAACCCCCGTGCCCCGTCTGCTAATCAATTTCAGTTTTCGAGATTGGACTTGATGGAGATTGATCGTAATGTACGCCTATCTCAGGATATTATCTCTTACATCAACTGGTTTTGTGCAGGTATTAGAGAGATGCTTCGGTTTACCTGGCCTCTCAGGATTTAGCCTCATCCTTTTAGCGGAGAGGCAACAGCATATCTCGCGAGTTCGGGATCTACCTACAGACGTAAAGGACTCTCTCTTAGCTCAACCTGTTCAAGCACTGTCTCTGTTTAATGGAGCATGCACTCAGGCTAGCGAATCGCAGGATGCTATGACTACCAAGTCCCTCAATCAAAAGCTCACTCAAGCCTTGATATTTAGAGGTTCTTTCCAGGGACATCGTCGTGGGAACTCAAACCCTAAACCGAATCCTCAGAACAAGCCTTCGTATTCGCTACCTCAACCATCCTCTCAGGTCCGGGGCGGACATCGAGGCCGTCGGGTTTTCCATCCTCCTCAACCTAAGGATCATCCAAGGCCATCAGGGAAGGATCAGATGAGGCCTTTTCGTGGATCCAAAGGTGGCTACAGGCGATGACTGCCACGCCACTTCCCCTTCTCAGACCGAACCCTTACGACCGCTTCCGCCCCTCGACATATCCTTGACAATTCCCTTCCCTCAGCCGACCTTCCACTCTGCAGTTGGGGGCCGTCTGGGTCGATTCTTACGGAATTGGGAGACAGTGTCCGACGATCAGTGGATCCTGTCGTTCATCGCCAGAGGATACAAGCCGCTCTTACTGCCATCGAGCAACTCTTGGAGAAGGACGCCATTACGGAGTTGGATTCCGCCGACGTTTCGCCAGGCTTTTACGCTCCCGTTTTTCTTGTGCCAAAGAAGGACACAGTAGAAATGAGAATGATTATAGATCTAAAAGTGCTCAACAAATCCGTCCTAAGCAGACCTCCCAAGTTCTCTATGGAATCCCTCAACAACATCCGCAAACTGATTCTTCCACAGTCCTTGTTTGCCAGCCTCGACTTGAAGGATGCATACTTACACATCCCTATCCATCTCAAATCCCGGAAGTTCCTGCGTTTTGCCCTCAACAACCGCCGGTTCCAATTCAAGGTGCTTCCTTTCGGGATCTCCATTGCCCCATGGCTGTTCACCAAAGTCACAGCCCCGGTTCTCCAGTTCCATCACTTAAATTACGTGTTCATTCACGGGTACCTAGACAATTTTTTGCTACGTCATCAGGATCAATCTACCCTCCGATACCACCTGAGGCTGGTCAGTCATGTTTTCACCCACCTGGCTGGATTATTCATCCGGACAAGTCGGAGTTCAACCCGTCTTTTCGGATCAAGTTCCTGGGAGCCATGTTGGATTCGACAACCTCAACTATTGCCCGTTGGACAACGATACAGTCTTCAATCCAACTTCTAACGGATACCAGCAAGAAACATTCTCTCAGGAGATGGATGTCTCTGGTGGGTTCTCTTACGTCGGTTCAGGCCTTCACCACGCGCGGTCGGCTAAACCTGCGCCACATTCAATCTTGGATCAACAGCTGCCGTCATCTCCCTCTGGACTCCAAGATTGTGCCTGCGAACCTGGTTTGCCGGGAACTTCAGTGGTGGACCTTGCGCACGCACGTCATGTCAGGCTGCCCATTTATTCTTCCTCCGCCTCAACACACGATCTACACAGATGCGTCGAACGCGGGCTGGGTCGCACATTGGAATCAGCACATTTTAAGCGGGCCCTGGGGCCAATCGGATTCCCATCTTCACATCAATTTGCTCGAGATGAAGGCAGTGTCTTGGCTCTCTCCAACTGGAAAGCTCTACTCCATGGTTCAAGTGTTGTGATTGCAACGGACAACTCCACTGTGGTTGTGTATATCGACAAGTTAGGAGGCACGAGATCAGCTCCTTTGATGAAACTCACCAGTGATCTTTATGCTCTGGTAGACGCATGGTTCATAACTCTTCAAGCCAGGCACATTCCCGGGAAACTGAACTTCCTAGCGGACTCTCTGTCCAGGAAAAATCTGATTGTGTCCTCAGAATGGACGATCCACCCTCAAGTTTTGAATCTGATCGCCGACAGATGGGAGAAGCCTCAAGTAGATCTGTTTGCGACGGCACTAAATTTCAGACTCCCTTGTTACGTGAGCCCGGTTCCGGATCCCAAGGCTCTGGCAGTGGACGCGCTGTCAATGTCCTGGAACAATCTCATAGCCTATGCCTTTCCTCCATTCAAGTTGATTCCAGATGTTCTCAACAAAGTGAGGCAACACAATTGCGTCGTGTATCTGCTAGCTCCGGCGTGGCCGAAGAGGGCGTGTCCATCGATGATCGATCTACTCATGGAACCCCCGTTAAAACTTCCTCTGTGGTGGAATCTGCTCCAACAGCCGAGGTGGCAACCGGACAACATAAACCTCCAGGCATTCAATCTTCACGTATGGAAAATATCCAAAGAACGCTGCGAGAACGCGGTTATGCGCAGGCAACTTCTGACGCTATTTCAAGATCCATCAGACCTTCCACGTCTGCGCTCTACAATCATAAGTGGATCAAGTTCCAGCAGTGGAGAAGAGACAGAGGTGTGGCCAAGCTCCCCTTGAGCATACCTATGATAGCAGATTTCCTAAATCACTTACGCCAGGATTGCAACTTAAAAGCGGGCACAATTGAAGGCTATACATCGGCGATCGCCTCAGTCATAGATCTCGATGGTCTAGCTATCGGCTTGGACGTTACTCTCGCTAAGCTAATAAAGTCATTCAAGCTTCAGGACATTAAGTCGCCAAATACCTTCCCCAAATGGGACCTTCTGTTAGTGCTGCAATCCTTGCAACGTGCTCCATACGAACCCTTGTATGCCACTTCTCTCAAGTTTCTCGCATGGAAAACAGCTTTTTTGATTGCCTTTGCTTTGGCCGCCAGAGTATCCGAGATACATGCAATAGATATATCCTCCATTGATTTTGCTCATAGATATACGTCAGTGTCGTTCAGAGCCTTGCCAGAATTTCTTGCAAAAAATCAGTCTACGGCCGCTGGTCCCTTGGGGGCCAGGGTTTATTCCTTTCCGGCTCTCCCTGTGCCTAATGACGCAAAAAACAAAGCGCATACTCTCTGCCCAGTGCGAGCTTTACGTTGGTACATGGATTCCATCAGGAAAGGTAGAAGATGTCTCTTTATTCCCTGCAAACGGGGTCTGTTGACAGAAATTACCAAAAATACCATTGCTTCTTGGCTTCGTAAGACCTTAATATCTCGTTGAGTTGGTGGTTTAGTGATGTGGTATATTCACCCTTTGGGATGTATTAATCCGCCTTGTTCGAAGTTCAAGTATTAATCCTCCCTAGCACCTCCTACCTTCTTAACATAATAATTACGGAGTGGAGAGTACAGACTAGAGCGGGAAAGTTTATTGTAATTGGAATTCCTTTCCAGCCATTGGCGGCTATTTCGTGCCGAAATTATCCTGAATTACGTTTCCTTCACAATCCTTATTAGGATTTATAGTAATTGTACCCTAGAAGTGGTAAATTAGCCTTCGGTATGATCTTTTTCAAGGATTAACCTTGGGAATCGTCGCCAAAATTACGCAATTATTGCAATTTTCCCATAGTTTCGGACTAAAATTAAGCGTTATTCGGGATATTTTGGGACGAAATTGATAAATTTACAGTTATTCTTAACGATTGTCTCCCCTAGTTGTCAAGTTATAAGCGAAATTACGCTAGTTCGGAGAGTTATTAAAACTAATTACATACCCTTTGGAGGTCTGGATACCCTCCTTCTTACTTGGTATTCTGTCAATGTTGGTTTAGAGGTAAGGTTTTTCGCAATAATTATGAAACAATCACAATTATTGTTAGTAATTATAAGAAAACTTACCTCTAAACCAAAGGTTTACTCCCACCCTCCTCCCCGTTATCCAGCTCTCCGTACTTCGAAAAGAATGACAGTTGAGTTTGGAATTCAAGGGAGGTAACTCAGGGGAGATAATTGGGGAAGAACAACACGCACACCTCTAAAAAGAATTCATTCTCACGCTCTGTACGATCTCTCCGAAAGAGAGATATAAGTCAATGTTGGTTTAGAGGTAAGTTTTCTTATAATTACTAACAATAATTGTGATTGTTTCATAATTTACTCATATAAAACTGACAATATAACATGATTGTTTACCTCACACCGTGCACAAAAACTGGAAACATTGATTGATTCGAAACAAATATTACATGTATTTACATATTTAACATGAAATATTCATTAAATAGTACTGATTTACAAACAAGAACTTACTTCTTGAAAGAAATTAATAATAGAGAGCTGAAGAGTGCTTTCTCTACCCATAGTTTGATAATTTTCAATATTGACATTCCGCAGACTATGCCGTTAATCCTACATGAGACAAAAGGGGAGAGATTACATAATTCAAATAGGGAGAAATCATTGAAAAAAGTAATCATTATAAATTCGCATTTCTAGCAGAAATAAAGTTATGATCAGCTGTAAAATAACTAATTTAATTAAATTCTTAACATCTACTTCTCCTCAAAAGCTGCTTCAACCCCAAAGCTGAAAGCGCAAAATCTAATGAAACACTACACCTAGAGTTTTCAAACTTGGTACCAGTCTTCATAAGGGAAATATTATGCAGACCAGTTGATTTGGGTGACCTTGACTTAACAAGACTTTGACCAATAAAAAAAAAATTAATTCTCAGACTTCAATTGAGAAATACCCAGACACTGGTCAATTTGGGTATGAGATATTTTTTTTAGTAAATTTTGTTAGCACGATAAATTTGAATCGCTGCACTTAAAGTCAATCTCCATATTTGGTTTTTGGACTGCAATGAAGGAGTACCCAGACACCAGTTGATTTGAGTGACCTTGTTTTCATCTGCAAGGTCACTATGAGACTTTGGCCAGTTTTTTAATGTTGTTAGCATGATATGTTTTGAACCACTAGAGTCTTCAAATTTCATTGAAGGAGTACCGAGATGCCAGTCAATTTCGTGACCTTGATTTCTTTTTTAATGTTACTACAAGACTTTGACGAGGTTTTTTAAATGTTTAAATAGAAGAATACCTATACCTATTTTCTATGATCAACATTCAATGCAATTTAACATACACTTTGTTTATATGAGGGAGAGTCTAAAACACTCTCTCATTAAACGAAAATATTTTCATAACGCCAACGTTGTTTCAAGTTTTATCGGTGCAACACTGCTTATGACCAAAACTAACGATCGTCTTTATCGGTAACAGCTTTTGGATACATATTTCCATGCTGCAGTCTTTCATGACTTTGTTTAGGCACAATTTATCAACTCCCCTGCCACTCACGCTGACACCCTCTGATATCGTCCACACCGTTATATGCAACACAATTTGACACTGGATACTCTGTACGGAGTCTTGTCCGTCGTGGAACTACACGGTTAAAAGAAAATTATTCATTTGACGTATTGTATGTTTCGATATTAATAACTGTTTTAAAGATGTCGAAGATAGACATGACAGCTATGGAAGTTCAACAACTGTTCATTCATCGTTCCAAGTAACTTTGTATGGTTTGATTTTGTAGAAAGTCAAATACACCGTGTGTTCATTAAATTTGATTTCTTATTGCATAAAAGTAATGAAAATAATAATCTTTAACCGTATATGTTTTTTATGAGGCGAGATTTAACATTTATATTTATATATAACGAATTATATAACTTTGAATATGATTAATGTTTAAACTGCAGCCTCTACCGTCCAATGGTAATAAATATGCCCCTGTCGTAGACTGAATTGCGTAACATGATTAGGCGTTGTAGTCTTCAGAAAAAGATTCGCATTCCCGTCTTTGTCTCGACAGCCCGTTTGTGTATTGTAGAATACACTGTTAATTCACACTGAAGTACTTTGAAATTACGACATATTCTTTCCAGGTTACGGTTCTCCGTACACGTGCCTGTTCGGGAGATACGGTTCACTGAGTAAATTGCACGTAAAACAATAATTATTATTGCAGTTACTCGTCATCATTCCTTTAAAAACCATTCGTATTTGACTTTTTTTTTTCGCTTTAACTTACACAGTCGAACACACTTCAACTTAAACTCACAAGTTACATAATAGTACTGACGCTATGTCTTGTTGATTTCCTTTTTGGTTAAAGGGGCACATAAAATGTTTTTGGAGTCAAATATGTCAAACTTGTAATTTTATCGATAAGTAGTGGTAGTTTATGAAATTCAACATCTGTTAAGTATAGCGACAATAAGCAATTTTCAGTCTGTGTGATCAAAACCGGACAATGGCATGCGACATTGAGCAAAATGTTATTTTGGAAACTTATTTACAGCAGACGAAAATACAAATATGGGTTTGTAGTGTTTATTAAGTGTTGAGTAATGAACATGTAAATGTGACTAAAAAGTTTTAAAGATACGGCCGTTTCCAAATTTATTAACAGGAAATATTCCTTGATTTGGCATTTTAGAGATAAAAATAAATGTTAAGGGAGACGATTAGAACCTCACTTAGGACCCATGGTCTTTGAGCTATTATCTGTGTAATATGAAAAATCATAACACATACTCTGTGTCACTTTAAAATGACTGTTTCCAAACTTACAAAACATGTCATATTCTAATGTAGATTAGGAATGTAATATCTACTTTGTTCCTATCAATACGCAGAAACCATCGACAGTAAAATGATTATCTCTATGTTGCGTTCTTATATAATTAAATGTATATAAATATGTGAATAACATAACACTGCGTACATGTCAATATGACTGAGTTGTTATTAAATTATAATACAAATTGATATAAATCTTTAAACACATGGACATAAAATACCGTTATAGTTGAAAACATTATTGATTTAAAACATATTAAATTGTAATTGTAGGGATGAGGAACAAACGGAAATTGTCTAGCAATGTCAAGAACTATAAAGTCTTCATCGTTTTCTTGTTTCATAAAGGTCAAATAGGAAATGAAGGTGAACGTTATGATCATTTACAGTACGTTACATAAGTGATTTGTTTCGTTCAGTTTTGTATCTCTTTGTTTGGCATAGTTCCAAATGCATAACTGTAAAACGCAGAACAGTTAAAGGGCCACACAGTATGTTGTTAGAGTCAAATACGCCAAACTTCATATATAGTGTTATTTTATCAAGAAGGTATGGTTGTTTCAACAAATTTAGCATATTTCTGTTTATGAGTTCAGTATAGTGACAATAAAACAGGTTGAAGTCTCGATTTGTGATCGATAACCGGACAGTGACGCCAGTCAATGATTCAAACGTAATTTTTAAAACCTATTTACATCAAACACAAACGTAAATATTGATTGGCAGGATTGGTTAGGACTTTTAACTACTACACTTGTAAAATGTATGCAGAATTTCGACGTCCTAACAGAGAACTAACTCTTACAATCTTTTCATTTTCTGAAGAGCAAGCAGAGGTTCTTTACATTAGTCAATCCCCCTTTAACCAATTCAATTATGATATGTAAGTCTTTGAAGAAACGAGGGTATTTTTTATTTGCATATTTACTTCAAATGTGTCCTATATTAAACCAACAAGAATGTTTTTCTTTTTTTTATCTCATTCACCTATTTATTTCATAACGTTTTTGGTTATTCTTTGCACTAATGTTAAGTTTACAGATTAAATATTACGAACTGAGAGAAGAAACGTAATTGCTAATTCCTTTTGCATATATTCTAAGGTGACTTGGTACGGAAGAAAGGAAAACTGCGTAACGACATCACAATTCCATAGCGCGTATGATTGGGTGTCTTTAGAACATAACCGTGATCTTTATACCATGCGTGCACCCCTCAATTAAGATCTCCAAATGTTGAGAGTCGTACGCGTATTTTCATACATGAAACATGTAAAATATAGGACAGGGCACTTATACTCCGTAGACAATTTTCAAATGGTCACATATTTGTTTATACAAGGTAATCATTTCAAAATTTGTATTTGTGACACCAATAGGGCACATTCTTCTCAAATAAAAGTCTTGTTTTCGCCCATGGACTATATGCTCAGCTGGTTTGATAAGAGTGATTTACAAACACAGGCAGACAAATATGTCAAGGATTGGCCTAAAGAAACAAGTTGATCCTGTTTATGCATTTTATAAGTATACCGAGTTGGTGAACGATAGGGATAATAAATAGAAAATGCGGTGTGATCCGATTACAGCTATTACAAATTGCCTAGTTTGTATATAAATATCCTGCTATTTATGATCAGAAGAATACTGTTTGATTTGTAGGCACTAGCTTCTATAACGCAACCCATTGAACATTTAGCAAATATAGAAAGAAGATTAATAAGACGCTTTATTATACTAATAATGCTATATATATACTTATATCTAATAATTAGGCTAACAGAGAGAAACGTGCTTTATCGTTTTGATTTGTAATGTTCCCTAGAAGACTTAGATAGATAGTACGTACTTTTTCTTTTGAGGTGATAAAGGGCTTTGTTTATAAACCTTATCAAAACCATTTTTTTTAGAATTTACATTACAACATTAAATTGATTATATCAACTGTATTTCTTTTTCTTTTCTTATTCTACTTTTGAAGGCAAATCTGTACGCTGACTTCAGTTGTTAACATGAGTTAACGATCAATATTAACAGCAGGGGTTTACTGTCTCAGGTAAACCGACTTTAATATCAAGATATGAGATAAACAATACGCAATAAACAACAAATACAACCATAGAAATTGTCAAACACATTGCATATGCCAATGCATCCATTCTTAATGCAAGACAAGACGCGTTGCAGCTCATTAGTGGGAGCCGGAAGCGCGTTAACAATGCGTAGCATTCCGCTAGCAGGGGGCGTTATAATGAGGTTACGTTGTAGAGAAGGGAAACTTGAACATTGAATATCTCCTTTCCTAATTAACATAAGCAGTTCATCTTTTCATATTATGCAAAAGATAACATAGAGTTTCAGAAGAAATCTAAATAATTTGAATATCTCTCAAAAAATAAAAACTCGAAATTTCTAGAAATTTCTAGAAAGTTTCTAGATACGTTCTAGAAAGTTTCTAGAAAGTTTCTAGATCCGTTCTAGAAAGTTTCTAGATACGTTCTAGATACGTTCTAGAAATTTCTAGAAAGGGGGTACTTTGTTTATGGGTGTAGTGTATGGTAGGTAGAATATAGGGTGGGGAAAGTTTGACCTCGGCCAGACTTTCCCCGGGGAAGATTGAGCCCAGGGGGGAAAGATCCTCCTAGGCTAGACCTTCCCCTGGGAAAGTCTGGCCAGGGGGAAATTTCGGCTTGTTACACCGGTAACTTTCAACATTTGACAACTCTGTCCCCCAAAAATCAGTATTCTAAAATTGAATCATATGTAGTTAATATTTTGTCAAGCATGATAAACTGCGGAGTTGTTGATTAACCAAAATTAACGTTTATCTTGTTTTATAGAAAAATTATTAAATCTTATTTGAGTTTAAAGTAACTGAAATGAATTTTCAAAAACAATGTTACGCTGAAATGGTCTATGGGTGAGACTTCTGTTTTTACGAGTAAAAACACTTTCTTGTTTCTTTTAGGTTTGGAAGAATTGAAAATAGAGGATTTAATTTTGGATGGATTAAGCTTTTTAAAACTGTATTTCTTCCAAGTGGGTCGAGATCTCTTCCCATTGAATCATTTTTATCTTATCGTTTTAAGTTTGTCCTTCTGTCAAGTTGTGTGCGAATGTTCTGCCAAGGATAGTGAAATCTCATAGATTCCAGTCTAGTTATAACTTTTACAAAGGTTTTCTTAGAGTGCCTTATCTATATCACTTGAGTCTTGGTTGTATTAAATTTAAGACCGGAAAAGGAGGTATATCTATTTAAGGTTTTTACCAGAGATGAAGACACTTTTTGGTTCAATCAAGATCAAGAGATGTATCATCGGCAAACTGTGATAAGAGGTACTTAGTGTTACCTATCTTTATTCCCCCTATATTCTTATTGTTTTGTATCATTATTCTTAATACCTCTGCACAAATTATGAAAATGTTAGAAGATAAAGGGTAACCTTGAGAAGCTGTGTACTATTATGCTAATGTTCATCAACTTCGGAAAGATGGACCAAAACCAGAATAACAGAAGGTTTTCTTAACAAATAACCAATCAACTGAGTCGAAAGCTTTTTCAAAATCTATTAATAGCAGTAATCAATGATGTCATAAATTCATAATTGTTTAAATTCAAAATTACCCAATTTATTAAATGCAATAGAGTGGTCGAAACATTTTGATACAAGAAAATAATCAAGTCTTGCTTCTTTTAAGGGTTTTGTTTGTCTCCAGGTATTTCATTTTCGTAGTGGATTTTTGTATCGCCACGTATCGATTATGCTTTCTTGTTCAATAAACTCAAGAACAACTTCTCTTGCGTTTTGGTTGGTTACATGTTTGTAGTTGAATTGATAACTTACACTACGCGTGATTGCACATTGGTAAAATTACGATTCGATGGTACAGGTATCATAATGTGGTATTACAATCTGTTATGTGAAAACGGTTTCTGTGCGTGAGTACACAATGTGGGTAAATTCATTGCACAAAAGATCACGATTCTAACACGGTCAGAACACAATCAACACAAACTTGACACAAAGCTTTCACAATGCAATCTTCAATGGTGTAAAAATAATGCATGATTTTGATTAATTTGTGCAAAAGTGTAACAGGTTAACCATTGCTTTTAATGATCAATGTAGAATTGTTATTCATCCTGTGATGCATTGCAGCTATGAAATACAATGTCATTGCGATAAAAACATGAGGGCATATATGACTAATTGTAACATTATCATCGGACAATCTTCATGAGTTTTTCTCTCATCTTCTGGCTTTATGCAAATAACTACCAATGGTGTCTCACCGGCATTACTTCTCATTCAAAGCAGTTGAATTTCCAGACCACGTAAGGAAGTTTACATCTTGACATCGAGAAACTTTGATAATCAATAATTGAGGACATTATAATTCGCTTCCTACCAAATTATGAAACATCCGCATTTCTACTTGCTGATCATCACATTCCCTTGATCTAATATATTCATTTTCTTCTTGCATAGAACATATTTCATGTTTATTCATAATTCAGAGCAAACACTTTTCATTTGTGGAACTGAACTGATTCTTCTGTAAAACATTTCATTTCTGCATTGATGTGTTATGTAACAATCAAACTTTTATATGCAAGACAATACACTTGTATAATATTTGTTGAATTGTGACTTTTATGTCTCTAAAATAGAAATGTAAGCACACTTTGTTGAAAAAATATATTGTGAGTCCATTCTTGAATGTGTTAAGAGAATACGCATTTATAAACTCATTTGTGATATCTCTTGTGGATGATTTTGTAGCATTCTCTTGTCCTGGGACGCTTTACTTTTATCTATTTTAAATTATATTAATTGGCAGCTATTTCTGTTAATCTTTTTACCTCATCTGGCCTGAAAGGCCTTTCGGGCTTGTGGCATGGAATTGTTCAAATTGATCTTGATAAGTTACAGAGCCAATGGCTGTGTTTAATGCTGTGTAAATTTATGAGATAATGCCATAACTATTTGCTTTTTCAATTGCATTTCAGAAAATTAAGGCAACTCAAGAAAGGTTTCTACATGGATGTTGATATTCCTCCTCTGCCACCATTAAGAGAAGGGGTACGTAGCTTGTTCAGTCTTCAAAGTTGGATAAAGAATATGATCAAAACCTTCAAGCTCATAGATTGTTATTGTTGTTTTATTTTCAATAGTTTTGTGCTTATGTGTATGTATATATATATATATATATATCTACATAAAGAGTAAAAAATGGATGGTTCTGACTGGATAAGTCTTCTTTAGGTAAGATTGATCCAGTCAGAACCATCCGATGTTTACTCTTTCTTATAAATAACCTTCCTTGACATGAGAAATCAATCCTCCTTTTTATACGTAGCGGGGGTATATAGCTGTCATTCCGTCCCTCCGTCCTTCATTCCCTCCGTCCTTCTGCCTTTCAGCTGGTCAATTTACTCAAAAACCTGGTCTAGATCAACCAAAATTTGCACACTTGTTAACCATAACCTTGTCTACAGTGTGGATCACTTTGAATTTTCTGGAATTAATTTTTTTTCATGTTTCCATGTAAACATAGTTTTTTGGACTTAGTTATATAGTGTACAATGGGGACAGATTTTCTCAGAAACTATTACACCTAGAGGAGTGAAATTTTGGTTATGGATACACCTGATGATACTTTTGATGGAGTTTGAAAACCATTTCCGAAATTTATTTTTCTTAAAGAGTTATGACCCTTGATAACTCAATTGGACTTGGCGCGATTAACAGATCTGTTAATCCAACTGGGACAGATTTTCTCAGAAACTATTACACCTAGAGGAGTGAAATTTTGGTTTTGGATACACCTGATGATACTCTTGATCGAGTTTGAAAGCCATTCCGAAATTTTATTTTCGAAAGAGTTATGGCCCTTGCTTCTGAAATTGGACTTGGAGCGATAAACAGGTCTGATGCTTCAATGGAGACAAGTTTTCGCAGACAGTAACACACTTCTTGATCAATTCAATAGCCATTTCCAAAATATTATTTTTTGACAGACTTATGGCCATTGATTGTGCAATTAGACTTGTAGCGATTAACTGATCTCTTGCTCCAATGGGGACAAGTTTTCTCAGACAGCATCACACTTAGACTATTAACAGATCTGTTGCTCCAATGGGGACACATTTACACATTTACTCTTAAACTATTACAGTAATTTTTAGTAAATCAGGTTATCCAGAATCATATTAATTCAGACTAGAGGGAGAAGAAATCAGACGGGCTGTGGGGGTATGTTAGCCATGCTCATTTTTTTCTTGTTTTTAAATACATATATGTATATATATATGTTCAAGCTACTCTATCGACACATATATTGGAAATACTATCATCATCCCTTTTGCGAGGGGCGACCATAAGTTGTCCACTTAATTTTGTTCTCCTTGTTCCAGTGGTTGCAAAAGTTTCATATCCTTTAACTAACTCATTAGCAAAGTGATAGCACATATTTCTACACATCTGGGCCTAGATTTTTTAAGCTCTCTTAGCGCTAAGATAATCATAGGCCCATGTTAATGTATGGTACTTACGACTATCTTAGCACTAAGAGAGCTTCGAAAATACAGGTCCTGGTTAATATGTTTTTGGATAGAGTTTTCATCTTAACTCATTTAGGTATGATATCTTTAAGGCTCAGCATGAAACAACAAGTATATTTCCCGTTATTTATTATGTTATCTCAGCTGAAACATATTCATATAAGTATGGAATGATTTCAGGTCACAATCAATGATAAAAAATTTGGATTGTTTGATTCAAGTTTGGATTGGGATTGTCTTGTAGGACATGCACATTGCATTGTTTATCATATGGTGAGAACTGACACTGACAGTTTTGAGTGTGACATATATAGCATCATGTTTAGGAAAGGTCAAAATATACAAAAAACATCAGTGATACATTCGTCTGAACATGATAGGTTATGTCATGAGAATAGTTGAATGTAGTTTTAAAGTGCCTGTTTCTGTACATCAACATCCACTAGGCATTCCACTTCACTTCTACCAATCAGATAGCAATGTAAGAGATCAAGCTAAATGGGTTCACAATACAGAAATATAACAGAACCACTTTACTGACAGTCAAACATTAAAACAACTGCATTTGTATTGTTTCCTACTTGAGGCCAGCTACTTATGGGACACCCCTCATATGGTTTAAAGACGACTGTGAGTCAAGCGCCTCATGAAAGGTAGTTAACACTAATTATACACTATATCCTTTCAGTGTAAACAGAAATCCACTTAGGCCAGACTTTTTTTTTTTTTTGGTTTACGGAATTTAGAGTAAAAAAAAAAGTTCGGTAGGTAGGAAAAAAAATAATTAAAAAATTCAGTTTTCAAATTATTTTTTACAGTTTGTATTAAGTGAAGGTCGGTAGGCAAAAAAAAAATAATAAAATTTTTCAATTGTTTTTGTTCATAACGGCACACTGCTCACCATCCTGATAAATTGTCAAACATGTATTTTTACATTACCGCGTTGTTACAGTCCAACAAATATAGAGTTACCTCCCTTCCCTAATTCTCGGAACGGGGGATATTCTGAAACGAATCGGAAGCGTTTCGATATATTGTATATTTCTATCTGGTTTTTTTTACAGATACAGATCGTGAAATTGGATTTGGATTTATATGATATAATATATTTGTTTTTTTACACGCTTTCGAGTCGGCGGTTAAAAAATAATACCGTTATTTTAACTATATTTTTTTTCCACATTTCCACTTTTTAAGGTCGGCGGATCCGTAAACCAATAAAAAAAAAAGTCTGGCCTTAGGGTCTCCTTCATGAAAACAATCCTTTTAATTCCTGCCAGATTTTATACAGGAAAACATTCTCCTTATTTCTTTATGTCAAAAAGACTAAAATAGCTAATATATATTTGGATACAAAAATACAGTAAACAGCAAGGAAGTTTAACTCTTAAGTGCTGAATATTATTTTGACCAGTTTTACCTCTGT
Source organism: Phorcus lineatus (assembly GCA_921293015.1). NCBI lineage: Eukaryota > Metazoa > Mollusca > Gastropoda > Trochida > Trochidae > Phorcus > Phorcus lineatus. Next base: position 31,765,469 of record OV121083.1, on the reverse strand, counting down.
GGCTGATTCTTTTTCAGGGTAAAACTTCCATTGGGTACCTTATTGCAAATTCATTATTCAGATGAAAATAACTGGAAAGTTGTAGAAATATTGAAAATATTACAAATGAAATTAAAAACTTACCCGATCATATCGGCCGTCTGCCTGTACTCGCCCCTAACATAGCACACGCGAGTACTGGGTAAAGGGACGTAATCCATACCCAACCTTCACTTTCATAAGTTTTGTCTCGGTAACAACATGTGTTTTGAAGAGTTGCTGCTAGAAAGTGTTCAGAAGTTAAGAAAATGACAGAGAAAGAAAATGTATGTGTGGTAAAGTTATTGTTTTCACAAAGGCTTTACGTTACTCGCATTTTAGCAATTTCATGTTGTAGAATCTTTTTGGTTCTTTTTTCACACGTTCATGTTCAGGACCATGTGTTTGGTGACTGCGGGGTAGTGTGTTTTCTTCACTCGCTTTTACTTTTGTTTTGTATGCGTTTATTTCGCAAATGCATGCATTATATACCCTTTTCTTTCAGGATTTGTGTTATATATTTCATGTTGTGTGATTTCTCCCCGTTCGGGTTTCTTATGTACAGCGGGTTATTGCATGTTGTATTGCTTGGGGGGTCAAGTACCTCCAACCTTTATTCTTACATTACTAAAGTCTTTGCAAATTTAGTTATGTTCTACTTGTATGTGCATGTTGATGTTTACTTTTAAAGGGACGGAACTTTGGGTTTCCCTCACCAACTTTTTGTTCGACTTGCAGTCCTTCAAAAGTTGTGAAGGGTGCCTTGCTTCCCTGCCCCCGCAGGATAAACATACTTGGTGTATCAAGTGTCTTGCACAGTCACCTCATGACGATGAGCAATGCAAGATTTGTTTGGATTTCACCCCCAGAGCCTGAAAGACTCGTTGGGATGACATGGATTTCTTTAGAGACATCATCGATGCAGGGGGAGAGATTACGAATCAAGTACCCCCCTCCAAAAAGATTCGAAAGGATAAGGAGGGTTAGAGCTCTTCAGCAGCCTCTTCCTAGCCCCCTCTTGGGAGGTAGGGGAGACGCGGCGGAAGACCTAAAACTGCGCTAGTTTCAAACATAGCCACTTTCACACCCACTCTCACACCTACACCCACTCTCACACCTACACCCACAACCACACTTGCACCTGCAATAACAATGCAACAAATTCATCTTTTGCTTGCAGATCAGATGAGATCTGTCCAGTCTATGTTTAAGGAACGGTGGCTGAACTCCGAGAGGAGATGAGGCCCTGGTCCAAGGAACGGAACTGTGCAGTTCTCTCCAGTGGAGGTAGGGGGGGCCTGTTCTTTGACCCAGCTGCCGAGGGTTACGCCCAAGGGCGGTCTAGGTCGGGGGAGGGTTGCTGTTACTGAGGGTTCATCCTGTCCTGGTCTTGGCCTTGATGCGGGTTGAGACCTCGACACTGCACTCTCGGGAACTGCCCTCTTGCCTGCCAGTGTCCTGGCCGAAGGGTCTGCCTGGGAGTACTTCCAAAGTGGCTTCGGCCACCTCTGGGATCCAGTCTCGGGGCCGGGGTTTGGAGTCAAACCAGGTGATGACTGAGACCATTGTGCAAGGTCATCAAGATCGCCAGGTTTTTCCTGTCCATCCCTTGGATGACGTGTCAGAAATCGACCTTGATGGGGGCCAGATTTCTGACCAAGATTCTGAGGGAATTTGGATGAGTCTTGTGTTCTTGATCCACCACCCACGATGGCCTCTACCCTGCGTCAGGTGCATGACAGGATTGCGCGGGCCCTGCTGCAGGTGGTTATGCCTGAGGAGACTTCAGACTTCGCTGAGTTCCGCCTTCCGGGGGATGCATTTGCTGCGGCAAACATATCTCAGACTCGACTCTGTATCTTGCCCTCACTGACGACTGAGGTAATTGATCCTCTCTTATTGGGTACTCAGAAAAAGTGTGAGGCTGAGGGGGGTGTGTTGGACAAACTCACTGCATCGGGTCTTTGGACCAAGCTTTTCAGGCTCCGTCTTCACTTTCCATGCAGTTGTTATGCTGGAAGACGGCATTTAAGGTAGCGTTGACGTCCGGCAGGCGGGTGACATACACAGTATCTCCTCTGATCCCGAACTGACTGTTTTTCATAAAGACAAGATTCAGCATAAGACTGCCTGACTCGTATCGCCCCAAGATTGATCACAGTTTTCATGTGACAGACCCTATTGAGCTTCCCGTTCTACATCAGGCCACTTTATCTAGCGCCTTGGTTAATGCCAAACCTCATGTCCTTGATGTCCGTAGATCACTTAAAGTGTATCTCAAGCGTATGATAGACATAAGGAAGGATAAGCAACTTTTTTGTTGCTATGGAGGCGGGAAAAGGGGATTTGCAGCCAGTAAACAGACCATTTCCAGCTGGTTTCTGCCATTTATTTGGCTTATGTACATAAGGGCAAGACGGCCCCAGAGGATCTGAAGGCCCATTTGATTAGGGCAGTGGCAACGTCTTAGGCGTATGCCGCAGCCCTGCCCATTGAAGACATCTGCTCAGTGGGAATTTGTAGCCGGCCGAGCACGTTCATTAAGCACTACCAACTTGACAAGAACTCTAGGGAGCGTGCTCGGTTCGGTAAGTCAGTTCTTTCCAGTTGGCAGGGTCAACAACCTTAATTGAATGGGGTTTGTCTTTGTTGTTTGACATACTGTTTTAAGATGCACTGAAAGGACCTGGCCTTGGGTTGGCAGGTCTAGTTGCTTTCACTTTCACTTCCGCACCTGTACATACAGTTCACCTGTTTATGCACATCAGAGGTTTTCTGTCATTTGTGGATATTCTTTACGGGACATATCTGGAAAATTTCTTTCCCTTTTTCCAAATAAAAGAGGGGGGGGGGGGGTTTCGGCATCCACATTATGCCGCCGTACAAGCTATTTTTCTAGCTTGGTATTAGATATTCCATCTTGAGTGACTTTTGCTTTATTTTAGTCAGAATTCCACTCCCATTGTTCTATCTATAGGAGGCTGTTTTTTACAATAAGGTACCCAATGGAACGCACTAACCTGGAGAGATTGCGTGTGCTGTGTCAGGGGTGAGTACAGGCAGGTGGCTGATACGATCGGGTATGTTTTTCATTCGTAATTTTTTTGATATTTTTACAACTTTCGTGTTATTTTCATCTGAATAATGAATTTGCAATAAGGTACCCAACGGGTGTTTTCCTTTCAAAGAATAAGCAACTTATTCAGGTTGGTGCAAATTTCCCAGCACTCACCTTGCTACCGTTAAAGCGTTAAAGATTGTTTAAATCTGCCACATCAATTTCCAAAGCCTTTGCCTTGGCCTGACCAGTTAGTGTAAGAGTACCTGCCAATGCTTGCTTTTCTTCAACCACATCTGTCACTAGACTCCATATATTCAACTCATTTTTCCATAATTCATATACACTGTCTTCTTTCAAAGAAGGTGGTGCTTTCAAATTAACAGCCATTTTTCTTCTCAAAGTAGATCATAAGCTCTGCTACCATGTAAATAAGATCATAACTCACCTTGGCCACTGTCTTACTCCTCCAGTCCTCTGATACAGTCCTCAAATCTTCCGTCAAGCTTACCTCTCACAGCCCAAGCTGTGGTCTGTTCCATATGTTACATCATGGGAGTGAGCTCATATCTTCTAAGTTCAATTACTTTAGTATTTTGTTGAATGCTTCTTTCTTTGTCATGTAGTAAACACACACATGCAAGGACAACACGACGAGCATCTTCTTCGACCGATACCCTAATGCACAATAGATTAGAGTTACATGCCCCTACTTTAGGGATTTAGCGAAGCGCACGTAAAATACCTTTTACTCAAGTCACATCATTTCTCCCTTTCTTTACAGATTCAGGGATTCGTTAACCAAAACAACTGAAAATCACTCAAAATTCTGAAATAAAACTGAAATTAAGTTTTTTAGATCTTCAGCTTGAGATCATTCCAATCAAATAATAACATTAATATTCACTCTGAATATTCACTGTACCATGAAGAGTCCTTGTAATAAACAGTGGAAAAGCTTTACTAAAATGAAACAAGGTGTAAGTATTTAAGGTTACAAAGTTCTGAAAACTCAATTTCCTCTCTCATCTCACGCTTGTCCCATAATGCTAATCATGCATTAAGTTACATAGTCTCTTAGATATGCTGGTTTCTGTCTCAATCAGGTTGGTCTGGGTGTCATCGCAGTTGCTGCGGTTGTTGTTGCTGGGGTGGACATTGCTGATGAGTTTGACGTCGTTATTGGTGGAGTTCTCATCGATGTAGATGGTGAAGTTCCTGTCACCATTTCTTGAGCTTCTGTGGTCGCATGTCGCTGTCTTTCTGGTGGTGTTGTTGTTGTAGTTGACTGGGTGCCCTGGAAACTAATATCATCAGTTACTAATTGCTTTTCATTATTGTCAAATTTTGTTGATTGAATTAGAGTTTCCCTCCAGTCATCTGTGGTGATATTTGTGTTGTTCTGATTTTCCACAAAAGCGTTCACTTGCTTGAAATGACTTGAATCTCTCGTGACCTCTCTACCATCACTTAACCTTCGAGCTGATATTGAAGATCAATTAATCTTGAAAATGATGTAGAACATCAGCTCATAGGATGTGTTCCATTTTTTTCTCTTCTGCTGCTTAAGAAGTACATAGTCACTTACAATCGTACTATGCTCCTTTGTGAACTTGTTCTCTGCATTTTTCTTTTATCGCGCAACTAAAATTCTTTTATGGAATTGAAGATACATTATTCCTCTTTACGATGGTATGAAAATAATTACGATACGATCTCTAGTTAGATTTCTACAGGTTTTTAAAGACTGTCTTTATTTCAAGTAAAATAAAATCCATAATACTGAGCACGCATACATGTATTATATATGGAATTATAGGCAATATATTCCTCTTTACAACGACGAAAAAATTATTAGAATATGTCTTACGGTTCAAAAGATATACGTTGCGAAAGATGGCTGGGGGTACCCCGACAACGTTCCAACCCTACGGCATTTTTAGCTAAAACTAAATCCCCCGGGGCCCTCTGGCACCGGCGCGCTAATTAGTACCGTTATGCCCCGGGGCACCAGCATGCGAGTGCCACAGCCTACCATGGCTGATTTTTGAACTGGCTGATTGGTTTCTTCCACTTCCCTTCGAAGTAGTTCTCTTCTCGCTTTGGAGCAAACATCACACGTGCGTGAGAGATTTTTCTTTTTTCCAACAGGCTGAATCTTTGATGGAAAGTGACGACCATGAAGACGTAACACACTATTGCCGCTCATGCTTGGTCAACCGCGAGGACGTCTGCGCAAGGATGGCACTTTTTCTGTGTTGGCGAAGGTTATCATCTGCTGTACCAAGCCTTTTCTGAATTGACGGCTTGTTTTGAAGGTTTTAACCTTAGAGAATTCTTTATAAAAAATGTAGGCGTTCAACATGGCAACGTTCAACACATGAAACCACACACGCTTCCACCATTTGAGAGTTTTTATTTTGAACGGGGTGTACGACAGCATCTGGTCGGCCCGATCCACACCGCCCATGTACTTGTTATATTCATGCACGATACATGGTTTTGCAATGGCTTCCCCAGTCATTCGTTTCTTCTTGCCTGTCTCTACAATTTCATTGTCTTCTACGGTTGACATGAGCAACACTGACTTCCTGTCTTCATACCGCAAAACGAGTAGGTCTTGGTTGTGATAGACTATCATATCCCCTTTCTTCTGTTTCTTCTCTGCCTTCTTTACCTTGTCTGGAATGCCTTTGCGATTTCCTCTCAACGTTCCCGTCGCACCAGTGCCCATTTTCCACAAGTTTATATATAATGCCACAGAGGAATAGAAATTATCCATGAACACATGATATCCTTTCCCAGCATAATCCTTCACCAAAGCGGCGTTAAACAATAACTCACTCACTCACTCCTTCACCAAATCAATCACCAGATCAAACGTTTTTCCACCAGCAGAGATAGTTTCATTAGTTTTTTCAGTGTAGAGTTGGAACTTGCAAACATGACCATTTGTTGAGTCACACAACATGTAGGCCTTTATCCCATACTTCTTCGGCTTGTCGGGATTGTATACTTTGAAACTGAGATTGCCTTTCCAAGGCACCAACCCTTCATCGACGCAAATGTTTTGGTGCGGCTTGTAAACTCTAGAAAAACGATGTACAATTCTCTGGTACAAATAGCCAAGTTTATTGATAGGTGAAAAATGAGGTGTGTTTCGTCCCGGCATTTGGTTGTTATCATTCAAATGTAGGTACGTTAGTGATAACCAAAACCTGTCACGAGGCATGCATTTGGCAAAGAAAGGCGTCAACGTCACATCACTTGTTGCCCAATACTCAGAAAAATTCCTCTGTACAACTAGAGACATCGCTATAGTCATTGCAATGAATACTTTCATTTCTTCAGCATTCGTATCATACCATTGCATCAATAGTGAACAGAGTTTCAGAACCTTATCATCGACCTTTTGGTGGAAGTATTTGTTGGTTTCTGCTGCCAATTATCCATAATCATCTTCATGAAAAAACAACCCAAAAAAAGTCTACAGTATGGGGATAACCACCTATATAACCGAACAAGCTATAATAGGTCGATCTAGCTATGGTAGTTCGTCGAGCTATAACAGCATATATGTCAAACTGTCTCTTTAAGAACAAATTTCCGCATTTGTGGCCTCAACATAACCGAATCGTCTGTTATCGATACATTCATATTTGACAACAGTGATCATTTCGAAATGCCAAACCCTAGCATTTTCACGTAATTAACTGTTGTTAATTAACCTTACCCTATTGGCATTCACACTTCAGCAACAAAATATACCAATTTCTAACTCAAAATAATAATCCAACACTTGGTAGCATGCTTCTCCAGCCTCTGAACTTTACCGATGTGGAACTTCCGGTCTCGATATAGTACTTACCTATCGTAATTCTTTGTTTTAGTTGACCCGACGTGAAATGAACAACATTTCTATGGAGGCCCAACACAGTGTATAATATTTTCTCCCACGAAATCAGATTTGTTGAAATTATGATAAAATATCAACTTTTTAAACAACCTTAAAATGCATTTTACATGACAGAATTCTCATGAATGGTTTATAAAACTCTGTAACTCAACATTAAAGAAACAGTGTTTCCTTCATAATATTTTTACTTAAAAATTTTTAATTATAGCATTATTGCGGCACTTGTTATATCTTTATTTCCATGAGCAAAATGTATATCAAATTAAAGAACATTTTTTGCTCTTTACTTTGATATCACAAGTTGTACAAGTTGCCTCTTGGTTACGAAAATACGTGTGAAAGTTGCCCAATTTGCAGCACGTCTTGTTCCTTTACTTATTTATGCGCATGTGTGATGGATAGATGGAATTGAAGAACATCGTTTCCCCTTTATTTAGATGTAAAATTTATTAAAATCTGCACGAGGGTTAGAGAAGATAGTGAGTGCAAGAACTCTTCATGATAAGAAAAGCGGAAGGTACCCTTTGTGTGGCGTTTGCTGTACCGCCATTTGTCTTAGTGCATATACATCTTATGTATCAAATTGTAGACAATTCATTTCTCTTCACAATAATATAAATGTATTTAGAATGCGTTGTTTGGTTTCTGTATTAGTGGCACTAACAGAGATGCAAAAGTTGTCCTTTTTACTGCACTTGTTATGCCTTTATAGATTTGCGCGCATAAATCATTTATATAAGTTATTGAAGACAAATCTTTTTCTTTATAGTGGTGTAAAATTTAACAAAAAATCGCTTAACTGTGTAGAAGAAATTTAGTTTGAAAGAAAGGTACATGAAAATTGCCCTTCACATCACATGTTAAAAAAAACGGCAAAATTAGCTTTTTGTGCGCTGCTTGCTGTGTCTTTATAAATTTTGCCCATGTACAAATTTTACATGGAATTAAAGATCTCTATCTCTATCTTACTGTATAAAAATTGTCAAAATACCTTGTGCACATCATGAGAAAAATGGTGTAAAACTAAAAATATGAAAAACACCTTTTTTGCGGCACATGCTGTATCTTTGTTTCACATAGTGCATATTATGTATTTTACATCGAATTGTAGAAAAAAAATTCTCTTTCAAATGATACCACCCATATTAAAATTTGCCCAAGGGTTCAGAACATAGGGCGTGCAATAGGAGGGTGTGCATATGGTTGGAATGCCGCTTCTAAGTAAACGATAGCACACGCCCAGGTCGGTAAGCTACAGGCTATTAACATGTGCGGCGGGGAGTGGGGTAGCTTAAACTCGGTAGCTTAGCGACAGCCGGAACGAAAATACAAGCGTTGAACTGACACTGCTGCTATTCAAATAATTTCCAGATTCACTACTGAGAACTGCAGCGATAATGAGATAGCATAAGAAAAACTAAATGTGCTACTCACATCTCCCCTGCAAATCATGCAAGCCAAGCTAATTTCATTCCGGAATATTCCATCTCAAGGATTAAGCTGTATTAGTTAATATGTGGCGCTTTGAACTCAATATGAATGTGAATATGAATGACAAAATCATGCCTCACTAGAACTAGATGAAACATTTTACCTGAAATATTAAACTTTAAAGTTTTAATCAATACTACAAAAAAAAGTTGCTATCAGAATGCAATGTAAGAAAAATCCCTAGCAACTGGCAAGAGGAAGCAGAATTCCCCTAGAATACCTAGCAGCACATTTGAGTTCACCAATAGAATGTCCATTAAACCTCTTTATTATATGATTTGGTATGAAATACCAGGAGTTATCAATGAAAATAAACCGTATTATCAGTCCCTAGTTAAATACATTGGAACTAGTGACAGATAAAAACAAGGATCTGACATAATGACAGTTCGTAATGCCATGTTGTTGCTTAGACGACTTGTTTCAGGGGCAAACTAAACATAAATACGCTTTAATTTTGGTGTAATTTCAATGATTAAATCCTAAAATGAATAGAAAAACGGTCTTTTTGGACAAATATAATCTTAATCTCATGTCGTGAGAGAGAAAAGTAATATATTTTCACTTGTGGGTGCGCCATTGTAATAATATAAATTCTCTACCTCACTAAATGAGATAAACATGATATCTGTGAAGAAAGGACAAATATCCCCTTATCATTATTTAGGAGACCTCTTCATCTTCCTCTGCGCATCTATTTATAATATTCTTTTTTAATTAAATACTGGAGTTATTTCCAAACTATTCTGCTCATTATACATCTTTCATCTAATCTTATATCATAAAAAAATAAACCATAAGCTCACCAAATGATTCACAAACGGAAGACGGGCATAACCTCCCTACTGTCTTATCTTTGACATCACAATTCCCTATGACATCACAATGAAAATGCACCTCCACAATGTTAACTAGACCTATTACTCGGTAAAATGCCATACAACAGCTAGCTCATGAATTTAGTGGATCCAGGAGGACCGGAAACTCACCTCAACATTTGCAGTTTTTAGTTTTCAAATGTTTTGAAGTAATTCCACTGTATAAATAACACAATAACTGATAATTGGTTGTAGGTGTTATTAATTAAATATTTCATCTGACTGGTCTTATAAAACCATCTAAGATGCAATGTAGATTAATTGTCATGTGACGACACCGTTGTACCTTTTCCCAAACGTTGAAGTAGACCTATTGATGAAATCAGCGAGAATTAAATTCACAGCAACCTCACACTTTGTAAAGGAATATATCATGTTTGTATGTTATCACAAAATTAAACATGTGACATCAATATGATTAAACATGAATCATGTGTAAATTAAAACTAGTACAGTGGTCCACTATAGTGTTAATGAGTTAATGTTGATGATTTGATCTAGGTCTAATAAACTATGTAACTTACTAAAGGAAACTGAGTTTGGTATGTTATATCCACAGGACATTGAAAATGATTGATATCTAAAAGTATATAAAATAGAGATTATAATATGCCATCCCCTACATCAATATACCTGTAGACCCTTATGAGAAGATTATATTATCTCTATTGTTTTACTTTTAATCATTGATTATTTTGATTTTCCTCTGGTAATATCTAATTTGAAAGTTCATATATAAGGTAGCTGCAAAGTCTCCACTTGATCGTGTTACTTTTTTTCAAAACAACAACATTTTATCACATTATCTCTTGCATTAGAGACATCCAAATTCAATTTGTATTTATGAGTATCAAGAAAGATACTTCTTTTCTATGAATAGCCATAATTGATTTGATAGAAAGCAGTAAATAAAGATAATGCTGTAAAACATTTATACCACTGCTTTTATCCTATAGATGTTGTTTTCTAGTTTACACTTGTATAAAATCTGAGGCACATAAAAATTTGCAGATCCTTAAAAACTATTAATTAAAAATAATATAATGCTATTTCACAAGCAATATGATTTTTTCTAGAATTTGAAGCAATTGGGATTTGCTTTTGCACACCAATAGTGACATTGAAATATTACTATATCCATAATAAAATATCAGGATATTCAGTGTATTTTACCTGATATCAAACAAAGGTCTAGAGTCACAAAGAAGTTCTGATAGTCCCCACCTCCGAATGTTCTATGGTTTTTATTATGGTACACATTGTTAAAATGGATTGGCAATCCTACCAAATGTGGTCATTAATATCTTCTACAAACATTTTAATCAAAATGTGTAAAACCTTGTCTTAGATTGTCGACTTTACATAATAAAGATGTTGTATATCCATAAACAATTATTCATTCTTCTACAGAGACATTTGTTGTTTCACAAATTGCCTGTCAATGATGTGACAGCTTGGCCAAATATTTGGGTTGGATAGGTCTATAGTATTGAGGGAACCCTTTTATGATATGCCCAGATATTAAAGAGCCACTCCGTGAGTTGTTGGAGTCATATATGCAAAACTTAATCAATGGTGTCATGTGATCACGAAGTATCGACTGTTACCAAAAAGAGACATTTTAAAGCTAATTTGTTTTGTACCATGACAATATGAAGGTAGAACGTCGCAATTATGATAGAAAACTGGTCAAATAGTCAAACGTAATTTTGGAGACTTATCAAAAACAGCCAGGAGGGCAGTTAGGAGTTGATAGTGTTTGTTAGGTTATATAATTAGTATCCATGTATATTGGACATGATATCTACACCTCTGTGCATTTATTAAGTCGTTCTAGATTGTCATGGGAAAACTAGTATTTGTCATATATATGTTTTTTTGGACATGAAAAGTTATGATGTTTTGATTTTATATCACCACATATGACCTTTAGGTTCGTATCATAGGTAAATAATATGTTATGAAAATGACAGAGTGGCTCTTTAAGACAGAATTCTGTAGAATATAAAGTATTACCATTTACTGATAGTCTTGTGTATAAAATTATCTAGAATTTGCTATCTTAATGTTTACATCGTTTTGCAGACATGAACCCTTCTTGCAAGATATACTTCTGGTTGACAGCCTTCATTTCAAAGTGTTTCTGGTTTAACATGTGTAGACAAATGTTACATCTGTCTGTGTAGACAAATATTACATCTGTCTGTGTAGACAAATATTACTTCTGTCTGTGTAGACAAGTGTTGCATGTATTTGTATTGAAATCAGCATCTGACTATGACTATTGTACTGTATATGTATACTACTACATGCAGTGTGTGTGTATTAGCAGGACCCACTGCATGACATGGCACACCACTACCCAGGCCGCCCTCTCCCTCAACCCCCTATCTCACTCACCGCTACTGGGCCTGATGATGGGTACTCCAGTGCAGATGTGAGTACATTCACCACTCTAACTGGCTAACATAGAAACAAGATAATTATGAGGTAACATGCTCTCATTATATTACCACAGTAATTTAGCCAGAAATTTGAAATCGCCCACCATGATAGTGTAGCCAGTACAATGCACTCACACAAACAGCACCACTGAGTCTTGTATAGGTACTCACTCAATGTTAGAATTATAACCAAACTTCACTACAACCAACTTTTTATCAAACTACAAAATTATTATATTCTCTTTGATGGTTCAAGGATGGTTTTGGTTTGATGTTACAAACCATTATCATTTTGCTGGATTTTTTGACAAGAAAGACTATATGATAAATATTTTTCTATTTGCCTATTTGTATATTGTGTGTTGCCAATTTGGAAGTAAAAATATTTGGTAGAGAAGCAGAGAAAGGCATTTGTAATAATTAATTTTAAACTTATGCTGGTAGATACTGAATGTATTTTGTATGATGCTGTTGCAGACTGATCCTATATGTGAGGCCAGCAGATATGAGCCAGTGACTAACATGGGCAAAGCTGGGAAGAACATGACATCGCGTAATGTAAGTGTTTCTTCTGAGACGGCACTACTGTTGTCGATGGAGGAGAACTGTGTAAGGGAGGAGCCTCGCAAGTGCCACCCCTACCAGGTGACACCACTAGAAGGAATCCATAGTGCAGCTTTACACACATCAAAACGACACAAGCGGAGTCCGGGTGTTTGGGCAGGCAGCTCTTTTAGATTAGAGGGGTGTGGGGAAGATGGGTCCGTGGATAGCTACCTGAGAGTGGGTAACTCCACAGACTGCACAGCTTCCAGTACCTCATGCAGCTCAGCTAGACCTCTGCTTGAGTTGGGCTCAGCATCCTGCACTCATAAACTGACACAGCCACCCTTAACCTTCAACCAGACTCAAGTGGGTTTTATGCTGATACCCCCAACTCTGTCAGATCCCCCTAACCCACCTTCCCCTCCTCCTGCTGTACAAGACAATCCCTCGCAGGAAATATCTCTCCACCAACCAAGTACTACTGTTTCATATACATCAGAGTCGGCTCTATGTGAACTTAGTGAAAATAACACTATGCACTATAGCAAGATCGACAGTGAGGGAAGTGAGACTCCCCCCTCAAATCCTGACTATGTCCTCCAGGAGCAGGTGCACTCCCCAGGGGTAAGCATGACCCCAAGCATGACAAGCACCCCACAAACAGGTCTTGTCAGACCTCTTAGTGAGTACATGAAGCATCTTCCATTGAGCTACTATGAGGAGCCCCACCCTGACCAACAAGTTGGACCCACCACAGAGCTCTGACTGTTTGCTGAACAGCAACTTTACCATTCTTTTATCGTTTAATACAGCTCTTGTAGTCACAGAATTGCTATGATCACTCTATTTATAGGATTTCTTATGTCTTTCTATATTTCTTTATCCTATATTTTTTTTATCAAAACATTATACCTTTGACTGTTAATGCAATATGCAGCCATCATTAAGTGCTACCAGTTTGTTGCCCATGCTGTCATTAGAAGAAAGTGACAACTAACTACAGTCAATCTCTAACGGTTAGTGAGTGAAAAGTATACTATTGGATATATGGCAATACACAATCATTGCCAATGATTATTATTATTAAAAGCATTGCAAGAAAATATCTTGACTGAAAGGCCCTATTGGTTCATGGCAAAGTGTGTCATTTGTCAATCTGTCCATGTGTATACCTTCGAGCAAAATAAATGAGACAACTTTACTTTCAAATATAAAAAAGTGTATACTTCATGATTTGCATAACATTTTCAGTTATATCTGGGTCTAGTGAAACAAGATGAAATCTGTACCCTGCACTTGATTTTGAGGAAGCCATGTTTATCTGTAGGTGAATTGGTAAATATGGTCATTGTCTTTTTGCAGTACAAAAGGAAATCCACTTCGTGCAATATTTTATTCAAGGAGCCCCTCACATACAAGCACACAGTCTTTCCAGGAATCAATGCAACCAATAATCAACAGGAGAGGCAAAAACCCTATGATTATTTGCGTAAGCATTCCCTCTGAGATAAAAATTGTGCCCCTTCTTCCCTTTCCATCTGAAAGTTTCTACAGGTAGAATTAAAGTTAGAGAAAAACTTAAGTCTTGAGTGGTAGCAAGAGTTATTTACCCTTGGCCTATAGGTGGCTGACTAATAATTCTTCCTGTAGCCATTGTTGAAACGTGTCTGCAGGTAGCAGATTTTAAACTTTGACTACAATCATCTCATGGACCCTTTTCAAGGATTTCTGGTTGTTGGTATTGAATTTGGTATTCGACAATCACATTCTTTGTTGTTTTTTTTTTGTAATTTGTGGGATTTTTTTTGTTAACTTGGGACTTAGTTTTATCCTTTTGGATTCCTTGCTCCTGTGGAGATAAGTTAAGCCTCCACCATATGGCCTCGCTCCTGATGCGTTTCAAACTACAAGTCTAGTGAAGTTATATCTTTTGGCCCTTTATGATTCTTATACTTTTGTTTCCTTAGTAATAATACAGACTTGAGCTTGAGAAAATTGAGCTTAGTAAATGTAAAAAGGATGTAGTCACAGGAACTCGATATCGTCAGTGAAACGTATGAAAAAAGTAGACGAAAAAACTACACCTCTCTATATAGTAGAGTAAAGGTGTATTACGTGAGCACAGCCATTTTGCTGATCTCGAATAGTTTTGAGTTTAGGTCGAAATATTTGCTAAGAGTTCGGTGACATTCGAAATAAAGCACCCGTACCTCTCAAATATATATTTCCACACAAAGCCAGGTTTATTTAACTATATATCTCCTTTGTGGGAACCTAAATAACACTCTGAACTTGCAATTTGACTGAAAAATGCTCTGGGGTGAACGTTGCCCCGCACTCACATTCTCCCAAGCGATGTGATAGGTCCGTTAACAAAGTCTGAAATTCGAGAAAACTTGGTCAATAATTTCTGTGAAATTTATATTGACTGCTTTTACTGCTAAAAAGCCATTTTAAAGACAACCTATGATCACATATTTATTGGAATATTTATTTTCTTTTTATCTTGATAAGATATGAAGTGCAATTCATGACTGGCAAATTAGATTTAATTTAGGATATTTTACTTTTTTTTTATCAACAAATTACAAGTTGCGTCTTTGCTTTACAAATTTTTTTAATCAAAACTGAGACGTCAACGCAGCGAAATATATCCCAATATATTATCAGATTAACCAAAGACCACACTACATTCTTAATTCTTAACACTTATGCTTCATAATTTATATAAAGACAAAATGAGAATAATTTTACGAATGGAAAACAGTCAGAAGTGAGGCCTTTTAAAAAAAGAATTTGTCATTCCGTTTGTGTTCTAGAATCATGATTTTTGTTATAAAGTTACTTGACATTCAGGAAAGTATGAAAGTGCTCTTTATTTTTGTGTGCAAAAATATGTGTTGACAGCTGAGCACTATAACCAAGGTTTTAGAGGAAGAAAACTTGCAGTAAGTGTGTTTCCTCTCATTTTTGCGTGAATATTGGGTCATCGTCTCAATCTAAATTCCTGTCCATCAGCAAATTCATGGTTGACCCGAAATGTTTGATTGCAGGTACTATAAATAACTCCTCTCAAGGGACCCATCACATCGCTCGGGAGATCGCGAGTGCGGGACAACGTTCACCCCAGAGCATTTTTCAGTCAAATTGAGAGTTCGGATCGTTATTAAAGTTCCCACAAGGGTGACATATAGTTGAAACAAGCCTTGCTTTGTGTGGAAATATATATTTAAGAGGTACGGGTGCTTCATTTTGAATGTCACTGAATTCTTAGCAAATATTTCGACCTAAACTCAAAACTATTTGAGATCAGCAAAATGGCTGCACTTACTCCTTTACTCTACTATATAGAGAGGTGTAGTCTTTTCATCTACTTTTTTCATACGTTTTACTGACGATATGGAGTTCCTGAAGATGTACTATACCCATCTTGAGTAGGATGAATGTAGTTCCCATGATTTTACAGGCTTCTAAAAAAATCAAACAAAATATTTTTAATTATCAAAGATTAGATTTTACTCTTTCAACACTTAGGGCTTAAAGCAAATTTGTCTGCATGTTTATTTATTAAAAAGCCTTATGAGCTAAAGAAGCAATGGCTTTTTCTCTTTACGTATGCATGAAAGTAGTTTATTGTTGTATGCATCAAACCGTGAATAGGTAGAATCTCTTAACAAGCAATGGAGAATTCTTGGCAGGAATTAAAAGAAAAACAATATGATGTGTGCACAAATGTTTACACCAAGCCAGCTCCTGGTCCATCTTCTTATATTTTAGTTTATTGTATAATTGTATCAACTATTTACATATGACATCTTCTACATTATGTCAACATTGTTGGAGATGCCGGTTCCCTCGATGCTACAAGCACCTGTCCCAAGCTCAAGCTCTTTCACGTGCTTGTCTCCACACACTAATGTACAAACCTTATTTTTTATTATCCCCAACAACAACAAAGTTGCGGGAGGTATTAAAATAGGCTCTGTCAGTCCGTTACACATTGTGTCTGACTCCTAACTTTGTAACTAATCAAGCATTTTCATTCAAATTCATCATGGATACTCAGAATAATGAAATGATGTGTCATCATTAACTATTTTGAAAAAATACTCCAAACATTTTTAGTTTTGGAGGAAAAAGTTATTATTTTGTAAGAAATGTTAACAAGTCCTGTCATGCTCATAACTTCTAAACAAAACATCTAATTTTGATCCAATTTAGTTTGAACATGCATAATGCATGCATTAAGGAGAGTCATGATTAACAATTTTGAAAATATTTTTGTAAAATTTGGCATTTTTGAGTAAAAAGTTAATAAAAAAATAGAAAAATTGTAGTGAAATCATAAATTGTTCTTGAAAATAAGGCCAGTTGTCAATCGGGATTAGAATGTGTATTATATGACAAGCATGATTTGAAAATACTTCCTTTAAATATTGTGAGTTTGTCAAAATTTGTTGATTTCATTTAGTTTTTGATGGAATAGTTTCCACCTTTTATTCTTTAAAACATTGCAAATGAAATTCTGTAAAATAATATTGATTTTAGTTGTCATAAGAAAATTTTTAATTGATGAAGTATATACTACTTAAAAATTTTGTGTCAGTTGTGGGGGATATAGCTCGACTGCTTGGTCTTCCTTTTTTACATGTTATTTTATATCAATTCTAACAATTCAATTCTTGCCTGAAAATTTATATTTTTGTAAATATATATTATTGGTCATATTCCAGGTATTGTTTTAAATATGCCAGAACATAAATTTATTTTCAGAAAATGACATCTTTATTTTGTCTTTATTTGTTTACTTGTACTTTGGTTATGTACATATGTATGTATATATGGTTTTATTGTTCATTTGCATTGTACTTTCTTGTTGCAAAAGAAAGGTTCAATTTGTAATGACTTTATATAACCATTGTATTGGTGTTCAACATTTCTACCATTTTAT
Organism: Phorcus lineatus; assembly: GCA_921293015.1. Lineage (NCBI taxonomy): Eukaryota > Metazoa > Mollusca > Gastropoda > Trochida > Trochidae > Phorcus > Phorcus lineatus. The sequence continues at coordinate 31,748,167 of OV121083.1, read as the reverse complement.
AATTCGAAATAGATAGAACATGTAATTTTCAGAAATTAGAGAAATACCAAAATTCATATAAAACTATGCTGAGAAAAATTTGAAATATTGAGTTGACAATATGTTGAGTTCATTTGATTAAAATGGTTTAACTCCTTCATTGTAAAAGCAGTGACTAATCCATTGTTTATATACCCACTGGTGGGTAGTCAGCACGTTCGGCTTCAGATCAAGAGGTTTGGGGTTCCAATCCCCCCAGGGGCTCGGCAACTTTGTCTGCAGTAGGGAACTGTTACGCTTACACACAGTAAGGTTTGGGTGCAATGCTACATTGAATTTCAGTGCAGTACCACCCATGGTTCGCTAATTCCAGCCAAATTTTCTCTCTTCATTGTATATCTCCAACAGTTTTAGGGAGAATCTCTTGATAATTATTCATATAACTTATTAGTTTTAATGCCTTAATGCCTTTCAAGTCACTAGCACAACCAATATTTTGTAAATATATTATAAGGAACAGATAATCCATGATCCTTTTATTGCTAATGACCCACACTTAGTTAATCAATTGGAAAAAATCTAAGTATTCTAAGCAACTGGAAGTTAGGGATTCTAACTCATAGATTCGGTGGGCCTCTGAACCGTAATAAAGGGGGAAAAAGGCCTAGAAAGCTAATATCTTGTGTACAGACTCCTAAGCTGATGAGGCTTATAATAAATGGATTTGGTGATCCTGTGGCAGCTACAGAGCCAATGGCTTTTTTTCATTATTGTCCCCCGCCGCACCGCGGAACAGGGGACTATGAATTCAGCGGTGTCTGTCCGTCCTCCGGTGTTTTGTTAACGCGATAACTCATGAAGCTTAGCACCTAGCGTGTTCATATTTGGTGACAGCTTTCAATGGAGGAAGACCCAGACGCCAGTCGATATTGGTAACCTTGACGTCATTTTCAAGGTCACCACATCACTTTGACCACTTTGTTATACATTGTTAACATGATATCTCCTAAAACTTAGCACCTAGAGTGTTCATATTTGGTGACAGCCTTCAATGGCGTAAGATCCAGACGCCATTCGATATTGGTAACCTTGATGTCATTTTCAAGGTCACCACATCACTTGACCACTTTGTTATACATTGTTAACGTGATATCTCCTAAAACTTAGCACCTAAAGTGTTCATATTTGGTGACAGTCTTCAATGGAGGAAGACTCAGACGCCAGATGACATTGGTGACCTTGACCTCATTTTCAAGGTCACCACGACAGTTTGACCACTGTGTAATACCTTGTTAACGCAATATCTCATAAAGCTTAGCACTTAAAATGTTTATATTTGACGACAGCCTACAACGGCGGATGGCTCAGGCAACAGTGGACATTGGTGACCTTGACCTCATTTACAAGTTCACCACGACATTGTCATCACTTTGTAATACATTGTTAACACGATATCTCGTAAAGCTTAGCACCTAGAGTGTTCATATTTGGTGATAGCCTTCAATGGAGATAGACTCAGATGCCAGTCGACCCTTTGACCACTTTGTAATACATTGTTAACGTAAAGTTTAGCCCCTAAATATTTCATAACAGCGGGGGACATTGCCATGTTAGTGGCAAAACACATTTTGATAATGAAAATGAGGCTGAGAAAGCAAAGAGCGCTATCAATATAGCGTTGTATCATTGTTGTCCACAGCATCGCTGCAGTGCACTAACAATTCAAATATGTTTACATATGGAAAAAACACAAGTTCCCAAAAGATAATAAACAGAATCCAGTAGATAAAAAAATCAAATACTTTCAAGTGTTTCATCTTATTTCAATAGAAAAAAGAGACAGTGTGACAACAGCTTACCGTAACCCTATGACCTTAGGTGGCTTAAGGTAACTGACTGATTTTTAAAAAATTCCAAATTTAAAATTCAAAATTGTTTGAACATTAACTGAAAACTAAAGAGGAACCATAGACCTGTGGCCTGAGGTTAGGATATTTTTTACCTAATTCAGACTTACTTCCTGCAACACAAGTATGGGGTCCACCCTCAAATCTTCATGTGACTTTTGTCTTTTGAGGATTATGTAACAAAGTCTTGAACGTCAAACAATACAAATCCTAATGATCTACATAGCTCTTGGCTCTAGTTTTTTTTAATTGTTAGCTTGCCTGTACAGGTTGTGACTTTTGAGACAGACCTTCAAAACCTTTGTTGAAATTGACAGTCTAACAGACATATGCTTTTAAGCTAGAACAAAGAAGCACACACCCAGGCAGACAGATGGACAGTCAGAGACAAAAATGTATTGGTTGTGAAGTGTTTGTTGTACTAGCATATTCAACAAGCCTCCTGTATAATGTGGTTGTGAACTGTAGGTCTGGTGTTTGTAGTAGCAGTATCAATGATCATTTTATAAGTCAATTGTTGAATAAAAGTCTGTCAAGTTTTTTGTGTTTGATTTTCTTGAACTTCTAAAAGTGAAAGAACACCATTGAAGACACCAGTAAAAGAACAGACATAACCCTTTGTGTGGTCTGTCTGTATGGATGCCAGCAATAACATAACCCTTTGTGTGTTCTGTCTGTATGGATGCCAGCAATAACATAACCATTGTGTGGTCTGTCTGTATGGATGCCAGCAATAACATAACCATTGTGTGGTCTGTCTGTATTGATGCCAGCAATAACATAACCCTTTGTGTGGTCTGTCTGTATAGATGCCGGCAATAACATAACCCTTTGGGTCTTCTCTCTGTAAACACCAAATCCAATGGGTTTCCTCTCCAATTAAGGCAAGTAATCTTTCCATATTGAGACCAATAATAAAAATGTGATCTTTATATACATTTGGTGGTGTTTTAACACGTGTTAATCAACCTTGTACGTTTGCTCATTTGCATGCACACTTGTAGTATATGCATCGAGGTGTACAGTTTGTAATTGAATGCATGCATGCATCTTTGCTAATGGGGTAATCTTTTTTTTTTTACTTTCCACATACTGTAATGAATACGTATTGAAAATCATAAGTGAGTTTGACTCAGATCATTTCTCAATTTGTGGTGATTGGAATCTTGTTCAAACCCCCCAAATCGACCTTTTCAACTACAAGCATGTAAATAACTCAAAAGCAAGAGATGTAATACTTCCATTTATTGAGGAATATAATGCTATCGATCCCTGGCGTTATTTAAATCCAGGGATTAAACGTTATACCTGAAGACAAAGAAAACCATTAAAACAATCTATATTAGATTTTTTCATACTGTCTAGAGATTTAGCCATCTTAAACTGTTGAAAATGCAAATACTGAATCGGCTTATAAATCAGACCACTCAATAACATGGGTAAACTTGAAATTAAAAGACATTGAAAGAGGAAAAGAATTTTGGAAATTTAATAACTCCCTTCTTTATGAAAAATGTTATGTATCAGAGTTAAAATCGTTAATTAATGCAACAAAAGAGCAATATCTAACAGGAACAGATCCTCAAGTCAAAGTGATATTCAGCTGAAGCCTCATTAACGTTTAGTTCCATTTGCTGATATCGCCTTTAAAATGAGACACAATTGTCATTTTATAACATAGATGTATCTATTTCTGTCAAAATGTACCATCCATAACCATGTATTTCTTTTCCAAGACTGTGTAAAAATTGATGTCTGATTTCATGTACATGTACCACACACACAAACAAACACGCACAAAAATAAAAGTAAAACACACAACTCAAGCTATCTTATCCTGAGGGTTTCTTTTACAGGCTGTAGGTCTCTCAAGTCATCAAAAGATTGTTTCCAGATTGTGTCTTGGTTTCTGTGAATTGGAATGGAGGTGCTTGTAATGTCTGATGGTAGCGTTTTACTCAAAGGAAGACCAGACGTCCATATTTTATTCCAATTTGTGGATATTAAATAAGACAGAGAGAAAATAACGGGGGTAGCCATCTGATTGATAAGCCAAAGTGCCCAAAAAATCTGAAAACTGATTGATTGATCGGGGAATGTTGGGTTGTAAATTTCGGGGTTATTTCCTGTGCAAACTTCATGTGGACACGGATCTCTGCGGGATCATAACTGAGTGACAAGTAACAACCCAATATAAGACTAGGTAATGAATGATTGATTTGATTCCAATGAGATTGATATATTATTAAACTGTAGAGATATTCCCTGTACATCAGTCCAACGTCTCCAGTCCACTGCAGCATTTTAAGTCCATTTAAGTTAATATCGGAATCCATGGTGGAAGACCAGCTTGGCTAAATAATAATCAAAGTTCGCAAGAACTAGACTAATGAAACAGAACAAAATATTATAATTATTTATTAAAACTAAGTTGTGTAAACATTAGATCCATCTTGCTCCTGCATTGCCTCCAATAGACATGATAAAGTGTAGATACCCTCCAATAGTTTTCAACTAATGTCCAACCTCCAATTGATTATTCAAGGGTTGCCAATGTTTTGTGGTAAATACATTGAATAAGTAAAAGAAGAGACAATAATGTTTTACGTGAAAGCAAAATAAGATTTTTGAATGAATTTGATGGGTTTTGGCACTTAGATAACATAATTATGGCATTGGGTAAAGACCTCCAATAGTTGAAAGTGACTTAGTTTTAAGTCAGATATGGTCCTCAAAGTCTCCATTAGTTTGGCACGCGGGCTCGTCCGTGGCCTAACGGCCTTAGACGAGTCCCTTGTGCCAAACTAATGGAGACTATTTGGGACCATATCCTACACATATATGAAAAAACGCTTGATGTTTTACGCTTAAGCTGTTATATCGAATAGCTTGCTCTTGCAGTGATTCTAAGATTTTTAGATTTTCATTACAGATAGTTTTTCTGGCTCCAAAGATTGCAACTATAGGTTAATTTTTTTATTATATGTACAAAAAAGTACAGATCGTGGTTGGTGTATTTTTCCATTAACACTGAAAAGATGTACAGGAGTGAAGTCAATCATAATAAAACATGCATGTACATATAAATATGATATAGTCCCCTGAAAAAAAATGGCCAGAAAATATGTTGTGGAAGCATTGCCACAACAAGAATTTTACCATTGCCGCAATGTATCCGCAAGTACTTCCAGACCATCTCGGAAACGTTTAGGAAGAATTGTCAGAAAAACCTTCAGGCCATCTTAAACTTTGTGGAGATGGTTCAGAACCATTGCCAGAAAGCCATAAAACCTTCTCAAACCCTCATAAATTTACTTGTGGAGATGTTTCGGAAACAATGCCAGAAAGCAATAAAGCCTTCTCAAGCCCTCATAAATTTATTTGTGGACATGGTGCGGAAGCATTGCCAGAAAGCCATAAAAACTTCTCAAGCCCTAATAAACTTTATTTGTGGAGATGTTGCGAAAACAATGCCGCAAACTTGTGGAGGTGCTTCTGAAGCATTGCCAGAAAGCAATAAAACCTTCTCAAGCCCTTGTAAACGATATATGTTGAAATGCTTCGGAAGCATTGCCAGAAAGCCATAAAAGCATACAACCATTACAACAATAAACAGCCACCTCACATCCATTTCCTTAAAAAATGTATCACCATAATGAAGTTACATCTACTCTCATGTATACTTTTCGTCTTTTAATTTTCAAACACAAAAAAATACAACAAAACATGTATCTGTATTAGAATATTTTTAATAAACATTTAAATATTAAAAACTCTGTAATACAAACTACTACATGAAACACATCTCAAATCATAACAATATTTTATGTACAAACCAGTGTTCTAAAATCATCCAATCTGATAATGCACAATGTTGATAAGATAAATCAGGCACAAATCGGGTGCAGTGTTTTTTTGTAGACATGGCAGGTTTGCAGACAAACGTTTTTGGGTCCGTAGGCAGATTGATCGTGGATTCATCACTATTGTAGAATGTGCAATAAAATTATCATTTACAGGCATTGAATATGACTGATGATATGTTATCCTTTTATATTTAGTCGTAGCAAAATTATTCAGCATTGACAGGCAGATCATCAGTGATACAATCACTTAAATAAATAAAGGCCAATGAGATATTGTCTTGAAATAATATAAAATCATACATCTGATGTTGCAAAATTATCTCTTTTAATCTGTATATGAACCCACCTTTCGATCTGTTTAAGAATTAACAGTGTCTACCAATCCATCCACCGTTATTTTTTCACAAAATGTTATCATATTTTATGAAAAATATTTTGTAGTGTTTGATCTTTACTTCAAGACTAATTCACTGCACATGCTGCTTAAGAATACATGGAGATGAAGAATTCTTCCTTGTTCCACCTCTCCTTTTCTTGTTCAAATCTTCCCTCTTAAACGTCAAGTAAATCAGTTGTGAAAGCAGGTTTTGAGAAATAAAGGGGTGTAGGTGCTGAGGGATGAATAATGGAAAATCTGGAGGCAAAGGATGGAGAGAATAACTAGAATCAATATATATGTGAAATACGTAAAAGGAGATATGAAGACAGTCATTTTTTACTAAATGCTTTAGTACAAGGGTGTATTTTAGGTAACTTTATCAAATTCAGGGCATAATGAGAATAAGGTAGAAACATATTTACAGATTGCATGTTCAGTGGATTGATGCAAGAACAATGATATGAAAACAAACAATGACTAACAAGATCGTGAATGTTTTTATCAAAGAATTTTTTTAAAAGATTTAACTTTGATAGAATAAATATACAGGTACATTATCAGTACTACAAAATAAATGCATCAAACAGTCATCATGTAAAACTTTTTGTGTAGATTTATCACATTTCAGAATTTCAAAAACGAAAACTTCACATTCTTTCAAATTTGCTTTATTTTTTCTGTCAAGAGATTTCAAGTACCTGTAATATTTCATACTTTGATTTTGCATTGAATTGAAACAAGGGAAAGCTAAGAAAGTTTGCTCACTCACCTTATACTTACTAAAAGCCAATCCTTGACACAGTCTTGTGAGAAACGTAAGTTGTAACCTGCTTCGAAGTTTCATCCAAGATGGTGGCCTAACAGTGTCCCTGCCCCTTACTTACGTAGAGAGTTTTACGAGCGCTTTCCCTGCTCCTCTCTTTTTTACCCTTAATTAGACAGTATCCTCTGATGTGGGCAAACTCTCTGTGGCCTCTGATTTGCTGTCTGAAGGGACTGACTGATCAGAATTTAGCCTCAGTCATAGACCCTATCTCTATCACCTTTTCATATATTTCAGTACTGTAAGGTAAGCTTATACACTGTTCTATTAAAGCAACACTGGACCATAAGGTGAAAAATGTGAAGGTGGATTTTTATTTCTGAAGATAATCACATACAAATCATTTTATAAGCTTTTAAAGACAGGGTACCACAATATGTCATTGTTGTCTTTCTTGTATCCTGGTGTGATATTTTGTCAAAAATTACTTTTTAATTCAATCATTTACTGGATAAGTGAAACTTTAAACACGTACTGTTTTAATAACATGTATTCACAATTGTATTTTTAAAATTATTATATTACTTTGTTATCTCTCCTGAATGAATAATGACAATTTAAATCTACTTTCCATTTTTATTCTTAATTTGAATTTTCATGTCTTTTAACTGAAATTTTAACATAAGCAGACTGAGAATCATTAAGCAGACAGACAGACAGACAGATATTTTATTTCAGTCTCACCTCACATAAATACAGTAAAAAGTATATACATATAAAATCGAACATTAAAGTGAGCCACCCTTTAAGGGTTATGAGAGACTATTGTAAAATTGTATAATGTATAAAATAGGCTAAGACATATGTAAACTATATACAGAGAGTAATATATAAAATCTATCCATATAAAATATGTTTTCTTCTTTGTAAGATACTAAAGCAGGTTTTGGCGGTAAAATATACAGGGTGTTTAAAAAGTAAAACTAATTTATCAATATCACTAAGATCTAAGAAGTTGGGATAGCTAAAACAGACATTTTCATATAAAAATCTCACGCAGATCATCATACACAGGGCAATGTAAAAGTACATGTCTTTCATCCTCAACACTCTCACTACACTGAAAACACACTCTTTCATTCACATTTTTATTCGTATATCTGCCGGTTTCCAAATGCAGAGGAGCAGTACCTGATCTGAATTTGGAGAGGGCAGAGCGGTATGAACGGGGCATACTCATACTTACGTATCTTTCACAGCCATATACATCCTTAAACATTCGGTACGTTCGTAATTTATTACCTCCCGTTCTACCGCTTGGCTTATTCAATAAATCAGTCCAATTACTAACATACTTCTTCATACAGATATCTTGCACACGCTCACATATACGTTTAGTACTGACACCAGCTTCCACAATCAGGTTCCATTCTTTCATTTTAGCTTTCACTCTAAAATTCCAATTTTTCGCACGTCCACTCGCACATCTTTCTGACCACATAAAAACATGCTTATTAAGTCTAAAAGGCATCTTTATAAAACGGCAGTATTGTCTAAAAATACACACCCATTGTCTGACAATTGGAGGAATCCAACCCATGTCTCCATTTACAGCAACATTTGGAAAAATCTCAAAGCACGGTGGTGGACAGCATTTACAACAGAAACCTCCCGATGACCCCAGATAGATGCCCCATAGCTTAAAACTGACCACACCATAGTATCGTATAGTTTCGAGTAAGTAGTGGATTCCATTCCTCCAAGTGCCTTATATTTACAAATGAGAAGGCCTAGAGCTCTATTAGCAGACTTAGCTGCTGCCTTAGCCATTGCATTATAATCAAGATGTTCTGTGAGCAATAGGCCTAAATAATTGTAACTATCAACAATTTCTAAAATAGAATTACCAACAGTAAAAACAGCACTCGTTATCTGTGTGCTAACATGTCTGAAATGTACAATCTTGGATTTATCATTATTTATATTTATACCATTATTCACACACCAATCATTTAAAATACATAACAATTTGTTTAAATCCTCTGATGATTCTGCAAGTAGAATAAGATCATCAGCATATGCTAAGGCTGCAATAGTGGTACCATCAACACAAATACCGATACCACTATCTTCTAACTGGCTGAGTAAATCATTAATAAAGAAATTGAATAACAATGGTGAAAGTAAGCAGCCTTGCTTTAAGCCTTGATTAACATTAAACCATGATGTTAACATACCATTAACACGAACACTACACTTAACATTGTCATACAGTGATTGTAGAGCTAAAAACATCTTTCCTTTTACACCAATGTCATTAACTTTCTCCCACAACACACCTCTATCAATACAGTCATACGCCTTCTTAAAATCAATAAAAGCAGCAAATGTATCTTTATTTTTACATTTTCTATTTTCAATAAAAGAACAAACAGAGTGAATATGATCAGTGGTGGATCTCTTCTTCCGGAAACCATTTTGTATATCACATAAAACACCAGTAGCTTCAGCCCATGACTGTAAACGGTTATTCAAAACATTGCAATACAGTTTGTACATAGAGTTGGTGAGGGTTAAACCCCGATATGACATGGGATCCATAGGATATAAAGTTACACATTTGGGAATAGGATTAATAATGCCTTTAGCCCAAGTAATGGGGATTTTCCCTGTATTAAAACATACATTAAAAACATGAAGTAATGTCTCAATAACATTTGGAGACTTAAGACATTCAATAGGTATACCATCAACACCGGGTGCTTTGTTGTTGTGGCTTCTATCAGCAGCAGCAGTAACCTCAAACAGAGTAATTTTTGCGTCAAAAAGCACATGCATATCGTCAGAGTCATCATTATCACACCTTGCTGGGGTACTTCGCACATCATTATTCCCATTCAACAATTCACAGTAGGCGTTCTTCCACTTTTCTAAAACATCTACACAATTTTCAGACACACTTCCATCTTCCATATACACTTTCATAGGAATCTGCTTTCGCCTTTCACCCTCTACACCAATCTTACCAATCTTCTTCCAGAACTCTCCATCATTATTATCACACATATCATCTAAACGTTTACTCTCCTCTCTTACATATGCTCGTTTCGCCGCCTGCACGCCTTTATCAAACAATTTACGCTTGCTCACAAAACAATGCTTTAAAAACACTCGCTCATTACCCCGCCTCTTACACTTACACCACTTTCTCTCTGCCACACACATATCATTCCACAACACACGCAAATCATCATTCCACCAAGGCTTTCTCACTCGACGCTTTTTATTACTCTTACCACCAAATACAACAAAAGTGCGTGATTTTAATTTGTTATGCATTTCTCTCTGTACCAGGTTCGCCAGTCTATCTGCACACTGGTCTAACTCACCACCCGACTCCTCCAGCTGTAGTATAATAGCATTTAATTCATCTTTACATTCATTTGATTCTAAAAAGTCATTTGGTATATATGATGTATCACAACGTGTTGCATATACAGTCTCCTGATGGCTCACTGTAAGAGAGTCCACATGTACACTGTCACAGGACACTACCCACTGTAGCAGGGAGTGATCAAGCTTACCCAGCAAGTCAGAGTCAACGTTCTCTGCCCCGATATCGCCAATCAGAGCTGAAGGTCTAAAGACCTGAAAACTGCCGAAGTCACTCAATGCCTCGTACGGAACCAGGCAGTAGTCTATGACAGAAGCACCTCTTGTAGATATATAAGTAAAGTCATTCACTGACTTATTCCTTCCGTTCAAAATACAAAAATTAGCGTCTATAAGGAAATCTATAAGTCGTTTACCATGAGCGTTACTGACATAGTCTGTAACCTGTCTCTCAGGGATCACATCAATACCTTCAATATAGTCACACATGTCTGAGACTCTACTGTTCAGGTCACCACAAATGTATAACACAGTACCACGTGACTGGTACTCTAAGATCTGTGACAACAAAGTGTCAAAAAAATCGGAAGCACAAATGTTTCTCGTAGAATTATCAGGTGGTAAGTAACATACAGCCAAGTAAAACTTGGAATCTAACTTGTCTGTTAACTGCAGCCATGTAATTTCTAGTAAGCAGGTGTGTAATTTCTAGTAAGTAGTGTTATTTAATTATACCAGGTGTTGGGCAGTCTCAACTGACACACTAGCATTAAGTGTTGTGCAAACATCATGTCTGTGTATGCATTGTCAGAGTTGGCACCTGTCCCTCATAAAGTTAATAACCTTGATGTCACAGAAATCAAAGGAAATAGTAAGACTGTTGGTTAAACACAAGATTTTTTGCTCGCATTATCTCTCTGAAACCTGGACAAAACAAAAAGCTTTTTTTTCTAGCAACAATTGTATAGAAGCTTTAAAACTTTTGAGAGGTTTGTTGTTATTATAACAATTTCAATATATTTCTTTAATCATCAATGTGTTATTTCATAGAAGAATCTTCCCTCATATTTCTAAATCATAAAACATAAAATGACCTCTTTTCTTCCAAACAAATCAAAATGGATTGTAAGTGTATAAAGTCTACTGGATGTTATTTTCTCATATTTTATAAATATTTCACACCAGGTTAACATTATAAGAACAACTGAACTGACTTTAATTTACATATGTATTTACAAATTCTACTTGTTTGAAAAAAGAGGAATACTCCATTTCCGAAACTTTACTTAAGGAAATATTATTTTCTACAGGTTTAAGAGGTAGAGTTAATAAGTGACTTGTTAAGACTATGAATCAGGTATAATGATAAACATATTTGGCACTTATAAAGAAGTAAATATGTAAAGAAATCAGAGTTAAAGTGATGTTTAATAAATTGACCATGGCATGTAATTTTTTGTTGTATCTCAGAGAGGTATTCAAATAAACTTACAATTATTTGCACAAGCTGATTAATTTTTAAAATATAAATATATTGTATGCTTTATGCTTTTGGACAATGCATTACTTGGTAAACTTACTAGATTCCCTTCCAATGCATCTTAACCTTTCATTCCCATTTCTCCCTCAAAGGAAAGTTGCACTTTTGAATTAATTATCTTGAGCAAATTGAGCAGAAAAGGGACTGGGTCGTTGATACTTTGCTGCAACACCTTTTGAAATATTGTATTGCTTTGCAGTCAAAAGATACCCTTCCAAAGAGATGTCCACTGGTTAAATTATCTTTGGCAATGTTGCGGAAGGGTCTCCACAAGAAGGACTGGGTTGCTAATACATTGCCGCAACACCTTTTTAAATATTATATTGCTTTACAGCCTGAAGGACCATTGCCACAAACCCTTCCTCTAGTGGCAATGGTAAAATTTTGCTCAAAACTCTTGAAAAGTTGGTGCGGAAGTGGTGCGGAGATGTTGCGGCAATGTTTTCGCAACATCTTTTTAGGATTTTTTTTAATAGGGGGTAATACTTATAGCAATATAGTAAAATACGTAAAGGAAGTATGGAAAAGTATGTATATTCCCTGAAATTTCCAGGGAAAACCCAAGAAGTTTTATACATGCTGAATGCTCAAAAAAGAGAGACCAACGCTTTTGATAGTTGTTTTCTTTATTGAATTCCAACCTCAACAACCTTCCATACATCGAATAACTGGACACACTTGTTTCAACTTTGTATTACCAAAACAATCAAGTATCTCACATATTCCCCATACACAAGTTCTCTGTTCTCAGAGCGTTGACGTCTAAACGTGCAGCAGAAGTAGCATTCCAGTTGTTGGGACATAATTTTATGCTTGGCGCTCCATCTATTCTCCAAAGTGATAATGGATCAGAATTCACTGCTCAGATTATTTATCAGATATTGTTGAACTAAGACAGCAAGCCTAGACATCCATAGTCTCAAGGTTCTGAAGAGAGCCAACTGTGATGTTAAGGATATGAATGCACAACTGAATGGACTGTTTGTTTGAAGTTTGTCCAGTTTAAGAAAAACTCCAGTTACCATAGTGGTATCAAGAGAACTCCCTTTGCTGCTCTCCCCGGTTCTGATGCAAAGGTTGGTCTTTCAACATCCAGTCTTCCAGCTGAAATCATATCAAGACTCCAAACTGAAGAAGATTTGCTTAGCATCATCTCCCCAACTCAAGCATCAGAACAAGACACAGAACCATCACGACCTCCAGATGTGATTGAAACTCGTCAAGAAGAAATTCAGACCAAGAGAAAGCGAGCTGCAGTATCCCAGTTGCAACAAGCTGAGAAGATGATGAAGAGAAGTAAAGTTGTACTGTCAGAAGTGAACGTGGGTGACAATGTAACCATCACAATTCCAGCTGTAGACAGAGGTAGAGCTGACATTAGTGACACTGACATTTACACAAAGTGAAAGCTAGAATGAGTGGAAAGTATTCCTGCAACCAGTTTGATGTGTGCGCCACATCCTTGTACAGTCTGGCTGAAATGTCCACTGACTGCACTGTGTCGCTGAGATCAGCTGTTCAGTCCGAATCAATATGCAATGTTCAGGGATTTTCCAAGTCTAACTGTCCTGGTACAAAAAGATGTCAGATAAATAAATGCAAGTGCTACAAGTTTGGTCTCACCCTCACACTGTAAAAACAAACATAAGTCTAAAAATCATAGATACATGAATATGCATTTTGGTACAATTTTTACCCTTTGTATGTGTAAATAGTTTTAACAACTGTGTCCAGTATCTCATGTATGATAGTTTGTCAAAAGTTGGAATGTATTACATAAAGACCTTTCATTCATTACATGCATATGCATTTATAAGATTGTTTTACCCTGTGTAGGTAATAAAAATGCAGTAATGAAAGGTTGTTGAGTTTGAAATGGAATAAAGAAAACAACTATCAAAGGCATTGATCTCTCATTTTTAAGCATTCAGGGCATATGAATAATACTTGTTAGTTTTTTTCAGGGAATATGTATAATCCCTGGAAATTTCAGGGAATATACATAATCACTGAGTGAATCAGGGAATATACATGTTCCCTGATTATACATATTAACATATACATATATATGTATTATACATATATGTGTATATAAAGTCTTCATATTGATATCTACACGCACATTCAACGAAAATCGATATAATCGAAAAGTGCTCAACATTTGAGAAATGGAGCTAGGTAAAATGTATCGTCTAAAATCAGTTTTTACAGGTCATGTTGTATCACTACAGTATTGTTTCATGCGGGCTGCAATTGTCAGATGATAGCTTATTTTGTGTTGTGGCCACTTTTGTTACGTGTGCACTTCTTGGCTGGGACAATTGCCACCCGGCCAATTGCCACCGGCCAATTACCACCCAGACAATTCCCACCTAGGACAATTACCACCTAGGATAATTCCCAACCAGGCCAATTCCCACGGGTCTAGGACAAATGCCACCCGGACAAATGCCACCCGGACATAACCGACCCGGACAATTGCCACCAGGACAAATGCCACCTAGGACAAATGCCACCCAGACAAAAGCCACCTAGGACAAATGCCACCCAATATTTTTAAAAATAACAAAAAACGATATTTGACTCATGATATATATGTATATTCTGTAAAAACAAGTGATCATGTTCTTGTTTTCAGCACTATAATGTATTCAGCACTACATTTGACATTACCACTAGGCAAATCATTGCATTTCACGCATACACATGTGTATGTCAGTTCACTGTTAGTTCAAAGTCGGATGTTGTGTGCAACACTCCTCAGGTAGTCAATTTGTTGTCTGTTCCTGAAGTCTGCCACGATGGTCTGCAGACGCTGCTGGCAATCCCTGTACTGTTTCCTGTGTCGGGCAACGTTCTGGCCGGCATACATCTGCGTGATGACCTGGTCGTTCAGGGCTTGTTCCTTCCTCAGAACCTCAAGGAAGCGCCAGATGCTGGGATGACAAACAGCCATGCTGGTCAGAAATCTCCGGTGCCATCCCTCAAGATTGTTGTTTGTCCTAGGCAGGTCTGTCAGTGTCCTCTGATGCTGGTTCCAGCTCGAGATGGCAAACATCGGGGGTCGTCATCCACGGTAATGCAACCACCCAATGTAATTGTCCTCAAAGTAGTCAACAACTGTCTGCAGGGAATCAGGTAGAGTTTCGGCCAGCGTCGGCCAGAATTCTGGATGCGGCGGTAAATGTTCTGGCTGAGGTTTATTAGAAACAACCCTTCACTTCTACTCCAGGGTACACAGCAACAGCAGCATTCCAGATGGCTCTCTCGTAGTCCAGCATCACAGTCTCTGGGGTGCTGTCTCTCAGCTCCTTCACCTTGGCAAACACTTCCCTGTAGGTCGCTTCCTGCTTGTTGGGCATCAAGGCGTAGACGCAGGGGATCACGGCATCGTTCGTCCAACAGTGGATGGTGAACAGCTGATAGTACAGCTGAAGGACTGTCTTGAAGGTGCCGTCAGCAAACCAGTGGGGAGAACGGGCGAGCAGGTCAAGGTTTCTTGTTGTTGAGAAGATGAGAATCCGGTTGGGGTTCTCCACTCCTCCGTCGTACTGCAAGAACTGCTCTCCGCCTCCTGTCGTCTTGAACTTGTCAGGGATGACCATTGCTGCGGGGGTCTCTGGTTCAGGTAGTGCACCATCCACCCTTCTACGCTGACGCCTCACGTTGTGTCTGAGGTCTGGAACAGGAGCCATCCTGGAGCTTGCATCCTCCGAGGTGGCAACAGCAGCTGCTGTCAGGATCTGTTGGGCCGACTCCTCCGATAACTCTGCCTTCTCTCGGATTGCAGCTCTGACCTCCTGAACCTAGAAAAGTGATTCCATAGAATAACATTAATACCATCCTTTTTTACCAATTTAAAAAAAAAATCATCATTCATTATTATTTTAATGTAATTAATATTTCATTTGAACATACCTCTGACTGAACAAGGTCTGGAGCATGAGTGTGTTCATGCAACATGCCAACACATTGGTCATCTAGCACCTTTATGGTCACCTTGCATTCTCCCTTCCGGTGCAGCTCACAATGGTAGCTCACAACACCACACGACAGGTTCTTGTGTCTAACATAGCGATACCCTCTAAAATGTACTTTACCAACTCCTCTCTGCGATGCAATGAACTCTACTTGGTTATCCATAGTGGAAGTGGAATGATGATGTTGTTGTTGGGTTGAAGTTTCACGTCTGTTTCCACCATTGGGTGATGTCGCTGACGTGGGGCCTATGCCTTAGTTATTTGCAATGAATGGGGGAATAAGATTTAGAATAGGTCATAGACACCCAAATAAAGTTAATAAAAGTTCTAAAGTGGTAAAGAAAAAAATTTTGAATTTTGAATAAAGTGAAGGGTTGGGGGTGAAGGTTGGGTGAAGTTGGGGGTGGGGGGGATGGGGTGGGGGTGGCGGTAAAGATAAATTGGAATTAAATTTGTTGAGTGCCGTGAGATGGCGTCATACCTGAAAGAGATAGAAAGATATGGTGTATGGGGAATATTATTTTATTTTATTACTCTTACAATTTAAGGAGTATTTGATAAAATTTAAGAATAGTATTTGTAATGGAATATTTAATTGTTATAACATGAAGCTGTTGTTAAATAGTTGTGATGAAATTGTATTTATAGTTAATTGTAATTATTTATTTATTTATGTTTGATATTTAAGTTTATTGATAAGTGGATGAATGGAGTAATACTTATCTTTTTTTGTTTGATATACTTAGTCCGTTATCCGCTGTTGTTTCCATCGTTGTGGTCTTCGCAATGTGCGTTTTTTCTTTCTAGTAGGCCATCTAAGTGGTCATGCCATACACTTATGGTACCATACCTGTCCTCCCCACTAAACCAGGTTCAGAACCAGGCAGTGAGGGTTATGGAGTTTCGGTGCCGTAACAATTACCAGATACAATTAAGTGAAGCGCCGGGGGTAGT
Organism: Phorcus lineatus; assembly: GCA_921293015.1. Classification (NCBI taxonomy): domain Eukaryota; kingdom Metazoa; phylum Mollusca; class Gastropoda; order Trochida; family Trochidae; genus Phorcus; species Phorcus lineatus. The sequence continues at coordinate 31,731,406 of OV121083.1, read as the reverse complement.
CACACCGTGCACTTTTAATGAAGTCTTAACCAGTCTGCCCTTTGCCCAAGTCCTACCAGTTATCCCAAACGGGTGTGATAAATGGTATTTGAGGTGATTGGTGGAAATCTCCCGTTGGGAGCCTACGTGCCAGTTTGTATAGGCTTGCGCGAGAGGTCCCGTAGTGTATCTCGTGAACCCATCTCACCCCCAGCTCTGGTCGCAGGTCGCCATGACCACACTTACCAAGAGAAGGAGGTTTCAGAGATCAGTCTCGCTAACGTAGGTCCTTCTGGGAGCTTTTACCTGGGGGGTGGTTGTTACGGTTAGGTGATTGTTTAATTGGGTATGAGAATATGGGATGGGTAGGTGGTGAGGAGTTTGGGTGTAAGGCGAGGTGGTTATTAATTATAATGTTTTATATAACTTAGTTTGTAGTAGGAATATTGTAAGGTACTGGTAATTTTTGGTATTGGCTAACAGTTCTTGTGGGGTGTTAGCGCTTACATTTTTCAGGAGTTGTCCCCTGTGTTTTTGGTATTTGTCACATTGAAACAGAATGTGATGTATGGTGTCTTTGACATTACATTGTGGACATAGATTATTTGGTGCTCTCCCTATTTTGTGGAGATAAACCCCGTTACAAACATTGTTAAGTCTTAGTCTAGTTAAGGCTACATCAACCCTTCTAAAGTTGTGAAAGTTTTTAACTTTTTTCAGTTTTGTGGGTTGAACTTGATAGTACTGGGTATGTCCCCAGATGCTTTTAAAGTTATTGTTGTATTCGTCCGTAGTTTTTGCTTTAACAATGCTTTTAATTTCCCTTTTAGTATATGGCATGTTTACCTTATTACTGTGGGTTAGACCTGCTTTTGCTGCTCGGTCGGCTCTTTCATTGCCAATTAGGCCAATATGGGATGGCACCCATATAAATTTAACATTATTGTTATCCTTAATTAGATAATTGTACCCGTGATAAATTTGATGTAGAAGTTCATGACTATTTTTTTCTGTTTTGCTTTGTAAAGCTTGCAGTGAGCTGAGTGAATCTGTAAATATAGCTATATTTCTGTTTTTGTAACCTTTGCTCAGATTGAGTGCTTGTCGAATAGCTACAAGTTCAGCTGTGAAGATAGATGTTTTGTCTGGTAATTTAAGTGATATATCTTCATCACCTGTATGAGTGAAGGCTATCCCAGACCCTACTCTTCCTTTTTCGTCTTTAGAACCGTCAGTAAAGATTTGAAGGTAATCAGTTTGATTGTAGTTTTCCTCAATGTAGGCTTGGGTGTTACTGAGGTCGTTAGGTTTTGGATTGTTTTTATCTATATAGTCTTTCAATTTGATATCTACTTGGATATTGGGTAGGTCTGGAGGTTTTAAAATATGATTGGTATATGGGTCAGAGGTAATATCTAATGTATCAAGTTCATATTTGTCTATATGTTTTTTAATGGTAACACCAAATGGTGTTGGTATTTTTTTTACTCTTTTTGACATTATATGCTTTTTTCGTGTGATAATATTTTGTATACATGGTTTATGTTGTGATCTAACAATATAGTTTGTTATATTATCTTCCCAATCTTTTTCTAGCGGTAGTTCCCCTAGTTCATGTCTGACTAGTTCCATTGATGTGCCGCTTAGGCATCCTGATATGTATCGGTAGGCTTGATTTTGTATGGTTTTTAGTTTTTGTATGTTGGTTTGACTGGTGTCACCCCAAGCTTCTGCTCCATAGTGCAGTTTGGATTTAATCAGAGATTTATATAGGATGAGTAACATTTCCTTGCTGCTGCCCCATCTAGTGTGAGACAGCATTCGTAATATATTAAGATCTTTTTTGCATCTTTGTGTTAATTCATTAATATGTTGATTCCATGTTAGATATTCATCAAAGGTTATGCCTAAGAACTTGACATACTTAACCTGATCTAAAAGTTCTTCATTAATGTATAATCTCAGTGGTCTGCAGTCGGCTTTAGGTGTTGGCCGAAAGAGAATTGATACAGTTTTGCTTGTTGATAATTGGAATCCCCAATTTTGGGTCCAATCATTAACTTTGATTAAGGCTTTTTGTAATATTTCTGCTGCTACGTGCTGGTGTTTATGACTGACCCAGAGGGCTCCGTCGTCAGCGAATTGTGAGGTGTCCACTTGTTTGGGTAGTTTGTGAAATAGATCATCTATCATAATATTGAACAAGGTTGGTGATATAATACTTCCTTGCGGGGTTCCATTTTCTAGGTTATAGTTGTCTGATATTTGGTCATCTGCTTTAAGGCGAAAAGTTCTGTCAGACATAAAGTCATTTATAAAGTTTAACATTTCCCCTTGTATGCCTTTTTCTTTAACTTTGTGTATCAAGCCTGTTTTCCAGACCATATCAAATGCTTTACTAAAGTCTAGGAAGACTGCTGTAGTGAATTTATTATTTTGTTGAGCTTGTCTGATGGAGTGTTGTAATCTAACGATATGGTCAGTGGTGCTATAGGATTTTCTATATCCTGATTGATTTTGTGTTATCAATTTGTTGGTTTCTAGATAATGTTGTAATCTTTTTGTTGCCATAGCTTCAAGTGTTTTACATAGATTAGATGTTAAGGAGACTGGTCTATATGAATCGGATTTGGTAGGGTCTTTTCCTTGTTTGTGTAATGGTATGATAAGACTTTCTTTCCAGTCTGTTGGTAGTTTACCGTCTTTCCATAACTTATTGTAGAAATCTAATAACTTTTGTTTACATTTATAAGGAAGATGTTTAAACATTGTGTTACTGGTTTGATCAATACCAGATGATGTTCCTTTTTTATTATTTACAATATTGTTGAGTTCTGATATTGTGAATGGCTTATTATACCATAAGTTTGGCTTGTTTTTGTCCTTCGGACAGGGTTGTGTATTCTTTACTTTATCTTGAAAAGTAGTTTTGTAATTATTGGTTGAGCTTGCTTGTGAGAATTGTTTGCATAAATTGTCGATTTTTTCCTGTTTATTTTTGCTGTTGTTGATACTTGGAATATGCGATTTGGTGTTTTTGCCTCTAAAGACATTAATCTTCTTCCAGACATGCCTTGAGTTCGATTTAATATCAAATGTGCTACACATTTTTTTCCATGATTGGAATTTTGCATTACTTATTAAAGTTTTAACCTTATTTCTAGCTGCTGCCGCTTGTTGTATTAACTTCTTATCCATTTTAGCTTTTTTTCTGAGCAGTTTTCTTTCTTTTCTTGCTTGCATTATTTCTTCATTCCACCATGGTACAGGTATATGCTTGTGAGTTATTTTGGTTGGAATGGCTATGTTAGCAGCATTTATGATTACCTCGGTGATATTTTTGTTGTATATGTTAACATCTTCATCTTTTACATCATCGTTTAAGTTTTGCTCACAAATATTTTGAAATATTTCCCAATTTGCTTTGTTAAAATTCCAGCTGTTATGGATATTGTTATTGTGTGTGTGTTGTGTATTGTCATTTTTTAATGTGGTGAATAGTGGGAAGTGATCGCTTCCCCAACTGTCGTCATGAACATATAAACTAGCATCATTAACTAGGTCCGGTGTAATAATGCTAAGATCTATTGTCGTATATATACCTTGTGTTAGCCTGTGAAAAGTAGGTTCGCCATTGTTGAGAACAATAAGTTTGTTATCCTCTAACCATTTTTGTATGACTGTACCTCTCGTATCGGTTCTATCGTCTGCCTCCCAGGTACGATTGTGTGCATTAAAATCGCCTCCCAGATAGGCTGAATTGGCGAGATAGGGTTGTAATTTGTTGAGTAATTCAACTGTTATTTTTGTGCTCTGGGGTAAATAGACATTGATAACATTAGTTGGTTTATTACCATAAATGTTTATTGTTACGCCATTAGTTTCTATGCCTTCAATGTTTATGTCTAAGGGTTTGTAATCAATACCATGTTTTACGGCAATTATTAGTCCACATTGTGGGGTTTTTCTTATATCCGTATAACGATCCTTTCTTAGTATGTTATATCCTGGGATTTTATAATCCCTTCTTTTAGATAATTTTGTTTCCTGTAGAAGGATTACACTTGGTTCTATAACTTTGTTTTGTATCAATACCTTGAGTTCAGCACCATTGGTGCCCAGCCCATTTACGTTTTGTTGGAGTACTGTAAAGTTTGCCATTATGTTCAGAGAAAACTAGGATTAGGTATGTTGTGAGTTGTATTTCTAGAATCTTGGGCAGTTTCTTCTGGGGTAATCGCCCTGTGTTCTGTTTCTATAGGTGGGAGAAGGTATGTTTTGGTATATGCTTTCAAAGAAAGTTTCCCAGGTGTCGGTATAGAAGCCGTATTTTGTGCCTTGTGCATATATCCTAGTCATTTTGGAGTGATGTTCCTTTTCACTGTGTGCTGGATGTGAGTTGATAATCACTTGTGTTATGAACTCTATAAATTTGTTTAGAGAAAATGCTGTGGCATTTTGTATTGCGCTTGTTACTGATTTCCTGTCTTCTAATTTGTTTCTTAAATCATCTCTGCTTGCTTGTGACTGTGATTTGCGGTGGTCAGGTTTTTGTGTTTGCAATTGCTTGCTTTTGTTAGCGACTTTCTTATTTGTTTTGGTTCTGGCATTATCCTGTTTGTTCCTTTTAGAAGGTGTTTTGTTTATCTCCATGTGGTGGGTGTTGTTTTGGTGTTTCTTACTGGAAGTACATGTTAGTATTCTTTGGCTCTCTTCCAATGCAGTTTCTAGTTGTTCCTCAACTATGTGTATTCTGCTTTGGTTAGGAGTGCCGGATGCAGCCATGTCAGCATATGTTGATTTGTTGGGGTTTGATTTGTGATTTGGGGAGGAAGATCTATTTGGGCGAAAGGTGACACTAAGATTCTTATTGCTTTGTTGGTTGATTGTTCTATCTGTGTGTGTGTTCTTCTGAAAATGGTGTTTATTTAGCCTTTGTACTTCGGCCTGTCTTGTGGGACATTTGTTTGAGAGTGGGCTGTGTCCTAGTGAATCACAGTTGATGCAATAGAATTTCTTGTGGCATTTGTCTGAGTTGTGTTTTCTTTCACAACATTTACTGCAACGTTCTTGGTTGGAGCACTTATGTTTTGTATGCCCTATTTCAAAGCATCTTCTGCAAATTGTTGGCTGTTTCAAGTAGGGTTCTACTCTAACTTTGGGATAGCCGCCAAAGATTATGTTTCTTGGTAGATTTTTTGTGTCGAATGTAATGATTACAGAGGGCGTGTTTCTGTCCTGGTTTTTTATCCTTTGTACTGTAATGATATTTATATTGTAGTTGTATTTGTTTGCTACTTCTCTAGCTTCTTCTAGATCTTCATCAGTAAGGTCCTGATCTATTTTTATAACCCCTTTGGATTGTGTTTCCCAGTAGGGTGTGGCGAATTTTATTGGCGTCTGCCCTATGGTAGTTTGTGATTTTATTATTTCCATGTATTGTGTTTCTGCTGTGACTAGGAAGCCTTTGCCACACCTTTTAATGTAGGATGGTGGCATTCCATTTTTTTGTAGTTGTCTTACTATGTTTTGCGTAGAGTATGTTTCTGAAAGTATTTTGTTGTCGGTGGCTAGCATGAGCTTTTGGATAGTATGTGTTTTTCGTTTGCTGTGGTCCGTTTTGTTTGGGGTTGTTGTTTTTGTTTTTTTAGCCTGATTTGCTCCGTTTGATTCTTGAGAGATATTTGATTCTAAGTCATCTGTGTTATCTCTAGCCCTTTTTTTGCTAGATACAGTTTCCATGGGTTGTTCCTCTTGTTGGATTTGATCAATGATATCATATGGGGATGATTCATTTAATTGACTTGTTGTTAGAAAAGTTAATTGTCTAGATTGAGCAAATAGCTGCTCTCGATGAGGTGTCTCATCCGGATTGTAATGCTCTATGAATGATTGTAGCTCGTCCATAGAGGACTTGTTTACTGCCATTGCTAGCGGTATAACTAACCCTATAAGCGAAGTGTGTTACTATATATGTGTGCAGTTGGGTTCCTAATGCTGTTAAAGAACCTAAAACGAACCGCCTAGAATAATATTAATTATTCTAAAACTCGTCACACCTCCAAGCCCAACCTTGTAGGTAACACCTGACCTTGTCCACGCTAAGGAACAAGGTGATTCACTTGGACGACACGCCGGCAAGCCGGTTATGTAATCAAACAATGGACCTGAGCTTCGTAAGCTAGACCTCTGCTGCTTGGGGTTGGGTATAGAACACACTTCTTAGTTAGATATAATTTATTTGATATTATTTCAAATATATCTAAAATGATTTGTATGCGATGTGGTGCGTGAATGCGCTGTAGGGGGTGCAGGGTTAGTGAGGGGTGAGGGTTGTGGATGGTGAGTACTCCTCGTACTCGAGTGGTTAGCAAAAGTGCTAATTGGTTTGTTGTTGTTGTGCTTCAAGGGAGAAACTTAGAGAACTCACGTTGAAGACTAAAAGTCTATTTGGAAATCCAAAAGTGATCCGAATCGGTAAATCCGAAAACTTATTCCGATCTAGGTGAACGGGTTGGAAGATCGAATTGTTGATCCGGGTAGAGTCCAAATAGAATGTGAATACTCCTCGTATTCAAATGTTGAGCGTGGCTCAATAGGTTGTCTCACTGAATCTTGAATAATGTTCGAACAAAGGTAGTAATATTCGAATAAGTATCCTCAATCCAAGTAGAGACGCTGTGGGTAGAAAGGTAGTGTTGTTTCGTAGTTGCGCGAGCGACTGACGATACGTCTGCTCTCTCCGGTGTCCCAGAGAGAAGTGAAGAGGAATGATGATATTTTGTAGAACCATTTTATATGGTATACCTTAATTGATGCTTTGTGTCTTCATTTCAAGTTGGTCAAAGGATCAAACGGTTTACAAATATACATAACCCTTACTCTTAAACTGTCTCTCTCAATTATGATACAAGCTGGGAAATTTATTAAGCAAAAGAACTATTTCAATCACAAACATAGAGTACATTTGCTTTTTTCGAAGTTACGTCCCCTTAGTGAGCGGTTGTGCGAAATATCTGTCCGAGCATTTAATGTCGATAACTTAGTATTAAGCACGTTTTCTCCGGCAAAATAAGAAACCTCGACTCAAGAATCGAATACTTGACTAAACCTGTGAAAATGGGTATCTCGATCGACCTCTGGCGATCTCGAATCGGGACTTTCTATCACCGACCCAGGCTTGGTTCCCGCCGTTGTGACAGCCATGACAGTGACCATTACAAACCTACAAGCCGATGGTCACCCGGGATGGACATAAGTTACCGGATTGTTTGTTTAACGCTTGTGATCTTCTGTATTGTCATGGTAGGCTGTACTTTCGCACAGCTCTATCGGGATTGTGTTATTAATTCCAATATTGGATATTCATGGAGGATTCATCTCGGAACGTACGAAGAAAAGGTAAACACTACTCTTACTCTGACATATCAAAGTGCCCTCCTCATATTATCTGGTGACATCGAACTTAACCCAGGACCAGTTGATAACGACGTTTCTTTCCGTGAGGAAATACTCTCTGCACTTACATCTATGAAAAAAGATATTACTTCTGAAATTAGAGATTTGAAGGTAGACATGGGAAGGATGAACGCCACGCTAGAGAACATCAACTGTGAGCTATCAGATTTGAGAAGTAGGCAGGATATTATACGTGCTGATGTCGACGAGGTTGCAGATAGACTAGATCGTCTAGAGACGTCTCGTAGTAGCGACAATGTAACACAGGTTACTGACAAACTTGAAGGTATAGCGGATATGCTAGAGAAACAAGAACAGTATAGCAGACGCTGCAACGTTATTTTATACGGGTTGCCTGAAAAAGCACGAGAAACAGTTTCTGTGTGTAAAAAATACGTCTGTGACATTCTTAATGGACACAACGTTGAAGGAGATAATGACATCACAAACGACTGTATTGTTACCGCTCACAGGTTAAAGGGCAAGCCTGGCAAACCTAGACCTATGATCGTCAAATTTCTCTATCCAGAAGATAAAGTGTGGGCCCTTAAACTAAGAGACAGACTGAAAGAAGACAGATATGGCATTTCATCAGATCTCACGAAAAACCAAAGACAGAAGTTGAACGATTTAAAAGTTGAAAATAAATATGGATATTTTAAAAATGGTAAACTATTTGTGACCGAGAGGCGGAACGCAAACATTGATCCCCACCAACTAGATGAGTCGTCTGCTACAAGGCCCGACCCAGAACCGTCAACATCCGACAACAAGAAACATGGTCTCCGCCCAAGGGGCAAGCAAGATAAGAAAAGATAGGGGTGTGGCCAGGGCCCAGAAATCAGTGTACATACCATAAATAAACTCTCATTTTTATTTTGGAATGTAAACGGACTATCTTCAAAATCATCGGATAGGGATTTCATAAGATATCTAGAAACCTTCGCTGTCATTGGTCTGTGTGAAACTTGGAATACAAAATATGATCATTATATGTTCTCAGATGAGTTTATGTGCTACAGTTTGGATGCAATTCGAGTGTCTTCGCACGGCAGACTATCAGGGGGAATATTAGTGCTTGTGAAGAAGTCATACGCACAGTATGTCAAGATGTCAAAGATCACCCCAAATTGTGTATTCCTGATATTTGACAAAATTATTTTTGATACAGAAAAGGATGTGCTACTGGGTTCGGTATATATTCACCCCGAGACATCTACGTGGTATACACACAACAACACTCAGTGTGGAATAGCCTTACTACAGGACTCCCTTACTGACATTCTACAAGAACAAGGCAACCTTTCAGTTATACTTGGCGGGGATTTCAACGCAAGAACTGGCACTTTTCCTGACTATATAGAAGATGACATTGTATCTACCCTAAAGATGGATTACTGTGAATTCTTACATGAAGGCATTCGAAATAAACGATACTCGTGCGATTGTTCTGTGTCGAAGTATGGAAAGAAATTATTGGAACTATGTGCAAGTTTGAATATCACTATTTTTAATGGTAGAGCTGGAAATGACAACCTTATCGGGGATTTTACTTTTATTTCTTCAAATGGAACAAGTGTAATAGACTATGTCATTGGAACGAGTGACATGTTTACATTATGCACTGAATTCGATATCGGAAGTAGGTCAGAGTCGCCACATCTGCCAATCACTTGTTCCTTCCAGTCACATGACGGAATTGACAACCGACAAGAAATACCTGATTCTCACAATGAACAGAACTTTAGGTTTAAGTGGACTGACGATTGTGTAACCCAATTTCGAACAAATCTGCTTTCAGCTGATGTAACGAAGACTCTAGACGATTGCGCAAGCCAAGCTATTAATGATGTGAATCAGTCAGTTGAATCGTTTACAAATGCCTTATATAAGGCTGCCAACTTTACAAAGAAGCGTGTCCATGCTAAAGGCAAATTTAACCAGCCATGGTTTGATTATGAATGTAATTACCTCCGACTAGAAACCCAAAGACTACTAAAGATATTTAGAAGTACTAAATCAGATACATCCCGGCAGACCTATGTTAAATGTAGGAATACTTACAACGATACCTTACGGTGCAAGAAGAGACTCTATAATGCACAAATAAAGGACAGGTTACTTCAGAATATTCATAATGCAAAACTTTTTTGGAATACTTTAAATAGATTTACTGCCACAAGAGCACAAAGGAACAATATCAATATTGAAACATGGTTCGCTTATTTTAAGACTTTGTATCAAGAGAAAAATACTGCGACTGATCATACTGATGACTTTGATTTTAATTATGATGTTGATGATGTAACATGTACAATATTGGATTCACCAATTACAAAGGCGGAAATTTCTGATGCTGTTGATAAACTGAAACCTGAAAAGTCACCTGGTGAAGATAATTTACTACCCGAATTTTTTAAACATTCAATTGATATATTATTACCATATATGGAACTTTTGTTTAATGTTATGTTTGAGTCATCAACTTTTCCAGAAAGTTGGAGTACAGCTATTATTATACCTGTACTAAAGAAGGGCAATCGCGACGATCCAAACAACTACAGGGGAATATCCCTTCTTAGTACTTTTAGCAAATTATATACATCTATACTTAATAACAGATTAACATTTTGGTCAAATACATACGATAAAGTTGTAGAATCTCAAGCAGGTTTCAGGGAAGGTTACAGTACAGTTGATAATATTTTTATTTTACAATCTGTTATTCAACGGTATTTGTGTAAGAAAAAGGGGAAGCTTTACGCAATATTTGTTGATTTTAAAAAGGCATTTGATTTTATTAACAGGGATAAATTATGGGCAATTCTTAAATATAAAGGCGTTTCTCCCAAGATGCTTAAAGCTTTAACATCAATCTATAATTCTGTTAAAGGGAGAGTACGGGATACATCTCTTTCTCAGCTATTTGATTGCCCACAAGGCTTACGACAAGGGTGTGTTTTAAGCCCTATATTGTTCTCTTTTTTTATCAATGAATTAGCTTTAGAAATTGAATCAAAATGTTACCCTGGTATACAGCTCCACCCCGATGTTGTACAAATGTTTTTACTACTTTTTGCTGATGATATTGTACTATTTGCAGACACTGTATTTGGATTACAAAAACGTATAAATATCCTGGAATGTTTCACTAAAACCCATCAACTAACTGTTAACTTGGAAAAAACCAAGATTGTTGTATTCAAAAATGGTTGCAAATTGTCTAAGTATGAAAAATGGAATTATAACGGAATTCTTTTAGATACTCTTTCCTCTTACAAATATTTGGGTATGTTATTTTCTCGTTCACTATCTTGGTCTCCCCATGTCAATAATGCTGCTTTGCAAGCCAAGAAAATTGTATATGGTGTTTTAAAATCACTTTTCATGTTAAATCCATTACCCCATAATCTATTTTTTAAAATATTCGATACTAAAATTAACCCTATTCTTTTGTATGGGGCTGAAATATGGGGAGTCGATTTTTACAAAGAAGTTGAAGTTGTACATATGTTTTGCTGTAAACGGTTTTTAAATGTGAAACGATCCACCTCGAACCATGTAGTTAGGGGAGAGTGTGGACGTTACCCAATGTATATTTGTGCCTATAAAAGAGCTGTTAAATATTGGTGCAAAATATGTAAAATGTCAGACTCTCGATTTGTAAAGAAGTGTTATAATATGCAGTGTTTAGATTCGGTAAATGGTAAAACAAACTGGGCATCAAAACTTAAGAATATTCTTTACACTTTCGGATTTGGCTATATTTGGGAACAACAGCAAAATCTAGGAAATATTGACAAATTCTGATCCGAATTTGTGTTTAGACTAAAAGTAAATTATGAACAAGAATGGTATACTTCACTTGTTAATAGCTCAAAATTTTCTTTTTATTCTTGTTTTAAATTGAAATTTGGTGTTGAATTCTACATATGTAATTTATCATTATCAAAATTTCGATCAGCCCTTGCTAGATTCAGATGTGCTTCACATTCCCTTCAGATTGAAACCGGTCGTTACACTAATCAACCAAGACAAAATAGATTATGCTCTTTATGTAAAGATAACTTTATTGAAAATGAATTCCACTTCTTGCTTGTATGTAAATGTTACCAACATCTAAGATGCTTGTATTTACCGCATTATTTCTATTCAAATCCAACTATTCCTAAATTTAACATGCTAATGTCAACTGTAAATCACGATGTTGTCCAAAACCTATCAATATTTATTTACCATGCTATGACTCATAGAGATTCATTGTTACGTCAATAATATATTGACAAATGTTTATCATGCTTATTAACTTAATTATTGTTCATTATCTGTGACTATTTATATCTAATGCACACATGTATCGCTCTGTGACTACTGAAATGTAGACTGGGCCTATGGCCTCCACTACAAATGAATAAAGATTGATTGATTTGCTTGGACAGTGTAATCCTCTTTAATCCTCATTAATACAACATCCAGATTGGCTTAACCTATGAGGCCAAAGCTCACTTCTACTCCAGAGGTAATCTTAAATTTTTATTAAGAAAACACTGATAGGCATGACATGACAACGTCTCCTTAAACATTGTGTTTATATGAAGAAACTATTGTTTCATCATTTTAGTTTTATATGATTGTCCGTTTTATATGATTTAGTTGAATATGATAATAATAGTGGAATATTGTTGTGATTTTTCAATATTTTAAATATTTTTTAATATTGTAGTTATATAGGTATATATTGCTTCATGTAATATTAAAAACATAACTTTATTTTTTGTCTTGTAATATTAAAAAAAAATAGGTGGCATTTGTCCTAGGTGGCATTTGTCCTGGTGGGTTATGTCCGGGTGGCATTTGTCCTGCTCCCAATTCCCACCTAGGACGATTACCACCCTAAAAAAAATTTAATACACTATTGTCATGATATCATAACTTATCACCAACAAATATAAATATGATATATTGTAACATTTATTCTTCTTGTACTTAACATTCTTTCTTTAGCAATGTACTAACAAATAATTACACCTCCTCTTAAAATGCTATAGCCTTTTAATGCTTAACACTATGATGAACAAACAATATTCATTCTTCTGCAATATTTGTTTTAGAACTATAATGGACTCTCATTGATATAATTATTTTACACTATGATGTTGTGAGAAACAGCACGCAGATAGTCCAAACATGCAGATAGTCCAAACATGCACGGTTGGGATAGTCTGTAGTGATGGGAATTGTCTGGGTGGCAATTGTCCTCCACCCCCACTGGCTGTGTTTTGGTGATGTGATTCTGTGTTTCCTATAGTTGTGCATTTTGGAGCTGTTTTTGGTTTGTGGTCGGGTTTTTTTGCAGATATTTGTTAATATGTCTGAAGGTATTGAACAATTCGTTGCTTTTATCTAAGGCGGCCATTTGTGGTTTTCAAATTTTATAAACTATAAGACTGCATTTTTTGTTGATGTTTGAATATGCTTTGGCTTTGTCTATGGCTGACCATTCTATGTTAAAATCTGTGTTTTCTTCTTTTATTTTCAAGATGTACTTGATTAATTCTGTGCGGTCTTTTTACTAATTTAAAAAAAAGAGGTTTTGTAGTTTTTGTATCTGGTTTTGAATTCTGTTTCTGTGAGTGTTTAACTTAAACCTGGTATATGACTGATTTGGCAATTTCCTCTGAGGGGTCTTGTTTTTGGGCTACGGCAATCGCAGGTTTTGTCTTTATTTGTTTCTTTTGTATGCCTTTGCATTTATGAAAAATTTATAATCATTTGCAAACCATTGATGGCCACCTTAAATAAATGCAACGAAAAGCTTACTAAATCATTTAGTGAGCTTACTAATTCATTTAGTAAGCTTACTAATTCATTTAGTAAGCTTACTAATTCATTTAGTAAGCTTACTAATTCATTTAGTAAGCTTACTAATTCGTTCGATTTAGTAAGCTTAATTTACTAATTCATTTAGTAAGCTTACTAATTCGTTCGATTTAGTAAGCTTAATTTACTAATTCATTTAGTAAGCTTACTAAATCACACCCGGTTTCGCGATTTATTATTTAAACTTACTAAATCATTTCCGATTTGTTGTAATCTGAGATAATGGGATTTTGTCCTACCCTGTTGGGGCTTTTGTCCTAGGGGATTTTGTCCTTAGGAATTTCGTCCAGTGGGGATTTTGTCCTACGACCATTACTATAGATGAAGTGACGAATACACTCAGTGATCTTAAGCATGAGAAATCTCCAGGAGTTGATGGCATTACAGCAGACATTTTACAGAATGCGACCCCAACTATTGCTCAGATATTAGTAAATCTATTTAACCAAATAGAAATGTTGGGATCCAACGACATCGATTTAGTTCAAACAAAATATTTCAAGAGGATATTGTGTATACCATCTTCGACAAGCAACGATGCCGTTCTAGGAAAGTACGGAGGGCGCAAAATTGGTTTAGATATATTCTGGCTGAAGGAAGCTTAACAAACTCAATAATTAATAAATGTTCTGAATGAAGGTCAATTACGAAACCCTTTTTTCATAAAGACACGATAGATTTGTAAAGGGAACTCCGGCAGTGTTTACAGCGATTAGAACAACTTTTTCTAGGCGAGATAGCAATACCAACAATTGAAAGAAAAAATTAAAATGCTTTCAACAAAACAGCGATAAAAGAGGGATAATACACGTTCATTAAAAGATCGTAACTTGCGCATGAAATGTAATCTTTGTTGATGTTTTTTAAAACAGCATCAGTATTAGCATTTCATATAAACTCACTATCTATTATTGTGCCAAACTACTTGTTTTTATCTACAATCTCAACGTTGGAATTATTTATAGTGACAGGGCTTGTAATGTTTTGTCGTTCCTGAAATTTATCACTAGTTAAGTAATTTGGCATTGTGACAAGTGACAAGTGACAAGTTTATTCCGTGAAAAGGCCTCATGGCCAAAAGAACATGGAGATACATCTCCAAATTGACGCATGTCCAGTTTACATTAATTATATTGGCAGTTTTCTTTTCAAATAAATGGACAGATTTTTAATATGCTCAGGATTGCTAGAAGATATTAACTTGTATAATTTTTCCCTTGAAGGGAATATGAAATAGTATGGAGGAATAAGTTTTTCCCGTAAATGCCTTTAATAGGGGCAGACTAATAAAAAATGATATTCATCTTCTATTACCTTCATATTACAATTAATACATAAAAGCTGATCATTATCAATATCCTTGTCGTACCTTAATTTACTAATCTTAAGATTATGTGACTGGAATCTAAATTTACAAAATATTCGTAGGAGATCCTTTTGACAAAATAATTCTAAAACATATTTCTCTGTATGTAACAGCGATTTAAAGCTAGAGTAGAATCTGAAATCATTCCTTTCAACAAGGCTGCTATGCCAATCTTGGAACTGAATATCTTTACATCGTACCAGGAAAGTCTGCATGAATAAATCATAATTGCCAAAATCCTGCGATATCCAAACATATGAAAATCCCATTGAAAACAATAACATACGAATTCCTGTTACCCAGTTAGCTTTACCATTACTATCCTGTAATTTAAGCATTTCGTAGCATGCTTTAGGATTCCGACTTCCGTCCATACACAGAAGCCGACACCAAAATCCAACACAGCGACTGAAATAATTTATACAAACCGGATGCCTTCCAACATCGCCTAGTACAACACGATTTGGAGTAAATTTAGAAATATCAAGACACCTCTTAAAGAACAAATTTTGAACTTTCTCGATTTCACCTCTGAAAGTAAACCCCCAAATTTCGGAACCATATAACATTATTGGCATTATCTTTGTATCAAATATTTTCTGAACTACATCAAATGGAAGGTATGGGTAAGCCTGAATCATTTTGTGAATTGGAAACAAAGCTTTTCGAGCCTGAAATGAAAGAGTTTCACAAGCCTTAGACCAAACTAACCTAGAGGAAAAAACAATACCAAGATATTTATAATATGTAACTATTTTAACCTCTTTTCCTGCATATAACCACTTCTCAACACTTTTAATACAACCACCATTTCGAAATACTATAATATTAGATTTATCTAAATTTACCTCTAAACCCCATTTCAAACAGTAATTATGCAAGAAATCCAATTTATGTTGCAAACCAACAACTGTATCATCAACCAACACTATATCGTCAGCAAACAGCAGCAAAAGAATATCTTCAATTTCTTCTGTGACAAAAATACCTCGCAAACCACTGTCTCTTAATTCTAAAGCCAATTCATTAATAAAGAGGGAGAACAAAACAGGACTTGGCATACAACCTTGACGAACGCCACAGGATGTTGTGAAAGATTCAGATTGTAATCTATCCTTAACTATACAAGCCTTAACTTTACTATACATATCTTGAAGATTATACATTTTACCAACTACCCCCTTATTATGCAATACAAACATGAACTTCTGCCTATCCACAAAGTCAGAAGCCTTTCGAAAATCGATGAAAGCTGCATAGAACCGATGTCTAGACTTTCGAAGATATTTCTGACATAAAGATTGTAACACAAAAATATTATCAACTGTCGAATATTGCCTCCTGAAGCCCGCTTGAGACTCATGAATGATAAAGTTTACCTCTGTCCAATACCGTAACCTTGACTCCAAAATAGATGTAAAAACCTTACCCAAAATGTTGAGAAGAGAAATACCCCGATAATTATTGGGATCCGAACGATCACCCTTCTTATAAAGTGGTAAAATCATGCCGATATTCCAAGAATCTGGAAATTGTCCTTTATCTAGAATTGAATTGAATAACAGTTCTAAATATGGAATAATAGAAAGTCCCCTTTTAAAAAACTCGGCGGGTATTCCATCTGGACCCGGTGCTTTACCAGACTTCAAAGAATTAATTGCTTTCCTTATCTCACCTTGTGTTATAGGATCTGACAAAATACAGGAGTTATTACAATCCGTACATTCAACAGAGTCGTGATTGGTTATAAAATCATTCACAAAGTCAGTAAATTCAGATGAAACATTTTGGTGTTGGGGATTTAACAAATCCCTAAAATAGGTAAACCAACATTCAACAGGTACACTATTGCAGCTGCGAGAACTTAATAAAGATTTTACTTTACGCCAAAACACTTTACAGTTTTTCTCTTCTGTTACGCACCGAATTTCATAAATTATATTGTCCTTAAAAATAACTTTTTTCTCTCTGCAGACATTTCGATATAACTTTTTGGCTGCCAAATATCCTTTCAAATTTTCTTCAGTTTTGCATTTTCTCAGCAAATTTAAACAAGAATATTTATTATGCTTTAATTCCAAAAAATCTTTATCTAACCAGACATGTTGCTTTTTCGGTAAAAAGTTCTGATTTAAAGGGTGCATAAAATGTTCTCCTGCAAGATACATTAAATCTATGATTCTATCAACTGCTGCATTTACATCATCATGTACAATATCCAAGAAAGAACCAATGACACCTTGAGCAGAGGCTGAATTCAACCTTTCAATAAACAACTGCTCACCGCTATCACACCACTTGTGTTTCAGAACAGGTTTAATGTCAACATCAACAAAACAGTCAGATTCAACATGTTTAGCCACATTCACTTGCAAGTCACACGGTATAGGAAGATGATCCGATTCAGTCCGCGAAAAAATATTTACATTATCAATTAAATCAAACATGGAAGAGGAAGCTATTATATAGTCAACTAAACTTGTTCCATTGTTACTAATACACGTGAAAGATCCATTATTATCATTGGACGTTCTGCCGTTGACTATATGGATGCCCCAAAGTTTACATAATTCTAATAACAATATTCCAAAATGATTAATTTCTTCATCCTGAGTATCTCTTTTCCTTGCAAATAAATCTACATCGTAAGAATCACAAAGATTAAACCGTTCGACATCATCGTATTTATCTAAAATAAAGTCATCATTCCGACCAACGCGTGCATTGAAATCACCTAACAACACAATGTTTTTGTTGTCAATTTCACATGAAATGCACGTGAGTTTCGAGTCCAGGCTGTTAATGTCATTCTGTTCCGGTGAGCTGTATAACGGTGATCTTTGCGGCAGAGTGTAAACAAACCCTAAAATTGCGGCCACACAATCATGACTAGATGGTAAAAAACTTAAGAACACACAATTATGCCATTCATCATGTAATCTCTCAAACAATTTTGAGTAACAGTGTCTCACGTACACAGCAACGCCCCCCGAATATCTGCCGACATTGTATTGACGTCTTGCTGGTGAAGCAAAACAATCATAACCCGGAAGTAGGTTCTTTTTTATTATCATTATTACACTCCATTGTTTCCAATAGTCCTATGACATCATAATTGCAACAGAATGACTTAAAACCATCATCATCTCTTACTGAAAGTAGCCCTTGGATGTTCCAAGCACATAAGCTAATCTTCTGTTTCACATTGTCACTGTTGACACGTACCTGCCCAAACACAGAGGTATATAACGGATCCGGAGTATCATCATTAGTCCCCCCACGGCCGAGGCCCTATCCGGAAGACTTGTCAGCTGGTCCTGATCCTTGTGAATCGGCTGTGCTCTGTCTGTTCCTGATTCGTCGGGTACCAATCTGCTTGATGCCCTGTGGACTTTCTTCGTTGTACACATAAACTTTGCCATCAAGGACAAGCTTATCGTATGAGAGATATGCATCCAGATTATTCTCTCGTCCCTGTACCATAGCCGGAATAAGTTTGCTCCTCAACTGTCGTACCCTTGGAGTAAAGTCATTTGACAGCCTAATGTCACCCTTGTCAATATTTTCTTTAGCACAGTGTAAAACTGAATCCTTGTCTTTCAAGGAATTAAATTTCACAAGAATTGGCTTGATGCTATTTTTACTACGTAAGCGTTTGGCACTTTCAATCTGGACACACTGAGCACTTTCATATTTAACAACATTTTCCAAAAAGTTTCTCACCAAGTGTTCCGTTTCAGACCAGTTTTCATTCGGAGTCCCCTGGAGCCCATGTATTATGACGTTGTTTCGCCGGCTGTCCGCTTCGTGACTGTCCACAGCTGTTTCAAGACGCTCGAGTCGTGAGCGGAGAGATTTGTTTTCTGCTTTCAACTCGTCGTAACCTTGTCTCAGGTCGGTGTACATCGAGTCGAACTTCTTGTTGAGATTTGCAAGTTCTTTCCGGATCGACTTCAAAACGGTACGTTGTCCTCTGTATCGCTGTCATAACAGTCGGAATCGCCGAACCTAAGCGTGGTTTGTTTCCCGGACTGGCCACGTCGCGTTCTACCTGCACCCCGCGTTGTTTTTGGAGGTCCTGGGTTCGACTCTACATCAGCACACATTTCCAGCAGTCGCGGGATAAAAGGCACAGTTAACACTATGGGTCCATATACACCAGTATTAACACTGTTCGTTCCGTTAGCGTGACGACATGCCATTTTGAATCGAAAATCAGTTCCAATGTCAACAGAATTACTGCAACAATGCAATAAAACGATTTCAATTTTCTATCCAGGAAATTACCTTCAACAGTCAGCTTTTTTAGCCTGTATGAATGCCTGCTAGTAGGTAGAAAACATCCTATTCTGGCGCGCCAGTTGGCGAGGCAATCTCCCATGCTGAACAGGGTGCACGGAAAGCACGTGCAGTCGATACGACACTTCAGTACACAGCCGGATTTCAAGGTTTAAACTCAAGTTTTGACTAAAAAATTATCCGAGGCGTTCTCTGGCATATAAAAAACATACTACCCACAAGTTTTGTCGGGTTTTTTCGTAGGTTTCCATAAACTTCTGAGCCTGAATTGTCGGAGCAGACGTGAAGCCAAACCTGCCACCTTGGCATTAAAAATTAGGATATTGTTCAACATAAGATCATAAAATGATTTACATTATCTCTGTAAGAAAGTTCATTTTCTTGAATGAGCCCTACTAACAATATAGTCAGCATATAGGAAGTCTAAAATGATGCGCATTTCGTAGCTTTGGAAGTAAGAGTGGCTGGTCAAAAAAGTTTCATTTCGGTGGAATTCTTCCACTTTGGTACTGGAACAATCTTTGATCTTTTCCACAATACTGGCATTACAATCCAATCGAGGGAGAGTTGTACAGTCGGCAATACAGTACATACTTGTTCACAACGATGTTTTACTTTTAATTGACTTTTTAAAACTGAAATTTAACTGTTTCTGATGTTACAACGATGTTTTCTGCAATCTTTGATATCAAAAACAGCTTCCAGTTCGCTTCTATAATCACGTGGAGCAAATCTTGCGTAGAAGTTGTTTAATTCTTCGGCATGTCTCTGATCTTTTGTTGCCTTGATAGGGGACCAGCCGAGATCCTTGCCAGGATTAACCGGTGTTGTTGAATGTGAATTGGGATTCAGCTTTCTCCTTGGAATGTTTTACATTTCTCTATCTGAAGATTGATTTCTTTTTGTTTTGCTTAAAGAGCCACTTGAGCCACTAAAGAGTTGTTGAGGTCATGTATGCCAAACTTAATCAATGGTGTCATTTGATCGCGAAGTATCGACTGTTACCAAAAAGAAACATTTAAAAGCTTATTGTTATTTGCGTCAAATAGTCAAACATAATTTTTGAATCTTATCTAAAACAGCAAGGAGGGCAGTTAGGAGTTGATAGCGTTTGTTAGGTTATATAACTAGTATCCATGTATATTGGACGTGATATCTACACCTCTGTGCATTAATAATTAAGGCTGTTTTTAGATTTTCATGGAAAACCAGTATTTGTCATGTCACCCGATACGATTGTAGTCAAGGCATTGGAAGCAGCAGTATGACAAAAAAGTCAGGTTTCCGAACCCTGAGTAACTCGTAATACATAGCACCCAGGTGACGCAGTCAGGCATCGAAGCCCTACTATATTACAGCCATATGTTAAACCAGCAGCCTCCGATCAAGCCTGACCCATAATGCCATGATTATGTAACCTGGCCGATTTAATCATCCGAAATGCTTGAATATCCAATCCTAACATATCTGTCACATTTACGACAAGGCGTGTCTGAATACCATTATTTTAACCTTATTTCGAAAATAATACGTTTTATAAATCAATCTATATTTTAGATCGATGGTCCACATAAACACAGCTCTTGGGCCTTTCCTCCTTCTGTATTCGGATTTAATTTCAGTAAAACCTTTGGTAAGCAAATAGAAGGTCAGAATGACGATTTTAGCGGTAAAGGTATATAGTAATTAAGGTACGTTGAAATGCTGTTCAATTCCATATTAAATCTGTAAATCACTTTCAAGGATCATAAATGTCCGTTTTTGAAATCATGTCGCCTTGACGATTTGTCATACCAAAATAGCTAAGATTAGGCTAGCTACTATTGATTCAAAACGGTGACATTTTTAACTTTACTTATCAATATCACTGGAAGTAACTAATAATTTGAATCAAGAAACCAACTTTTTTTTGTCGGTGAGCGTGAAAAGAGTTATGGCCCCTTGTGTGCTCTTCCATGGTGAAGATTGACACTTCCGGCTCAAAGTCACGTTTCGGAAGAATTTTTAGGCTATGATAGAACAGTTTTAAACTGAGATTGATTCATTTCAGTATATCGTACGTAAGCAGATATAACGACTTCCCTTCTGGTATATTTTCAGATGGTGCGGGTTTGAAAACTGCATAAGTTTGGCCGTCACAAAATTCGAACAGGCCTTGCATGGTTTGTCAGGTTTGTATCCTAATCCTCATTTAATATGGAGGGATATATATCCCGAAATCATCCTTTTTCGGTCAATCTGTTATGAAAAAATATGGTAAAAACATGAATACATTCCTACCTTGCATTTGGCAAACTTACAAATATAGAACACATGCACTCACACACTCATGCAGATTTTCAATGGAATCCCACTACTTTCAATTCTTTGGATTGCATTAATGAGAAATTATCTTAGATTCTTTGTTGGGTAAATAATTGTTTTTATTATGTTTCGAATGGTGAAATATGCCATTTATCGGTGAAAATAAAACCCGTATTTTCACTGAGTGAAATAAAAATGGTATTCTACTCAGTGAAATGACGCAACAATCATATGACGTCGTCTGTGACGTCATGAAACAATTGAATTACGTCATGCAACGGCCCGCGCTAGCGAAGCGTTTAGGTTCTCCATTCATATAGTTAGGGTCATTAACGTGGTTTTGGGAAACATAATAAATAGAACATTTGACATTTCTCGTCGAATACCATGAATATCTCATCTCGTGAAGTAGAAAATCATATATTTACACTCGTGGCTATGCCACTCGTGAAAATATAAATTTCTACTTCACTCGATGAGATATCCATGGTATTAGACGAGAAATGTCAAATATCCTCTATATATGCCACGAAGTGTAAGTTATGGTTTAGAGATAGATTTGACCATTTTTCTAACAGGAACACCATCAATTAAAGTCTAATTAGCTTTATTCAATGCTTACCTTGAAGGTTTTTTTCCATGTTTTGTTTGGAAATTCGACAAACCTACAAAACCATCAGCAAAACATGTACTGTTTTGAAAATACATGTTATAACAGATAATTCTACATCTTCAATATATTTTTTCTAAAAATGTAAAGTAACAATTAATGTCATGATACAAATATATTGCATAGTTTAAAGTACCTAAAGAAAAGTGATTTGGAAGTTTAAGCAAAAGATTTAAAGTGTTCAGATTTCCATTTCTTAAACATAAAGGCATTAGTATATCTACAAAGAATGAGATTTTGCATGTATTTGTTTTTCATAAGCTTTATTTATAAAGTTGCCTACTCTAAGGTGAACTCATTTACCTTCTTCTGAAAATTACCCTCCAGGGTTATATTTTATAAAAGATAATCAAAGCAAGTGACTGTAGACCTGTGTATTATGGTCTTAGTGCCAAGAGGATAATCCCAATTCTATTTTTATATGGCAAGACGATATATCATAGAAGTATAGCTAAGGAAGCTGCAAGACAATTATCATCACTGTTGTAATCATGGTTTTATAGATATCATATAAACATTTATGTTATTTCTCCTTCTATAACTGATCCTTATTCAAGACATATGTTTTACGTCATAAGCAGTAGATTCTTTACGAGAGTAAAATTTTAGTGCTGTGATATAAAGACAGAGCTTGTCACAATGGATTTTCATTAATAACTGATAACTGATAACTGTTCAAAGCACGTAACAAGCCAACTCACTAACTTGAAATGAAAAAATTCCCCCTTTTGCACGTGCAGCAGTCAATATATATGTTACATTATTATGCATTTACTAGCAAACCTAGTCGGCATCAAGTTTTCACATCCCATCTTTCGGTGTTCAGAATTTGAGTAAATCTTGTCTTTTTTCTCCAACATAGGACAAAATGATAGCGCCATTACACAAGGTTTGACAACAAATATTTTGCAATAATTCTGTTTGAAAACGGATGGCTCAACGATATATCACTAAATGTCTGATCCTTTTTTAGCATGTTTTGTTTATCAAATGATTTGATGTGAAATTACTTCAATTTCAAATGTTATTCACTTGATAGTATCTCTTATATAGTTTTTGATGGACTTTTTGTCATTATTTATCAACATTATATATAAATTATGTACATTCTATATAACAGACTTCAGAGGATCAGTGAAGTGACTGAAAACATGATACCTATTAATTCATTATTTTAAGAAAGTTATTTTAAAGGCAGATTGTATTGTATAAATTTTGAGTTAGATATGCGTTATTTATTAGTATTAAGAGATAAGTAGCCAACAAAGGATTTTTTTCAATTCTCAATAATGCATTTAAAATTATTTATCAGTAAATTGACATGACATGTATACCTCCTTAATTTGTGTCTCTGATGCAGTCAGTCATTCACACATTTAGTTAGAACCAACTGTAATATCAAAACTTGCCATCAGTAAGGAAGTTTTATGTTACAGCTAATTTTCATTAGATTGGTTGTTCACTTGTATTTGGCACTTGCAGGTAATTTTAAACGAAAGGTAAAGATTCCATGTGCTAATATTAGACCTGTGTTTCGCCTTAGTGCACCCAAGACTCCAGTTTTATTAGTCGAGATGGTATATCATGGAAGAATAACAATTAACATCATATCATCACAATACCATGTTTGCAAAACAATATGTATCCCGATTCTCTTTTCCTCAGAAGTATAGATAGGACATTTAAAAAATAATTTTATTTCTTAGCTGCTAACCTGTCGAAATTTTTACCTGAATCGAAATTCACAGTGACTGTGAATTGCAGATCAAATATCAGAAATATTATATTTTTTGTTTGTTTAATCACTGTAATCTCTAAAATTAAAGAAGAAAACTTTTGAAGTTACTTGTTTGAAACAAATTATATTTATGGTATCGTTATATATTGTCTCTTTAGTCAATTCTTCAATTTATTGTGGACCCTCACAATATAAATATCCAGAAATATTGTCTGAATGTTTTTTTGTGCCGATGCTGTCGTATGCAAACATCATATAACACAACTTAATGCTATATTTAATAACCTTTACAAGATTAAATGGTGTTTGAGGCAATTTCCTAAGAAAGTGGATATGGCTACTGGCTACTGAGATTTCTGATGTATAGAAAGATTCAGGCGCAGTAAAACCATGGTTCGTAACTCACAACTTTCAGCTGGTGTTTGCTGAGGTCGCTACAATGCATATACCCCACGGTAGTCGTAAATGGTTTACCCTCCTATAAAACTAGCCGCAGTCACAATTTCTGTTCAAACAAGAACAAGAAAATGTATCAAACTCTATTTATAATTAGGGGCTTTGAATATTGCAGAATTGTTTCAAACTGAAAATTAAACAATCATGATAAAACTTCGCTTATCACATTGAGGATCTGAGACAGAACAATTGTACCTTAATTCTTTACATTTTCTGTTATTGTCGGAACCAACAGGTGGAGCTGTGGCGTAACTATCGAGCTTGAGAACCAAAGATGAACAAAGTTAGTTTTCTAAATGACCCAGGTAAACCAAACAATAAGGTTTGTCAACAAGTTATATCAATTGAACTTGTCTATTGGTAAGAGTTCATGGTATACCTAATATTTTGATATGTCTTCTTGAATTGTTGTTCTTTAGGGAAAATGCCTTGACATGAACAATATTGAAGCAATGTTATCACATTAATTTACTCTAAAGTGTTTGCTCA
Source organism: Phorcus lineatus (assembly GCA_921293015.1). NCBI lineage: Eukaryota > Metazoa > Mollusca > Gastropoda > Trochida > Trochidae > Phorcus > Phorcus lineatus. The sequence goes on along the minus strand of OV121083.1, from coordinate 31,706,767 downwards.
TAGTTTCAAGATAAACTTTTGCCAAATTTCAGTGAAGCTACTGTGTTGGAAGGTTAAACATTGGAAGAAGAAATTTTGAAGATTAATAAATATGTGTGGGTATGTTTTAACTTTTCCTATGCCTCAAAACTCTTCTACAGTAAATGTGATCATTGTTTGAGTCCTTCTGTCTTTTTTATACCAATAATTTACATGAGGGCTAAAATTTTTGTCTCCGGATATTAAAGTTAATATGTTTTATTCTGTGAAAATGCAATATGATATTGTGCCTGTCACTCATAAACTACTGTTCGTCTTAATATCCTGTAATACAAAAGCATGGCAGGGTGTTTCTCTCCCCACACAGTATATATAAAGCTAAAAATGTACAGAATATGACCCGGAGAGGCTCGTAGGGCTCATGGTAAGTTATGCGGTCTATCCATCCATCTAATCAAGAACTACTGACTTAAAAGGGTTTAAAATCTTGGGTTCAGGTTCTTTGAGAAATGGTAAGTGTCAGTTTTAAAATTGGTGTCAATTTAATTTCACACGCAAAAATATGTGTACAGCAGGGATGTTACTATTCTTATCTTACAAAAGTGGTGCGCCTGGTCATTTTTGGTACGATTTGACCCAATTTTATGATTAAAAAAAAGCGTTGAATATTATACAAGAATTGAAACATCACCTAAGCATACAAAATTGTCATCCATAAGATTGATCTGTAATGAGACAATAGTGGTCACATTCTAAAAAAATGTTTTCACCCCTTTTTATGAAATACAAACTCTAAAATAAGTGAAATATTGTGTAGGCATACTTTATCCAATTAAGAGTAAAGTGATTGCTATAACCATAACTATCTTCTCTCTCAGAGATAAAAGATCATAAAGTATCTGATTAGCTACAGAGCATATATAAAGGGGGAACTATTCAATTACATTTGTTACCTTTCAAGTTAAAATATTATGCTTGTGAAAACTTGAGTGAAATACTTTTTCAAAAGAATTATCATATTTTCAAATTTTTTATCTCTACTCTTTCAATGATATAATTTATCTTATTTGTTTATCATAATTGTTTTGTTAAAGTACTAATTCTTGTAAATGATACCACTAAACTATTGCTTATATAACTAATAATTATGTCCGACATACGTATGATGTAATAAAGTCCAGGAAAAATAATGTTTGTAAAATTGTTACTTCATCATGCAAGGGCAAAAATTCATCTGTTTTCTATAATTTCTAATGATACATCAACATTACAAATATACACAGTTTGCCTCAATGTAATCATACAATATTTTTCTTTCAGTTAATTTTTCCCCAATGTTGTAACTGCAGACCTTGATTGATATAAGCAGTGTTATTCAGGTTTGTTCGAATAAAATTCATCCATTTGAGTATTGATTAATGTTTTTTTTTAAAAGCCACATTTTACAATCAGGGTATTAAATGACTTTTTTCATTTGACTTTAAAGACTTGCATCACATTACATTACATGCAGCTATCAGTTTACCTATACACCCAACAGCAAAATAAATGTCACCTTATAAAATGCAATAGAGTTTGATTCATCCGGGATAAATAAGACTAAAGTTTCATCATGTCTTAAAAGCCATTGGTAGTAGTTTATAAATTGAAACATTTGATCAAGTTTCTTGAAAAAAGATTACTCTTAGATCTGATCATTTTGTTTACCCAAGCGGGTGATGTTATGTGAACAGCTACAGCTCGTAATTTATCACAATAATCCACCCAGAACAGTTAAAATGTTAGTTCTCGCATCTTGTTGATAATTCTTATTAAAATCTCATTAACTAGATTCGATAGGAGAGTGAAATAAGACTTTTTAGTGTGTTTTGAACAATTCTTACGTCTTAGATGACACAATAAATTTGGCCTTTATATTCTTTTTTTTTAATAAATTTAACTTAAATCCCAATTATTCTGTTGAAAAGACATCTTAAAATGTGTTTTCAGCACCGCTTGTGTGATTGAACAGGTATAAGAATATGATAGTCAAAACTCTGTTAAGTAAACTTGTGTATTCTTATTATAAAGAGTGTAGGTTTTTTAATGACATTCATGATCAACTTCTTACTGCAGCAGTTTTTGGGGTTTTTTTGCGCTAAAGAAAATTAGGTGAAGGTACTATTGTTTTCAAGTGTATGTCATATCATGAAATAGAAGTCTGACCCAAAAATAAAAGTAATAACCATAAACTGTCAATGTCATTGGATAGTACTACTACCGGGTATGTACATGAACATTGAATATTCAAAAAAAATTATTGTTGATCCTTACAACAATAAGATGATAACTACCATCTATCTAATTATTACTTTTGGAGTAACCAAGTAATTGTAGGATTGCAGAATCTATATATCTTGAGGAAATTCCTGAATGCTATGGCTTTGAGTGACAATGGTACATCTGGCTTTCCTCCTAGCCAATAAAGATGTGTTTTAGATTTGTACTAGATGAAACATGGAACAATATTTTGAGAGCAAATGTCATGTTTCTAAAGCAAATAGAAATTGAAACAGGTTTCTGTTCTGTTAGCAAAATATTGTCATCTATTTTTGGGAGGTAGAGTGCTGCTTGTTTAATAAATTTCTTTTTAACTTGAGAATATATTATTGGTATTTATTATTGGTATTGCATAAGAAGTGTCAAATATGTTTATGAGCATAATTTTTTAACGAACTCTGTCATTTCTTGTTTCTGCTCTCCGTACTTAGTTATATAAACATTTCATTATTCTACATTTATAGTGGGCACTTGCATTTTCTTAATGATTGATGTTTGCACATTTCAGAACTGTCGTGGAATAGTGCAGAATACCTACTGAAAGGATTAAACACTTCAAGCTGCAAGCAATATTTGTTATTGCTAAACTTACTGGATATGTTCCATATATCAAAGAGATTCCAAGTTCAGTTATGAAAGCTCTTGATAAACTACAATCTGATTTTCATAAGGGAATTATTAAAAACTCAAATCCTTTGAATTCTTTGCCTCTTTATTGAATGATTTGCTGAATTTCATGTTGTGATTTAAGATATATATACTCTAACAAGTACATTAATTAAGTATTTGTCACATGATCTATTATATCATTTAGTTCAGCATCAAAAAATGCCCCTTGTCACCAGATGGTCACCGAGACTCATGACAGGATTTTGCCCACCAAACAATAGATGCTGGGTTTTTTCAAAAGATTTTTCTAAATTTTTGTCTTGGCAACCAAGCCAGGGTACGTTGCAAATGTTACATCTTTTGAATTTCCTTTGAAATTGTTACAACTTGTAATGCAATGGCAGTCTGAGTTAACACATGGTTGAACTTTATCGTCAATCTGGAAAACCTGCTATGCATATTGACTAATATTATATATTATGGCCATGATGTATTAACCAGCAGTATTTATGTGGAAATTGTGGTATAGATGTATTTTCATCTGTGTACAAATTTTACACATCAGAGTTGAATCTCAACTTGACAAGGATCATGATATTTTTCTGGATACCAAATTTAGATCTGAATTCTTAACAGTTTAACTCTCCTATTGCTCTCAAGTGGTTAAACATATAATAATTTAATGATTATTTATTTAAAATTAACATAGTAAAAACTTACATAATTTTATCATTTCCATAATATTATGAGGAAATTGTTATATTTTTATATACCAAATCGGAAAAGGTTAGTAACAGTGAAACACGATACACTTGAATAAATTTAATCTTTGCATCACATACTATAGGTCTATAACCTTTAAGTAATCAATAATTGACACCAAAGTTGTAAGGAAGTCATTTGATTGTTTTAGGAGTTCCATGATTTTATGTAGTATTTCATTTGGCATTCATTCATGTATGAACACCAAAAAATATATTAATAAAAGAATACCAAATATATGACAATTAACGGTTTAATTGAAAATTAAACAATAGCATTATGCTGAAGTTACACACATGCAGCATTTACAAAAATACTCGTGATATGGCATTTCAAAAACATTAAATTCCAATTTCATATTCCACCTTCTTCAGATAAGATTCCAAAATTACATTAAATTTTGACACATTGATGTGCCCCATTTGCTGAAACAGAGCTCAAGCAGATACAAAAACACCTTCTTCCACCACTTACAACACCGGTGTAGGACCTGGTAGTACTGGAGCTGCTTGTCTGCTCGGTCCACTCCACCCATGTGCTGGCTGTATAACTGGATGGCCTTGGGTTTACTGACCCGACGCCGGTAAGGTGGTGTCCGGGTTCGAACCTCCTTCCTGAAACAAGTCCCATTGTGTATGGTGGTAAGTAAGTTTACCTTCCTTCTGTCTGTCCAGGTGATGTAGAGGAGGTTGCCTTCACGGTGTCGGGAGGGGTCGTCACCAGCTCGAGGCTTGGCATCCTTCACTGACTGAGGGACTTCCTTTCGGTTCGACCGCAGGGTACCACATGCTCCCGTTCCGTTTTCAGCTAGCTCCTGAAACAGTTTTGGTGACGAGAAGAAGTTGTCCATATACACAAAGATGTCACAACAGTGTGTGCTAACCCGAACTCCCTGCCTTCTGCAGGCTTACCAGTGTACACATCCCAGTTCCATACATAACCAGACCTGCTGTCTGCTAAACACCATGACTTGATACCCCACTTGTTGGGTTTACTTGGCATATACTGCTTTATTGCAGTCCTACCCTTGAAAGCAATCATGCTTTCGTCGACCGATACCTCTCTACCTGGGTAGTAGTGTCTTTGCCAGCCAGCCAGGAGGAGATCCATGAGGGGTCGAATCTTGAAAAGCTTGTCGTGGCGAGGATCCTCCTTGGGGAAATCAAAAGCATTGTTGTTTAGGTGGAAAAACATGAGAATTTGCAGAAATCTGTCACGAGACATTAAGGCTTTAAATCCTTTACATTCAAGCAGGGGGTCACTAGACCAGTATGATTCATAAGAGGGTTTCCTAGTCAAACCCATAACCATCAATATGGAAATAAATGCTCTTATGTCAGCATTACTAACCTCCTTCCACGATCTTGCTCTGGCGTAGGTTGCCATGTTTTCTCCCTTCTCAGCAATATACTCACGTGCGTATCTGTTAGTCTGCCTCACAATTAGCTCTATGACCTCATCTGTAAAAAACAACTCAAAACAACCTATCTCGCTTACATCCTCTGGAATATCCTTGGGGCCTGTTTCCTCGTCGAAGTCCACCAGCCAATCCATCTGCATCGCGTCGATAGTAGGGTCGTCCAGAAGAACCTCTTCAACAATATCATCATCGCTGTCGATCTCACCCTCAAATTCTTCAAAACCATAGAATTCTTCGTCGCTCTCAGAATCTGCATTTGCATAAATCTCAACAAAATCTTCCATCATGTTATGATTAACAACCAAACAATGACTATCCTATATATGCAAAGAGTGAAGTGTCAATATATAACTCACAATAAATATGGACACTTATGAGGTAACAAGAATATGAATATGAATCTTTACAACAACGTTGACATATAATTTTGAAAATTTTATAATTCTAACAAGTAAAAACTTCAACTTTCAAAAGATAATTGCAACATAAACATGAATATGAATAAGAATAACAAATACGTCTTGAAGATTCGTGCCAACAAACGTGTCGATCAGTTGCCAAAACAAAGCACAGTTTTCCCTCAGAAATGCAATGACAACCTGCAACAAACGAATGCAAGATTAAAATGGCTGAATTATAAACAATTTCAAATCATTTGGCGGGAAAATTATTAATAAAGATTCCATATTTGGCATCGTACAATAACGATTGAACAGTTGGCCTGTCAATCATACGAGTTTACTATTATCAAAACATTTATCATTATACATGTTTACTCACGATTTCACTCAATATTTCTCGTTTATAATTAATTTTAAATATAAATAATGTAATTGAAATACTTATATTTGACAGGTTATTCCAAAGAGTATTCCTGATTACATCGATCTTGACTTTAATCTTCAATCTTCGATAACATATTGAAGGCATCGCACGATGACCACGCCCATCTTGTTACCCACGTGTGCACGCCCACATCTGTCAGTCAAAACCACGTGGCCGGTCTATGGCGTTGAAATGACGAACTAACGTTTTCTAACAGGGGAGGTTTTTTTCAAGTAAAATAAAAAAAACATCGAAGGCAGTATTTTGCTCCCTGTTTATTTGTGATTGAGTATTGATTTATTTTTTATGAAAAAAAAAACAAGTGTACGCGAAGTTGAAATCCGAAGTTCATCGGCGATGTTAGCAACCTAGCGACAAGTATTCATACAATCGTAAAAGTCGATGTTGTCAGTTAAATCAAATTCATTATTTGATCCTACACAAGTAAATTACTTTGTTATGTTTACATTACTATGCCTAACACCAACACAATGTTGAGAAAAAATCATGTAACATGTTTCAACTCATAGGCAAATGTTTTAAAATTATTTTGCATTCGTAATGCACTTCCCCTACTGAAGTACAAAAAAAACATTTATTTTTGTAGTCCATATGTAACAAAATTAAACAAAACACAATTTTCATACATGCTAATATGTGTTATTGAAAATGTGTGTATATGCAGGGTGTATTATTTGCGATAGACCCATAAAATCTGACAGAGTGCTGCTATCATAAATAGTGAGTTTTCCAGGAATAGCATTGACAGTGTTTTAGCGCGAATCCAACTGTTTTCCAAGAAAGTGTCACACGGCATCCAAATATTTTATATGTGTTTCATCTTACTACGATGTCTTGGCTTCCAAAAAAGGTCACATTGCAGCTTTTGAGTAACACTGTATTCCGTTCTAGTGCCACGAAATGGATTATTGAACGTGAACGTGACGTCGTTTTTTTTTACCGGAATCGGCCATTGAACTCTCGTCATATTGTTTACATAGATGATCGAGTTTGCTTGTAATTAGATCATAACATTGACACTGCCAGCATTTTTATCATTGAGAGATATAAAAACAAGATTGGTGTTTTTATTTGTAGGTGGCACTCATTTTAATTTTAAAAGGAAGCATATATTTATCAATGTGAAAAATATATTATGTAGTGTAGGCCTAACGGTTTCTAGCTGAACTAAACAACAAAATTAATTTTTTTGACATTCGCTTTTACCTTTGAAGAAATAAGTCAAAGATATCATAATAACATAATTTTAACTCATTTTGTTTTTTGTACATAAAACAACAACACATATTAACTGTCATTGAACAACAGTTACTTTATTGACAATTTTTTAGGTAACCGTCATTTTTCAACGTCGGCTAATGTGACCATTTTTACCGGAAGTTTCCCCACGCATCGACTGCATTTTTTGATGAAGCCATGCAACAAAAATAACGAATTTTATTACAAGTATTGCATATCACTGAAATTGTTTTTCAGTGTGGAATCATTCTGTTTCGTTTATACAGACAGTTGGGAGGTTAGATGTCGGTAATTGCCAGTTTTGAAAATAGGTCAAGGGTCACGGCTCTAAGCGCGTGAGATGGCAGCAAATCCTGCCCGCAGTTGATAGGGAGATGCAGTAGATGGCAGTGATTCCTGCCTAGAGCGTGGAGAGCATTAAAGATTCTTAAAATTTGGCATGTGGGACTCTTACAAGTCATGGATTGCTTTTATAAAAATATCTTCATTGACAATCTTTTTGTCAGTGTACATAAACATTTTTATAAAGAAAAACCCCAGAACATTCTACATTTAAAAAACGTTTTTCTTATTTGCATGATTTATGTACATGCTTGTGTGTCACAGTTTTGATTATAAAGCAAATTACATCATAGTGACCTTTTTAAGGAGTGTTTGGAGTTCTATCCACTTATTCAGCAAACCAGAACTTTTATGTTGAAGTTGGACTGAGAAGCTGTCATTGACAAGCAGGAAATGTTTGAGTTCCTATTAACCAGGAATTCCTAAAATAAAATTGTAGTAAAGACATGGATGATCAACTTCTTGTCCACAATGGTGACTTTGGGCATGTTTCTTAAGCTGCTTTCAAGCACTTGGTTTTTGAAAATATGTTGATCATCAATACAATCCTTGTCTTCTTAATTGTAAAAATGTCTTGCTCTGGTGTCAACCATCATTTACTCATGTGGAAAGGGCAAGTTTCATTTTGATGTAAACAAAATTAATAAAGGTCGTGCATCAGAAATCCTATTAATTTGATTTAAACACTATTTTATTGCCAGAAAACATAGTACACAACAAATTTGAGTAAATTCAAACTGTAATGTAAAAGGATTAGCAAACAGGCTAAGGCAGTCTCTATAAATGCGTCTCTTAATAATTTCAACTATCAACACAACATTTCTTGTTGCATATCAAAAAAGGAACCACTTCATTCTCATCAATATAATTCATAAGCTAAAGAATTTTGACAAATATATCAGTGCCAAACCAAAGGGATTTGAAGCAAAGCAATATGTTAAGAATGTAAGTCATGGGGGCAAAATAACAAAAAGCTCTTAGGAGTAACCTATTTCCCCTCTGTTACAGTCTTAATAAACTTGCACAATTCAACTGAAGCTCTTTAAAGCATCAATAGCGATTTCAAATATAAATACGACAAATAGTAAAAAAAGGCCAACGGCAAGCCAGATTTCGTGCTGACCAATATACATGTTACAGAAAGGCTGCAAATTAATACTCCCAGATGTATACCAATACACGATAACTTTAATGTAAAACTCTTATTAACCCACGACAGCTATTGTGTCAAAATGGTGTCTTAGGCCCTTTTCTCATGCACAAATTTACTTATATGAGTATATTTACATACTATGTAAATAAACATACATGTGTAATAGTAAATATACTTTCTGTTCTCATGATGTTAAGCAATAAGGTGTATATGTCTATTACATACAGACATGTATTTATAATATAACCTTAAATTCATGAATAGATTCATTCTAGTGCCAGACTTTGCTATGTTAAGACTTTTTGGCTCTAAGAGAAGAAGGGTTTTTCCCTATTTTTTAGGACAGGCCTTGGCCTGGGACTTGTTCAAGAGAAGAAAATATGGTCAAAAGAGAGAACAAGGAATTGGTGGTGCTATATTGTGAAAGAAACTTTTGATAATGATCAATGGATGGGCAACTTCAGAATGAGCAAGACGACATTTGAATTACTTTGTGAGGAACTTAAACCATCATTATCCAGACAGGGTAAAAATGTACGGGAAGCTCTTGAACTTGAACATAAAGTGGCAATAGCACTATATTGGATGGCATCAGCAGCTGAATATCGCACAATTCCATTATCATGACACAATTTGCATAGCGTGTACAAATACGTATGTGTAAATTTACATTTACATGACCTCCTCAGGTAATGCAAATTTGCTCCCAGTGCAAAAATACTTAGGTGTCTAAATTACGTTCTCATGACACTCTTACATACCCCAAATACATTTACATACATAAGTAAATTTACTCACGTATGTAAACCTGTGCATGAGAAAAGGGCCTTAGATACAAACGATCAAATTCAAACCTTTGCTCGTCAGTTGTGATGTGAGACCTTTTTTTAAATTTAGACGACATAATCATATCTATCCCCGACAGTTATTGTGTTGAACTTGTATCCTTTACCCAAACCTTCTTCGACAATTGTAATGTGAAGCCCTATATGTTGGGTATTAACCACACAATTATGGCCATTCCCGTCAGTTCTGGAACTACACTAGCATCTGTGGCCCAATCCTCGCAACGCAGACCCTCAATCGACAATTGTGAAGTGAAACCCTTTTTCATTGGACCTAACCAACATAATTGTTTCCATCCGCGACAGTTGATGTGTAAACCACGAATCTTAGACCCAAATCTCCCAATTAAAAACCCTCTTCTTCTATTGTGATATAAAACCCCGAGTGGCTCGGTAAAAAGCACTTTTGTGACTATCCCCGAGAGTGATAGTGTGAAATATATATATTTGATCAAACACTCTCGACTTAACCCTTATTCGTCAATTGTGATGTGAAACTCTTATTTCTTGAGTGTTGACTACATTATTATAACCATTCCCGAAACTTCTGGTGTAAAACTTGTATTTTTGATCCATACCTCCAAATTCACACCCTTCCGTGACAAATGGGATTTGGAATAACCTACATAATTTCGTTCATCTCAAACAGTTATGGTGTTAAATCATGTATCTTTGACCCAAACACTACGTATTTATACCAATTCCCGAAACATTTGATGCAAAACCCTTGTTGGTCATAACCATATATGGTAAGAAACCACATAATTATGTCCATCCCCGACACTTACGATGTGAAACATAAAACTTTGATCCAAACCTCCCAATGTTAACCCTTCTTCTTCATTTTGATGTAAAACCCTCATTTGTTGGGTATAAACCATATTATTATGTCAAACCCCGACAGTTATGGTGCGAAATGTGTTTCTTTGACCCAAACCTCCCAATTTTAACCCTTATCCTTCATTTTGATGTAAAACCCTCATTTGTTGGGTATAAACCACATTATTATGTCAAATCCCGACAGTTATGGTGTGAAATGTGTTTCTTTGACCCAAACCTCCCAATTTTAACCCTTCTCTTTCATTTTGATGTAAAACCCTCATTTGTTGGGTATAAACCACATTATTATGTCAAATCCCGACAGTTATGGTGTGAAATGTGTTTCTTTGACCCAAACCTCCCAATGTTAACCCTTCTTCTTCATTTTGATGTAAAACCCTTATTTGTTGGGTATAAACCACATTATTATGTCAAACCCCGACAGTTATGGTGTGAAATATGTTTCTTTGGCCCAAACCTCCCAATGTTAACCCTTCTTCTTCATTTTGATGTAAAACCCTTATTTGTTGGGTATAAACCACATTATTATGTCAAACCCCGACAGTTATGGTGTGAAATATGTTTCTTTGACCCAAACCTGCCAATTTTAACCCTTCTTTATAATTTTAATGTAAAACCCTTATTTGTTGGGTATAAACTACTTTATAATGTCCATCCCCGACAGTTTTGGTGTTAAACATGCATCTTTGACCCAAACCACACCCTATTCGTCAATTTAATGCAAGAACTTAATTTGTTGTGTAAAAACTACACAATTATGTCCATTTCCAACAGTTATGGTATGAAATATGTACCTTTGATGTAAACCTTCAGATGTATAACAAATTACCAATCCTTGATAAGTTTTATATTAAAAAAAAACATTTTTTGCGTGTAATCTACATATATCCCTTCTGCCATTCTGGAAAATATTGATGTCAAGTCCTTTTTTTCTCTACCTCAACTAACAAAATGATGTCAATCATGAACTGTTAATTTCACATACCTGATGCCAGACAATTTGGGTGCCAACTACACACTCATCCTCCAGGTAACTTTCAGCCTTTTGTCAAAGCTGACAATAATTTTGTAAACATGTGTCTAAACTCTGCAAATAAAAAAGCTGTTGCTCGCCGAAGGCTTTATGTTCTAGAAACAATAGAAAGCCACTTAAATAATGTTACTGCTAACAGTACTGGCAGGTGTCATTGACTTTCAACACATAGCAATGTTCTAAAACTTCCAATTTGTTCAGCAATTTAACAATAAACATTACTTAAAACTTTGTATTGAAATTTGAAGTTTGCAATTGAAATCTTTATAACCGATTAAAGGATTTTATGAGGGTGATTCAGTTAGTTATGTGTCCTCACCACTCTCCCTGGCTTCAGATAATGGTGGTCAGGTTCCTCAGACCGTAGTACGGGTTGTGGTCCTTTTAGGTGACATATGATTGTAATCTTAACTATCAAATGAATGCCAAAACCAGGGTATAATGTGGTATGGTGAGCCAATGAAGTAGTAAAGTCTACTAAATGCAATGTGAGTAGATTTAAAAGATTTCCTAATCTCTGAGGTCTGGCTTGATAGGTACAAATCAAACTGATATAAACGAAAAATAAATAAAGACCTCAATAATAAAAAAAAGGTCGATCTTGTAACTATTAAACGCTTCATAAGCAAGTGAACAAACATTATGAAAATTATCTTTAAGGGATGTTAACTTTGACATGTAGAGGATACAAAAAGTAAAAAATACTTTGGTATTGTTATGTGCACAACTGTTTGAACTGTTTCTGTTACAGGCCATTAGATCTGACCATTACTTTGCTGCATCACTAAGTAACATCATAAACATAATCAGTACACAAAAAAAGTGATGTCATTCTATTGTCATATTGAACTGTTCTAATCAAACTTGAAACCAAACTAAAACTATTTTGTCTTGTTCTAACACTTTGAAAAAGATGTGTGACAAGTGGTTTGGTGCAGTGATGAAAGAGTCCTGATGAACAATTTATATAAATGCCAACAAATTTATGTTATACTTTAAGACCACAAGTTTCTTTGTTATGAGAATATCTATCCGTCATTTTGTTAAATAACTTAATTGCAGTTTTTATAGTATTCATCACAATAATTCTTACATATATTCCCTGTGCATGAAATTTAGAGAAGTACATAACATTTTTTCCTAGAAATGATAATGTAAAAAAGGTGACAAATCTTCAACATTCGCTTTTTAAATATTTATTTCTGTGGCAGGGTCCAGGATGCATTGAATATTTATCACGCTGAGTTATCACAAGTTTCAAGTATTGTAAGAGCATGAGATATCAGATAAATGACTGTCATCCAAGTCCTCCTTAATGACAGCAACTGTCTATTGACAATGGTTGTTTCCATGCTCTTGGATTGTTACCAGCTACCAGCAGCCTGGAAAAAGAAAAAGAAAAAATATGAACACAGTTTCTTTATTATTTCAAAATATTGTGTTAAAACTATTTTTAAAAGACCACTGAAAATTTACCCCTTAAATAAATAACCCCTTAAAAATATATTTAAGATCTTGTCAAGTTTGTTGCAACTACCACTTGTAAATACTATTAACTATTTAAGCATAGTGAGTGCAAAATTGAATTTTCACATTTTTTATTTACGTTTTTCTGTAATGACAGAATTTTCACAGAAATTGTTATTTCTAAAACCTCTGATATATTGGATATTTTAGGAAGAGTGTACACGTAGTATCTAGTAGTTTCTGTATTGCAATAACGATATAACGATAATACTGCGCACCCTTATGGATAACTGTTATGGTTATTTTCATCCCTGAAATACTTATGAATATTTATGTTAAGTTACTTGCAGATAATCTGGTATTGATACCCTATACTGTTGTTGGGTCAAACATTCAGAAAAGACTTGTTCTGGCCTCCAAATTGCCTTTTGACATGGCCATGAGGTAGATGACTAAATATTGCAATTATCAATCAAGTATCTCACCCATGTTATGCCATCAAAGACCTCCTCACCAAGGTACTAGTGACCCAATTTTCTGAAAGAAAAAATAATCTGCATCATGAGAAATGAAACAAGGAACAAGTTTAGAAGCAGAGCTCACATACTCCCACTTCCGCTTAGGTCAGATAACTCAAAAATAGGAAACTACACATCAATGTGAATTGATAAACATTGGGTAAAATTGTACAACACAGGAATTCACTAAGAAGAGAGTGAAACTGTCACATGGAGTAGCCTGGAGGAGCAGAATTTTGTAGCTGTATGATAGACCCGATTCTTCAGACTGTTTAAAAGACGTTCTTTTATACTGTTGTTAACTTTTCTAATTATATCTACATAAATATTTATAATCTTAACCAATATCAGGACTAAAGAAACATTCAGCCATTAAAATTTTGTTTTGTCTTTAAGAGGCATATCATAATGATATATTATTTTGTCTTTTCCGTTATTTTTAATAGAATAGCTATCATGTCTTTCTTGAAGTCAGTGTTAAGTATGTTTTCACTGAAACCGAAAAGCAAAATTCCTTCATTGGTTTCAACCTCAAAAGTCACACAGAGATTGATGTTTGATGTGTATCATGTTTGGTGTAGATATCTTGTAAAGTTTGGGAGATATGCTCCAGACAAAATGTCTTTTTCATGCAGTCACTGTTTGATTCATCTTTCAATGGAAAACTCAAAGATAAAAACTCAAACATAAAACCTACTCTTAAAAGCACAAAAGGGATTATGGTTGAGAAATGTATTAAGTTTGGCGTATAGCTGTATAGAGATATGCTCCAGATAAAATGACTTTTAAAAAGTCACTGTTTTCGTCATTTTTCCATTTTACCCCTGTTTACACTGTAAGGCAGGGGGAAAATAAATGATCTAATCTAACAGAAAATTAGTTTGACTCTAACAATTTATATGTGTACAGGCAAAGTTGTCTCATGGACAACTCAACAACTTCGAATGGAATCCAATTTGGTAGGCAAATTAAAAAGATATAGGGTACCATCTGTATTCTGTATTCAAATCAGATAATTTTCTATTTTCACAATAGCATTTTATGTAAATCAAAATAAGAGCTGTGGGCTGTGATGTTGAAGACTGTTGAAGAATTTCAATAAAATGTTTTTGTCATCCATCGCCACCCTTTTTCAATTATTTGCTGACTAAATCAGACAGACATAATTGGTTCCCTGCCAAAGGGTAAAAGCATTTATAAATGATACTGAAATGACCATAAAGCTTAATTTTTCATTCAATCCAAAGAGTGATGCTCTCAAAACGAGAAATTGTTGCCATGAAGGTAAGTAATATTTTGTTTAAATGCTGCGAAAGCACCAAAAAGGAATACCAAATCTAGTAAAGATGGGTTTAGTGGTTTTTGAAAAATGGTTAGTAAATAAACCCTACCCCATAAAAATGTAATATGAAATAATGAATAGTTGCCATGGAAACAGAAGAAATAGAATTGAAAAAAGGGCTCAAATGCGCAGTTTCAGAATTATGCCTAGAAAATTCAAGTCAAAATTTTTGCCATTGAAACAGAATACAGTCAGAAAATGAAAAATGTATCAACCCCTAAAAGGCACATTTTAATGATTATGGTAAATGCTTTTCAAGTTAGCTCTGATAAGGATTGGAATGCAAACATCATCATCAATGCCAAAGCCAACAAACTCAGCCAAAAAGGATAAACACATAAGTGTAAAGAAGTTAGAACCTTAAAGTGGGGCTCCCGGGTAAAATCACCTTATTCAACCAAGCCAAATTGTACACTTATGTGCATGTTTTCATAATACATCCTTCTTGAATTGATTTTACGTCAGGTTTTAACAAGTTTATATAACTTGATTATGTAATTAATTTCGATTGAAAAAAGGATAGTAAATTGCCTTCCCGATCGTGTTGTTCCGTGAAATCAACCGGATGTGACGTCAACTGTGGAAAACACACGCGACGTAGCCGCCATAACAAATGTAAACAACACCACATTTCATAATTAGGTGATCGTGTTCTCGTAGCTATTGAAAACTCAGAACGTTTTAGGGTGATTTTTTAAAAATATAAGTGCTGTACGAAAATCAAGAAAAAAGGAAAAAGCCTTTTGATGACTTTTATACGTTATTATGGAAACAATTCGTATGATAAATTCGCAGTCTCAAACCACTGCTTTATACTGTGTCTACACGGGTAATGCACCCAATTAAAAACACCGGTGAGTGACTCCTTGTTATAATTTTCCTAAAAGATTTTTCTTCGTCAGTTTACTGTCGAATGTATCAATATCACTTCGTTTTTCAGCCTCAAAGAAACGGCTGATTTGTCATCGTAAGTCTCTCGAACGCAGCTCTCGTCATTCGCCGAGTTTTGTTTATATTTCGCTGCCGTGACTTTCGAAAGGCGGCCTCAATCTACATCAGTACATGTGTATGAAAAAAACATTTGAACAATCGGTGAAGTTAAATTTGTTGTACTGGGGATTTTGAGTAAATTACAAAATCATATCTATGATATGAACAAAGATAATTTGTTGTTGATATTAGAATTTTCTAAAGGGTGAAAAATTACCAGATGACACCATTTAGATTTTAGTCTTTCAACTCTAAATTTCAAAATGATATATACTTTAATTATTTCAACATTTTTTGTAAATGAACTATAAATAGGGGATTCTTAATATTACCTCATGAATATTTATGAGGTATCAGAAACTAAGCGCACGTATTCGAAAACGAGGCTAAGGCCGCTTCGAAACCCGGAAGTTACGTTCCTACAGCATTGTCAAGTCAGTATCCTTTCGAAATTATGCTTTGTTTGTGAAATATTTCGATAAATGCAACTGCAGAAAGACCATAATCGCTTAAGCATCTACATTTCTTGGTGTAGCTGAGATTAGAATATCGTTTTACTTGCAGATAGAATTCTATCGACCGATATTCGGGGGTATTCCCATGCTGGGTTTGCCGTCATTTTGCACTGTCCATTGAAATATTTCAGTGTTTAGCAAAATATGGATATGAAATACTCACAATAATTTTCACATTTCCGAAAAAAAAACAAGAAGTATTTTCATTACACACACTCGTTTACAGCTCGAAAATGATAGAGATTAAGCGATCTCTCCGTAAATCCTTCAGCCGTTTCAACGTGCCAACTTACGTTACTATTGGGTCATTCAGTACAGGCCTCAATCAATGTAAACAAACCAGAATTTCAATTCAGGGGGCTAAAAAAAGAGATACAGACAAGAGCAAATGTGAAATGTTACTATTCCTTTGAATATAATTAGTATACATAATTTTGTTAGTTTCTGATGAGATCGCAAATAACTTTGAATTTAGCTGAAAAATAAATAAAATTTTCTAGCTTTAATAAACTCCCTAAGTTCTACACAAAAGCAGTAGCCAAATTCTAAAAAAAGGATTGTCTTTCCTTTTCATGATAAATACATAAAATATATACAGTAGATAAAATCACATTATGAGTTCAAACATTACTGTTTATCATTCAATAAAATAATCACTGTGATATTATTCTGAATTTAAGAGCTTCAGATACTTATTACAGGGTCATATGAGGGTATTCATTGAATGTATGAACAAACAATTAATTGTTCAAAATTGAATAAGAAATTCCTATTACATGTAGGCCTATTTTTGTTTTAGAAAATGCTGATAAGTTAAATGTATCAAAATTAGTAGGAAAATGAGGGACTTTTTAATAAGGTATGGGAAATAAGCACATTAAAAAAATTAAGCCATTGATTTTAAGAATAATATTTACACTAAACTTATCTAGACTCTAATTTAAAATGACAGAAAATTATCATTAGGACTAAAAAGACAGGACAATTTGGAAGAAATACATATTTCACTCCATGTATATTGTCAGTGAAAAAGCTGAAAGTAAGTTTTGAAAACTGACAGTCAATCATGAATAAGGATTTATTGAATTCATGACTTCAGTACTTTTGTTATTAGACACTTTATATAAGTGTGTTTGTCTTCAAGGCACAATATAAAATCTCTCAGCTAATTCCAAGTTATTTGTAGCATCCACCTTCTGTCTACATTAATTGCCAGTAATAAATGTGGGATTGTTACCTAAAAGTACTGAAATTAATCCCTCTCTTCATATTACTGGTGTCATAAATACCACCTTATATACACACCAATAAATATAATAGAATTTTAATGAATTTTTTTATACTCATGATAATATTTTCCTATTCAATATGATTATAATTAAAATTAATTCTAGCCTTGGTAAATTCGTTTTGTGAATTATAAATTGATAATTTCTGAAATATTTTGCTAGGAAAATATTCTTAAAAATACACCTATGTATATAAATATATCACTTTTCTTCCAATCAGTTGCTGTCTTTGAGAAGCTCAGTCTTTATTTTTTAGGGACATTTTGAAGTTCATTGGACAGTAATTGTTGCCTCTGAAATTATTTGCTGAACAGGTACAAGCTACAATAAAATAGAAAATAAATTTGATAAGTAACTTGCTTGAAATAAGAGAAAAAATGAATTAAGAACAATACACTTTTCCGGATTTTAAACCCGAAGATAGTCTTGAGGAATAAAACATGTAAACATTTTTTTGTAAACATGCCGGTCCCACTACTTGATTCTTCATTCAGTTTTGAGATCCTTGAGTAAAAGTCCTGAAATTTCGGGTAAAAATAATTTTATGAAGATTTTTTTATGCATAACAATTAGGAGAAATTTGCACTGTGACTGGTATTAGAAATGTACTCGTGGCTATACGGACCAAATGCGATTGCAAAACACACGTAATATTTCTTTGAATATACAACGAATACAACTATCAAAAACAAAGTTTTGAGGCTATCCCTGGACGAATTTCCCTTCATTTTGCCGTTTTGTTATCACTCGACATGTTTTCATGTCTGAAATTGACTGATTTTCTTTTAATTCATGCTTATACACTCGTGTGTAGCCAAAGGAAATTCAAATTACACAGCGAATCGTAATATCAAAATGTAGCCATTACGCTAACCAGGCAGTACGAAGCGGCCTTAGCCTCGGTTTGGATTTGAGGAGGTCATAGGTCGTATGCATGCATAAATATTGAGAGTCCCCTATACAAGCCAAAATAAAATGAATCAAATAAATTTTATTATTATTCAAACAGAAGGGATTTATAAAATTTAATTTATTCAATCAGATTCAATATCAAACATTGCTTAAATTATTCTCCATAATCAGGAAATTAAATATAATTTTTTGCAAAGCTTGGAAATTATGTAAAGCCCAATTATTATGTGTGCCAAACTTGACTTTCAAAATTAAGTCAATCATCTCAATGCATTCCCCCCCCCCCCCCCTTAATTTCGAATAACATAACATTAAGACTGACATACACAAATATATGGTTTATTCTAATTTTGTAATATGAATCTTATCACATGCATTTATAATCTATATTTTATTAAATTGTCAAAACAGTATTCACTTGAGCAATATTTTAATGCTGTGACAGAATGATGACAGTTTATGATATTTGGGGTGGAGTGTCTGGAAACAAAAACGCTTTTTTGTACACAGATGTCTTTAGATGACTCAACAAAAATTGTATTTTTTTTATATTGAATATGCAATATCATTAGTTAAATATCTTGGTTACAGACATCAATGCATGAATTTATTCAGCATCCATAGCAGTTTATTTTATTGTATAAGGCAATGCTTAGTTAAAGTTAATATTTAGAAGAAAAATAGCAATTAAAGCAAACAAGGGAATTTTGTGTGCTGTTAATATGCAAGTAAATAACATCACAAACAATACACTGTGCTTGAGCATTCTTATTTATTATTTGTAAACTTTATATAATAATTAATCTATTTTTGTTGCGACACCAAAAAAGAAAGAAAACTTAATTGCACCAATTTTTGGAACATTATTTCACTGTATAGTTCTGTTGTCAATACATTGTTTGTAATATCATATATTTTGATAGACTTATTTTAATCTTTTTTTATCCTAATTCCTAGTGAATAGGTGAAGGGCGATTGATCAGCTTATTTCCAATTCCAACAAAGGTAATATGAAAAATGGACGAAAGAATGAATGAAGGTTCAGAATATTTGATAATTTTTGTGTTTGGTCAGAAAAAAATAAAGACTGGTCATGGATTTTAAAACATGGAAAGCTTACAATAAAAATTCCATATCGAACATCGGCCATGCACAAATTAATCATTTAGTGAAATTAGCAAATAATTGAAAAAAATTGCTAGATTCAACCACCAGTATGCATTCGTAAAATGTTATCATAATTTTCAATTTTATAATAAATAAAAAGTATGCAGCTGGTTATTTCATTTTGAATCTGTCCACAATACATTGAATTATTTCACACTCGTGTATTTTGCTGCGTTGTATGTACGTGCAAGTTGACTTCCGTAACGAGCGGCATTTCGCCATTTTAAACGACAAAAATACAGTTACACAACATACGTTTGTTTGAATCATCATTGTCCTTACATTGGCAAGGGCATTTGTAAAAACACGTACGTTACCCGATGTCTTTTCGACCGAAATTAGTACTGTTTTGACGTTCGAGTTCTACATATGAGGAGACTCACTTCTGGGTTATGTAATGGACATTTATTCAACTTAATCGTCATTTAAATTTTATTTCCCATTTACTATTGCGTCAGAAGTTCATAAGGAGATATCTTGCCAATTTTTATATGAATTGGTCGACTGGTATGGCTGCTACAATCCGCGCTATTTCATTGTCTGACAGTGTAAAGATACGACAGTGGCCATCTGTTTTCCACAGGTGACGTCACACATTCCATAGGACGAAATCGAGGTTTTCCCGGTGTTTATCGTAAAGTAAGATGGCCGACACGTCAAAACAGCGACGTAAACGTTAGAGTTTTCAACTTCTTTTACGATTTTCTAAAAACATCCTTCATCCGAATAGCTAAGGTATTTGTGATATTGATGACTTTTAACTAATGAATGTGTTTTTCACGTCTATTAGATGTACTTGCGAAGCAAAGTGTATATAGACGGAAAATTTTGGAGCAAAATCACCCGGGAGTTGCACTTTAAAGGAACCTTTGGAAATGATGACTGCTTGATGAAGAACGTTTCATTTCGACTAGGATTAAGCCTTAATGTCTTCACTTTAAAATAACTTTTAATGAAGTATGCCCATGTGACGTCATTGTTAGAATTTTACAATTTTGGTCCCCTCTGAAAAAACCTGCAAACAATCCAGCAGGGAGGAGGTTAATGAACAATGGATAATGAGTAACAATCCATTTCATGCTTCACCTTAAGACAAGCAGCTGGCAGATTTGCTGATAAATGACCCATGGCCATCTCAAGATGTATCAGAAGAATTTTTTTAGAATAGTCAAATAGTAAACAAAAAATTTTGCCCACAATATTGTGATACAGAGCTTATAAGTGCTTCAAGTAAAACAGGTAAATGTAAGATAAACTTCTGAAACTTTTAAAGATCACTAGATTTTTATGGTCACTAATAATAAAATTCAAGAAAAAAAACATGATTCTCTGACTTTACGTCAATTTGTTAGCACTTTTTGGGGGCTTTTCAGTTGTTCATGTTGTTTATAAAATTTGACTCACACATGACTAGCCTACTCTCGTAATCATCTCTGAACTTAATCTTGTTATAATACAAATAAACCAATGAAAATTGCTTCAAATATGAATGATTATTTAGAACCATATACCATTTTTAATCACACCAACCAACCAACCAAAGCTGATAATGCCCTCTCCCTCATACGAGGGGAAGTCAATAAGTTCATAGATGTGAGTATTGATACACCACTGAAAACATCATTTTTGATGTCTTTAATGAGATAAGCCATTTGACAACAGTTTTGCATCATAACTCATGAGGTGTCTGCAAGATGGGTGCTACGAAACTTAAATGCACGAGATCGACATATATCAGTTTAATCCAGTCATGAGCTCTTGGACATCTACAAAAAATAAAAAGGCAGATTCCAATAACTTTCATGTCCCTCTGGTTACAGGGGAATCAGTGGGATCCTTACACAAACTAAGAATTGATGCAATGGAAGCATAAGCAATCTCATGTACCCAGAAACTTCAGAACTAAGCTTTCGGCTGGCATGATAATGGCGACCATTTTTTTAATTCAAGGGGTGTGATACAATTGAGAGCGGCAATCAAGAAGAAGAGGCGTAGCATGTTGACTATTGGGAGTCATGCTTTTTCATGACAATGCTCCAGGGCACTCGAGTCCTATTGCATAAGCTGCACTTCAACAATGTGGCTTTGAATAACTTAAGCATTCCCTACAGTCCAGATTTGGCCCAATGCGACTTTTGTTTTGAAAATTGAAATCACACTTTAATGGTGAAAGATTTGGCTGATGATGAACTCAAGGCAGTTACTGAGGCTTGGCTGAGGGGCCAGTCAGTAGACTTCTACCGCATGGGCGCTTACAGTCTCAAAGACAAATGGGCAAAGTGCATCGAAGTCGATGGAGATTTTCTTGAAAAATAAAATAAAAATCACAACCATTGGCTTCTGTTTGATATCCACTTCTATGAACATATTGTATCCTTTTGTAACCCAGGCTCATAAAATAATCCAACTGCATGGAAATACCTAATCCCCTTACCAGGGATGGAGGTAAGTGGAGTTATCAAAAGTAGTGAAATTAAGCTATATTTATGGTAAAAAAATAGAATTGGGTTTGTTCAAAGATGATGAACAGACCTATATGACTACACAGTTACAATTATTATTGTCCTTAAAATCACAGAAGCTGATTCGATAAAACATCAATTTCTTTACGTTTAAAATAATGCAGCAGCTACTTCAAAGGTGATTAAATATGAACTCTCTACCCATTCAAGAGTTAGGCACAGTCATTTAAAAATAATTTTAAATTATTAATTGTGCCAAACCTGGTTTCTGAGGTCAGTCAACAATTGATATCAGGCAGAGATTCTTTTCCATTGGTCGCAGGTTCAGGCCTGGTAGACATGAAGATAAATAGGATGAAGATCCTTATTGGTAAGATCTTGTTCATTTGCCTGGAAAAGAATGATATTTTTGACATAAGCAAATGTTTTACATTTTTTAACCACTTCTATTGTGGAGATTTCAACTGCAAAAAGTAATTTAGTTAGCAAAATTAGAAAGTAAATGATATTAAAATATTAACGATATAACGCTATCTGTATAGTGCAGAGTTTCCTCCAAGCTGTTCTCATGCGAAACATACTTGTTTACATGTAAATTATCATGAATATAAGTAAAAACTACTTTTGTGTTATCTCACTTATTTCTTATTCCAACAAGAAACTTTTAAGCTTACTTTATGATAGAGATTACCAATACCCACGGCATAGGTAATACCCGATTTAACACCTCATCCACTCTCTGATAGATAAGTGGTCACTGACGCATTCCTTCCCAAGTTCCCTCTGTAACAAAATGACTTTACTTTTATACATGCAAAACCCCATTGAGGCGAAATACAATGCAACAAAGGCAATGTCTAGATTTTTTAAAACAATAGCCATCAAGGAGAGCTTATCCCCTCTAAGCTGGATGATCAGTTTAACCAGTATATAATTGAGGATAATTATGTAGATGATGTTGTATGAAACTCGTAAAACTTAATGGCCAGAAAAACAATTTAATACATTATTCAAGACAAAATACATTTATACAATGAGTCTATTCCCAAAATTGAGCTAAAAGAGCCTGCTACGCTCATATTAGACTACAAATTGGATCCTCTAGGTACTAACATCTCCACTTAATAAAGTTGTTTTTCTGTAAATTTGAGCTTCCTATGCCAAATAGTACTGGTTTTGGTTAAGCACACTCAATATACACATTGCCACGCCCATTTTTGGGAGGTACATTACACCAAGTCTGACTGTCCCTGCTTTTTAACAGATGAGCCAAACAACCCAAATTGTAGGGTTTCAACATAACACAAGAATAGGCTTGTCTTGTGTACAAGTCATTAACTAAGGTCACTAGGTGAAATATTTCCATCATATGATTTAGATACATAATGAATTTCAACTTGTTTCAAGACTAACAACTATACCGCTCTGTATGCCGACATAAAGATATTATCATGGCTTCAAATTTTGGAGTTGGTAATGAATACTAATGATATTCACTTCTCTTATTTATCATCAATAGAAGATGATATTCAGAAAAGTAAAGCTTCTTAGGGCTATTGTCTAGTTGGAAAAAGGAAAAGAAGACAGGAGAGTTGCCTGCTTTAAAGTCCTGATGAGCTAAAGATTGTATTTGATACTAAATTGATATCAATGGTCGCCTTCACCCATGTATTTTCTCAAAATAGCTCTTCCACATGAAGAAAATGTGTTTTAACTTTAGCGTTTTTAATTGATATATCATCATAATTACCATTGTTATTTTACCTTACCTAGGCAATCTGTACTAGCACGTTGCAATTGTTGTCTCGACCATATCACCCAGTAGAAGTCAGTGGTTAAACCTAATCAGTCTTCTTCAAAGGTATCAGCTTCAGAAACAGGAGGAGGCAGCAAAATCTCACCTTTGGTCTCCATCAGTAGGTAAATAAAATTGATCTACTTGTTAAACATCAATTTTCATTTTCCAGCAGATCCTACAAAATGAAAGAAGAGTAATCATAAAATAGTCAAAAATATAAAAAGAGGTTGACACACATAGCAAGGTGTTTAATGGACCCTTTCAAATTACATCTTTATCTTGATGAATTAATATCAAATTTTTGGCCAACCTTAATCCCCATCACTTTTTTTTATAATACCTTGGATACATTTTCATTATCATTAAAGTGACACAGAGTATGTTTTGGGATTTTTGTATGTTCCAAAAATAAGAGCCAAATTACCATAAGTCATCAATTAAGATCAAATCGCCTACCTAACTCGCACCTATATCTCCCAAATTCCCAACTTGTGCTATTTGTATGGCCTTATTAATGTTAGGACGTTGAAATTCTGTGTCCATTTTACATGTACCGTATATATTAGTTGAAAGTCCTAATTCATAATAGTAATCCATATTTACATTTGTGTCTGCTGTGAATAAATTTGCAAAATTACGTTTGAGTCATTGACTTGCGTCACTGTCTGTTTTTCGATCACGAATCGAAGCTTTAACCTGTTTTATTGTCACTCTATTGAACTCCTTACCACAAGCACTAAGATACTAATTTTTTTAAACAACCACTAAAATAACACTATTTCTGAAGTGTGGCATATTTGACTCAAACAACATACTCTTAATGGCACTTTAAGATAGAGAGTTTCTGAACAACCACTTCTTCTAAATAACATAACAAATCTTATAAAGTTACCGCCTGAAAAGATGTAGTTGTAGTCGTAAAGTCTATCAAGCAAGTGAATCAAACCTAGACCGAAATGCTCTCTCGCACAGCTAGCTGAATACTAACATTACATACTACATAAGATACTACACTACTATGCAATGGGGTTGCATGTAGTGCCTTTCGAACTCAAACAAACCTAACTGATTTTTCGAGTTTCGTGACAGTCGAACTTTTTTCAAAATTTCGTTCTGTAAGGTAAGAAATAGCCGAAATCATTACCGTTTCTTTTCTAACTTACAGTTCAACAAGAATAAAACTTTATTAAACATATTTTTCATTTTCTTTAATAACAAAACTGTTTTAGCTACATACATTGGGTAGATATTCCCAGCAGTTCGAAAATTAAAATGGAAAGCGGAAGTGATGACGATTTGTCAGACTTCTGCATGAAAGAGGTTACAAGGGGCCTTAACCCTTTTCTTGCTTACCGCCGATTGCCGATTGACATATGTTAAACAGTAATTCAAATTATTATTTACACTCATGAAATACATAACTGTAGTTAGAAACTTTTTTTTATGAATTTTGCCGTTTCACTAGGCGAAGTTTGATAGTGAGCAAATTCAAACTCCTTGACGTTGGTGTGAATATGAAAACCTACGGTGTCGGTAAAAATCATTGTATATTGTGAAACACAATTTAGATAATTGCAAGAATAAACATAACTATATATAATCTTTAAATTAACAGCTTACATTTCCCGCCGATTCCGCCATCGTGACATATTTCGACATGGGTTTTACTGATTATTATTATTATAGGCCTATATTTATTATTAATCGGCCAGGTTACATAATCATGGCATTATGGGTCAGGCTTGATCGGAGGCTGCTGGTTTAACATATGGCTGTAATATAGTAGGGCTTCGATGCCTGACTGCGTCACCTGGGTGCTATGTATTACGAGTAACTCAGGGTTCGGAAGCCTGACTTTTTTGTCATACTGCTGCTTCCAATGCCTTGACTACAATCGTATCGGGTGGTCATGTCTATGTCTTTTGGACATGAAAAGTTCAGATGTTTTCATTTTTTATCACCACATATGACATTTAGGTTCGTATCAAAGGTAAAATAATATGTTATGAAATCACGGAGTGGCTCTTTAAATTGTAATGTCTCGTTTGTTACCCAAGGCTGCTTGTTGATGAAAATCATATTTACCAGTTTGGGAAGATAAAGACGTTAATGTAACTAGTGGTGGCGTTGCTGAAGAACACGTCAAAGCCTGTGCAATCAAAACAAACTTGTAGTCTTTGTGTAGACTCGAGATCCCACGACTTCACAATTTAAGTTTGCTCCTTCCAAGTCTTAAGTAACTGCCTATACGTTGGTACCAAAACACAGGGTTGTGATCGCAACTCTGGGTGGAGGTTTTGCAATAGCTTTGTACCGTTGAGCCATGTAAGTTACCAAGATAAACATTTGGAGCATCGGGATTGAAAGAATCAACTTTCTGTGCAGACGTTTCTGAAGTTTTTGTGATCAGGTTTCTAAATAATTATCAAAACAATTTAGGAGTGACTCATCGATGCCATGAATCTTATGTTTTGCAATAATTGCTCTACAAATAGTTTGAAAATATGCAATGTTAAGATCAATTTTACCGCACCCTGTTCACTTTATCATTAATAACCATAAATAAATTTGACAAGATTTTATGACTGAAACATATTCATTTTATGAATGTTTAATCACACAAATATTTTTAGTATGAATAATTTTCTTATATTTGCAAACGCTAAACATTGAAACAGGTAATAGGAATCTTCTGCTATTCATGGGAAGTTACAGAACAGGCAATTCTATTTTCAAGCCTGATACCTTTCCAGCGGCCGGTAGATGATACTTAATTGTTTTGAATAACAATATGTGGTAACATATAGAGTTACACAGTAAAAGATACGGTTCATAACATAGTGAACTTTTAATAATTTCATAATAATATCCTTTAGGACTGCTAGAGATTTCACATTGCTAGCTCTGTAAAAAAGAATTTACTAGAGCTACAAAATAGAACAATACAAATTTCATGAAACATACAAAACATTCCACATTTGTCAAAAAGCATCTAAATGAAACAAAAGCAGGGGTAGCAACCACTGAGTGATTCATTGTTTGAGATTGTAAATAGAAATAATTCCACCTTTATAGCTGTTTGATTAAGGATTCGTCACACCTGAAATTAGTTTTTATGAGAAGACACCCAAAACTATAATACGTCAACAGACAAGTGATTGCCCAATGACAACTACAGTATATCGTGGACTATGCTTCTGTTGTAAACATAAACATAAACAAAAGGAAAATATAGAATATCGATAATATAACAACAGAAATAAACACATCATGGAATGATTACTGTCTAGTTACCCTGACCCTGAAGTGAGTGAGCAGTGTCTGTCTTTAAAACATGCACCAATGAAATATTGTAACAATGACTGAATGGCTTGAAGCAAGCAGCTTTGTGTCTCAAGGCACATAGCTGTTTGGTTGAAATCTTCACCCCTGACAACCATTGAAGTGAATGTCTTTCTGTAGTTCAATATATGTCAGGTGCTAAAGAGACAGCAATTTTGTGATGACTTTCCAGGTTGGATTGCAAACCATGTATAGTAGGGCAATAGGGGTCAAACAAGCGCAAACGTATTTCAGTAGGGTACTCGTCGTATGTCTTCATCTTAACAGGGAATGTAACACTTTGATTTTCTAGTTTGGTGAGAATAACTAACACTGACATTTGTGCCCACAGATTAGTTGGTGTGATGGAACTTATATATGCAGCAGTTCTCACTCTACTAGTGTCAATACACTTCTCAAATACATTGACCATATCAAGCACTTCAACAAGTCCAATATCATCACAGAATAACATAAGTAAGTATATTATTAGCGAATTGAATGAATTGTGAAACTGTTTGTCCGGTATTCAAAGATGTTTACTAGATAGCTGTACTCAATCTTACAAGGGCTGAAATTATGACAGTGAGATACAACAAAAGAATGATTGAAATGTAACTGTAGTAGATGCTGTTGTGTTGAATGAACCTTTCCTTGTGCCTTTGTTTTTGAACAAGTAAATCATGTCAGGAAATGAAGTAGTGTTATGCATCAATGTGTATATCAATTGTTAGTTTATTCTGTATCATACATACATCAGTAAAAAGAACTTCAACAAAATTTAATTTATTCATGAAAAATGTCTCACTTGTTCAAAAGACATATTTTGGAATTCTCTGACCTAAGTTGGAAGCGGGGGTATGTGAGCTCCGCTCGCATCTACACTTGTTTGTAACTGTGAGGTTTTTTAAGGTCATCAATTAGCTCTGTTTTCTTTTCGGGAAGAATATCTAGGAAGTAATTTGTGGCATTTGAATATGACAGTTTAAAAGATTTTGCTAGTGTTATAATCATAACTGATACTAACCTACGCTCATATTTATCATATTCGGTTATTATTTTTCCACTTGTCATTCTCTTTATGCTCTATGTAGAAAGCATCTTTTTAACATACCTTCTCTCACCTAAAAATCTCCAAATCTTTTCTCTCTTAACATCATCTAGCTCAGAATGAAATTGTTCAGAATGACTGGTGTGTCCATTTCTCCTTAAATTTCCTTTATATCCATTTTTATAGATATGTCCCTAATGTTTAAAGCAACAGATATAAGATAAAATTCAGTGAGTACATCCAAACGTTCTAACGCTTTTTTTTTTTACCAAAGTAAGACTAGAAAAGATGTGAACATCGAAAGATATAAAATCAATAAGATTACTAGGCCACCTCTCTTGAAATATCCCACATTTTTTGGTTCATAAATAAAGGTTAAAACTTTAAATGATAAAGAATGAAGTTATTTAAAGATCCACATCGTGCTATAATTTGTGGACAGACAGGTTGTAGTAAGTTAACATTTGTATTTGACGAGACCTGTGTGAAAATTTGAACACATAGTAATTTCATTCCCAAATGTAAATGATTATAAAACACATAAATCTATATTGTGGATAAATAAAGATCTAGAAGTTCATAAATTCTTCCTGGCGATCGACTCAATGAAGGTTTGAAATATTTTCATGAAATATTAAAAAATTAATCATTAGTGCTGAAAGGGATCTCTCTAAAAAGAAGGATGAGCTTCGAGGAAGCTTTCTCGGGGCGTCATACAGGGCATAGTGGCAAGTGGATTCTTTCACAGAAATATAACTCGATACCAACAGATTTCAGAGAACAAACGGGTTGCATATTTAAGTGTCAATATAAAGATAATTTTGAAGACAGAAAATTATTTCATCAAACCCAGAGAGAAAAAATGCGAAAACGATTTGACCTAAACAAATATATTCAAATTTGGTACTTTCCACAGACTACCCATCATCTTATATAATTGCAAAATAGTGTGACGGTTCTTTGAGAGAATGAAGTAGGCAATAATGGCATCCCAGGATCATCTTTGAGCAGGCATTTTGTGGTAATCGTTAACAGAGAAAAAAATACAAGGTGGTTTTTTTGTGTTAGGGGTAATAAAAAAATACCCTTGGGTCTTCGTTGGTCCAGGAATGACTTTATTACCTACCTGGGATTATTACTTAAGTCACCTTAGGACTCTGTACACAAACTTTCAGGTTTTTAAGCCTTTTGCTTCTGGAGAAAGAAATAGGTTTTTAGGGCGCGGCCCTTGTGGCGCTTATAAGGAGTTACAGGGTCTCCAAATCTATAAACGAGAATCCCCATCAGCCAAGGCGTCTGTCCAGGAAGTATTAGCTGTGTAGGCCTTGCTTCTCGAGAAGATGAAAATAGGTTTTTAGGGCACGGTCCCTGAAGCTTTTATTATGAGTCTCAGGGTCATGAAAAACCTATAACCTAAGGAGTCCGTATGAATTGTCTTCCCTGACTCAAGTCAAAAGTCAAAAGAAGTTTATTGTACTTAAGGCCTCCGGCCCATATACAAGTGATAAAAGGTTACAGTGGGTACAAACATAATTATTAACATCACATAGCAGAATTCACAATTCAGTTATTAATTTATCTCTTAATATAACAGCATGATTTACAAAAAGGGCTAGATTACGTATTACTTTTTCGTTTCTGGAGGACATAATTGAAATAAAGGCAGTTGTAGGGTACTTTGAAAGATAACGGTGTGAAATATACATTTTTCTTAAATCAGCATAGTGTGGACAAACGAAAGCAAAGTGAACTTCATCTTCAACAGAAGATTTGCATAATGGACATATTCTTAAGTGTCTTTCTATAGAAAATCTCCTGCCTGTATTAACAGCTAAGTCTAACAAGCCCAATCGGAAATATACAAATGTGCGTCTGATATTTCTTGATGTCAATATAGTGAGATATAATTCTGGTTGGATTAAACTCTTGTGGGATCTGTACAATTGATATCTTGTGCTATTGTCTAGATTGGAATGCCACTCTTGATAAAACATGCTAACAGATTGTTCTCGAAATTGTTTAAGGAATAGGTTAATATTACCAACTGTTTGATTTAGCCACACAAATCCAAACCCATGAGAAAATAAAAGATTTTTTATATGAGTCACCCATGTTATCTTACCCATATCATCTAAGTGAACAAGCATATTATAGGCTAGCTTTGGTAGTCTTTGCTCGTGCATTCCAAGGATCCTTAACCAAAATTTTAAACATCTAATTTGCGAATTTATGTATATTGGATATCTACCACATTCACCATAAACCATACAATTCGGTGTTGCCTGTGTTACATTTAAAAATCGTTTGCATGCTAGAAGGTGTAGTTTTTCGATACATTCATGACGTTGGAATCCCCAAATTTCAGATCCATAAAGCATAATAGGTTGGATTTGTGAATCAAACAATTTGAAATATATTCTCGGATATAAAATCCCAAAGTTGTGGGAAACTGACATTATGTTGATAAGGGCCTTTTTGGCACGTAACTTAAGGTCTAAAACACTTTGTTTAAAGTTCATAGTGTAGGGAAATATAAGCCCAAGGTATTTATACTTATTAACAATCGATACCTGTTTACCATTTAAAAACCATTTTTCTTTAGAGGCGACAGGACCACCCCTTCTAAAAATAACTATGTTCGTTTTTTCAAAGTTAACAGATAATTTCCATTCATTTGTATAGTTTTCCAGAACATTTAACTGGTTTTGTAGACCGATAACAGTATCTGAAACAAGAATAACATCATCGGCAAAAAGAAGAATAAAAATTTCAATCATAGATGGAAACATTTGTACACCATGTTTGCCTAACTGAGTTATATCATAATAAAGTTCGCTAATAAAGAAAGAAAACAATATTGGGCTTAAAATACACCCTTGCCGAACCCCAATTGGACAGTCAAAATAATCGGTAACATCGTCATCACAACGAACACATGATTTAATATTTGAGTACATTGATCTTAAAATAGAATACATTTTTCCTTGTAGGCCTGCTCTCCGTAAACATTGCCATAATTTACAACGATCTACAGAATCAAACGCTTTTTTAAAATCAACAAATGCTACGTAAAGTTTATGTTTACTACGAGATAAACATTTTTGTATTATTGCATAAAGTGTGAATATATGGTCAGTAGTTGAATACTCTTTTCGAAATCCTGCTTGACATTCAGGGATTAAATTTCTTAGATTTGACCAGTTCGAGAGTCTAGTGTTTAATATAGATGTAAATATTTTACCAATGACACTCATTAGGGATATTCCTCGATAATTATCTGGGTTGTCTTTAAGGCCTTTTTGATGTATTGGAACAATAATTGAACGAGACCAGCACTCTGGAAAGGAACCAGTTTCAAATACCCTATTAAAGCACTTTAGTAGGAAAGGCATTAATTGGGATTGAGAGCATTTCATCATCTCTATTATAACATTGTCAGGACCAGGTGATTTTCCCTTCTTTAAGCGATTAATAGCAGTCTTTACCTCATCTTCTGTTATTTGTTGTTCAAGAATCATGTGATCGATATCGTCAAATTCGTGAGGAGAGATATCTTCATCATCATCATCACCGAACGAATAGCTATCAATTTGAAAAATATCATCATTCGAAAATACTGTCTTAAAATGGGTCATCCATTCACATTTAGAAATGTAACTTTTAGGATTTGGTTTACTTTTGAATGAACGAATTTGTTTCCAGAATAAAGTGGGATTGTTAAAAGAATCATTCAGTTTTTTCAATCTTTGATAACGTAGGTTAGATTTAAATTTCCTACAAGAAGCTTTGTATTTGTTTCTCATTTTACAAAAAAGATGTCTGTTATCATCTGATCGTTTACACCGAAAACTTCTAAGTGCTCTTCGAGCATCCCTACGGGCGGTTTTACATTCATTATTTAAGGGGGGTTTCCAGGTTTGTTTGAATTTCCTACGTTTTTTCTTCATACAACTTGCTGACTCTAGTACAATGTCGACAAAATCATCCAAAGCTCCGTTCAGATCGAACTCAAGTTTAAATAGGAGAAGGTCGATGGTAGACGAGATCTTATCTTTAAGGGTATCTAAAAATATGTGACAAAAGGTATCGTTCCAGACAATGCTTTCTTTGAAATCATCGACATGATTGCTAATCTTAAGGTTCTTTATATTTGGAAATTGACAAGTCAGTTCCAATGGTAAACGATCAGAGTCTACTCTGTCTCCAATGTTAAAAAACTTAATAAATTGAAAAAAGTCTGGTGAACAAATATAATAGTCATTAACACTTGAACCCTGATGTCCATGAAACGTAAATTCACCATGCGAGTCTCCATACACTCTACCATTCACTATAAAGAGATTGAATGCAAAGCATAAATCAAGTAATAAATTTCCAAAATTATTAACCACATTATCATGTGAACATCGGTCATCGATAGGATAATCATCATCATCATCAATAGTGTCATGGAATGGATGATTTATATTATCATGATCTAAGTCTGTACACAAAGTTTCAGTTTTCTAGAGATTTTGCTTCGGGAGAAGGTGATGAAAATAGGGTCACCAAATCTATAAATTATAAACCCCATTAGGCAAAGAGTGTGTACACATGATTTCAAATTTCCTGAGTCACGTGTTTTGGAGAAGAAGATGAAATAGTGAAAATATACAGACTAATGAACAGGTGGACGTATTCCTTGCAGGCCAGATAAGATAAAAATGTATTGGAAACACTCCCAACATGTCACAGATATTTCAACGGTTAATGTGACTAATTAATTGAGTATTAAACCATCTTGATTTTGAATTTAGATTAAAAATAAAAGGCACTTTCTTTATTTGATTCCATTCACTTATTGAGCATTCTCTTTCCCGCGTGTCCCTATATTTGTGCAAAGTCATACTGTTAACTGATTCTTGTAGAACATCGTAAACAATTCGGTAACCATTTTCTTTGGTGGCAATAACTTTATAAAATATGGCATTTGTGGCAAACCATCCTTTTCTCTATCCTGATATTGAATTTTATTGATATGTTGTGATCGCCTTGATGATACCAGCTTATTCAAGAAAGTTTGTTTTACATTGATACGTATGAACTAGTTCTGCATAGTTATGATTTAAACATATTTACTTCCAAAGAATGGAACCAGATTGGTAAACAAGCCAAGGCTTTTGCGAATAACGCTCCGGGATACAGTAGAATTAATAACATGCCATGATGAATGTACAGTATGATTTGATTCGTCTGAAAAAAAATAACAAAAATAATTGATTGACATATTTTTCCACTGAAACCTTATTTTGAGTCACCTCTGTCTGTTATATTTATGAACAAGTGAACTGAAATTACAAATTCTTTGTTGACCTTTGAGGAAGAATTTTGGTTTCCAAACTGCACTGATTTTAGATCAAATCCTTCGTGTAATTGTCATACCTATATCGGACAGAGGACGAGTCCTCATAGTTACGGCCACGAGGACATTATGATAATTGGGAATATGAATCGTTCATATTTGTGTGCATGGAGGTCACTACATTCAAGTCGGAGACGAGCATGGGTGATTTGACAAAATCTGCTACCGCTGTTAAAATCAAAATGACTGTAGATGTTTGTTACATATCGTTTTGAATGGCATTTTTAGCTCTTGATAGTGCCGTGCTTCACAAACAGCCTAAAAGTTGCGTAAACGCATGAATCACGCACACGATTTGTACATTTTGTTACGTGAATCGCTATCGCTATGTACATCAAAGTTACCTCCCCTTAACTAATGTGTACTACGTCATATATACTCTTATGAGTGAGTCGCCATTAAAAGAAGTCGTCTGAAACAACCTCTCTGTTGTTTATGAAGTTTTGTTGACATACAACACGTAACATGGTGGCAGCGGCACACGAACTCTGTCTCTGATTGATTTATCAGTGTTTGGTATTGTTTATACCCTGCGCGACGAGAAGTTGACCGTTAATCGTCTCAATTTCGCCGACCTCGTGCGTTTTATGTCTGGCGTGCTTGACAACACGTGGTGTATGACATATGTGTGCTACCTATAAGTGACTAACTTTTGATGAATTGTTACACAAACCTGTAACCGAGATACAGTGAGTACTACACCAACGTAATATTTGCCTACTTCTCGGATTAGAAAATTTGACATTCTTCATGTTGCGAAATGATGTATAAACATGGCCGAAGGTGAGGACAATGCCCATGTTCCGGCTCGTAGGCCAGTAGCTGGCATCAAACCTCCGTCAAATCTAATAGTTGAGGGAAGTATCACTGAAAGTTGGAAAGCTTTTAAACGGAACTGGTCTAATTATGCCATTCTCATCAACCTAGCTGATTACGGAAGGGATTATCAAGTGGCTTTACTGCAAAACACATTAGGAGATCAAGCTTTAAAAATATATAATGGGTTTAACTTTGACACTGAGGAAAATCAAAGGACAGTAGCACAAATCATTGCAAAGTTTGATGAATTTGCGATAGGAGAAATAAATGAGACATACGAGAGATATGTATTCAACAAACGTGTTCAAGGTCCAGAAGAAACATTTGAGACATTTCATGGTGCTATCCGCTCTCTTGCGAGAACGTGTAACTATTGTGACAATTGTGTTGATTCCATTATCAGGGATAGATTGGTACTAGGAATTCGTGAGACAAATACTCAACAAACGTTACTGCGTGAACGTGGGTTGACACTTCAGCGATGCATTGACATATGCAAAGCAGCTGAAAATGCAGAGTCACATTCAAAAGTATTCCGTTCAGAATCTGTGAACAAGGTACATGCAGCTACTAACAATGATGTAAGGCATAGAGTGAAAACTAAGAAGAAAACTTTCAATAAACCTATTGACAGTGCTTGGAAACTGAACACTAAGGAATGTAAGTTCTGTGGAAACCGTCACGTTATGTCTCGTGAGAAATGCCCTGCATGGGGGAAAACATGCTCACGCTGCAAAGAGAGAAATCACTATGCATCAAAGTGTCCAAACCGAAGGCAAAAGCAGGTAAACCAGATCTCTGAAGTATCCGACGATGATGAATTTGTTAACATAGTCAAAGCTTCTGATATTGACAAACCGGTCAAGTGTTCGATGGACATTGCCAAACAACGTGTCGTCTTCACTATAGATCCTGGTGCGTCGGTGAACATTATACCCAGCCATCTGGTCAGTGAAAAGTTGGATGAACTTAAACCTACTTTAAAACATCTGTCCATGTGGAATGAAACCAAGGTAACTCCATTGGGTACACTCAAACTGTATGTGAACAATCCAGCGAATGGTAAGGGGTATAACGTCCAATTTGTGGTAGTCAAGGACAACTTTATTCCAATCCTTGGAATTGAAACAGCAACACGAATGAAACTGGTCACGATACATGAAGAAAATATTGAGCGTGTTGCGAAGATTGATGTTCGTGATGATTGTGTTGAAATCTTCAGTGACAAACTTGGTACCTTTGATGGTAAAGCTCACCTAACTGTTGATCCATCTGTAAAGCCTGTGGTCATGCCAAATAGACGTATTCCAATTGCCTTGAGACCAAAGGTGAAAGATGAATTGTTCAGGCTTGAACAATTGGGAGTCATCACTCCTGTGAGTGAGCCCACTCCGTGGGTAAGTCAAATTACTATTACACAGAAGAGTTCGGGAGAACTCAGAATCTGCTTGGACCCTCCTGAGCTGAATAAGGCCCTTCAGAGAGAGCACTACACTCTACCAGTACTGGAAGATACCCTACACGAGTTAGGGCAATCAACAGTGTTCACTAAGGCTGACTTGGCATCAGGGTATCTGCATGTTGAACTGGACGAGGAATCTAGCCTGTTGACGACATTCCAAACACCCTTTGGTAGATACCGATACAAGCGATTGCCGTTTGGACTCTCTGCATCCTCAGAAATATTTCAGAAGAAACTGAACCAGCAGCTTGAAGGTCTTCCAGGAGTAGTGTGTATTGCAGATGATGTGGTCATACATGGTAAGAACAATGAGTCTCATGATGCAAATCTTGACTTGTTTCTCACAAGGTGTAAGGAGAGGAACATTCAACTGAACAAGAAGAAATTTCAGAAAAGATTGTCTGAAATAACCTTTATGGGACATCGCGTCACAAAGGATGGGTTACAATCTGATCCTGAAAAGGTGCGTGCAATTTGTGACATGTCGCCTCCATCAAACCTTGAGGAACTCAGAAGATTCCTTGGATTGAGCAACTATCTCTCGAAGTTCTTACCCAACCTTACAGAGGTTACTCAGCCCTTACGTAATCTCACTAAGAAAGATGTCCTCTGGACATGGTCTTCGTCTCAACAAAAGGCATTTGCTCAAGTGAAGAAATTGGCATCAGAAACTCCTCTTCTATCATTTTATGATCCTGTGAAAGAACTGACTCTGGAAAATGATGCGTGTGAGTATGGAATTGGTTCCGTCATGATGCAGGAAGGAAAACCTGTCGCATACGCTAGTCGTTCACTTACAGACTGTGAGCGCAATTATGCGCAAATCGAGAAAGAAATGCTTGCAGCAACTTTTGCACTCGAGAAGTTTCACCACTTTACCTATGGTAGGAAGGTAACTGTCGTTACCGACCATAAGCCTCTTGTTGCTATATCGAAGAAACCACTATCAAGAGCTCCCAAACGACTCCAGTCTCTTCTACTCCGAACACAGAAGTATAACTATGACCTTGTATACAAGCCAGGAAAGGATATTCCCATGGCTGATACTCTGTCTAGGGCGCCTTTGCCTAAAAAACCTGAATCTGAAGTTGTGCAAGTCAACAACATTTCTCATCTACCTATCAATGAAAAGCGTTGGAAAGAGATCCGGCAGGCAACATTAGCAGACTCGTCGATGATGTTACTCGGCAAGACTATAATGGAAGGATGGCCCACCCATAGAAGTCAGCTGTGCCCTGAGTTAACGCCATACTTCAGTTACCGTGATGAGTTAACGGTACATGATGGTCTCATACTACGTGGTGAGAGACTTGTAGTTCCTATGTCCTTGAGAAAAGGAATGATTGAGAAACTGCATGTTGGACATATGGGAATTAACTCATGCATTCGACGAGCCCGAAGTCTTGTGTTCTGGCCTGCAATGTCGTGTGACATTCGGCAATATGTCGAATCCTGTGAAACATGTGCATGTTACAGCGATAAGCAAGCGCCTGAACCACTGTTCATGCATGATATTCCGAACTATCCATGGGAAAAGGTGGGAACTGATCTGTTCACATTTGAAAATCGTGAATACCTGATCACTGTGGATTTCTATAGCAACTTCTTTGAGGTTGACTACCTGCATGATACAACTTCTGCAAATGTTGTCACAAAACTGAAACACCACTTTGCCCGCCATGGGATTCCAGAAACTGTGGTAAGCGATGGTGGACCTCAATTCACCAGTGACAAATTCAAGAACTTCAGCAATCAGTGGGACTTTGTTCATCAGTTTTCCAGCCCAGGCAACAGCAAGGCAAATGGAGCTGCCGAGGCTGCAGTGAAGATTGCTAAACGGGTGATGAAAAAGTGCAGAGCGTCACATCAAGATCCATACATTGGACTTCTGAATGTACGTAATACGCCAACAGAAGGCCTGAAGTCAAGTCCTACTCAACGCCTGTTTGGTCGTCGCACTCGAACATTGATTCCTTCAACTCACAGCGTTCTTAAACCGTATGAGGATGAGAAGGAACAACTGGAAAATAAACGTCACAATGTCCTCGAACGTCATAACAGGAAGTATGCGGGCCACCCTCTCAAACCGCTACAACCTGGAGATACAGTCCGTCTTCAACCTATTCAAACAGGGAAGAAGGAATGGACTGAAGCAACTGTTGAACGTCAAATCAAAGCTAGAACCTACACTGTCAAAACACCTGCTGGAAGGACGCTACGTCGTAATCGTCAGCAACTACGTCTCACCCCTAAGTCTCGTCCCAATGAGATTTCTATGACTGAACGTCCAGTCTTGACACCTGTCGTGGCAAGCTACAAATCAACAGCAAAAGACAGTACTCCTGTCATGTCATCTGTCAAGTCATCCGTCAAGTCAACTGTGAAGACACCGGTCAAGTCACCTGTAAGGATACCTACAGAACAATCATCAGTTCAGCAAACATCAAGATCAGGCCGAAATATCAAACCTGTGAAGAAACTTGACCTGTAGTGTAATCACATGTCGATCACAATCCATGACATGTAAGTGTGAAGTGTATAACATTCACTCTGAAATGTGAAGACCCATTTCAATGTGGATTTGGAGAAGTGAAGTGTGTTTAGTGTAAATGTGATGTGTAATACTCATGAT
Organism: Phorcus lineatus; assembly: GCA_921293015.1. Classification (NCBI taxonomy): domain Eukaryota; kingdom Metazoa; phylum Mollusca; class Gastropoda; order Trochida; family Trochidae; genus Phorcus; species Phorcus lineatus. Next base: position 31,668,234 of record OV121083.1, on the reverse strand, counting down.
AACTAGGAGTGTGAAAACCCACTTCAGTCATAAGGAATTGTGAAATTCCTTGAGATCAAGATCCAGAGTAAAGAATCACATTGACTTTAAATAACCATCTAATGTTTGAAAATCATTAAATACTCTATAATTGATTTACTAGACTTCTGGTATATGATCTTGTATGTTTGACTAGTATTCATTTGTAACCTGCAATCTCTTATCTTTATTACCAGTGAGGTCTTCAATGAGATAAGTAAATGTATAACTTCTCTTAAAGAGGGGGGATGTTACGTGAATCGCTATCGCTATGTACATCAAAGTTACCTCCCCTTAACTAATGTGTACTACGTCATATATACTCTTATGAGTGAGTCGCCATTAAAAGAAGTCGTCTGAAACAACCTCTCTGTTGTTTATGAAGTTTTGTTGACATACAACACGTAACACATTTTATCAGTTTGTCTGACGTGGAACTTCCGTAGTTGTCCGTCGATGTTCGCCGGATCGACGCATTACGCGATTCCGAGTTTTGAGCAGCTCAAAACTCGGCTTCGCGTAAAAGTTTACGCAGTACTGCGCTGTTTTACGTACGTGGTGTGCGTGGACAGTGCGCGAAATATGCGTGGAATGTCAGTGATCCTTCGCGAACATGTCGCCGCTATCGCGTTCATCGACGACTTTCCACTGACGATTAACAGACATACGACGCATGGTTCGCGCATGTAACACCTACGTATCAATATCATACGTGAATCATGCACGATTCATACGCAGTTCATCAGTGCAAGTGCGCAGATTTTGCGTGGTTTTTCAGCGGACCTATTGTCGCTCACAACCACGTATTCGCCCTGTTTGCGTGTCTATGCGCTGAAGTGCGTGGTTTGTTAGTGGGGTATCACCCACAAATCACTAAGATGATAAATAGTTGTGTTTGCAAAATTTCCGGGATTCAACACCCACAAATTTAGTGAATCAATGAAAATGGTCAAATTCTCGACGGACAGGCACGCACAACCAAACTTTGTGCGTGATTCGTGCGTTTACGCGACTTTTGGGCTGTGTGACCAGGCCTTTATCTCAAATGACAAAGAACTCCATAATTTAACTGAATCTGGAATAATTCACAGTTTTACAGTGTATGGTCTGAAGATTTAAATCAGAGCGTAAAGTGTAAACATTGACATCTGACAATCTAGCAGGTACAAGGTTACTGAGATAATTACGTAACGTCATTGACCATTTAATAGAACATATTTATTTTCTGAACATATCTTCTTTAACGGAGTGGCTGACAATTAGTTTCTTTGTAAATCATGTGATGACTGGTACCGAGAGTCAGGAGGTGCTGAGACTTCGTCTTCTGCGTTTGTGTTTCTTTATTGGATCTTTGTGTTCAATTCATTAGGATCTTTGTATTTGGACTCACTATATCAAGGCTAGTTTTATCGTTTATCTTGTATATTTCATGAACGTTTATTTCTATTTTTGTAAGGATATTATGTTCAGTTGTTTTGACATTCGAATCATGTATGTTTGGTTAATATTGCTTTTTATATTTATGTTCTTTTCGAGTACATAGTACAATGTGACCTGTCATAATATTTAAAGTTTATGAACACAATACATGTGTTACATTGTCATAATTATCACGATTATTTAAGATAATATTAAACTTAAACTAAACTCTCTTTCTAATGTTAAGTCAAACAAGTGTGTTGTATGGAAAGTAAGAATATGAAACTTAAAAGTCATGTGTGTTTGGTTGAATGTATGTGTAGTTCAAATGTAACGTGTTTTCGGTTGAATGTATGTGTAGTTCAAATGCAATGTGCGTTATGATTGTATAGATGAATGAAACAGGGTTTTAATCATGTAGTAATTTATAAGTGTTTTAATAATCTGCATTATCTATATTTGCCAGAATTGTAAATGAGTATTTAATTAATGCAGATGTTGATGATAATGATCACCAACCCGACTGTTTTGCAGCCAGTAATATAGTCAGATGTAACAGTTTTATTTCTCAGAAGTCTAAATTTTGCCCAACCGGTGGATAAGTTGCATTTCTTGCATTTTATGTTGGCGATTACGATTTTGGATCAAATTTCAAGTTTCATTATTCATCCATGGAGCATCTTTTGGTTTGATAGTAACAATCTTGTGAGGTACATGTTTGTTGCATAATTCTAATTTCTTATTAGTTAACTGATCTGCTACTTCATTAATATAACAGAAGTGATTGTGAGATCATCTCCCGAGGGTTTCGAACCCGGGACCTCAGGGTGAGAGTCCTACACTCTACTGATTGAGGCAAAGAGATATCCATCCAGCCAAAGCCAGAAGGAGTACTTTTATTTCATCCTGCCACATTAATATCGCGGGAGGTAAGAATCGGATTCCAATTGAAAGAACTAAGTTCATCGGAAAAAGCTTCAATGTCGCTTAAGTTATAATAATAGATTTTCTGTTTTTAAGAAGCAGTTTTTGTGGTCACTACATATAGGATCATATACACCGGATTCTAGTACAGGGGCAACATGCGATACCAAAATAAGACCAAAGTATTTTTTATTAGGAGTAATCCTTGTGGGATCGGTAAGGATTTGAGATAATCCATACATCAATTTGATCAACTCTGTTTTAACTTCTGTGGAGTAGATCGTCATTGAAATCACCAGTTTCAATTGTACACAATCCAATATCAAGAGCGTTACTGAATCCAATGCCGAATTTAACCATGGTTGATATGGCAATGTCCAGATTGTCAGTTTACAGGTAGGCCTAATTAAATTTTATTTAACATAGTTAAGAACGAAGCACTTGATGGCTTTCTAGGGTTGCGCAATATAAACGGTTTATCGGTATTTACCGGTAAAAATAGAAATCGATACGTATTATATATACGTATATATATAGTCGCCAAAACCGTATTTTCCCGGTTTTTATTTTTGCGTTCGGAAACAACGTTTGGGTTCGTAAAACTCCGGATTTAGTCGTGAGTCGTTGGTGAATGCTGACGACAGGAATTCATTTGTGCCAAAGTTTTATGTTTGCGATTCCATTAAAGTTTCAATTAATGGATTTCGAAAGTTTCTATTTAAATTTTTATAGATAACTAAAATCCTATAGACAATTAGACAAGTCTAATATGTTTAAATTAACTCTATCAGGGAATTCTTTTTTGAGAAAAACATCCTTCAATATATTGCAATACGCATGGCAATACAACTTTTCATATCGCAATATATATCTGCGATACCCACCCAGCTTACACACACACTTTGACACAGTAACATCTATCTTTGAATAAGATTTGTGTGTACTTACCAGACGTCTGGTCAACGGCAAGGTGTAATCCTTTCCATGTTTTATGTTATTCCAAATAAGAAACTTTGGCCTAAGAGTAATTGAGGGGTCCGAATGACGGGGTATCCAAAACGTCTATAAAATGCTACCCATGCAGTCCTTGAAAATAGTTCAGATGAAGATATTCTGAAAACTGAAATAATTTACTGTAACATACTGTATTATTAGGAATCCTGGAATTTGGTTGCAAAGTGAAAAATCATCATGAAATCGAGTAATTTTCGAGTTTGGTTGCAGTCCCTTATAGGCAACTGCAAACAAATTATTTTTTTGTCAAATATTCATCATTTTCATGTCTTGGCTAATAATAATTTGGTTGCAGGTAATAAAATTATTTTTTTAAAAGGTTATCAGATCAATTTGGTTGCAGGAGACTTCAAATTTACCTAAATTGACGAGAAAACGACCAAATAAACACCTTCAATTTCAACATGTTCCCTCTGACACAACGTGTGACGTAATACCATGCGCTAAGTAACACGTCTTTCAATTGGCAAATTCAGTATCAAACATTTTCAATAAAATTTTTACGTTCGTTTTTACTTATTCATGATTGATTTTGATCGGTATTTAGATAGAAACTTGTCATTAAACTTACTTGATGATGTTTATTTTCTATCAAAATTAGTTTGCTATCAGAGGCATCTGTTAGTGTTACAGCAGGCTTGCAGTGATTTCGTAGACAAAACCATTTCGTAGACACGATGATTTCGTAGACAAAACAATTTCGTAGACAGTGATTTCGTAGACAGTATTAAATTTTTATTTCTAAGTCACTATTGACGATTATTTTTAATAATCTAACGTTTTTCTGTTTAATCTATAAGTATTTATCATAAAGTCTGCTAACTACAATGATGATGAATTAAGATATGGTGCCGTATAAATGTATATATGTATGTATGGGAGAGGTATTCAGATAGGCTGCTAGCCTGTTTACCAATCCCTTTCTCTTTTCTGAAATAAATATTGTTTAAACCACAATGTCCCTGAGGAGCTGACTGGCCGTGATCCTCTCCTCTTGGTAGTTGTCCGACAGCTCAAAAAACTTGTTTGCTTTCACGCAATTGTATTAAAATTATTTTTTTGACTCAATATGTTGTAAACAATTTGTAAAAACACGATTTGCTATAATAGCCGCGCTATTTGTTTTGATTGTCAGTGACTTTCCGTCATTCATCTTCCCGGATGATTTCTCATCTCTATGCTGGTGTTGATTGTGTAGTTGTTTAAAAATATAATCATACTTACCTTAATTTATTTTATTAAAAGATCAAACAAGAACTAAAAGAATTGAAAACAACACAAAAATATTGGATTACTTAAATCGTGTCAAAACACAACAAAATTGACTATTTATAGTTTTTATTAAGGATTCAGCAATTTTGCTGAATCCTTATTGTTATTGGCGTGTTTTATTTTTTTTTTTTTTTTTTTTCCACCGATTTTGTGGACCCGATTTAGCCCAAACCGCTAAAGCTACAACAGCCAAACTTGGCAGTCTGGTAGAACTTCATGAGAAGGGGTTCTAATAAGCTTTTGGGCTTAATCGGATTAAGCGTTAAAGGCACAGTACCACTCACATTTTCCAAAATTAACATGGGATTTTTTTTCAAAATGCACTTAGAGACCTGAAACTTTTTTTAAATGATAGGCAATTACATTTGGAGCAAAAAAGTAAATCATGGCGACTTCGTAGCATGCATACTTACGCCGCCATATTACTTTTTTTGACTTTTTGAAGTTTTCGGACCCCACGCACCTTTGAGAATCTTCTCCTCCGAAGATACTAGCATCTCAGAGCTGAAAGTTACATATGTTGTAGCTGAAGTACTGAGGAGAAAAGGATACTCTAAATTGTTCCTCAAACTTTAATACTTTTTACTCAGCAACCCTTCGAAGTCGGGCGACTTTGCTCGTTTTAGCATATTCAAGGGCAGAAAACTCAAATACCTAGCTGTCGAATTACGTGATTTTTGTATGAGAGGTAGACATGATCGAGTTCTTTAAGAATCAAGAACAAAATCGATCGCGAGCAGTCATTTCAGTTCACATGAGGGAGTCAAAGTTTGCATCATACTATATGTCAATTAAGTGCGTTAGCAAGGGTTAAATTGCAAACAATTGAAGGAAAACACACTCTAGTGTGATAAAATGCAGAAATGACCCCCCCCCCCCCCTCCCCAGCCCCCAAATGCCCTCTCACCTGTTTAAAAGCAAATGGGAACGTGTGCAGAAGTCTTCCATTGCTCCTGTAGCAAGATTTGTCAAGTGCGTTAGCAAGGGTTAGATTGCATAAAATTTAAGGAAAACATCAATATTGAAGAACAGTCAAGACGTGTGACATGTCCAAATGCAGGTACATGCGCTCTTGTATGTGTGAAAGGGGAAAAGTTGATAGAAATACTCTACATTGCTCTTGTATCAAGATTTTCTAAATGTGTTAGCAAGGGTTCATTTTAAAAGTTGAAGGAAAATTGTCAAGATATGCGACATGGGGCAAAGTTTGAGAGAAATACTCTCCGATGTCTCGTAAACAAGCACGAAATTGACAGTGTACAAAAGGACAAAATCGCTCTTTGTAGCAGAAGTGCGTACGACTGCACGTATGGTCGACGTGTGCGAGATGAGCAAATGCACACTTGTACGTCAAGCACTGTCAAAGTCTGATCAGGCAGGCAGTGAAGCGAGCAAAAAAGCCTGCCTGACTGATCTGATCTGACTGACTGACATAGTCTTGATTATTTATATATAATAAGACCTTCAACCTATGTACCAGCACTCGGAAACTATATTCCAGTGTCGGCAAAGCACTTGATCACGCCAAAGGAAAACATTAGCCCTTTTTCAACTTTCACACCTATACTGCCTCCCCTCCACATACCCCTCACATTTTGATGCTGTTGCTCCCTTGCCTCAACTGGCAGCAGGCCGTGTACATCGAGTAAACCTCACTTCCGCTCCTACGTACTGAAAACGTATACAAAACGTCATTTTGCTTCAGAATACGGCTAAATCAACTGCAGTGTACTAAAAATGTCTTCAAAACGCTATCTAAACTTGGAAAATCGCTTAGTTTGCCCCCAAGAGCCACGGGTGCTCATATTTTGCTGAATCCTGTCATTGTCGTCGCTTGCGACTATATTTCACTTTATTTCTTTAATCGAACCTATTAGTGTTCGAATCCTTGAGTTTGATAAATAAAAGTTTGTTATCATTACCTATAATCCTATTTTTAAACCTGTCTACGAATTCACTGCTCGGTTTGTCTACGAATTAACCGGATTTCGTGTCTACGAAATGGTTTTGTCTACGAAATCACCGCATCCCTTACAGCCAATGAGAATAGTGTTGAGATTTGACAACAATTCGAATTCGTCTCGGGGCCACGTTGTAAAAACAAATGGCAATTTAGGAATAATTTGGTCAAGGAATGTCATAAATACTTGCCAAGACATGATAAACTATAGAGAGTATTAGATTTAACAAGGTTAGTAGAAATTTTCCATCCACTTTGTCAGAAACGACAGCGAAGCGGGACACGACATGATCGAAAACCGGACTCGGTAGCTTTGAGCAAGTTGCCGATGTATCATTGAAATGTAAATAAACAGCCAGGTAAAGTTCCAACATTTGCGATATCATCGTTTAGTTTCTCTCTGCAACCAAATTATGTTTAGTCAAGACTCTTCTGTTCTATGAAAACGTGTATTTTGATGGTTTCAAGAATTTGGTTGCAGTTGCCTACAGGGGACTGCAACCAAACTTGAAAATTAGACGTTTTCAAGGTGATAAATCGGTCTGCAACCATACTCAAAAGGTTTCATGTTATATATCATTGTATAGCAAATTATCTCAGCTACAAGAAAAATCCCATTTGGGCTTTTTTGAAGGACTAGGTTGCATTTTACAGTTGTTTTAGAGACCCCGTCATCCGGACCCCTCAATTACTCTTAGGCCGAAACTTTTCTTTTCCGGACTGTTTCTTTAAGCTCATAGATGGCAATGTACAGAGTGTCAGTTGGTAGATAATTCATATTGATTTAACATTTTCCAGAGCGAAGCACATATCGCTTGTAAAACTTTCGCTTGATATGATGTTTTCTCGTTTCTGGTATTTCACAAGCTTGATATATTAATATCCATTCCACAATGTGCCGACAGACAGTGTTGATATTTAAAGTAACAGCTGACTGATATTCGCCAACAGCGGACCAGGGTCCCGTTGCACAAAACAACCTTATCCCTTAAGGTTAACCTTATCCCTAAGTTTTAACCTTAAGCCTTTACTAAGGTTACCCTCCCGTTGCATGAAACAACCTTAACTAAGGTTAACCTTAATTTAAGATCGATAGCTAAGGTTGGTCCGACCCAGTCTTATCAACACTAAGGTTGGCGATTGATAATGGCGGCAGCATTTCTTTTATTCACTGAAATTGATAGGAGCTTAAAGAAACAGAGAGTATTTAGAGATCGGACCAGTCAGCTTGATAGTCTTTGTGAAAGTGAATTGATATCTCGCTATCGCTTGTCGAGAGAGGCCATCGTATCGCTTGTCCAGCAAGTTCAGCCATATATAGTGCGTCCAACACAGCGTTCCTTTGCCATTTCCGTGGAATCACAGGTACTTTTAACTTTACGTTATTTGGGGAAAGGCGGTTTTCTGTCGGAGATTGGTGATCTACATGGAGTTGCTAAATCGACTGTTTCCAGAACTCTTCACACCACAGCCAGTGCTATTTGTGCGGTGTTGGACAACATTTGCTTCCCATGGAGCCTCCAAGATTTCAAAGCCACATCGCCGTGCCTCCACAGCTGCTGCTTGACAAGTGTGAGCTGGGGCAATGTCAGCTAACAGGCGTACGCCTTTGGTGATCATACTGCGGCGCTTCTGTTTAATTGCATCTGGTAACTTGCTCAGCAGGTGCCAGTAATAAGCACCAGTAATGGTCTGACCCTTAGCTAGATAATCCGTCAAGATGACTCCACGACAATCCCAAAAAACAGACACCATGATCTTTCCTGCAAACTTTTGCACCTTGGCCTTTTTGGGAGGTGGTGACGTAGCATGCTTCCAATCTTTGCTCATCTCTTTTGATTCAGGATCATATATATAGACCCAGCATTCATCCATGGTAACAGGACGTTTGAAGAAATCCTCTTCGTTTGTTCCAGAAGCTCCAATTCCTGACGTGACATGTCCCTTCCATTGTGATTTTGAAGGAACCCAGCGTGCTGACTCTTTGGACATATGTAGTATTTTCCATGTATACTGCCATAACTCAGACCTGTTTCATGCATTATCATTTGTAGAGTTACACGGCGATCTTCTTGAACCAGCGTCTCAACCTTCTTGATGACATCCATATCATCAGTAAGTGAGGGGCGTCCACATCTTCGCTCATCTGCTAGGGACATGTGGCCTGTTTGGAAATTCCTTTATCATCCAAAACTCTGTTCCACAGGAGATATCGCTTGTGGAAGATCAAGCGATATCTCCTAGGAGATATCTTTTTGGCAGTAGATTTTGAACAATGCCCCTCTGACGTCAAGTATATGACATCACAGTTGTTTTACACCATCAAGTAATGACATCACAATGCTATGACGTCATAAACACTACGACGTCACAATGCTATGACATCACCGCAATTGGAGTCTTAGGGCAGCAGGGTGTTCAGTAATGTTAATTTATCAATCAAATGTAATGAAAAATGATTTTGGATGATAAATAGAATCTCACCCTCGTGTCTTCTGATATCAAATATATCAACACTCGTTGATAAAAGTAAAATATCCTCGGCAAGCCTCGGATATTTGTACCTTTTATCAACTCGTGTTGATATATTTGATATCAGAAGATACTTGGGTGAGATTCTCTATTTACCATATCAAAACGGTGTCATAGGATGGGCTGTCATTGTCACAAACAGATTTCATCTCATCATGAATTTGACGTGCAATATAGCCCTTTAAATGTAAAAACTTAGTTACACTCAGCGCCTCAATTTGCTCCAAAATAGGAGGCACTTTGCTATTTGGTCAACTTGCTGTCTCGAAAAAGACTATTGTTGACTCAGGAACTAGAAAAGGATCACTTATGCTACAGTGACCATTTGGTCCGTATTCACCAGTACATTCTTCTTCATAATTGAAACTTTTTTTATATCCCCTCGTAAATCTGTGAATCTGTATCTGAATACCACCCTTTTCTGTTAACATAATCTGAATGACACACTTTCGGTCCTATGATTGGTATGTGTGTTGCATCGATTGCTCCAGCGCAATTAGGGAACCTCCATTTCAAAGCAAAGCCTGACACATCTTTGAGCTCAGCATCTTTTGGAAATCTTACAACCAGTGGGAAGACTTGCGTGTTGATTGCTTCACAGACTTCGTGAATGATAACACACACGGTAGATTTATGTATACCAAAAAGATTGCCCACAGTGCGATATTCTACATTGATAGCCAAAAAATAAAGTGTAACAGCAACCCTATTTTCTACAGTCAAACTCTCTAACACATGATTCACTTGTGAGATAGGGTCGTAGCTGAGTGCACATAGAGTCAAACATGTGTTTTAAGATTCTGAAGTTTTCCTTCCACTGAGTGTCATCAAAGCATTGCTAAACAATATGACTTCACCAGTGCCTGCTTTTTTCCTTCATCCAGAGTCTCCTGTCTCTTAAGACGAATCCAGTCAAAGCAAATACGATGCATTGAGAAAAGCGCTGTCGCTTTCGTTTCCTGTCCATAGTTAAATGAAAACTGCATAAATCTTCAAATATCCTGTGCATATAAACGATCTGTATTGTTAAAAATTTGACCCTTGGGGGGAAAATTAACCCCGGGGGTATTTTTGACTGCGGGTCAAAAGAGTGCATATAAACTAAAAGTCACAGAGACATATTGCAAACGGATAACGACCAAATAATAAGAGTCCATATCCCAAATACGAAAATACATTAAACAATACCTTACATGTAAATAAGACATTTGCGGCTTCATGCCACATCGATTGTGTTTATTTTGTAACCCTTTGATTCCTGTCGACGAATTTTATGTTAAGTTTGTCTAGCTTAAGGTTTGGTTAATCATTGCAGAAAAATACAAAAAAGGTACAAATGTCAGGCAATTGAAAATCTGCCATAGATTTGGAAATCCGCCACAGATTTGAGGCCTGCCATATATATATACTGTTTATCGGAGCAATATTAGCGAAATCAAGGCTCGGGGGTGTTTTATTAGAGCTAAAGCTAAATGTATTGATAAAGGGGAAAACCAACGAAATTCTTTTAAAATTTGGAATCGAGAAACTTTCTTAATAAATCATTTATTCAACTTGAAAAAAACTCTGGAGAAACTATTTCAAACATGTCAGACAAAAACATTTCACGAAATCCTTTATTTGGAAAAAAACATCTCCCAAATTAATTTAGATGATTTATTACCAAATGACCATTCTAAAATTACTGACGATTTGGAAGAAATTATGGAAGGAGAACTTACTTATGATGAAGTCCTCAACGCCTTAAAACGTATGAAAAACGATAATAGCCCCGGCCCAGATGGTTTTACCGCAGGATTTTTAAAATTCTTCTAGCGTGATCTAACTAAATACCTTATCAAATAATTAATTTTAACGCCCTCTCAGTGACGCAAGTGCAAGGAATCCTAACATGTATTCCAAAAGAGGACAAGCCGAAGAAATTTCTTACAAACTGGAAACCAATATCATTACTCAATATTACCTACAAACTTGCTTCGGCTGAAGAACAGAAGGGTTTTATTAAAGGTAGATATATGGGAGAAGTAACAAGACAAGTGTATGATGTTACTGAATATGTTGATACTATGTTGATACCAAATACCAGGGTCCCGTTGCACAAAACAACCTTATCCCTTAAGGTTAACCTTATCCCTAAGTTTTAACCTTAAGCCTTTACTAAGGTTACCCTCCCGTTGGTGAAAATAAAATATAAATTCAAAACATAGGTAGGCACTACTGTAGCATGTAACATAATTAAGTTGAATTAAGTTAATTTGTAATGAAAAAAAGAGTATTCCTTCAAACAGACTCAGCATCATACGCGGTTGATGAGTTTTCGAATGAAATTAAATGAAATAAAAATATAATATTATATTAATCATTTTGACCTACACAAAAACCCAATGAACTATTATTGATAGATTTCAATTATTGTAATCGCATTCGCCATATTCTAAATCATCTCGGCAGTATTGATAAATTGTTAACAGAAACCTTTTCTTTAAAGATATCTGGCTGTCAGTTCAACAAAGACAAAGAGGTGATGTTGTAAAAATATTTTGCAACTGCAGATTTTAAACCCGGAAGTAATATAATTCATCGTCAACTTACTTGGTGGCAATTTCGTCCCACTCCCGGAGTTTCGCCGTAGTCGTCACGATGGAAGTAAACGGGCCAAACAGAATTCTTTGCCTAACTCCAACCTCGTCTGCGATTAGACTTATTTCCGAAGGAGAGTAAATGGTCTGTCTGTTACGCTTTTTCGATGTCATTAAAGTTGACGACTCTGACTCTGTCTCTGACATTGTTGCCATTGTCGTCTGCAGGTGCTCGCGGTAAGGGAGGTAATTCACGAGGTAACTAAGGACGCTTCCGCTACTCCGCCGCTGAAGAGTTCAGCCTTAGTTAAGGTTACGACTAAGATTCGAGTCCCGGATAAGGTTGCCCTAAGGTTGTTTTGTGCAACGGGCGTAACTAATTTTTAAGGTGATCGTAAGTCTAACCTTAGTGCGTAAGGTTAACCTTAACAAAGGTTGTTTTGTGCAACGGGACCCTGGTCTGTTAATGCTTATAGATTTCGAAAAAGCTTTTGATTCTCTGAATTGGGGTTTTATTCAAAATGCTTTAACCTTTTTTAATGTTGGTCCGTCAGTCCGTAAATGGATTTGAATACTGTACGAAAACTCTGAATCATGTGTATTTGTCAACGGTTTCGCAAGTTCCTTTTTCAAGCTTAGTCGGGGGGTGTGGCCAAGAGGAGTCAATTTCACCAGATATTTTTATAATATGTACCGAAATATTGATTAAGGGTAATAAACTTATCAAAGGGATAAATATTGGTACCATTGAACATCTGCTACCTCACTTTGCAGACGATACATGTATGATGCTGGATGGCACAAAAACTTGTCTACAAGCAGTTTTAAACACTCTGAACCTGTTTGAACGTGTTTCAGAATTACGAGTAAATATTGATAAAACAAAGTTGATTTGGATTGGTTCGAAAAAAACGCTGTCGAATGAAAATTTTACAGGACAGTAAAATGGATTAGACTGAAACTTTTAAACTATTGGGTATAAAATTTTACACTGATCTTGAAAATATGGTTGATCTTAATTACAATGATAAATTTAAAGAAATAGAAAGTTCAATGCATCTCTGGAAAAGTAGAATTCTGACATCATTTGGACGTAGTACAGTATTGAAATCACTAATCTTGCCAAAATTGAATAATTTGATTTCTACTCTCCAAGCACCATCTAAAGATATTATACAATCCTTTCAAACTAACTGTTTAAGATTTATTTGGAACGAAAAGCCAGATAAAATTAAAAGAGACCGAGTAACGAGTAATATTCCAGATGAAGGTTTTAAGGTTCCAATTATAAAAGATATCATTGCTTCACAAAAGATTTCCTGGCTTCGACGTATACAACTATCAGATACTGCCTTTAAAACATTTCTTATGGAAGCGAATATGGTTCCACCAAATCATTTGGAAAAAGATGCAAAATATATCGAAGATCATATTATAGATACCATTCTAGCGGGGGGTATTATCATGTTAAAGTACCTTCTTGGATAAATATAAGAAAACACGAAGGGATGCCTATTCCCAATTCTTATGGTATAATGACAGTTTACAGGTTGATAATAAATACAATTACATTAGGAAGTGGGAAGAAGGGGGAATAAGATATATCAATGATTTGGTAGACAATGAAGGCAAACTCCTCTTTCACGAACAATTCAAGAATATATATATATAATATTTCCTGTAACATTTAACGTACTACGGTGTGTATAAACCGTAAAAGCGTATTTAAAAACTGAATGAAAATACCCCTTTGATGTCCACAATACTCTCAACTACTCATTAATAACCAGAAGGGATCAAAATATTATTATAATGTTTTATTACGATCAAATTTCACTGGACATCGGTCAATCAGCAATGGGAAACTGATATCAATGATTTCACTGATCAAAAATGTAGAAATATAAATGAAATTCCCTTTCGAGCTACTGATGTGTGCACATTACGTTGGCCTCAGTATAGAATCATTAACCAAATCCTGCCTGTTAGTAAATATCTCTTTAAGATAGGCTATAATAATTCTCCCTTATGTACAAGCTGTTACGGTTCTGATGCTGACATATGTCATGTATTATGGAATTGTGAACATGCTCATTCTCTCTGGAATGAAGTTGAAAACTGGATAAATACGCAGGCGGAAATCAATATCTCCTTCACTAAGAGAAATGTTATTCTAGGTTTTCTTTTAAAATTTAATGATCCATTAAATGCAGTATGTCTTGTCATTAAAGATGCTATTTTCTGAAGTTACCTTAATAAGAGGACATTATCAGTTACGCATATTCAGAGAGAGTTGGCAAATTACGATAGCCTTTTCAAATTGTAACCCAAACAAATTTGTAAAATTCGGGTCTAGTTGTCATAACTTGTTTACAGACCATTCCTAATCAACTGTACTGTTCATGTTTAGTGACAATGCTTAAATGTACTAAAGAAATTATTTGTAGCGAATGTTTTATACGATTTGCTGTACTTGTGGAATACAATTTTTTTTTTAAATTGATAAAGATAGTACCTCCGTTGATAACCATTTACATTTAGGGCTAATATTACAAAAGGCTCGTTCATGGAATAAACACATTAATCATCTTGCTAATAAAGTTGGACCAATAGTAAATTGTCTCAGAAGCTTGAAATATTATCTAAACTAAAAAACCCATTGGAATCAATGTAGTCAATGTAGTCAATACTGTCATATATAACAATGATTGTTTATAGACCCTTTTTCCCGGGAAAAATCACGCGACGGCTAGCTCATGAATATATTTAGTGGAGACAGAAAGACCGGAAGCTCCGTACTGTAGCGTGCCTCCACTCGCCTCAACATTTACAGCGCGTAGTTTTCAAATGTTTTCAAGTAATTCAACCATAAACATAGCATTATAAGCGAGAATTGGTCGTAAATATTTCCTATTTTAATGTATATTTCACCAAACCTATCTTTAAATTATGTTTAGACGGGATGTAGATTGTCAAGTGACGACCCCTTTGTAGCTTGTTTACAAACATTGAAATATCGATGTATCTGCAAATAAATTAAATCGGCACAGACACATTATAGGTCTTGTAAAAAAAAAAAGATTAATTCGTATTTTGATACGAAATCACACATCTGACATAAATATGATTAAATAAGACTCTAAAATAGTACACCGGTCCCTTCAAAAAGGGAGGAACTTTGTCTCATTGATACAGACCCAATTTAGTGATAGGCCTATTATTTGCTGACACGGGTTTATTATGTTATATCCACAGGATTTTTTACTAATTAATATTTCAAAGAATGTGAAACAGAGATAGTGATAAACACCTCCCGTACATCAATAAAGACTCTATATCTTGTATCTATTCGATTTGTAGATTAATTTTTTAGTACAAAGATAGAAGAAATTTACTTTCATAAAACGTTCCAATTAACTATATTTGTTTTAATGGAGAGTCAATAAAGGTAATGTAAAACATTTATGTAATTGCCCTTATCCTATAGATGTTACTTTCTAATTTCAGAGCAAACACAATATATGCAAATTTATATATAGATATTATTTTGAATTGATGAAGTATTTCACAATGAGTAACACAAACAAGCAATGTGATTTTTTTTCTAGAATTTATAACAATGGAGCTTTGCTTTTTTCATCAAAAGAGACATTGAAATACAACTATTTACCATTTAATTAACAAAATTTAAATATATTTAGAGTATTTCACCAGAAAATAATCAAAAGTCTGGACTGGAGTCAAGAATGTTGATAGTCCCCTCCTCCTTATCCTATCTCAAGTGAAATGCATGTTTCAATATTGAACAAATTTTTATTACTGCTAGTAGACAGTCTGTTTTTATATTTGCATTTGTTCTTGCATACATTGTTTGGTAAATAGTAAGATGGTTATTGTGCTTAATACAGGTTTCAAAATTTCAAATATATTTTACTTATTAAAAAAAACATGTAACCAGAGAAATTAGTTGAAATTTGAACATTTTCAACTCTCTTTTACTATAAATGGGCTACAGCTTTACCTATTCTTATTGATATTCACAAATTCATCTAAGAAATTATTTGAGAAATAATTGATGAACAGTTATTATTTCACTTAATACATCATTTACTATTATTAATAAAATTTAGAATCATAAACAAGACAAAAAGTTAAGGATATCTGTAACTTTTTCAATTATGAACTATGATTTATTTACTTACTGATAAATTGGAACAATATTAAAAATAGCAATTCTAATAAGCCCAACTTATCTCATCTAGTTTATTTGATTTTTAGGATGTTATTGTTTTTGAAGTCTATACATTCAATTTAATGATGAAAATGAAATACCTTGGGAAAACTATTTGATTGACAGTCCAATCTTTGCCTGACACACTGAGGTTGTCAGAAATGGAAAATTAATGCAGATAATTGAAATATATATATTGATTAATACCTGGGCATTTTACCAAGTAAATTTTACTTCCCATGGCAATGTTTGAAAGATGAATAATTGTTGTGATATCACTGATATCCCAAACATCTGTCCAGAATGATCCCTACTCAGTACCAACTTAGGTATACTAATTTTATCGATGTTTAATTTTTCTTTTTATTTAGGTAGGCCATTAATTTTCTTAAATTTATATTCTTCTTTCTTTACCCTGCCCAATTAATAAGAAGTGTATTCATTGATATATTCTTTTGAGAAAAATATTCAAATGGTCAAACTATTAATATATTTTGAAATCACATCAAAACTAATAGCTTGGGATAATATAAAAAAACAAAGTCAACAATTACTTTTCTCAAAAAGTTTAGGGATACAAAGGGAGTTATCCCATTCACAATTAATATTAATTATATAATTAAAAAATATTATAAAAAAATGTCTATCAAATATGGCATGCCATTCCATATTTTGTACTTTAAAAAAAAAATAGTTTCTTCAATTTCTGTTGATTGATGAAAGGCTCTGTATTTAGATGTTCACATTGAGACTCCCCAATTATCAATGTTACTATGAAAAAATTACTCTAAGAAAAAGTGATGAAATCTTTTCACCATGGCCAACTATTTGGGTAAGATATAGAGGTATTTATAGGTAAAGCTAGGTTACATTTATCTGACTTGTCAATATAATGAAGTAAACGTGAGAGAACGGCAAAAAATAACGCCAAGAAATTGAAATGAAACTTTGAAGAATAGTATTTAATTATTGTCTGGTATATAGGCCTATAGTTACATACGTTTAATATATCGGGAATGGTCGCCACATCACTTCGCTAGTTTCTATCCACTGGGATCTCAGTAACAAACATAGGGGTCTCACTGTTTACGTCGTTTTGCAGACATGAACCCTTCACGCAAGTTGAACTTTTGGTTGACAATCCTCAGTTAAAAGTGTTTCTGATTTAAGAAATATGAGGAATGCTACTCCCTCGTTGTTTACTTGTATCAGTAGTTGATAAAAAGACAGAGGAATCGATTAGTATAAAATGTTAGTCAGCCGCCAGTCCGCTCGCCGCCATGTTTTAATGAGGTCATGGTCGTATGTAAATGAGCGCGCGAAAAAGGGTCTATACTCAATATTACATTCATAATGAATGGCATAATGCAGTATATATAGGCTACAAGTTCCCTGTAACGTCACTGCGCGCAAAAATGGCGCCAGCCGAAGTTCATGTTAATTACTGATGTAGGCCTACCTTCAAAGATGATTGGTAATAAATCCCCTATGAAAATGCCAGAACATTCATGAATTGTATGACATGGTGTCAGAAGTAAATTGCGACGTAAAACCGAACCCTTTATCACATTTCACAGACGTTTTAGATGAAAACCCAAGTTATCCTAACTTAGATTACTGTTCAATATGTATAGTTAATGAAATGAAAATATAAATAAAGAATTATGTCAGTAAAAACGAAGTAATGAAAATGAAAATTCTAGTTTTTGTCAAATAAAAATCATAACTGAATAAATTAGGCCTATATTATTTTCATTAATTTTTCACGCAACATGTAAGAAAAGTTTTTTCGTTTGTCTTTATTCAATATATTTGATTAACATAATTAATGTCACTAATTCAAGAAAATCGTTCAATATCGCCCGCATTTAAATATATTTTAATTGCACAGGCTATGAAATGTAGAAATCTTTTTTAAAAAACGCCGAAATACGGGCAATAGATTGAAACAGGTTTTAATGTTTTCACTATCATCTACCGAACCGTGCTACTAAAATTCGAATGGTAAAAGTTTTGCCATGAACTTAAATATTGAATTAGTAAAGCATAAATAATTTTCATGAACTACGTACGTAGGCCTACGTTCTTTTTGGATTATTGGAAAACTTTTCGGGTTGAACTCATTTTAGCTGGAAGAACATGATTATATGTAATTATCTGATTAAAATTATCTGTTTAAAAACTATTGTCATCAGTTTTACAGATACATATATGTACATAATCAATCACCGATATAAAAGTTTTTGAAATCATAGGCATGGGGAACGGGAAATATTAATAACTTCGTATATACGAAATGTAGATTTTCTTTTTTTTCAAACGCCGAAATCCTGGCAATAGATTGAAACAGGTTTTAATGTTTCAACTTGCAAATTAAGGGAATCCAAGTAGAACTTTACTAAAAACTGTAACCGTAGCTTTCCTGATAAAATTACGAAAAAATACCTATGGACGCAATTGTTTAAAGTGTAAAGTTAAATGATATAGTCATAGTCCCTGACTCCTGGCATCTTTATCATTAAAGAAAAGAATGAATCTGTAAAGTAGAGAACGATTTTCAGTTATAAGGAAGCGAACAACCCCTAAATGGTAGACTTGTTCATCTACCGAACCGTGCTACTCAAATCCGAATGATAAAATTTTGTCATGGACTTAAATATTTAATTAGTAAAGCATAAATAATTTTCTTGAACTACGTTCTTTTTGGATTATTGGAAAACTCTGCGGATTGAACTCATTTTAGGTGGAAGAACATGATTTGTGATGTAATGAACTGATTAAAAAACTATTGTCATCAGATTTACAGATAGATGTACCATTGTACATAAACAATCACCGATATAAAAGTTTTTGAAAACATAGGCAAGGGGAACGGGAAATATTAACAACTTCGTATATAGTACTTATATATTCACATAACGCATTTAATTAAGTTATTATTAATTAATTAATTATTATGTGTTTTATTTGATTTGGCATTCACTGATACAAACATTGTCTATGAAAACATCATATATACGTACGAAAAGCTTTTTGTTAAATTAATAAGGCGCAAAAAAGTTATCTACCATATTCTATGTATTCTAATTCTTCCGTCAGAACTTTGCAAACAAATTTCTAATTAACTCTAAATATGACGTTTTGCTTGTTTTTTTAAAAATACTTTCATTTCTTGCAATTCTTCTATGCAAATTTAATTTTCAAACCAACACAAATCCACGTACCTATGAACATGTATACATGTTCTGGTCGCAGACGTCTTTTAGGATAATGTTCATTAGCTGAGGTTGAGGTTTTTCGATGTTTGCATTGCGTCATATAAAAATGCTTTTTGCCAGCATTTGATTCGTGTCGACCACGAAATGTTTTTAAATAAACCAGAATAAAACATATTACTTTCTTACGCACTTCCAGAACTATGGGCTACGGCCCGATGTTTTTCCTACTTTTTAGATTGCTTGTTTCGGACTTAAATACTGAAATTTTCCAATTTGGTATGATTCGATGTAACGTTGACCCGTACCTAAATTAGATGTAAAAAACTTGAAATAAATCAAATTTTAGTTACCTTTAAAGGATTTTAAAACCCTATTTTGTGTTATTCAGTTTCACTATTGTGCTAGATTTCAAAGGTAAATGCAAGCCCGCATGTTTTTACGTAAATTTTGCAAACCCGCGCTGACACTTGTGCGCCGCTTTGCGAATCCGGCTGGCCGATATGCAAAAAGATCGGCAGCTTTCGGCACCTTCCGTAACGTGACGTAATAGTGGCCCGTCACTCTCGCCCAGGCGTGAAGAAATGCAGTATGCCGATATGTCAAGCAGTTCAAAAACATGCTTTCGGTTGGTATATTCCGACACTTGTGATATGTTTCTCCCCAAAATATACGTCAAAGACATTAAATCAATGT
The DNA here is from genome assembly GCA_921293015.1 of Phorcus lineatus. Lineage (NCBI taxonomy): Eukaryota > Metazoa > Mollusca > Gastropoda > Trochida > Trochidae > Phorcus > Phorcus lineatus. The sequence continues at coordinate 31,648,374 of OV121083.1, read as the reverse complement.
CGGACGAAGTAAAAAGATCGTTTTTTATTTTTTTTCGATATTTAAAAATAAATTTATTTTGGATACGAAGCTATACACTACTGTAGGCCTATGGCTATGGTTCGTCATTTCGAAGTTTAAAATTCGTTGTGCCTTTGTCGTTGGGTTTATATATTTTTATTTCCTTATTTGGTTGAAGGTAGATCTCTATTTTCTTCAATAAATTCAATAAAATGAATGTACATATTTCCTATAGGCCTAGTTACAAAATTCTAGTCAGTGTTTCAGATTACCGGCGCGACCGCATTCTCGCATGATTTCTAAAAAAATGTCGCATGTGTTTTCAGCTTTATGCGCCTAACTGTCGTTTAATTGTCTAATTGTACAAATAAATTTTGAAAGAGCTGTCAACTTATCTTCATAGAGGATACAATAATAAACTGTCGGGGAATCGCAAGTCGTTATTGTTTACATGCTGTTACTATACCCTCCCTCCAATAACTTCAAGTTCCGGTTACCAAGCTCCATGTATCGACTGAGCACGGTATATAACAAGCCAACGGTATTTGGAGCTTGCGTTAAAAGGGGTGCACTAAGGAACAGCGACCTGCTTTCTTAACAGTGTCAAAACATTACGTGGTGTGTGTCAAGTAATTTGTACACATCATAACTCTACTTTATAATGTTTAAAAGAACTTGAGTGTTTTTAGTTTACTTAATGTAATGTATTTTCAGTATTTTACCACAGCACGGTTACACGTCTATAATCAGAATTGTTTGAGTAACTGAATTAAAATTAAAGTCTAAACACCTCCTACATGGTTCCCATATTTTTTACAATATAGGCCTAGCTATATCTTTTATGACCGGCTTTAATAATGAAATTATGGAAATGGAAATGTTTATGTCACAAATATCAATACAAAATATTTGACTTTTTGTTTGTTTTGATGCTTGACTCATTGTTTTTGAAAATGTCTCATCATTTTTTAGCTTCATGAGACATTTGTCTAGGGCTCTAAATTATACTTACTGTATACTGTATCTAGTACCGGAAGTAATACAAAGACTAGATATATAGTCACAAAAGATTTTTTTTTAAAACAATAATTTACATTAGACAATGAGATACTGGAGCTTTATATGTAAATACATTAACAATGTTGATCACATGAATTTAAAGAGATAATTAGCAAGTATAAGTGTTGAATTCTCTTTAGAATACAGACAGTAATCCCCTTTTTGTTTTTTTCAATATCATGATGTAGATATATACCCCTTATGGGAATTTTACAAATGATAATTGATTGTTGGAAGGTGAATGAAAATAACAATTAAAGTAAATATGTATCATTAGATACAATGATTTTGGGAATACTTAGTTATCAGAAAACATGTATGCAACATACTTAAATTCATGCAGGCATTCTTCTCAAATTAAGTTTATTATTCTGAATTTCTGATACTCACCTTAATTTATTTATGATAAAATTTCTGAGAATATTTAACTAAACACTTACACATATGTACATTTCTGGCATATTGCATGTGTTATTTAATCAGAAAACATCAATTCAAAAATAACTTCTCATGCAATAACTCTCTTGTTAATATAAAAACACTATCTCAATTGAAATATGATAAGTAGGAGAAGCACCAAAATCAGTGTAAGGAAAATCTGCCCTTAAAGGCACTAGTGCACGCTTTTACGGTTTAAATTGGCTATTTTAACGTTTAAGAGGACTTATGCATTCACATAACCTTTCTATCGATGCAATGAAATAGTTAAAATTCTTTACAATTGGCCTGCAGTCAACAATGAAAACATTTAGACAGCCGCTGTTGGCTTGGACATATAAAAAATCAAAGTTTAGCTGTGCACAAAACGGATATCTCAAAGACAGTTAAACGCGGCTGAACTAATGTTATGTGCAGGTATTGAATTTACCTAAACTCTGAACTGAGACCAAAGAATGAATTATGTTTCATGAAAGCAATGTTGTAAATAAACCGATTTAATAACACAGCTTTAGCATTGCTATTAGATTGACCAAAGCGGCTGCCGTTTCCGCTTTTTTGGTTATGAGCAAAATCTTAATATTTCCGATATCGTAGTTCACGCGGATTTATTGTAGCGTAACATTAAATACTTCCGGTCTTTAAAAATCAACTTTACTACCTGAATACGTAAATATTCGTTAAATAACTTACGAGGTAGATTACTTGAGTGAGGATCTTGAATAATATCGAGAGATATGCAGAATCTGTGCATTCGTTGTGTTAACGAAATATTGGTGTGCACTAGTGCGTTTAACAGTATCATTTCTGTTGTTAAAAAAATAAAATTTGCATTGAATTGGCTTTCTTGTAGGAAAAGAGTAATAGGGGGAAAAATCTCTTTCTTTTTTTGGGGGGAGGTGGGGGTGTTATTGAAGTGATTTGTTTTGTAAAATATTTAAAAATATTTTTAAAATATTTTAATTCAACATAGAAATTACCTGGACATAACTTCCACTTTTTGGACCTGCAATTATTATTGCCTGATTAAATTGTTAGTCTTCTGACTTGAAAACAGAAATATCTTTAAAAATTTGATTCTTTGCTAAACTTAAATCACAGAAAGCAGATGATTTTGTAGATGTAGCAATAGACAGGCATGTTGAATGTGTCTGCTAACATAATCATCATTTAAAACAAATTTACAAATCAAACAAACTTACATGATAAATGTCAAACATATTTTCCCTATGTGTAATATTTTTCTATCAATATTCCGTTTGCTGTCCATTGCCTAGTTTTATCTTTGCTACTAGATATACTATAAATATGGAGAGAAAAAATTCATTCAGCTTCGCTGTCGGATTCTGCAAACTTGGGCAACAAAAAAAGATAAGAATTGATTGATGATATTATAATTCATAAAGATATTTCGTCAAAAACTGTTAGTTAGAAAGTCGGACGTTTCGTCAATATAAACCCATAACCCAAGTTTCGGGCTACATGAAATGAAATGCTGATTCAAATACGAATTCACTCGCACGTGGTCGGGTAATGGCCCGGAATACTGATTATAAAATGGGAAAATAATGTATCGAATAGAATAAAAAAAATTGTCGAATAAGTTCATAATTAGTTCATAATTAGTTTGTGATAGAATATGTAGCATTATATGTTTATTTCTAATGACAGTTACATCAAAATTCGGCTTTATAAACTCACGCCGAAAAACTCTCCCTACGTTTACATGTCAACAACTGCACACTTCCGGGTTCGTCGGGCCACTATTACGTCACTAGTACGTGCGCTCATTAATGTTCGGTTGTTTTCGGCTTTCGCTCGGAAAGCGTGACATTGCAAGATTACCACGAGGGACAAAATTTTTATCTGGGCGATGTCGTAAGATGTGTTGTATGATTGAAACATCACGTATCTGACCACATTAGTTTCTAAGTGGGGTTTTAAAATCCTTTAACCCTAAAATGTTAATGACATACACCCAGTTAATGTTAATTACTTTCACCAAACCAGTCTGTTTTCATGATATTTTAAAAGATTAAATCAAACCTAAAGCACTCAATATTATTTAGAAAAAAGACTATCAGTTTCCGAACTTTTATCTTCTAAACCACTTAAAACCATACACACACGGCTTTGGTAAGTATTTAATTTCTCTTTTCCTTATAAGGCTTACTTATTGTGTAATAGTTTTTTTAAAAATGTGGGTTTTTTTACTTCAAGTTCCACGTTTTTCAACATTTAAAAAGTATCGAATTCAAGTATAAAGGTATTGTCTTGGATTTCAAACTTTGTTAAGTATAATATAGCCTAAAATAATAATTGTTATAGGCTGTAGAGGTCTTTTTCTTAATATGACATTTATTTCAGAACATTTGTCGTCTATTTCAAATATAACCCATGTTGTTATTGTTGAAATATAAAATTTTATTGGATTTAGTTAATTTTTTAGGCCATATCCCATTGTTATTTAATCATTTTCTAACGTTTTCCCCTTGTGTGTGCGCGTCCGCCATAGTATGAACAAGCCGTCAAACAGCACCTCAGTGGCGGCCGACGATAGCGCCCCTACCGATCAAGAAGGATAACTCTAATCATTGTGTGAAATAGAAACGTGGATAAGCTGTTAAAGTGCAACTCCCGGGTGATTTTGCTCCAAAATTTTCCGTCTATATACGCTTTGCTTCGCAAGTACATCTAATAGACGTGAAAAACACATTCATTAGTTAAAAGTCATCAATATCACAAATACCTTAGCTATTCGGATGAAGGATGTTTTTAGAAAATCGTAAAAGAAGTTGAAAACTCTAACGTTTACGTCGCTGTTTTGACGTGTCGGCCATCTTACTTTACGGAAAAACTCCGGGAAAAACTCGATTTCGTCCGATGGAATGTGTGACGTCACCTGTGTAAAACAGATGGCCTCTGCCGTATCTTTACACTGTCAGACGATGAAATAGCGCGGATTGTAGGAGCCATACCAGTCGACCAATTCATATAAAAATTGGCAAGATATCTCCTTATGAACTTCTGACGCAATAGTAAATGGGAAATAAAATTTAAATGACGATTAAGTTGAATAAATGTCCATTACATAACCCGGAAGTGAGTCTCCTCATATGTTGAACTCGAACGTCAAAACAGTACTAATTTCGGTCGAAAAGACATCGGGTAACGTACGTGTTTTTACAAATGCCCTTGCCAATGTAAGGACAATGATGATTCAAACAAACGTATGTTGTGTAACTGTATTTTTGTCGTTTAAAATGGCGAAATGCCGCTCGTTACGGAAGTCAACGTACAACGCAGCAAAATACACGAGTGTGAAATAATTCAATGTATTGTGGACAGATTCAAATGAAATAACCAGCTGCATACTTTTTATTTATTATAAAATTGAAAATTATGATAACATTTTACGAATGCATACTGGTGGTTGAATCTAGCAATTTTTTTCAATTATTTGCTAATTTCACTAAATGATTAATTTGTGCATGGCCGATGTTCGATATGGAATTTTTATTGTAAGCTTTCCATGTTTTAAAATCCATGACCAGTCTTTATTTTTTTCTGACCAAACACAAAAATTATCAAATATTCTGAACCTTCATTCATTCTTTCGTCCATTTTTCATATTACCTTTGTTGGAATTGGAAATAAGCTGATCAATCGCCCTTCACCTATTCACTAGGAATTAGGATAAAAAAAGATTAAAATAAGTCTATCAAAATATATGATATTACAAACAATGTATTGACAACAGAACTATACAGTGAAATAATGTTCCAAAAATTGGTGCAATTAAGTTTTCTTTCTTTTTTGGTGTTGCAACAAAAATAGATTAATTATTATATAAAGTTCACAAATAATAAATAAGAATGCTCAAGCACAGTGTATTGTTTGTGATGTTATTTACTTGCATATTAACAGCACACAAAATTCCCTTGTTTGCTTTAATTGCTATTTTTCTTCTAAATATTAACTTTAACTAAGCATTGCCTTATACAATAAAATAAACTGCTATGGATGCTGAATAAATTCATGCATTGATGTCTGTAACCAAGATATTTAACTAATGATATTGCATATTCAATAAAAAAAAAAAAAAAATTTTTTTTGAGTCATCTAAAGACATCTTCTGTGTACAAAAAAGCGTTTTTGTTTCCAGACACTCCACCCCAAATATCATAAACTGTCATCATTCTGTCACAGCATTAAAATATTGCTCAAGTGAATACTGTTTTGACAATTTAATAAAATATAGATTATAAATGCATGTGATAAGATTCATATTACAAAATTAGAATAAACCATATATTTGTGTATGTCAGTCTTAATGTTATGTTATTCGAAATTAAGGGGGGGGGGGGGGGGGGGGGGGGAATGCACTGAGATGATTGACTTAATTTTGAAAGTCAAGTTTGGCACACATAATAATTGGACTTTACATAATTTCCAAGCTTTGCAAAAAATTATATTTAATTTCCTGATTATGGTGAATAATTTAAGCAATGTTTGGATATTGAATCCGATTGAATTTTATAAATCCCTTCTGTTTGAATAATAATAAAATTTATTTGATTCATTTTATTTTGGCTTGTATTTATAGTTCATTTACAAAAAATGTTGAAATAATTAAAGTATATATCATTTTGAAATTTAGAGTTGAAAGACTAAAATCTAAATGGTGTCATCTGGTAATTTTTCACCCTTTAGAAAATTCTAATATCAACAACAAATTATCTTTGTTCATATCATAGATATGATTTTGTAATTTACTCAAAATCCCCAGTACAACAAATTTAACTTCACCGATTGTTCAAATGTTTTTTTCATACACATGTACTGATGTAGATTGAGGCCGCCTTTCGAAAGTCACGGCAGCGAAATATAAACAAAACTCGACGAATGACGAGAGCTGCGTTCGAGAGACTTACGATGACAAATCAGCTGTTTCATTGAGGCTGAAAAACGAAGTGATATTGATACATTCGACAGTAAACTGACGAAGAAAAATCTTTTAGGAAAATTATAACAAGGAGTCACTCACCGGTGTTTTTACATTGGGTATGCACAGTATAAAGCAGTGGTTTGAGACTGCGAATTTATCATACGAATTGTTTCCATAATAACGTATAAAAGTCATCAAAAGGCTTTTTCCTTTTTTCTTGATTTTCGTACAGCACTTATATTTAAAAAAAATCACCCTAAAACGTTCTGAGTTTTCAATAGCTACGAGAACACGATCACCTAATTATGAAATGTGGTGTTGTTTACATTTGTTATGGCGGCTACGTCGCGTGTGTTTTCCACAGTTGACGTCACATCCGGTTGATTTCACGGAACAACACGATCGGGAAGGCAATTTACTATCCTTTTTTCAATCGAAATTAATTACATAATCAAGTTATATAAACTTGTTAAAACCTGACGTAAAATCAATTCAAGAAGGATATATTATGAAAACATGCACATAAGTGTACAATTTGGCTTGGTTAAATAAGGTGATTTTACCCGGGAGCCCCACTACGTTCGTTGTATGAACTTGCTAAGTACTGTGAATTTGTAATAATGCATGACGCAAGTAACAGGATCGTCATCGGAATTTCTGACAGGCAAGTTTCAGAACGGATGCAATTAAAGGGACCATTCGAGCGGCTTTTATCCGCCATCTTGAAATGTTAGCATTGCGAGAACTCAAATGTGCTAAAGAGCGTCATGACGTCATGATGTGCCGTTAGCCCAACTGAGCACTTCCTTCGTTATATAGCGATATTACAATAAGTATTTACCGGAAAGGCTCGAAATTTTGGGATATTGTTCACTTTTTGACAAGCATTCTAAATATTTCATCACCTTTCGTTGCCATGAATGGGTTAATTAATCTTTCGATTTCCTGAAAACTTCGAGCCACGTTGTGTACCGTATCTCCTTGACAACATAACTAAAATCAACTTTTCATTTACTGTCATTTAATTAACTTTCTAAATTTATTTACATAATTTATGAAATATTTCCATTTACATTGATAAGTGAGGAATAAATGTGCAATGTCAAATATTTTTTTTACTCGTTTTGTATTCTATACGGAGCAATCGACGAGGTGACCACGTGGTTTTCTCTTTCTTGAAAAATAAAGGTTGATTTAAAAAAAATATCAAGCCATATGACATGAATTTTTATCCAAGATGAAAATATGGGCCTCAGACTTTGTAATTATGGCAATTGTTATTCTGGTACCAAAATCATTGCAGAGAATACAGACCGTGAACATTCCCGTTATACCGCGCTATGCGGGAGACATGTTTGTAAACATTCCCGGGCATTCAATTTGGAATCTCTCGCTGGATAATCTCCTTATAAAATATATTGACACAACCCAAAACAATTATTTTTAATAAATACAACCAATTATTACCTAACTTGGAGAAAAGATACAATGTTTCTTTATTTCCATCAATTTCAAGAAACGTTTTCAAAAATCTTTGAAGTTGTTAGAAAGTGTTATATTGGTTTTTCAAGACGCAATTTTCTAAACTTCATTCAAATGAATTTTACAACAGTTGTCACATTTTGATAGAGATTGTGTTTAAATTTGAAAAAATATCAAAATTAGTATCTAAATTCATTCACTGATCACTATCCGTTCGTCTTGAATTATCGTTCTAAAACCTCACCCTCGCGCGCCCGTTATTTTCGCCATTGCCGATTTTTCCTTGTTGCGACTGAACTACGTAACGAAAAAAATTGTGTGACCCTATTAAGATAATTGACCTATATTTCAACACTTCTGTCACATTTTTAAGAGCTATAAATGCCTCGATTCAACACAACTTCTCTCTGTTTTAGCTATTATGATAGATTTGGAAATGTCGCTGCTATCGCGAATGACGTATACCATTGAGCTAAAAATAGACACAGGAATTCCCTAAGAAAACCAATAGAAAGAGGAGTCGGTGATAAATGTTGGTGCAGAAATTTATCTGTTTGTGATGCGAACTTACAAAACGCTACATGGAAATAGCTGATTGTCAAAGGAAATTGCGCGAACGTTATAAATTCTGCGTACTATGTTATGGCCACGCACTGTATATTAGGCTAATTCATTGACAAAATTAAGAAATAACCAATAGATTCATAGAAGAGGGGCATATTTACAAATAATTCATAATAAAAGTGGTCAGTTACGACAAAGTTTTGTCGTAATAATGCATTCCACATTCGTAGCTCCGATGATTGGCTTCATTTCACGAAGTTTTTCTTTTTTGATCGATGCACTTGATTCTTTGTCAACTGAAATGTTTACCTCATGCATGTACATATTTGAAATTAAGTGTGAAAAGAATAATGCAAAAATCATATATATTTGTTAACAGGAAAGTCCTGAATTTCGTTTCCACAAAAAAATACCTTGCTCGAATGGTCCCTTTAATTCCTGGATTAACTTTGGACCAGGCTATACAGATAGCCAGGAAAATGGAATTAATCAAATTAAGAATCGAAAGGAATCAGAAGGATAGTAAAAATCCACTCAGATGTATTTGGTGCAGTTGGACTTGTAAAAACTAGTAAAGCTGAACCAAGATCAAGGCAGTTCAGTATTCACACTGTAGGAGCGGTGAACAGCAGACAATATTTAACAACAGAAAGTGAACTATTTGATACGTGAGAGATCAGAACGTTTTGTTTTCAGTGTAGGAAAATTGTCAGTGACTGAGTATATATTTATAACCCACACTTGCACCAATATCCATGCTGTAAAATAAAAGGCCTTTAAGCGTATCATCGCCAAATTTCTTTCTATTATGTCTACAGACTAGCCTATAGGCCTGCAAAACAATGTCTGGCCGCGACAAACTGTCTGTCAAAATATTTGAATTTTACAAACTTTTAGATATCTTTGATAAATAAAGAAAAATCTAAACACAACAACATTAAGAATATTTATCAAACTATCTTCATGCCAAATTAAACAAGTGGATGTTCCCATCAGTAGCCCAGCTAACAAATCTACGTTGTAATGACGTTGTCACAACGTCCACTTTACGTTGTCATAACGTAGATTCATGACGTTGTCACAACGTGATTTTGTAGACTCCCGTTGACGTTGTGACAACGTGGTATTTCTACTTAAATAAGACGTCGTGGCGACGTTGTAACGACGTTCTTAGTTACGTTGTCCTAAGGTTGATTCCTGACGTTGTCACAACGTGATTTTGTAGACTCCCGTTCACGTTGTCACAACGTGGTATTTCTACCTAAATAAGACGTCGTTGCGACGTTGTAACGACGTTCTTATTTACGTTGTCCTAAGGTTAATTCCTAACGTTGTGACAACGTTATTTTGTAGACTCCCAAACACGTTGTCACGACGTGGTATTTCGATAGATAACAAAATTACGTTGTGAGGACATTGTTACAACGTTACGTTTACGTCCCTGGGACATCAGCATGAAACATCCGCGGAACGTCCCTCTTGTGGAGTCGATAAGTCCTAACAACGAAATTTTGGACTTTCACGCGACCTAACAATAACGTTCCTACAACTCACACGACTTCCAAATAACACTGGAAGTTTAAAGGAATACTTTGTTAGGCTGCACGTACCATATTTGTTTTAATAGACTCAGAATTTTTCTAATTATTGAACATGGAGTCAAGATTGCGAATTAAAGGCGTCGAGTTTCTATTATAACAAATATGGTAATGAAATATTCGGATTAGCCATACCATTACAAGGTAAAAAACAGACAGGGATAAACTATACAAAATTGTTTATTCAGCCTTAGAATGTATAAGGGAAAACGCGTTTCTTCATTGTTTTCGCTTCATTGTACGTGTTTCTTCAGCACTGTTCAGGAGCCCAGGAACGTTCTGTAAAATAAAAATGAAAATAATTATAAACAGAATAAACCGTTCCATATAATAAATAAAACACTGTAAATCGATTGTTTTATGTATGGAGCCTATTTTTTATTATCTAAATATATCATGTTGTGTCCTTTCAAGTGTTTCAATTCGTTTTAGTTCTGCTTATATATACATATAAAGCTTTAAACGTTCATCATAAATAATATTTATCATTAGTGGGTACCTGAGAGTAAGATGAGTTCCCCTGTGTAGATGGAGCGAGCTAGAACACTAAGATTCATGTTGGCTGTCTTACTCTTCCCTCCCTCTCCGGTCCTCCGCCTCGTCTACCTCGAGCAGCCCACTGTGTAAAGAAAATTGAGTATTTCATAATACTGACAACACAATTTGATAGTTGTTCGTAAAGATACAATTGACTGATTGGCACCATAGTGTGCATACTTACGAAATATTGGTGACTTTATGGAAGTCATGTAAAGGTAGCGATTCCCGTTGACTTTAAATATGTTTCATAAACAAAGAAGTTAAATTTTATATGAATGCCTGATATTTAACTAATAATTGATATGAATCAGAATGGTCCTAATCTTTTTGAAATAGATTTGCAAATAATTGCATAATTTCAGATGTTCGGAATACCCAGCACTTGGCGGGGCAGTCATGAATTTCATTGTATCAATTTTGTTATCACAGAAAGAAGTACAGTGCTTTCGGGTAAAGCTACGCACCTAAGAGACACATGGTCATTCATCCGAGAAATATAATATATATTTGATATAAACAACGTCATTGTTAAAGTACAGAGCTTCGTTGATAATATTAAAGTAATTATTGTGAAGTGTTTTTGTCAGTGACACTGAGGCCCGTATTATGAAAGCCGGTTTTTCTTAGACCAGGTTTAAGGCTAGTCTTGGTTTACGGAAACCCGAAACCCCGGGTCCGGAAAAAACGGTATTACAGAAAGCAGGTCTAGCAAAACCCTTGGTTTAAACCCAGACTAACAGTCTAAATATTGTTTCGTTTGTTTGATGTTTCAAACTTTATAATAAACCAAGTTTGCGCATGCTTATTGTTGTACTTCCTCTTTGAGTCGGCTGTCTTTAACCAACTTGGTGCCCGGCAGTGCACTCGCTAAGTGCCGCTAACATTTTGCGCAAACACAAGATGTAGGTCAATCTTCGAAAATTAATGAAAATTTTAACCGTAGAATGCTGAGTTGTTTATCATATATTATTTGGTCAATGTAATTTTTGTGAAAAAAAAGTCTACATTAAAATGAAAATGCGTTGATTATAAACGGCAGGGAGATTATTCCTCCGTTGTTTCATAAATTGTAAGTAAATTGTTTTTCTTATAAATGTAAATCAATTGCAATTTTTCGAGAAAGAACATGACAGCGACCACTATAGACCGATCCATTAAGCCCCGCCCCCTAACGACCGCCCCTAGCAACCGCAAACCTCGGACAAACATGCGGAAGTGTCCGACACATGTGTTTTTGAGTACGAGTATTCTGCCGACGACTACGGCTAATTAGAGTTTTGTCATGTCTCAGAAACGGTTGAATTATTGAAAATATAGTCTATTGATAATGTAACTGCAGAAATTGGAACAAAATAACTGTTTAAAAATATTTGATCACGCGAAAACAGGTCCTCTGTCGCGTCAATGGGCCCTGATTTATATTTAATTGTGAAATCGAGCAACAATAAATTTGCTGATGATGGTTTCAGGTGTTTTTCATTTCTGAGAACTGCTGGTAAAAAACCCTGAAAAAATCGTAAAATCCTGTGGTTCATATGCATTATGTGTGCGTGCACTGCCTATTTATAGCAACACGTACGGACTGGATCACATGATTTTCATCTCGCAGACTGATCTTTTCTAAAATTGTATTCGCCTTCAACACAGTCGTTTTTAAAAAATTAATCTAGCATCAGTGAAAATAACAAGCTTCTTTTATGAATCTATGAGTTGAAACCCGTGGAAAGTTTATGACACATGCATCGTAACATATGTCAGTTATCTCCCTTTATAGTGTTCTATCATGTAATATTTTGACTGTTTTAATCATTTTATAACTGTTTTTTGGCTAAATCATTCCTCCAGTGACTGGACATGACCTGTATTTAGAGTAGATATAATTGTTTTTACTCATGAAACTTGTGATAACTATCAATATTTAACTATATAGCAATTCATAGGGAGAATGTGATATGTGCTTTTTTATAATAATATCATTTGATGAAGAAACAATTATTAATTCAATTCAGTAAACATTTCTGCAAAAAGAAAATATTAGAAATAATTTACATTCAATAAATGAATCATGCCTAAAATATGAACTCTTATAAGTACCTTTATATAATTATTAGTACATTATAGATGTTGTCACAATATATGTATTTATGAATGTATTTATAGGACTGTATTATTCTGCTCAGATACAATCAGATTAATTTGCAAACTATTTTGCTGAAGTATTTAAAAGATTTTATCTAATGAATGAGAAAACAATGATTTCACTTGTATCATTATTCAATCATAAAAATAATTAGGTATATTTTACATGCTGCTTTATTTGCCCATGTCATACTGTTTTTACATCTGTACTTATTAATGATGGGCAGATTTATCAAAACCCTTTGCCTCCTTGACTCTGAAAAAAGGAACACAAGCTTATGAGTGTGTTTTATTCATGCATCAACTGACTTTTCTTTTCATCTAACAATCAATAAGGGTGTAAACCTGAAAATATTCTAACTGATGGTTTGCAAAATTACATAAATAAAAGAGTGTATGGTTTGATGATAGTGATAATTAACAGCCTTTCAAAATAAATTAAAAACTGGCAATGTTTATTTTGATTGTTCACATAAAAAGAAATTGATTAAACTTATTAGGTAGACATTTTGACAAAGTCAGTGTTATCAAATCAGATAAAATAAATAGTCTGACCAAATTATCATTATTATAGATCTAGCAATACAAACTGTAAGAATTAGTTAGAAGGCTCCACTTGCTGGTTGTTTTTTAATATTTCATACAGACATGACGATTGTGTGTCTATATAGGATCATTTTCATTAAATTATTTCACCTTTGTCGAAAACTTATTTGACAATTATATATTCATGAAGAGAATGTCATCAATTATATGTCTATATTTTCAAGAATTTTTGAAGGTTAGAATTAATTGTCCTATTAATGAGATGATCTTTTCACAGACTTTAGGCCTATATATGTTTAATCCATGAATATAGTATTTCATCAATGTTTTCATGAGATTATTTTTTATTTAATCTGACATTCTATTAATTGGTATCACATCTAATGGAAACTTGGAAAAATATAATTAAATTAGTTTTTAATCTATGAAATTCCAATTCATACATCTATTTAGCTTTCAAATTGTTTAATGTTTGATTAGAATAATTATTGTGTTATTTGTTTCACCCCAACCTGTCGGGGAACAAATGCCTTCTATCGATCGATTTCAACTTAGCCTTTAGAAAAATATTATTTGAAAAAGAATATTTGATTCTATTTATTCACCTCGCCTGAGGCAAACTTACCTTTAAATTAATTCAACTTATTTTACTGTACTGGAAAATTTAGCTTGAAATAACCCCCAAAACACACTTTTATTTATGTAAACAAACCGAGCATGGTGCACTCACCTCTCATTATTTTATTGATACATCTCCGATGTGAGTCGGATATGCTGTCTCCGATGTATTTTTCTGAAATATAGGACCCTTTTTGCAATGTTACTAATACTGCCATCGACTATATTGACTTGATATTACTGCAATTTCTTCGTAAAATGTCTGGACGAAAATCCTGTGTCATAAAGACAGCCCGCCATGTTGCCTGTTGATGTCCGAGGAAGCGATCGCGGGAAGGTAGGTCAAAAATACGGCGCGCCGATTGGTCGAAAACCTGTAGGGGCGGGGCTTAATGGATCGGTCTAAAGTATGTTTACTTCCTTCCTGCGACCGATTGTTCACGAAACAATACAAGTTATCTTTTTGTAATCATTTTGTTGAACATTGTTCTTTGTGACGTCAATGACAAACAAAGTGCGGAAAATAGACTGCATGGAAATAACTCCTCGTTTTTCAAAATAAAAGCATAGTGACATAATTAACCTATCGCCACCTGTCAATCAAATATATTTTCCGACCAATCACAGAGCGTCGTTCATTCACCCCGTTAAGCGCATCACTGCAGACGCCATTATGTCCGACAAACAACAAATCGTGATTTACTTCCTTGTTTGATTTCCGCTGCATACTCAGTTACCATAAGTAATTCAAACACGAAAAGTGTTCGTGAGTTTTTTTCAATACTGTCTAAATACCACGGTTAAAATTCTAACGTGTGTCATCTTAGGATAGGACTGTGTCACTCAGTGCAAAAGGACGTTGAAACGGGAAAATTGTGAATACAAAAAGAACAAAACATATGGTAGGTAACTAAAACTGTTTCCGATATTTACTCTTTTTTTTCATTCATTGATATATATTTGACTTATTATGCCGTGATGAGAATGAAACAAAGGCGTAAACATATTATCATTATAACTACTGCAGTTTAAATACATTCAACCTAGCTACCGATTTCAAACCATACACGTTTTTCTTTATTTTACGAATTTACCGATTGAATATTTTCTTAATAACAAACAAACAATTTTTTATTATGAACCGGTATTCTATATTATGTGCTTTATTAAACACAAAAACAGATAATTGGAATTGATATACCCACGGCCTGTGTTTACTTAAAGGGGAAACTAGGATGTTGTAAGAAATGAAATATGTTGACTGGAAACTGGATTAATTATTTTTATATGTCACCAGATACTAGAAACTATTAAACAAAAATAAATACGTTAAATGAGCTATCATCTTAAACTATTATTAAACATAACTATGCCTATGTTCACCATACATTATTAAATATATTTTACACAGATTTTTTTAATAAAATACTATTTTTTTTTTAAATATTGCGTGACTGACCACTTTTAGATCTCAAGAAAATATCTAATCCTACAGTTTAAATCCCTGGTTTTATTTTCATGTTTTTAGGAATACTGAACAATGATACTTATTAATGATAAGTCAGTTTGCATTCTATATTAACATATATTTTAATGTTTCTTACTACAGTATGAAGCAAATAATTTCCTTAAGATCCAATGAAGAGTTTTAAATTTGATGTCTGAGTTTACTAATATTTCACAATATAGAATGGCTAATTAACCTTGTGCCCATATTCTTATTTAAAATTAAAATAATATTTTATTCCGTCAATGATAAAATCCCTTTCTATTGTTTTACCATATAATTGCAAATTCTGTACTATTTAAAAAACCCAGATTGTTGGTTGAACTGTCATATTGATCAAATTTATTTCTTATTAAAAAACTTCAAAAACTTTAAAAAAATAGATAATTATTTTAATTAGCCCAAGGTATGTATGTTTTCCTCTCAATTCAAATAATTATAAAAAAATACTTTTGAAATAAAGGATATCTATAACTGTCGACAGCAACTTATAGACCATGGGCCGAAATCTGTAGGGCCCTAGAAAAAGGAGAGTGCTTCAACATATTTGGTGAATACCAGAACTATATATCAAAATGTTGCCCAGGATGTGCTCTTTAAGAAACAAAAAATTTCTGGTTCATAAGTTGCACATTAATCAACTACAGGTCCTGGAAGAGGGGTACCCCCTTCAAAGATTTTGGACCAGAGACCAATGGCTTTAGTCTGGGTGCAACAACCTGTATAATGTAATTTTGCATTTTGCAAATATAATGATTCTTAATCATTTTTTCCCTAAATTAGTGATTACTCAATATTGGTAAAAAAATTAAAATAATTCAAGTTTCATAATCATACATTTATATATGTTTGGGGGGGGGGGGGGGGGGATATTTTTTCTGTTGATATGAACTTTACATAATTTCCTCGATAACAATAAAAAAAATTGTATAAAGACAATATAATATAATGGAGACAGATAGCTGTTTATAATAGTTTTGGGAGTAACAATCTATTATTAATGTCTAGTAAAAACCAAATAATTTTAATATTTAACAAAATATCAAATGGGGACGCTTCCTATGATCATCATACATGTGTCATAATTCAAGAACAGCATTGTCCAGATAATTTTATTCTCCAACATAAATGACCAATTTACAGTACATTTATCTGTTTAAAATATATAGTAAATTTCATATTACATTTTGTGGAAGGATATTTCATTTAAAATCTGTCAAAATAATCATTTGTCCTCAAATAGGCAGCCACAATGTCATTTCATATGTACAAGATTGATTTATCAGCATTGTGGAATATATGAGCAAATACAAGGAATAATGCTGATGATTTAAAAACATCTTTAGTCAATATAGCCTGAAAAAGGCAGCCCACAATGTCATTTCATATGTACAAGATTGAATAATCAGCATTGTGGAATATATGAGCAAATAAAAGGCTTAATGCTGATGATTTAAACACATATTTACAGTCAATATAGCCTGAAAAAGGCAGCCCACAATGTCATTTCATATGTACAAGATTGAATAATCAGCATTGTGGAATATATGAGCAAATATAAGGCTTAATGGTGATGATTTAAACACATATTTACAGTCAATATAGCCTGAAAAAGGCAGCCCACAATGTCATTTCATATGTACAAGATTGACTTATCAACATTGTGGAATATATGAGCAAATACAAGGCTTAATGCTGATGATTTAAACACATATTTACAGTCAATATAGCCTGAAAAAGGCAGCCCACAATGTCATTTCATATGTACAAGATTGACTTATCAACATTGTGGAATATATGAACTACTTGAAGGTTTGATCAAAACTGTACAGTCCATATCTGTATCCATATCATATCCATATTTACATACTATCATGTAAATCAGTCATCATCACTCGAGTCAATGTCTGTATTTGTATCATCTGCATCCGCTTTCAACACCTTTTGATTTTGACAGTTCAAACATCTACACAAAACTGTGCAGGACACCCCATTCCTCTTACAAGAACATTTTGAGGAATTACAGGAACTTTTGTGGCATTTGCAGTTGATATTGTGGAGAATGTCATCTGGTGCAATTGGCAATATGTTCCAAATAATCCCTAAGCCTTTGTCATTTTGTTTCCACCCATTGTCCAGTGTTGAGGGGGCTGAAATATTCTGTATGACACAGCTTCGGAATACCTTTGCCTGGTAATTTGCCCTCTTGATATGAAGTTTTAAACTGTCACTGTTTGGTGGCATTGTTATGTCAGTGACATTGCCAAACCTCAAACATTTATATCGGACATCGTCGACACAGACACATTCCTTTGAGCCATATAAGTCACAGACAAACTTGTCTAACTGTTCTTGTAAACTGTCTGAGACACTCCACTCTTGGCCTAGTAAAGAGAATGCTGATTTGTAGTGTGCATTTGCAATCATGAGTTTGAGAGCTTTTGACTTTCCCTTTCCTCGGAATGCACTGATGCTATCACACCCTGTGAAGGCATGAATGCCTATCAATGCCTCTCCTAACCCTCCTAAAACTTCATTCATGGCTGTCATATCCATGTACCGTGAATTTCCAGGAGAAAGCATAAGCATGATGAGGCGAGATGAAATCAACGATGAAACCCATGTTGCTAAGATGAAGACATCTGTATCAACTGACCGAATAATGATTGCAGGACTGTCTGAAATTGATGTAGATGCATGCAATGCATGCAGAAACATCCGAGTGTCTGCCTCCTCATGATCACAACGAAGCTCTGGGATATCTTCAACATTGATTGAACCATCTTCTGTTTGAGAAATCTTGAAGCAGAATTCACCTTGAGTTGCATAAACCTGAATTCCATAGAGGTCACAGTTTACTTCTTTCCATTCATTGACAAGAAATGACAGCAGATCTTCTTTGTTCTCACAATTTGCAAGATATTTCCTGAACTGTTTAGGCATTTTTTGATCCCGGCGATTAATGCGAACCTTTGTTTCACCTTGGCTTGCTCTTTTCGATCTTTCAAGCTGTTTGATTGAGTTGGAGTAATATCTGTCTGCAACAAAATCCACTCTTTTGGCTTTGTGTTTAAGTCCCATAGAGACAAGTTGTCTTAGAACAGTGACTGCAAAGTCTCCAAAGGTCTCAGGAATTTGACGTTGTTGCTGAATTAAAGCCATTCCGTCAACAATGAAGACAGTGTTTGACTGTGGTATGTTTTCTTGTGACAAACAACTGGACGGTGCAAGTTTATCTACCTCATGCATGAGTGTAGCCTTGTTTGTCTTCACCATGGAACCATCAGGATTTGCAAGAGATGGAGGCACTGACGACAACTGATACTTCATGACATTCTTTAGGTCTAGGCCTTTCTCTTGGGCAATGATGACCATTCTAGTAAGTAGTTGGCGTTGTTCTTTTGACAATGAAGATTCACCTTGCTTTGATTTCTCTTTCTTGCCAAGCTCAGAAAAGGTTTTGCTGGAAGGGAGGGATAACTTGTCAAAGACATCCTTTGTTCCATCAACCAATCGCTGACTCACGAAATCTTTGAAACATTCTTCTCCTCGATTGTAGGCTGTTGCCAAATCTGTTGTGATTGTCTCTGTTGCAACCTTTCCTGAGCATATGTTCATAACTTCTTTATGCTCTTGAAAAGTGAAAGGATTGGCAAAGCACATGACAGTGGTCATAACATCTTGTACGGCCTGTTCATCAGCTTTGATTCTTGATGAGTTAAGGTCTTTGCAAATAGAAGAAGTGTCTGGGTTTGTGATGGACATGGAATAGCAGGCATTGGCAATGCCAGCTCTAGCTGGATGACTTAGAATCCATCTTTTTACAGCAGCTTTGTTCAAGGTAATTCCTGTAAGACCTCCTCTTGTTTTGGAGTCTCTGTTGAAAGTCTGTTCGATAATTTGGTCACATGCTGTCATCGAGAAGGTCTGACTGTTAGTTCTCTGTACTGAAAATTCTCCATCAGCTAGTCTGTCATGAACATAAGGATGGGTTTTTGGAAGTGCTTTCATTTCCAAGTAGTAGCAGGGTAGGTACCTTGAGTAATTGATCCTGCCATATGCGAAAAACCAAGGAATCATTGACCGGACGGATGATAAATGAAGTTGCCAATTGCCTTCTCTGGTTCCTCTCAGGAAGAGTAGCAGGAGATCAACCATATCCAGATACGATGACCAGAAAGCATACATGGCATTTGTATTGCATTTCATTTCAACATGATGATTGAAATTCTTCAGAAGCTGATTTGAATCATTTGAAAGGATGGTGTCCGAAAACTTGGATGGGAAGCTGATTCTGATATCTTGCAGTGTCTTCAGTACTTCATCATAGAACGGTGCTTCAAGTTGTTCTATATATTCCTGAATTCTCAGACGATGAAGGGCTTCACTGATGATCTTGTGACATCGCAAACTTCGGTTGTAGTGGTGTCCATTCATAACTCCTTTGATCGATCCCTCTGCAATAACTCCAGATTCAATGGCAATATCTGTCAATCCAGAATTTTCAAATCGTTTTCCAATTGCACCAAGAAATGCCATTGCAGTATGAAACTCCCCTAGACGAAGAACCAGTCGGTTTCTGAATTCTGGGCGCCCCTGCCACCTTATTTCTTGAGCTTTGGCATATATTGCCTGATCCATGACAACAGCAATGGATGGAAGATGTAATTCATCAGCTATAGCAAGACTCCTTTCCAGAATAGCATTTACAGTTGACTTTTCTGTAGGACTTGCATCGATTACTGGCAGATAGCCAATGTTGCTTGATGGTTTCGCATTTCCTTGAAGAAGTTGATTGCATCCAGTCCAGCCAGGTAGTGGTTCATCGGTCTGAAATAAAATTAATAACGTTATGCAGTATGTTTGATATGCAACAGTTAAAACTTAACAATATCACCAATACAAGTCAACTTCTCTATAAATAAAACTTAAAACGTTAAACCTATAACCCTTTATTTAAGATGTATACTATAAGCTATAACAGTCATTTTCATTTCATGTAAAAAACATTATCTGATTAGGATACATTAAGTAATAAACAAATTTCTTCATAATTTAATTTGTATGATTAAAAATCATAAATAACTATTCATGAATTTAGTTAAAATTATTATAGGTCAGGAAACATTTGACCAATTAGTGTTTTTATTGGAGTGGAATGTAACACATCACAAGTGAAGAGACAAAAAAAATTGTGCATAGTAAGGCTTGATGATCTCAATTCTTTTAAAATGAATGTTATCAAACCTGGATATATTTGGCGAAGTACAGGGATTGGTCAATGGATAGATAAGGATGTTGTATCTCTGGCGATCCTTCAAGTTCTTGGTTTTGTCCTGAATAAGAAAGAATGTTATAATTGTTTCTTCATTATATAAGTAGGTTTACCTATTAAATCAAAAATTGGGAAATATTGAAAAATAGGAACATTAACACTTCTTGATTGTTACATGGCGTACAAATTTTCAGGAAAATATATTATAATATTTTCTGAATTATTGACCGGAACAGATAGACCAAAACGGACAAGGCTCATTTATATTCCCCCCAGCCAACATTGCTGGGGATAATCATAAATCAGTATATTGAAACAATCTCTATAGACTTTAATGATTTTGCAGCTCATATCTCTGTTGTAAGATTTACAAAAGCAAATGCTGTTTTCAATTACAGTACCTTTGAATTGAACTGGGCCTGTTCGTTTCGGTCCGAAGTACTGTCCTATCTCCTCTGCGGGGGTATTGATGGTTCTTTTTCTGTCCCTTTGGACTGACTTCTCTGTTGTGACAATTGGGACATCGCAGGCACGCTGGATGATTATTCCGTTGGTGTTATGAGTTGTTCCTTTTCCTTTAAAATTAATTTTGAAATTAATTTTTAACATCATCAGACTTTGCAAACATAATTTTTTTATTCCTGTACTTATTGTTTCATATCTTAGAGATTTCCATATTAAATGTAATGAATATCAATCAAAATTATATATGCTGTAATATATATAGTATTGTTAACAACAAATGAGAAATAAATTGAGCACACTGGAAAATACTTTATTTTCTAATAGAAGACAATTTAGTTAGGAATGATAATTAGATAACACATGGAGAAAAAAGATATAGAATTAAATATAGAAACAGATAATTATGTACATGCTTTTATGGATAGATAATAAGATATGGTAATGAATGATTAGATTGGAAAAGGCAGACATCAGTAATTACTTGTTTTGTTTCATATGGCAGGAAGAGGAACTTTAAATGAAAAAATTACTTGACAGCTTTCAGAAAATAACACATGTAAACAATTAAACCACAGTATACCAGGGTATAGGAACCAGGGGTGAATTAATTATTTATGAATTATCATTTCATGACGCAAGTAAATTATTCTGTCTGCCATTCAAAACAAGACACTATTCTACTGAGACATTTACATTTTAAAGTACAGTGTATAATTATACCTGGGCCGATCTGTCATTTCCTGTACAAATGAAAAATATGAACAAGGATTAATAAAAAATACAACAAATTCAATAAAACATTATGTAAATGCACATCATTTTTGAAAAACAACAATAAAAAACTAAAATCAATGTTGAATCTTCAGTAGAGGAAATGTTCCTAAATTTCAAGTGTCAAAATACAGTCTTTTTACATTATTTTGTACAACAAGTCTGAATTGATTTAATGAATATAAATACAATTCAAAGCATATAATTAATAAAAGCATATTTTGATTCAACACTGATCATTATGTCTTGGAGAACTGGTAAGTTGAGATAGCTTGTAACAAATGATTTGCAATTAAATACAACAAAAACTTTACAAATAACAGTATCTTTAAAGAACTGTTCTTTAAAAAAATCGTTTACAATTACCTGACAGAGTTTCTTCTCCAAAGTCGTTGTTATCCCAAACAAGAGTGGTGAACACATCCGGTCTCATTCCAGGAGGCACTTCAGTTCCACGCTGCAGCTGTTGTGTTGCCAGAGCGGTGTCATGCTCAAGTGTAACAGAATGTGAAACGCAATGTCCAAAACTGTTCAGGATATTTTGTAGTTTTGCTGATCCGGTCAAGTGTCGAATGGTCATACCCAAAGAAAGATGCTTGGGCATCAACTTTCTACCCTTACTTGATAGTGATACAATGTCTTGACCAATTGATAGAAGTTTATGGAAGTCACTGTTATCTTTCACTTGTACTCTTTCCTTGCTGAAAATGTCACTCAATCCACAAGACCATGCTAGGAAATTATGCAACATTGGGGATACAACACCAACACAATCCAAAATAGACATGTTATCTGCAGTAGGAGGCCAGACTGTTACTCCGAGGGTTTCAATGAGGGAAGATTTCAATATGAGTGCAGCCCGATACAACTGAGCAAACGAGTTATGAGACATATCCGCATCACAAGTAGAATGGTCTTGTTCTGTCTCTGATACACTATCAGTCTCTGACTCTGAATCAATGTCTGTATTGAGAAGGAAAGCACGATCTTCATCACTTTGGTGAAATACGAGTTCACAAGCCGTAGAACTTGGTTGAAAAAATTTCAACTGAGAGTACTTTTTCAAGAGACGTCTTTTTAGCAGGAAATTCCTGTAATTCTCGATATGGTTATTATCAATTTCCTTAACAGTTTTAATAAACAGCTGATTTAAGGTACTGATTTTCATCACCTCTCCACATGATATAATTCTTTTCTCAACAACATCTCTACAGAACACATCAAAGGAACTGTTATCACAGGGGGTCTTCTCAACTTTGTACAAACACTTGGTATATTGTTTATAACATGAAGGGTGATACCTAACCTCAATTGACACTGGATCAGATTCACCAATTTGCAATAATAGTCTCTCATCATTTTTTTCTCTTGCAGCTTGAAGAAGTTTATCAGCATTTGTTTCACATGTGATCAATCTCTCAATCTTTCTTTTATAATTTCTGTCTTTGATGTATTTGATTCTCCTACAAATCAGACACTGTTTAGGTAAAACATGAATAGATCTTCTGTCAGTTTTATTTGGAAATTCAGACCCAAAATCAGACCTCAGGGTTAATTTACGCCTTTTAGGAGTCGACACTTTCTCATCCTTAACTAAATAGCCCTTCTCTTTCCTCTTCAAAGCTCTCTCAATGCGAGTCTTGTCAGTAAATTTTTGGTAGCATTTCATATGAAAACTAGAAGTGTTTTTACAAGTTATGTCAAATTTCTCAGCCACAGATTTCTCAATTCCATCAAGTCCTTTCCATATAGAAGCACATTCACTTACTTTAGTCCATGTAGTGTCCGTAAATGAACGTAATTCGCCCAACTCATTCTCAATGACATGACATAAACATTCTGCCATGGCGGCAGCCATGTTGTAGTACTGCACAGAATGACCAATCTCTGCGTTCTGATTGGTTAATATTGTGTATGCTGCCATGGAGATTTACTGCATTTGATTTTACTTTCTAAACCTGAATGATAATTAATGTGCAAGTTATTCAACCAGAAAAATATTTTAATGGGTTGTAAAAAATACATACTTCATTGTAAATTCATTGCTTTGTATTCACCAGATATGTGACAGCACTGTAACAGATAACTGGGTGACGGCCCACAGTCTATTATAATGGTATTAGATTTGACAGAATTTCAAAAAATGTTTAATGTGCATTTTGTTGCATGGCCGTGAATTGATTTAGCTGTCAGATCCAGCTGTAAGATCCAGCATTGAATATTGTCAAATAAATGACAAAGGTTATCAAGACTTTCTTTAAAATTCTATTATTTAACACATAATAATAATATATTTCAAAGAATATGAAAATGTTTTCTTCTTCAGGACATTATGTTGATAATTCAGTTTTGAAATGAAAAAAAACCCAAAGTCCTTTCCCTAGATTGAAAACCATTAAACAATAAATGTTATTGAGTTATTTAATTCATAATATGCATAATAATCCGACTACAAAAGGAAAGTCTTGAAATTTGTAATGCTCATATTTTTTAATTTTTTTTAGGTTTTTATAAGATTTCATTCATTTCCCTTTTTTATTATCGGTATGTACTTCTTGTGGGGGCAACGGGTTGATATATTCCTTATGTGGCATTACGGAAGATTCAAGTAATGGCAATATTTTACCAATATAGATTTAGGAAAAGTCTGAGATGTGAACAAAACACGATATTTGCCTAAACTTAGTTACGATCCGTTATGTCCGTCATTACCCTTTACGATACTTCCGCATTCGTTTTTCTGTGAAATGATAATTATCCTTCGGCAAACTTCTTGGAAATGTATTCGAACATTCACAACAAAACCTATACTTTGACTTTTAATTGATCTTTTTGTTTGGTCTTTTCATTATTAAGCGGTTATACCACTCTGAATGTCAGTGTCAATAGCATTGGCGTCAATGACAACGTGCTTTTGTTTGTCGGACATAACAAGAGTTAACTCCCTTGATTTCAAGGGGCGTGGTTAACTCTCGTCTGGCGATAGGTTAATTTTCATCAACTGATAGTTATTTTTTTGATCTTGAAAATGATGTACCTTTGGCAACTTTACAACAGAATTTACGGTTCTTTCATTAGCCCGCACACAGTACCAGTTTCCGGAAAATAAAATCTTAGTTTGAACAGCTTATTTCCAAATGCATACAAAACTGCAGATAATATTGTGTCTTATCATCTCATAAAATATATTAAAATGAATTATAAATAAGAATTCATAAACTATCCTATTGATTCTTGAATATTTTTACTTTATTTATTTAGGTGAAAATCCAACAAAATCATGTAGACAAAAAACGGAATACAAAATATCGGGAACGTATTTTGGTAGTTTTAGCAATACGGTTCGGTTTCATTCTTTCAGCAAATTAAACATGTATTTAGCGTGAATATTCACTCATGACACTGGAGAAAATAGAGTAGTTTAATGAGGTTTCATGAGAAGGAAATGCCGAATTTCAGCTACAGTATACGAGAGGAAACTGGCAGTTTCCTATAATTTCATGCAGAGTATACGCCTAGTTTCCAAACGAAGGATACTCTTGGAAATTATATTAAACTATATGAACCTGGAGGAAATTATTGAAAATTCTTAAAAACATTCTTTACTTCTACAAAAACAATATGGAAAAGGTATTATTGATTTACAACTTCAAAGATAGGTAATTTGACGTTAATATCATGAGTTTGAATGGCATTGTCAAACATTTTCATCACAATTACTAGTGCAAGTATGACAAAAGAACAAAATTCAAAGGCTAAATGTAGAACAACAGAAGTCTTAACTTATTCAAACTCGTGGCAGGAAAGGAGGAACTTTGGAAAATTTTAGATAACGTAGTGAATCTGACTCCACACTATCATAAAGCATTGATGTTGCAGATTAAACGAACTATGATTATTGACTTGACAATTTGCTCGATAACCTAAAATGTTAATTACAAATCAAAATGTGTATATAATATATATTTCAACTTGGCCGAGTTATATATTATTTTGGATTTATTATACAATTAGATCTTCAAAAAAAAAGTCTTATCAAATGTTTTGTCAACTGTAGTTAAATCACTGACATGAGCGTCAAAATTAGTATTTAGACATCTATTTGACATGACTTGCAAAAACTGTCAGTCCAATAGTTTACAAAAGTATAAATATTGGATACAAAACCATGTGTTGATTCCGCTTAACATAACAAAATGATGATTGAAACGTTGCAACTTGTTTATGTATGAATGATCATTGAATATACAACTATTACAGTCACAACATGTTTACAAAAAGGAATATGTAGAAGGTAAACAAATAATAATAATAAATTTAAACTAATATGCACTAATAACACGTAATATAATATTCTTTCTTAATACTAATCAAATATGACTTATCATTACCTGCATTTTTCTTTGGGAATAATCTTTCAATGTAGCCTTTCTTACACACATTATATCTGACAATATACAAACTACATGCAAATTGAATAAAGACATTTGTTGAATATCACTTTAATTCAATACCAGTTTTTGTATTTTGCACCAAGTGATTCTCTTACTTAATTACCAGCAATTACAGTGGGAGCAATGATGTGTATTTGTGGTCGTTAATTATGTATATCAGGCAGGGTGTGTATTATGATAAAGTGACACGACTACCCTGCTATTTATATGCAAGGGTCTTCTTTTGATGCAGATACGCATTCTGAAGGACATGGCACAATATTATCTTGTTGCTATACCTCTAAGGAGGCATATAGATATATTCAGTCTGGCTCCTTTAATTATGTATAAAGACATCAAATTGACAGCAATCCTAAACCTCTACTGTCTCGTGTATCATGCCATCGTAAATATTGTGACGTATTTATTATAATGAACATTAAAGCTTACTGAAATTAAAGAATTGATATATTTCGAAATAATTGCATTTTCATCACTTAAATGCCAAAATCATGATATTTACTTATTTTCAATAATCATCGACAAAAGGGTAAAAAAACCCGTCATATTGTGTAACACACTTTCTGGAATTAATTGCTTGATCTAGTAACTCCGAACACATTCGAAAAGTTAACTAGATCTAGCTTCATATTTCAGATCAGGGGGTACGAAATTAATTTGATTGCGAACCAACGACGAGAGTACACGAGTAGGATTCGCTACGCTGAATAATCGTCATCTAGCGTATAGATTTTTAGATTGGGAAATTGGCTAGGAAGTGCATTTAACTTACCTGTCATATTCTTAATCAGATTAAATCCTTAATTACTGTCATTAACAAACATATGTATGAACTTAGTATGGTTTTAATAATCAATCACTTTAAAAACAATTTATCATCGTTAGAATGGAGGGGAACTGTACAAACCTTGTGCTGCGCGAACTTAAAAGTCTTGACCGTTCATCCTGTACCAATGTTGTGCAACCATCTACAACTCAGACTTTTGTCCTTCGATGGCTTGGGGATCTGAAAATATGATTTCCCGTAACCGGGAGCGTCTGTCCCCCGATCGTTTCGGTGGGAGCAGCCCCATGCTTGACAGGCCGGCATCGCTGTATGACAGCCGTGTATCCTAATTTCGTGGTGTTTGACGCGCCCCAAATCTCGCTCTCGTTTGCTAATCGAGACTGCAAAATGGCGGCGTCCGTGAGGCCGGTTAAATAGTAGATTTAGATTTCAAATTTTTATTATGGGCTTCCCCGATTGCCTAAAAATTATTTAATTATATGTAAGGCTTATGAAATAAACATTCTTTTATTAGCGCAATTTTCATTTTGCATTGGAATATTCCTTTAAGATCAGTTGGTGCAACTTATACTAGTTAGGCCTACCAGACTGCACCAGGTGCAGTTTGAAAAATAACTTACATCGATTAATTTATAGTACTCAAACGAATTTATTAGAAATGATAACAAAAACGTTCGTACTCGACGCCGATGATTTACTTCAGCATTTGATAAAAATAGATTTGACCTGTCATGGCATTTCTCATTTGCATATTCGTCACAGCTATAATTGTCCAATCACATCTCGATTAGCTTGACACGTCATTACTTCAGATTTTTCCGTGAAAACTCGTTTTTACTCGTGCAAAACCTCGGTAAAACTACGATCGTCGCATAGCAACCGAGTCTTCCGGTCTCACGTCTGTCATACGTGTTGTCTTGATGTAAACAAAATGTCATTGTCGAAAGAGCAGTCCTCAATTTTTAAATTATTTACAAAAACAAACAAGAAAAAAATGAATCTGATCAAGTTGAATCGGAAAGTACTGACAAGGAAGGCCAAGCTGCAGCTGGTACAAGTGGTGAGAATCGTGCGGCTAGGCCTACGAGTTCAGAAAAGATCGATGATTGTGTTGAACCTAAGCCAAAAAAGTCAAAAACATATTCTTTCAGAAGTGAATGGAAAATTGGCGGAGACTGGTTACATTTTGATGAAACTGATAAGGTGATGTTTTGATATGTTTTGATATGTTGAAAATATTATTTACAACTGCACAATGGTTAATTTAATTTTGGTGCAGCCAGAGTGGCTCAGGTGCAGTTTTGTAAAAACAGTCAACTGCACCTGGTGCAGTTCCTGAAAAAAAACGAATTCGTCCCCTGAGGGATTTGATAAATCTGTAAATTATGATTGAGTAGCAGATGTTACAACAGTATGACATTGGGCAAATAAGCAGCATGGAAAATCAGTCTGATTAAAATCGACCGTGTTCCTCCTCAGCTCTCCTCGATCACTATTGTCCCCCCAATTTGTGGCCCCTCGTTAGGTTGACTGAAGCCCAATAAAGCTGAATAATGTGGATTATTGATTGTAATTTTGTTTACCCTCCTCCTCAACTGTTTTGAAAATTAAAATTTTCAAACCTATACAAGGTATTATTCAAGTCTGATGAGATTAGAATTCAATTGCTTTTTTTATAAATCTAATATTTTTTTATAAATTAATTGATAAATGAATTGATGGACATGTCATCGTTTTTATACCCTTGTTGGTTTTGCTAGCAGTGTATCCCCAAGATGTGGACCTTCTGGTTGACAGCACTCTGCATGTGAACTGCACTGTCCATAACCACCAGCTTGCTGCAACAAACTCATCTCGCTGCATGTTCTTTGTGAAAAGATTCAATCATTGGGAGAACTGCTCTCTGATCCCAAGGGAGGTACTTGAGGATCCAGCTTGTCACCTACCCTCGCCTCCTCCTGCCCGGGCTGTGCGCAGCACCTTTAAGAAGTGTGCCATCAGCTCAAGCAATGTGACTGTCCTCAACTCAAAGACCATTTCACTTCAATACCGAGTCACGGTTTGTACAACTTTCATTCTTCTACCAGTCTTATCTAGCAGTACATATAGGAGAAATACAATAATGGATATTTCAACCAACTATCTTGTCGTTGAATCTGTGCGGCTGGAACGAATTGAGCTAAAAAATCCATTTCAGATTGAATTGTCTATGAGCTTTAGTGGTATCCTCACTCTCAGGGTTTAGCCTGAGTTGAGCGATGATTTGGAATCGGAGATCACTCTTGGTTCTTTGAGTGATCTGCAAAGTGTTCAGACACTAACAAAACTACAATTGCCAATGCATAAATGTAGTGTATTTGCTTACTTGCCGCCACCGCCGCATTTAACAGTCTGTTGGTGAAACTAAAAGGGCGTTCAGAATAAGACTTTCTGAACACTTTGCAGACATCACACACCAGAGAGACATGGAGGATTCTAAATGACCTTCCATTTAATACTATTTTTATTAAACGAGTTAATGATTCAGTATAAGACAAGCGAAAGCGAGTTTGATACCATATCATTAACAAGTTTAATAGAAATAGTATTAAATTGAAGGAAGTTTAGTATTCTGTTTATTACTTGACCTCAGCAATCAAGGATGATTGCCGAAAGTTTACTGAACGAAAACTTTTGGCGACTTTGCCGCCATTGTGACGTCACAACCACACAATATTATGATGTCATACGTGTAGTGGTATAACACTAGTTTAATATCGCCGTATAAATATTACACTGTATGTTACACTGGCGAGTAATAAAAACTGATCTCTCACCAATTCAACCTCCCATATCACTCCAAGAGCGATCTCCAATTCCAAACCATTGCTCAACTCAGGCAAAACCCTGAGAAGGAGATAACCACTAAAGCTCGCTGACAACTCGAGCTGAAGTGCATTTTCAAGCTCAATTTGTTCCAGCTCAATGTATTTCTCCTTCTGTATCTTCCGATTTTTTCAATCACTGTCTTTTTAGAAAAATCTGGGGCGCCATACCTGGTTATGTTCTCTTAGCACCCCCACCCGCCAGTTAGGTAGATACCTCTGTTCTATAATGTCGCACTATGACGTCATAACGGAACCTCTGGCAACACTGCCGGTGACGTCATAGAGTTACATCAACATAACGTAAACAAATGCCTAGTAGCCCCATTAGCTTTATAAACATGACCAGTGCTGCTCGTCATGTCTGTCACTTATGCAACACAAACCTCTCTTGTAAGGACACACATTGGAACACGGCTTTCTGCTACAAAGTTTGCAGCAAAAGTATCACCGCTGTGAGGATTGCGTCAAGCACCTTAGGCTTAAACATGGCGCTTCCTGAACTTCTCCCACACTCCAAAAGTTCGTGAGTGAACCACCTCCTCGGCCACTGGCAATACCTCCAACGCTGAAGACTTCCTCTCAGCAGACAGTCTCATCGACCTCACTAATTATAATGTCAGCCCATACCTAGACCATCCCATTAGACCCATCCCTTTGGCACCTACAAATCAATCCCCGCTCAAGGTACGCAGTTTCACTTTTGGTCACAACAGATTTCACTATATTGTGTGTCTGGGAAATGTACCTTTTTCTCTGTTGTCGAACTGGAATCAGCATCTTGACTCTGACCTCTTAATTACAGCCCTGGGGAGTCCTAGCTTCCAATGCAGTCCCCGCCACATTTCTTCCAGGGACTTTAACCCCTATCACAACGCTGAAACTCGTGCTCAACTCGACGCCATTCTTCTGGAGTACAGACAGTTGGTACAACCCAATGCCCAACACGCCGATAAACTAGCAACCAGCATGTTGCTATCTCTTACAGAACCAGTGTGTTTTGAACAATAACTCTTTATACAACCATCCAGTTGTTCTTACTATACCACCTATGGTTTACTGTGTTTTAATCACCCGTGATACACCAGTGAAATTAAAATTGCTTTTTACTCATGTTCAATCTCGTATTTGTGTTCTCTCTTTTTCCAATATAGGAATGATCATAGGACCCCAAGCCCTTGTTCTTAGAATGAGGGCTATATTTTCATGTTGACATCCACAGTCCGTGAATCACCTTGTCTCTCTCTTATTTTCCAGGGTAATCACTTTTGTGCACCTATAGTTCTGATATGTATTCCACTCATCATTACCATATTTCTGCTGAGAGTTCACTCTTGATATGTACTTCATATCTACGTCTCTCACACATGTAATGCACACATTCATTTAAAAAAAAAATTGTATTCCACTTTTTTTAAAGTACAGAAAATCATATAAAACATTCGCAACAAATCATTTATTTAGTACATTTTAGCATTGTCACTAAACATGAACATTAAAGTTGATTAGGAATGGTCTGTGAACAAGTTATGACAACTAGACCAGAATTTGACAAATTTGTTAGGGTTACAATTAGAAAAGGCTATCGTTTTTGATACATTAAAGTAATTTGCCAACTCTCTCTGAATATGCATAAATGATAATGTCCTCTTATTAAGATTACTTCAGAAAATAGCATCTTTAATGACAAGACATATTGCATTTAATGGATCATTACTTTTTGAAAGAAAACCTAAAAGAACATTTCTCTTAGTGAAGAAGAAATTTATTTCCGCCTGCGTATTTATGCGTAATGAACACATTCATTGTCATTTCATTCCTCTACAAAAAACACACAAACACGTAAATCATGTGTTTAATTAATTTATTAAGTAGAGCGCCAGATCCACCATCGCATCTGAAACATAAATCATAAAATTAAAATCCTTAATTTTTCATTAAGAGAACCTCTACTACCTTTACGGGTACTATAAGTCGTTTTCCCTGTACGTTCCCACCTTGGCAGGGCATTCTTTTGAACTCAGCAATCGGCTCACAATATAATGATCCTGACAGAACTTACTGTATCTCTATTATTTCTATCAGAAATATACACTTTGTTCATTGATAAAAACACACATTTCTGAACCTTTCTGGTCACACCACCGGCACCACAAAACGACTCACCATCGGTAAACCAATGACATACACCGGCACACATTGGCACACCCCAGTACACCACCGGTAAACCACTGGTATACCACCAACACACCACCAACCCCGATGGGGTTGCAGGTACAGCTGTACCCCTTACATGGTACATATAGCACATGCTTTAGTTAAAAAATACTTACCTAAATCAAGTTGACTCTTTTAAACAAAACTGGAGATCGGACCTAGACAATAGTACACATTATGATTTGTATAGAGAATTCAAAACCTTATTAAATCCTGAAAAATAACATTTTGAGATTGTAGATAACAAATTATGTAAATATCTTGTTAAAGATCAACTGTTTAAACATATTCAAAGTCATGCAAACAACTCCAAACTCTAATAAATTGATATTTAATATATCGTTGATTATTTGTATTGTTCCAAGCGAAAGACGGTGTTTTAATACGATGCTATGCGCACTATCTCATGTGTACATCAATTGCGACATCTGCCAAATGTTGTCACAACAATCAGACTGGTTTAACTAATTATATTCTTTTATGACACACAGGTGGCCGTTGTGTAATCCTATCGTATTCAATTTCGATTCTTGATTTAATGGACCCGCCAAGCGGAATATCCTGTCATAATGGCGTAACTCTTGGCATTCGACTGCTACTTAGTTTATTGTCATGCTGTCCAGTCATTATGAACCAATGATCTTGTAGCAGATATATTCAACCAATAAATTAAGAGAAGGAGATTTAGCTCATGCACTTCTACTAACGATGACACTCATTTTAAAAAGTAGATCGGTAATAATGGGTACCAACATTCTTTGGGATTACATAGGATGTTTCTAACACTTGAGCCAGGTATGTTTTCATGTCATTGATCGTTAACTTCAAAGACAGAGATATTGCCACACGGTGTGAGATGTTATACTAGATAACAATATGATATATGTTTGTTGAAAACAAACTAATCATCCACTAAGTACTAAGTTGTCATGAAAGTGAAGTGAAAGAAAATATTTTTTCTACAGTAAACATTAAACAATTAATTTTGCATTGTCTCCCGTTTATTACAAAAACTTCCATTTTTCTAAACAATTTAGAACTTCATATCGATAAATACACGATATAACACTATGAGTTAACCTATAGTGGTGGATCTCTCACCTACCAAGTTCTAAACCTTTTTGATACAGGGATCACCCTGGAAAAATGGGTCTATGGGAAAAAATCCCCTTCATAGCTAAAGCAATGGGATTTTTAGGAGAGGTAATGGGATATTTAAAAAAAACAAGATATTTTTAAGAATCGTTTATTACAATTGTTGTAATATATTTAAAAAAATGAATTGAACTTCTTTATTTAATATTGGAATTTGGAACACTTGTGAACTTAATTTGAAAAAATTATTGATGTCTTGATCACATTTTAGTTTTATGTGCCCGTGTTCTGCCAAGCATTTGGGACCAATTTCCCCACTTCAGAAAAAAAATGGGGTCAACTTTTACTGGGTACAGGTCAAGTCAGTTGCAAGTAAAAATCAAATCTAAAATCACTCTATATTAAAATGTTCTTTTGCTTGTATTTACATTATGTGCAAAATATGTTCATGCAATGTGTACATTATTTTAATCAGAGTTCAACAAATGATTAATATGATGTTTTAAAATATATAATATATAAAAAAAATAACCTTTTTGTTTGCAGTTAACACATCTCTATCATGTTTTATGTCAAAATAAAAAACAGCAACATGTTCTTTCTTTCCCTCAAAAGAGAAAAATCTTAATGATAGTGACTGTCACTCAGCCATTTATTTCTACTACAAACCTTATTAATTTCTGTCCAATTATTAAAATATATTTTATCAAAATTACAGTATTTTTTTTAATTTTGAAGAAAATGATTTAAGCAACTCATGTGTGAGGAAAAAAGAAATTGAAAATGTTTTATTACAATTGTCAGTACGTCATCTTTTAACACAAAAAAGTGAACGATATTTTATCACAGCTTTTTTTTTTAGACATAAATAGGTAACATGATGGAAGGAAATAGTAAAACAAAACGAAATAATAATCACGATTCGCGTCTGAGAAGTTGGCAATGTCGATGATTATTGATTCGTTTCTGTATTCAAAATAAATCAAAATAATTAATTCCAAACAATTAAAAGGTCTATGATTTCGTGATGAATATTTACGCATTCAAATAAATATTTTCTGTTCCTAATACAAACTTATAAAACGTATGATAACTTATATATTTCATGGAAACATCGCGAAAAGCGTCTGCTTGTTCACGCCCGATTTGCGAGTCAGTAGAGTTACTTCCCTTGCATATATAATGTAACGCCAATTATGATTGGTGCAGTAGAGTGAACGAAAGCTTCTCAACGTCCAATGAAATAAAATGTTCTAGAATAAGTCGGTCTATGCGATATTACGGGCGCTCTTTACCGATCCAAATACGAAGTAGCTCTAATATGAATTGACATTTAATAAAATGTTTTCTGAAGATCTGAAGATTGAAAATGAAAGAAAGATCCGATTGCATTTTATTAAGGGATCACTTTGGGACGCGATTTTGCGATAATATCGCATTAAAATTATAAATATCCCATTTAAAAATATGCAGTGCGATAAAAATCGCATTAATAAAATGCAATCGGATCTTTCTTTCATTTTCAATCTTCAGATCTTCAGAAAACATTTTATTAAATGTCAATTCATATTAGAGCTACTTCGTATTTGGATCGGTAAAGAGCGCCCGTAATATCGCATAGACCGACTTATTCTAGAACATTTTATTTCATTGGACGTTGAGAAGCTTTCGTTCACTCTACTGCACCAATCATAATTGGCGTTACATTATTTATGCAAGGGAAGTAACTCTACTGACTCGCAAATCGGGCGTGAACAAGCAGACGCTTTTCGCGATGTTTCCATGAAATATATAAGTTATCATACGTTTTATAAGTTTGTATTAGGAACAGAAAATATTTATTTGAATGCGTAAATATTCATCACGAAATCATAGACCTATTAATTGTTTGGAATTAATTATTTTGATTTATTTTGAATACAGAAACGAATCAATAATCATCGACATTGCCAACTTCTCAGACGCGAATCGTGATTATTATTTCGTTTTGTTTTACTATTTCCTTCCATCATGTTACCTATTTATGTCTAAAAAAAAAAGCTGTGATAAAATATCGTTCACTTTTTTGTGTTAAAAGATGACGTACTGACAATTGTAATAAAACATTTTCAATTTCTTTTTTCCTCACACATGAGTTGCTTAAATCATTTTCTTCAAAATTAAAAAAAATACTGTAATTTTGATAAAATATATTTTAATAATTGGACAGAAATTAATAAGGTTTGTAGTAGAAATAAATGGCTGAGTGACAGTCACTATCATTAAGATTTTTCTCTTTTGAGGGAAAGAAAGAACATGTTGCTGTTTTTTATTTTGACATAAAACATGATAGAGATGTGTTAACTGCAAACAAAAAGGTTATTTTTTTTATATATTATATATTTTAAAACATCATATTAATCATTTGTTGAACTCTGATTAAAATAATGTACACATTGCATGAACATATTTTGCACATAATGTAAATACAAGCAAAAGAACATTTTAATATAGAGTGATTTTAGATTTGATTTTTACTTGCAACTGACTTGACCTGTACCCAGTAAAAGTTGACCCCATTTTTTTTCTGAAGTGGGGAAATTGGTCCCAAATGCTTGGCAGAACACGGGCACATAAAACTAAAATGTGATCAAGACATCAATAATTTTTTCAAATTAAGTTCACAAGTGTTCCAAATTCCAATATTAAATAAAGAAGTTCAATTCATTTTTTTAAATATATTACAACAATTGTAATAAACGATTCTTAAAAATATCTTGTTTTTTTTAAATATCCCATTACCTCTCCTAAAAATCCCATTGCTTTAGCTATGAAGGGGATTTTTTCCCATAGACCCATTTTTCCAGGGTGATCCCTGGACTTCAAAGGGCAAAATCTTAATTCTCTGGGGATATCATTTCTTCTTCCGGTATTTTTGATTATTTTCAATTTACCTATTCATAAGAGTGTCAGAAATCTTCCTAATCTTTATTTCGAACAGTTAACAAATATGAGTTCATTTTAAAAGATGTTTTCACAGATGAGTAGAAATCTAAATTAGAATGTTCATGTAATGGAGAAAGAATATTTTGAGTGTTGCAATCTTTAACCCTCTGGGCAAATTGATTAACAAATATATCAATGTTGATAATATTTTGAAACTCCCATGCATAACAGAAACCATATGTACAAATTATGTTTTTGATATTAATAACCCATGATTTACAATCATTTTCGTCAAATCTTTTTAACAAAAGGTAACATTGTTTTGGGTACCTATTTTCATTCATACATAATAGTTTACACCAGAATTTTATACATCTACATATTGTATTACAAAAAATATTTTGACGACCACATTCAGATAAAACAGCTGCACTTGTTGAGTGAATGCTAATACAAAAAACATAATTACAACATAATTACAAAATTTTATTCAATAAAGAATTATAGGCAATATTTGTGTATCAAACATTTGAAACAGAACAGTTGGAGGGAGATTTCTTAATTAAAAAGGAGTTGTTTTATAGGAATAAGATCTTTATTAGCTTTATGAATAAGGGTTCGGACAGCTTTCAACCAAGAAAGTCTGTTTGAGAAAAGAATCCCTAAATAACTATAACAAGCAGACAGTCAGCTATATCCCCCGCCAAAGGGAAAGGGTAGTTAAGGATACTAGTTGTGGAATATTGAACAGTGATCATGTTGTTTTTCTACAAACAACCTTTAAGAAATCATGATGTTGTAGTGACTTGTTATTACCAATTTTAAATATTAGTGATGCATTTTTGTGATACATTTAACCCGACTGTCCTGCATATTATTGTATTTGAACAGTCACAAGTATCTTAGAAAAATAAATAAA
The DNA here is from genome assembly GCA_921293015.1 of Phorcus lineatus. Taxonomy (NCBI): domain Eukaryota; kingdom Metazoa; phylum Mollusca; class Gastropoda; order Trochida; family Trochidae; genus Phorcus; species Phorcus lineatus. The sequence goes on along the minus strand of OV121083.1, from coordinate 31,611,163 downwards.
AGAAGTTGAAAAACCCAAAAGGCACATCTACGCATGATGCCCGTTGCACATACCAAGTTTCGTCGAGCTAGGTCTCACAGTTTTGGAGTTGTGGTCTGGAAACAAAATCCTATGTTACGTTTCCATGGAAACGGGTAAAAATAAAAATGCAAAGAAGTTGAAAACCCCAAAAGGCACATCTCCGCATGATGCCCGTTGCACATACCAAGTTTCGTCGAGCTAGGTCTCACAGTTTTGGAGTTGTGCTCCGGAAACATTATTGGGACGGACGGACGAATGGACGGACGAACGGACGCATGGAGACCATTTCAATATCCCCCGCCAACTACGTTGGGCGGGGGATAATAAGTTGAAGTTGTAAGTCTGATGTTATCAAGTAACCATTTTTCATTTTTCTTCAAAACGCCCCCATTATGAAACATAAGTATCTCTGTTTTGGAAAAATTTACCCTTAAACCCCATTTTGTACAGAATTTGGATAAAACATCTATTTTCCTTTGCAAGCCTAAAATAATCAGATCATCAGCATAAAGCAGCAAAATGAGTTCTAAAAATTCTGGTCCAACAAAAAAACCTCTGTCATCATTCATCAATAAATCTTTGTCAAGTTGGTTTACAAACATACTGAAAAGTAAGAGACTCAGTATACAACCTTGTCAAACCCTGCTTATTCTGTTACACTTCAAACTTCAAATATACTATATTCAGTATGTAGGCCATCGGGCCCATATACATGTGTTCATACACTCAGTCATTTTACATACTATAAACACGCCCATCTGCATTAATGTATTTGCACATTTCCAAATAAATAGAAAATTGATATACATTTGATAACTAACAAAGAAAAATGTATGTAATTTGTAAATCAAAATATATCGTGGCTCTTAATATTACCTTCATTCTTGTAATAATTTACATCTTCGCTCGTATGAATGCATAATAAAGAGGCTTAACCTTTTCAAACTGTGAGCATTATTTGTGGTAAGTAGTTTCTTAAAGTTAGACATATTTGACTTAAAATCACTAGGTAAATATCTACAACGTAAATCATCATATTTTGGATAAATGCAAATAAAATGGTACTCATCTTCTACACCTGCACAACATATAGGACATGTCCTCAAAGTTCTATCAACTTTGGACCATCGCCCCTCATTAATTTTTAACCTTAGTAGTCCCGCTCTAGATTTAAAGAGGAGACGTAACGCATAATTTTGATTATTAAAAATTATTATCTGTATTCGCTTCATTTATAAGAATCAATAAAGCCAAAAAATTAGAAAATATACGCTTTAATTCGACTTCTATGAGACCTTTTACACCCCTGTTTTGGATAACCGCCTAATGAGACTGGCGAACGCTTAGTCAAAATCATCGAAGCATGACTCGAAGCCACGCCCAATGTGTGACATGCTATTCGTCAGCTGAAAGTCCAGGCCTTTGATTTTCTTTGTATTTTTAAGCTAATTCAACAGCAAAATAAAGGCAACAGCATGACCGAAAGAATTCCTAAAAACGATAAGTAACTGCTTCATGATATCAACTTTCCTTCTCAGTCATCAAATACATTTTGATAGGACTGTGACAATCATTGGAAGCGGTTTTCGTGGGTGTGTTTATATCATGGCTTTCTGAAAAAATGTTTTAGAAGATGAAATACATTTTATATTTTTATGTCTTTTATATATAATGCATTAACCCATTAATGCCCAAATTTTGTTCCAAAGTAAAATTGTTTTTCTGTTATCGATTAACTCAATTAATGGACATAAACAGGCGTTACTTTTCATTTTTGCTATTATTTTGACATTAAATTGAGAAAATTGTGCTGTCCCGTTTAAGGGACAGTGGGCACGAAATACTGAACATTGTCATGTCCCGTTAATGGGACAGTGGGCACGAAATACTGAACATTGTCATGTCCCCTTAATGGGACAGTGGGCACGAAATACTGAACATTGTCATGTCCCGTTAATGGGACAGTTGGCATGAAATACTGAACATTGTCGACAAATGTCCCGTTAATGGGACAGTGGGCTCAAAATACAAGACAAATATAATGTATAAAGTATGTGAAGAGACGAACTTGTATGAAAGTAAATTGATCTGAGAAGGGTAACAACTTTTAACAATTAGTCTAATATTCAAGTGGACAAAAGAAAGTTACAAATTAACAATTATCCTTTGTGTGGTGGCACAAAACCCATTTATTTCAATTGTGTCATTAGAAAATGGTTTGTGTAATTGTAAAAAGCATCTGTCATTGAGACCTGTTATGGTGCGAGGATACATGGCTACTATTCAACTTGATATACACATGAATTGTGATGACCAATTTTGGAATATAACAAGGAATTATCTTTATTCAATAGGACTAGAAAGTGTGACTGAGCTAACAAAATACAACCGGAAAGATTCAAGATAGATGGCATCTGCTTCTTGCAGGAATTTACCTATTAGTTTGTTTATCCAAACAATGTGCAGAGATATTCCAAAGTTTCTTCTTCGACTCAAAAGCTGTGCCATACTTTGCGACGGTTTATCTGTACTAGCATGGTTTGGTTGTTGTGATTGATCTCAAAGGGTTTTTTAGTAGTTGCCCTTGAAATTTCATATATATATATATATTCTATATGTTCTTACCCCTAGGACTGCTAGCTCACTAGCCCCTCCTCGCCTATCCCGGTCACTCTTTCTCTCATCAAGCAGTACCTCTACAAAAAATGTTTCCAAAGCATTGCCGCACCATCTCCACAGCACCTTTTCAAGAGTTTTGAGCAAAATTTTACCATAGCTGCTAGCGGAAGGATTTGTGGAGATGGTGCGGAAGAGTATCTTTTGGCTGTAAAGCAATAACAATTTTAAAAGGTGTTGCAGCAATGTATTGGCGACCCAGCCCTATTTGTAGAAACCCTTCCGCACCTTTGCCACAAGATAATTGGCCCAGCAGAGATGCTTCGGAAGTGTATCTTCTGGATGCAAGGCAATAAAATATTTAAAAAGGTGTTGCGGCAATGTATTAGCTACCCAGTCCTTGTGGAAACCCTTCCGCAACATTGCCACACAGAGAACTCAGTATATATAGGAGTCAGAAGCATCAGTGTATGTTGGGGTGTCATCTTTATATAGAGAACTCAGTGTATGTTGATTTCAGAAGCATCATCACAGAAACACAAAGCACTCAGTGTATGTTGGAGTCAGAAGCATCAGTGTATGTCGGAGTCAGAAGCATCAGTGTATGTCGGAGTCAGAAGCATCAGTGTATGTGGGGCCTCACAGGCAGTCAGGTGTCAGCAGCATCATCACAGGCACCTAGAGTACTCAGTGTATGTAGGGGTCAGAAGTATCATCACAAGCACACAGACCACTGTATGTTGGTTTCAGAAGCATCATCACAGAAACACAAAGCACTCAGTGTATGTTGGAGTCAGAAGCATCAGTGTATGTTGGAGTCAGAAGCATCAATGTATGTGGGGGCCTCACAGGCAGTCAGGTGTCAGCAGCATCATCACAGTCACCTAGAGTACTCAGTGTATGTAGGGGTCAGAAGCATCAGTGTATGTAGGGGTCAGAAGCATCAGTGTATGCAGGGTCAGAAGCATCAGTGTATGTAGTTGTCAGAAGCATCAGTGTATGTAGGGGTCAGAAGCATCAGTGTATGTAGTTGTCAGAAGCATCAGTGTATGTAGGGGTCAGAAGCATCAGTGTATGTAGGGGTCAGAAGCATCAGTGTATGCAGGGTCAGAAGCATCAGTGTATGTAGGGGTCAGAAGCATCAGTGTATGTAGGGGTCAGAAGCATCAGTGTATGTAGTTGTCAGAAGCATCAGTGTATGTAGGGGTCAGAAGCATCAGTGTATGTAGGGGTCAGAAGCATCAGTGTATGCAGGGTCAGAAGCATCAGTGTATGTAGGGGTCAGAAGCAGCAGTGTATGTAGGGGTCAGAAGCATCAGTGTATGTAGGGGTCAGAAGCATCAGTGTATGTAGGGGTCAGAAGCATCAGTGTATGTAGGGGTCAGAAGCATCAGTGTATGTAGGGGTCAGAAGCATCAGTGTATGTAGGGGTCAGAAGCATCAGTGTATGTAGGGGTCAGAAGCATCAGTGTATGCAGGGTCAGAAGCATCAGTGTATGTAGGGGTCAGAAGCAGCAGTGTATGTAGGGGTCAGAAGCATCAGTGTATGTAGGGGTCAGAAGCATCAGTGTATGTAGGGGTCAGAAGCAGCAGTGTATGTAGGGGTCAGAAGCATCAGTGTATGTAGGGGTCAGAAGCAGCAGTGTATGCAGGGTCAGAAGCATCAGTGTATGTAGGGGTCAGAAGCAGCAGTGTATGTAGGGGTCAGAAGCAGCAGTGTATGTAGGGGTCAGAAGCATCAGTGTATGCAGGGTCAGAAGCATCAGTGTATGTAGTTGTCAGAAGCATCAGTGTATGTAGGGGTCAGAAGCATCAGTGTATGTAGTTGTCAGAAGCATCAGTGTATGTAGGGGTCAGAAGCATCAGTGTATGTAGGGGTCAGAAGCATCAGTGTATGCAGGGTCAGAAGCATCAGTGTATGTAGGGGTCAGAAGCATCAGTGTATGTAGGGGTCAGAAGCAGCAGTGTATGTAGGGGTCAGAAGCATCAGTGTATGTAGGGGTCAGAAGCATCAGTGTATGCAGGGTCAGAAGCATCAGTGTATGTAGGGGTCAGAAGCAGCAGTGTATGTAGGGGTCAGAAGCAGCAGTGTATGTAGGGGTCAGAAGCATCAGTGTATGCAGGGTCAGAAGCATCAGTGTATGTAGTTGTCAGAAGCATCAGTGTATGTAGGGGTCAGAAGCATCAGTGTATGTAGTTGTCAGAAGCATCAGTGTATGTAGGGGTCAGAAGCATCAGTGTATGTAGGGGTCAGAAGCATCAGTGTATGCAGGGTCAGAAGCATCAGTGTATGTAGGGGTCAGAAGCAGCAGTGTATGTAGGGGTCAGAAGCATCAGTGTATGTAGGGGTCAGAAGCATCAGTGTATGTAGGGGTCAGAAGCATCAGTGTATGTAGGGGTCAGAAGCATCAGTGTATGTAGGGGTCAGAAGCATCAGTGTATGTAGGGGTCAGAAGCATCAGTGTATGTAGGGGTCAGAAGCATCAGTGTATGCAGGGTCAGAAGCATCAGTGTATGTAGGGGTCAGAAGCATCAGTGTATGTAGGGGTCAGAAGCATCAGTGTATGCAGGGTCAGAAGCATCAGTGTATGTAGGGGTCAGAAGCAGCAGTGTATGTAGGGGTCAGAAGCATCAGTGTATGTAGGGGTCAGAAGCATCAGTGTATGTAGGGGTCAGAAGCAGCAGTGTATGTAGGGGTCAGAAGCATCAGTGTATGTAGGGGTCAGAAGCAGCAGTGTATGCAGGGTCAGAAGCATCAGTGTATGTAGGGGTCAGAAGCAGCAGTGTATGTAGGGGTCAGAAGCAGCAGTGTATGTAGGGGTCAGAAGCATCAGTGTATGCAGGGTCAGAAGCATCAGTGTATGTAGTTGTCAGAAGCATCAGTGTATGTAGGGGTCAGAAGCATCAGTGTATGTAGTTGTCAGAAGCATCAGTGTATGTAGGGGTCAGAAGCATCAGTGTATGTAGGGGTCAGAAGCATCAGTGTATGTAGGGGTCAGAAGCATCAGTGTATGCAGGGTCAGAAGCATCAGTGTATGTAGGGGTCAGAAGCATCAGTGTATGTAGGGGTCAGAAGCAGCAGTGTATGTAGGGGTCAGAAGCATCAGTGTATGTAGGGGTCAGAAGCATCAGTGTATGCAGGGTCAGAAGCATCAGTGTATGTAGGGGTCAGAAGCAGCAGTGTATGTAGGGGTCAGAAGCAGCAGTGTATGTAGGGGTCAGAAGCATCAGTGTATGCAGGGTCAGAAGCATCAGTGTATGTAGTTGTCAGAAGCATCAGTGTATGTAGGGGTCAGAAGCATCAGTGTATGTAGTTGTCAGAAGCATCAGTGTATGTAGGGGTCAGAAGCAGCAGTGTATGTAGGGGTCAGAAGCATCAGTGTATGTAGGGGTCAGAAGCATCAGTGTATGCAGGGTCAGAAGCATCAGTGTATGTAGGGGTCAGAAGCAGCAGTGTATGTAGGGGTCAGAAGCATCAGTGTATGTAGGGGTCAGAAGCATCAGTGTATGCAGGGTCAGAAGCATCAGTGTATGTAGGGGTCAGAAGCATCAGTGTATGTAGGGGTCAGAAGCATCAGTGTATGTAGTTGTCAGAAGCATCAGTGTATGTAGGGGTCAGAAGCATCAGTGTATGTAGTTGTCAGAAGCATCAGTGTATGTAGGGGTCAGAAGCATCAGTGTATGTAGGGGTCAGAAGCATCAGTGTATGCAGGGTCAGAAGCATCAGTGTATGTAGGGGTCAGAAGCAGCAGTGTATGTAGGGGTCAGAAGCATCAGTGTATGTAGGGGTCAGAAGCATCAGTGTATGTAGGGGTCAGAAGCATCAGTGTATGTAGGGGTCAGAAGCATCAGTGTATGTAGGGGTCAGAAGCATCAGTGTATGTAGGGGTCAGAAGCATCAGTGTATGTAGGGGTCAGAAGCATCAGTGTATGTAGGGGTCAGAAGCATCAGTGTATGTAGGGGTCAGAAGCATCAGTGTATGTAGTTGTCAGAAGCATCAGTGTATGTAGGGGTCAGAAGCATCAGTGTATGTAGGGGTCAGAAGCATCAGTGTATGTAGGGGTCAGAAGCATCAGTGTATGTAGTTGTCAGAAGCATCAGTGTATGTAGGGGTCAGAAGCATCAGTGTATGTAGGGGTCAGAAGCATCAGTGTATGCAGGGTCAGAAGCATCAGTGTATGTAGGGGTCAGAAGCATCAGTGTATGTAGGGGTCAGAAGCATCAGTGTATGTAGGGGTCAGAAGCATCAGTGTATGTAGGGGTCAGAAGCATCAGTGTATGTAGGGGTCAGAAGCATCAGTGTATGTAGGGGTCAGAAGCATCAGTGTATGTAGGGGTCAGAAGCATCAGTGTATGTAGGGGTCAGAAGCATCAGTGTATGTAGTTGTCAGAAGCATCAGTGTATGTAGGGGTCAGAAGCATCAGTGTATGTAGGGGTCAGAAGCATCAGTGTATGTAGGGGTCAGAAGCATCAGTGTATGTAGTTGTCAGAAGCATCAGTGTATGTAGGGGTCAGAAGCATCAGTGTATGTAGGGGTCAGAAGCATCAGTGTATGCAGGGTCAGAAGCATCAGTGTATGTAGGGGTCAGAAGCAGCAGTGTATGTAGGGGTCAGAAGCATCAGTGTATGTAGGGGTCAGAAGCATCAGTGTATGTAGGGGTCAGAAGCATCAGTGTATGTAGGGGTCAGAAGCAGCAGTGTATGTAGGGGTCAGAAGCATCAGTGTATGTAGGGGTCAGAAGCATCAGTGTATGTAGTTGTCAGAAGCATCAGTGTATGTAGGGGTCAGAAGCATCAGTGTATGTAGTTGTCAGAAGCATCATCACGGGCACACGGAACACTCAGTTTACATGAATGTACCAGTCAGATGGAGGGGGCAAAGAGTTTTGATTCCATTTGATTTTGTGAATTGGAACTTTATGATAGGTGAATTTTAACATGAATTGTATAAATATCTGGTAACATGAAAATGCATATGATATGATAAAGGAGAAGGACCGATCTTGAGAGCTTTCCATCAAAAGAAAGCCAGCTGCTCAAGCGATCAGCCATGGATCTTTGGAGGGCCTTTTGGCTTTTTTTGAAAGAGTAAGTCATTTCACACTAAAGTTAAGATCTCAGGGTAAAAAATAGATGCTTGAAGAGGGCTGTTATAAGTCTGGAAGGGCTTTGTAACATTATGAAAGTGCTGGGAGGGCTTTGTAAATGTTCTGCTAAAAGCCTTCTCAAGCAAAGCAGGGATGTTCCACAGATATGAAGACTTAATTAAAGGGTGTTAACACAGCTGAGAGGTATATTAGTTATAAAAATCCTATTTTCAATTTTTTTTTATTGCAAGGATGGAATATTATGCACACAAGTAGTTTATGTAACTAAATCGCCTGATTAACTGCAGAGCATATTTTCTTCCAGAATGTGAACCGGTTACAAATGCTCTTGAATTGAAAATGACTCTGTACAGTTGTAATTATTTCGATGACAATATTTGCAAAAACCCATTTTGTCCCAATGTCACCACGAAACCCAAACCTGACCTCACAGTGTTCATTGTTAGTGATTGACTAAACCTTTATAAATCAGCAATGATTTGTATACGAGTAGTCAAGGAGTACAGATCGCACTTAAAGTGAATGAGCACAAACTGCATTAAAATGTGAGGGTTAATGCACTGAATGAAAGTCTTATCTTGGGTTGGAAGGTTTTATACTGATATGTTTAATACTTATCAGTGTCATGTGTCAGCTAACTTATCGGTTTCAGCTTACATTTTCTTAAATCAGTTAATTCTCTTTAAGACCACATGCCTGTATTTTATCAGCCTTGATTGCCTGCAGTCTGTGCCCTGTCAGACTCATCCAGCCAGTACATCTGTACACTTTGCCAACCAGTTGTTGTATGACAGCCTGAGCTCACTGTGCGGTCGATACAGCCCAACATTGTACTAGATTTCACAGGTGAATGCATTATATATGACACGGCTGACTGCCCGGCAAGCATATTAACATCCTGGCCTTTATGATATTTGCTGATTCCTTGAGGCTATGTGAGTCAGATTAACTTGGAGAAAGCTGCTTATTTTAGGTAAGGAAAAAGAGCTCTAACATTACCTGTTAGTATTGATATATACTATAGTGGTCAAAGGAAGGAGCTAGAAGGGGTACCTGTGGAGCTATTTGTTTGTGTGAACACAGTAATGCACATGTAGCTCAGGGACAGACTGAAGGCTTTCCAGGTGAGGCGGTAGTGACATATATAGTGAACCAGCACAGGTAGGCAGATGGAGAGGGTAATGTAGGTCATTATTGCTTGGATGGAGCTACCAAGGAGAATAAGGAAGGCCAGATCAGTTGTTTCCAGTAGATATATTGCAGTATTATGCAGTTGGTGAGTTCTGATAAAATATTAACTTTGTAGGCTTGGCTATGTCGTTTATCTAATTTTGTTTGGGTGAATACTGGCTGGCCTGGTACTGTGTACTGGATATGCTTGGCTGGGCTCATTACATGAAATAGAATTCCAGAAATAGCACAATCTCTTCCAGATCAGGTCATTCAATGTGACAGTATTGTGTGCTACATAGGCTACATGCTTGATAATGTTGATGGGCCAGTCAGTTAGCGTGTGTTTGTTCAGTGAGAGACACAGTCTATGGGTAGACTCTGCAAACCTGTTCACTCACAAGTGTGGGGGTGTTGCTAGCCGGCCAGGAGTCTCTTACTGTACAGTACACCTTGCTTTACAACACTCACACATTCACGGCCTGCAGTAAGTCACTGTCTCTTCAAACTCCTCATAAGCTTATAAAGTCAATATCAGGGACTCCTTCACTCTCATTTTCTGAAATATGTGTACATGGATTTCGAACTGATGTAATTGTATGATGTAAAGAAAAAATATTATTATTTCGTTTGTGCAACCAATCGCTGAACCAATATATCCCTTATTCATATTCTGACTATTCAAAGTTAAATCTAACCATTAAATCCTTGACAATTAGGAGGAACGAGCAATGGAATCAGACACCTATCTCTGTCATACTGTTTTGGTCGCCATCTTGGAACGTCCCCTCCTTACCGAGTACACAACAGTGAACATGTATCTTAATGAAGAAGTGTGTAGCAGTTTACATGTGTAGCAGTATTAGTCTACTTGGACATGTGTGTAGCAGCTTCAATCTAGATACACGTGTATCAGTATCAATCAAGATGGACGTGTGTAGCAGTATCAATCAAGATGGACACATGTGTAGCAGTATCAATCTAGATGGACACATGTGTATCAGCATCAATCTAGATGGACACATGTGTAGCAGTATCAATCTAGATGTATATGGTCTTTGCTTCACAGAAGGGCTCCGAGGAAGAAAAAAAATAAGCGTTTGGCAGAAGACCAAGACCTTGTCAGGAAAAAAAATAGGGAAAGTCAAAGGAAACAGAAACAAACTCATGATCTGAGAAGTACCAATAAGGTGTTTGTCGTGAGAGATCTCGTATTAGTCACCGAATCTACAAAAACTGTAGGCAAGTCTCCCAAACTGCAGGCATTATGGAAAGGTCCATATGTAGTAACAGCAGTGTTTGGGCTAGTCTTATGTGAAGTCCCTGATGCATTTCAACAGACTGAAGCAATACAAAAGTGAGAATATACCCTACTGGGTATCAAGAATTCGGGACAACATTGGCAAAACAAATGAGGAAGTGGTAAGGACAACAATATGCATTGGAGACAGACGCATCCGAGCCACAGTTGTGTGGTGAAGCTGACACTCATCGTGCTGGGAACAAAACACCAGAATCATTGAAGCCACAGAGGTGCAGTGGAGCTGACAGTGTCAAAGATTCCAGCCCTGGGAACATGTGTAGCAGTATCAATCTTGATTGACATGTGTGTCGCAGTATCAATCTAGATGGACACACGTGTAGCAGTATCAATCTTGATTGACATGTGTGTTGCAGTATCAATCTAGATGGACACATGTGTAGCAGTATCAATCTAGATGGACACATGTGTAGCAGCATCAATCTAGATGGACACGTGTGTAGCAGTATCAACCTAGATGGACACACGTGTAGCAGTATCAATCTTGATTGACATGTGTGTTGCAGTATCAATCTAGATGGACACATGTGTAGCAGTATCAATCTAGATGGACACACGTGTAGCAGTATCAATCTTGGTGGACACACGTGTAGCAGTATCAATCTAGATGGACACACGTGTAGCAGTATCAATCTTGGTGGACATTTGTGTAGCAGTATCAAAGATACCATTTAGTCATCAGCAGCATTCTGATTGCTTTAACAAAAGTGGTATGATAAAGAAAATTTCACAGAAATAAACAATACAAGAAAGTTTAGCCAGTTTAGCAACCCCATCAGCTGCCAAATAGGAACGAATACCATTAGCTGCAAAATTGGCACGAAGACTACCAGTTGCTAATTTGGCATGGAACCCATCATTGACTTACTTGGCATGTTTCCCATCAGTCACTAAATTGGCATGGATCCCATCAGTCGCTAAATTGGCATGGATCCCATCAGTTGCTAAATTGGCATGGACCCCATCAGTCGCTAAATTTGCATGGACCCCAACCAGTAGCTAAATTTGCATGGACCCCTTCGGTAGCTAAATTTGCATGGACCCAATTAGTAGTTGAGGTTGTAAAGTGGGATGATCCCCATCTTTAGCTGACCAGTTGATATCATAAAATGTATTTTTATCGACTTTGCAGCCCATTATAGGATAGGAGTTATAGCTAGGGGCCAACTATTGTTGTAAAAATCTAATTGTGCCCTGAATTTTGTACATTTTAAATCACCAACTTTTTTTGTTGATTTCATTTGAAAGTCACTTCCATTGTTTATATTACTTCAGCAATTTACATCTTCTTACGAATGATACTGCTTTTTTTCCTTCAGTTTTTATTAGAAAAGATTTAGAAAAGTTCTCGTTTGTTTATTGAGTTTTAATTTCCAAAGGTTGTAGTCTTTGCTGCAAATGCTGTCTCGAATGTCATTGCAGTGCCCCAAGTAAAAGACTTTGATAAAATGATCAATGTAATCATGTTAATAGTTGATGTTAAAAATTAACAGTTGATGATCCACTGACACCATGGTGTCTTTGAATTCCTTTTTAAGTTCACTGTCAGTTTTGAATGAATTTTAATTTAAACAACTGCACTGAAACATGACAACAGAATGAAAATTGATAATGTTTCTGTTGATATCAAACTTCCTATGAAACTATGACCTCTACTCGTGTGAGCTCATCTGACGTGAAAGGCTTATGGCATGACATGGCGTCTGGCGTCTTTCTGTCTGTTTGTCTTTCCATCCGGCTGTCTGTCCGTCTCTCGGTCAATCTGTAAACTGTTTGCTTGTTCAACTTCTTCTCATTTACCACTGACTTGTAGAGAGTTGAAATTATGTGTACAGAAACCGTGACCAATTGTAATTATAAATTGTAGATATGATGATTTTGTGGCCCAAAATAAGGGTCATAGAGCCCACACCTTAAAGACCTATTTTCATTTTACATCCTGTTTTATAGGTTCCTCAGTTGGATGAATCACAGTATCACTGTTATGTTGTAAACGGGAGCCAAATCAAGAAAGGCAGTATCTTTGTCAAAATGTACAGTGAGTATCATATATAATCTTATGTGTTACAATAACTTATCATCTGACCAAAAACATAACATTTACATTCATAATTGAATTACCTTTCAATCATATCCAGAAAACTATCAATACCTTTTGATGTGTTTTTCTAAATTCAAGATTGTTTTGTATTTTTCTTTGTATGCAGGTGAGGCTTTCAGTGTATCGAATGTGTCATGTGTTGTGGACAACTTTACCAGCATGGTTTGCAGCTGGGAGATAGTACCACCCCCATCCTCCCTCCCAGATCTGGAGCTGGACGTGTCTCTCAACTGGACTTCAAGGTATGTCCCCCCCCTCCTCATCACTCACACAAAAGATTTAGCTGCTTTCACATTTCTTCTGTTTTTTATTTCTAGAAGGTGTGGTTATGAAGAATGATGATGGCAAGTTTATGGATATACAACTTCTTTACTCTTAGAAGTCTTACTTTCGATATAGATACTAATGATTTATATCATAAAACAATTCATAATTTAAGATAAAAATGGTACCATGTTATGAGCTTCGATGCTGTTTTTTGTGTGGATACATTGAAAGTAACAATAATGAATAGCTTTTACATTGCGCCAAATCTCCGCCGGCTGACTCAAAGTGATCCTTGCTCCATTACCAAAGCTGACACATGTAAGTCACTCAAGGGTCAAATCCAACAAAATTTTTTTAACCAGGTAACCATTTGTAACCAGGGTGAACAGGGTCAGGAATAAAGTCACTTACCAAGAGTGACACCACAAGTCTTTCAACGTATGTCTGTTATGGGCAGGGAATCACCATTTTAACTCAGTTTATCAGACAACCAAGAGGCCATCCATCCATCTAGTGAGCCACACCCAATGTTGCTGAACTTCACTGTTGAACTCAGCTATGCACATGACCATCTGTGACCACATTGACTTTTATTGACACATTGTTTTTGTACAAAACGTTACAGGCTTATTCAGGCTTATATAATTGAAAAAACTCAGATTTTATGAATATTTCTGCAAATGGACAGGTTTTTCCTGTTGCATAAAGCATGACATATATCAACAAGAAATGATTAGTTTATCACACCCAAGGTACATGATGAGCTTCAGTGATCAACTAGGTCAACTGTGGTCACCTTGTGAATCATGGATTTGAGATATACTGCCATTTTATTGACAGTAAGAAATAGAGGTCAACTTTTATTTAGTTGTGTTCCATATAGATTTAAAGTCAAACATGCCTAGGTGTGTTCGCTATAGATTTTTGTCTCATCAGGCCTGTAGGACCAGATTGACTGGCATTGCCTCTGTTTGTCGTCCCTCTGACGTCCAAAAACTGTTATCCATAAACTTCTCCTCCAGAACTGCTGCATCCGCAAATCTACCTTGCACCTAATAAACCGATCCATTCAATGTTTTCATGAGATTATTTTTTTAATTAATCTGACATTCTATTTATAGGTATCACATCTAATGAAAACTTGGAAAAATATCATTAAATTCCAATCCGTACATTTATCTAGCTTTCAAATTTTTTAATGTTTGATGAGAATAATTGGGTTATTTGTTTCACCCCCAACCTGTCGGGGAACAAATGCCTGCTATCGATAGATTTCAACTAAGCATTTAGAAATATATTATTTGAAAATAAAATATTTGATTCTATTTATTCACCTCGCCTGAGGCAAACTTACCTTTAAATTAATTCAACTTATTTTACTGTACTGGAAAATTTAGCTTAAAATAACCCCCAAAATACACCTTTTTTTCATGAAAACAAACCAAGCATGGAGCCCTCACCTCTCATTAATTTATTGATACATCTCCATATGAGTGGGATATGACATTCCGAAATAAATGACCCTTTGTGCAATGATACAAAGACTTGATATTACTGCAATTTCTTCGTAAAATGTCTGGACGCAAATCCTGTGTCATGAAGACAGCCCGCCATGTTGCCTGTTGATGTCCGAGGAAGCGATTGCGGGAAGGTAGGTCAAAACTACGGCGCGCCGAATGGTCGAAAACTTGAAGGGGTGGGGCTTAATGGATCGGTCTATTGCACTTATCTAAGTGTGTAGATTTGGGACTTATGTATACATGAGAAAAACATAGTGTTTTGGAAACTTTTTAAACTAGTCTTACGTTTATGCGCTGAAAACATTCTAAAGAGTAAAAGAAATTCAGAATTCAAAATACTGCATTGCGGGGAACTTGCATTTAAACATTTATGCCAAATCTATAAAGTATTAAGGAACTCAATAGTGAAATGAAAGAACATGCAATGATTGGGATTAAGAAGACAGCTTGATTCATGTATTGAAATAGTTATGGTATAAGAAATCAGAACACTCAAAAGAGACTTTGACAAGAATCTAAGCTCAAAAACATGTATATGCATCGCAAAATATAGAGCACATGAAACAGCAACATAGCAGCTAAAATTTATCAGTTCATCAGTCACAAAAACAAAATGACACAGCTGATGACAGAAAATTGTTTCTAATAGGAACAGAGAAATGGTTTGATGACAGGTTGAAGAAAGGACAATTAAAGTTCATGCTGTTGGGACTACAACGATGAGCTAGCTAAAAAGTAGATATTCAAATATATTGATTCAAAATTGTTTTGCTTCCATTGATCACTTTAGGAACATTATCATTACATTTTTAAAGGGGCAATTTCAAAATTGAGAATGATATACTTCCCACAAGCTTCTATGGATGTGAATTACTACCCGTTCTAAAAGGTAAAGATTATGATCTTGTAGAAAGAACACAAAGATACTTTGCTAGATACATTCAGGGATTCAATAAACGTGTTTCCTCTGCCTCTGTACTTGGAAATCTTGGTTTGTGGAGCATGGATGGTTATATTAATAAATGTAGACTTTCATTCTTTGGTAGACTTTGCAACAGTCAATGTAACTCATTTTTTAAGGACTAATTCTGTGCACAAATAGCTACATTTCAAAATAGATCACCAGCGTCACATAGTATTTGTGACACACTTTTAGAAACCGTTTTTAACTACAACCTATTTACGTATGTTAGTAACTATCTAAATACTGGAATTTTTCCATGTAAATCTGCATGGCGTAAAATAGTTGTCAATTGTATTAATAAAGCTGAAAATGTAAGATGGGCTACTAAAGTCAGAGTGAGACAGGATATGTTCAGATACCGCCTCACTCACACTACTTTTGGTATTCACTTTACAATCTGGTGTATGTTTATCCACAATACAGGGATATTTTATCATTCTGTGTAGGGGCGGGATAGCGCAGTGGTAAGCGTGTTCGGCTTCAGATCAAGAGGTCAGTGGTTAAAATCCCGCCAGGGGCTCGGCAACTTTGTTTGCAGTAGAGAACTGTTCTACACGCAGTCAGGTTTGGGTGCGATGCTACACTGAAAGTAACTTCCTGACCTATTTGATGTTGAAATATGTGTACAAATTGAAGATGAAATGCTGTCTCTCCTTTCTGGAGGTAAATTACCAAAAACTGACCAAATAGATGAAATGTCATGGAGATGTATGATTGTACCTTACTGTAAATACCTGTATACCCTGCTTTCCTTACTCAAGTGTACATTCTAGACATTTTTTCTCTTCTTTGTAAATATTCCTTGTTTTGATAGTATTGTAATTATGTAAGTGTTTATGTACATGTATGATGATCTTCAGACTAAATCTGGAGGAGATAAAGAGATTCATTCATTCATGAAATTTTAACTTTCTAGGCCTTTTATGTTTTGAAAAGGAGACGAAAACAGAATGAATGTTTATTGTAAAAGGTGACCACTTCTTGGATCAAGAGCTTTTCGACATATGCAGCTGTTCACACTAAATCAGGAGAACATCAAGTCCTTCAACCAAGCTCCAGAAACAAGCAGGACTGACCCAGAATCTTTTAGGATTGAGATTACAGATATCACCATGTTAAACAAAGATTTGTTTGAGGATGTAAGCAAATTTAAAGTGGAACATCACTTGAAACATGATGAAACAGTAACCCAAGTTCAGCTATTTTGCAGAAACGTTCCTGTTGCCAAGAAACAAAAACTTCCTGTTGTTTGACCCAATCCGAAAGCACTGAAGAAGGCCTTAAAGAGGAGACGTAACGCATAATTGTGATTATTACAAATTATTATTTGTAGTCGCTTCACTTATAAGAATCAATAGAGCTAAAAAATGAGAAAATATACGCTTTATTTCGACTACTAGGAGACCTTTTATACCCCTGTTTTGGATAACTGCCTAATGAGACTGGCGAACGCTTAGACAAAATCACCGAAGCATGATTCGAAGCCACGCCCATTGTGTGACGTGCTAGTCGTCAGCTGAAAGTCAAGCCCTTTGATTTTCTCTGTATTTTTAAGCTAATTAAACAACAAAATAGAGGCAATAGAATGACCGAAAGAATTCAAAAATATGGTATGTAACTGCTTCATGATATCAACTTTCCCTCTCAGTAGTCAAATCATCTTGATTTGACTGTTCAAATCATCTTGATTTGACTGTGACAATCCTTGGACGCGGTTTTCTTGGGTGGGTTTATATAAAAAAGGTTAAGAACTTAGTCGGTGAGAGATCCATTACTATGGTATATAACGTAGTGTTACAATATGTATTTATCGATATGAAGCTCTCAATTGTCTCGAAAAAATGAAGGTTTTTGTAATCAACGGGAGAGAATGTAGAAATTTTTTAATGTTTACTAAAGAAAAAATAATTTTGTTTCACTTCACTTCCATGACAACTTAGTTAAATACAAACGAATCATCCACTAAGTACTAACACATATTATATTCTTATCTAGTTAGCATCTCACACTGTGTTGCTATATCTCTGTCTTTGAATTCAACAATCAATGACATGAAAACATACTTGGCGCAAGCGTTAGAAACATCCTATGTAATCCTAAAGAATGTTGGTACCCGTTATTCACGATGTACTTTTTTAAATGATTGTCATCGTGGGTAGAAGTGCATGAGCCAAATTTCTTTCTCTTGATTTATTGGTCAAATATATATTCTACAAGTTCATTGGTTCAAAATGACTGGACGCCGTGACAATAAACTAAGTAGCAGTCGAATGCCAAGAGTTACGCCATTCTGACAGGACATATATTCCGCCTGGTGGGTCCAAGGCGTATAATTAGAGACCATTAAATAAAGAATTAAAATTGAATGCGATAGGATTACATAACGGCCACCTGTGTCCTGTTTGTCATAAATAAATAAGACTAGTTAAACCAGTCTGTTGTGACAACATTTGGCAGACGTCTTTATTGATGCCATGGGATAGTGCGCATAGCATCATATCAAAACACTGTCTTTCGCTTGGAACAAAACAAATAATTAAAGATATATTTAACATCAATTTATCGGAGGTTTGAGTTGCTTGGATGACTTTAGATATGTTTAGAACAGTTGTTAAGACTGTGAGATTTCCTGTTGTTTTTTTCATTAGGGAGATAATACTTCCGCCGACTAGCACGTCACGCGGTAGGACACGTGGCAGGACACGCCTCAGAGACCACGGGCAGGTTCAGTTCTGTTCACTGGTGCTAATTAGCTGGTGATTAAAAAGTCGTATTTAAGTTGTTTATCATCCGATTTCGAAAATTTAATCTCAAGTTACTGGCAAATTGGAATACATATTTTATGAATCACGAAAGTTGCCATGGGTCACTTTCACGACACCCACCATGGATGATTTCCTATCAGAACTATTGCATGCCAGGTATTTCATTCTTGTTGATGGTTTCTGGCACATTGCTCTGGATGGGGAAAGCATTCTGCTTTGAGATGTCTTGGGATAGATATAGATCGCTGCATATGCCATGTGGAATATCCTCTGCTCATGAAGTATTCCAGAAATGATTGGATAATGCTGTTAAAGATTTGGATGTAGAAGCTATCCATGAATCTAATATTTTGTGTTGGACTGACAGATGCTGAATCAGAGAAGGATCAGGACAAGAAACATGTTGAAATCCTTGATTGTTGTAGGGAAATATAATTGAACTGAACAATTTGAATTTAAAACTGAAACTGCCTCAGGTACCTTACATTTGACATACCCTTGCAAGAGAAGGATTGAAAGTTGATCCCATGAAAGCAATTGAGCAGATGCCAACCACAGACAAACATAGGGTCCAGAGACTAGTTTGCAAAGAATTGACACCAAAACTGTGAAGTGATTGCAACTTTGAGATCCTTAATACAAGACAATGTTGAGTTTCTGTTGGATGAAAATGTTCACAGAAAGTCACTAAAAAAAGCAACTTAGAGTGCTTGGATAAAAACCTGAGACAGTGATCTAGGGCAACACAGAATGGATTTAGTGTATGTTTGATGCAGGAAGGCCAACCCATTGCATATGTATCAAGGACCCTGACCAGCTCCAAAAGAAAGTACACCCATTAAGAGAAAGTAATGTTGGCGATTGTATTTGGAGTTTTTGGGTTTGAACATTATACACATTGCAGAAAGGTGAAAGTTGAGCCAGATCACGAGCCTATAGAGTCATTTATAAACAAGAGTTTTCACAGTACATCAAAACACTTAGAGAATTATGCTCAGGCTTTAAAAGTTCAATGATTTAAACATATTTTATTCATTATGAAACAGATTGGTTACAAGTTCTCCATCTTAGGATACCCTCTCCTTGGTATCTACAATATTATACATTTCAATCGTAAAATGTTGACAGATACTGAACAAAAAAAAGTTGTAGGAAGAAGAAAAGCAAGAGAAAAAGGATGAATGTAAAACTAATGTCTTAAATAAATCGCATGGCAGCATAAATATAAAATTGAACAAAAAGTTCAGTTTGCTCGTTATGAACAAGAAAGGTTGCCAAATGTATATTGTATATGTATATAACACACTTAGTCAAGCACATTTGCCTTGCACAAGGATAATAAGAAGTGTTGAATTGGGTGACATATTTGAGATGGATGTGAGATCACCTACAGAAATTGAAACAGAGGCAATGGAAATGAAACAGTATGTTTCCATCGTGAACAAAACGTTTGTCAAGATTCAAAACGACCATGAAATGAAAACCCTGAAAATAGTTATAACATATGGCTGGCCAGAGGTGAAAAGTAATGTACCACCTGATACTAAGAGCTGTCCCTTCAGAATGGTAACATCTTTCAAGGGAAAAAGATGTTAATCCTAGGAATTTGAGGGCTGAAATCACTGAAAGGATACACTCAAGCTGTATTTGAATTTACTAGAAAGATGACAAACTGTGTAGACATAGATTACCAGCAGATAATATGATTACATATGTGATGACAATTCATTGCATATAGTACACCTTTTATTAGATAGATTAAGATGTAAGATTAGAGAAAAAATATATATAGATTTGCAGACATTTCTTACAATATGCAAAGTTTCAAAAAACAAACAAGAGAAAAAACAGATGGTAGTCAACAACATAGATGTTGTCATGTTTCCAAATTGAACATTCATCGGGGAAAAAATGCAGCTTTGGTACATTAAATTTTTCTTGTATAGAATCATACAGAAACAATGATCTTGACATAAATTCATCTCTCACTTTATCTACAACATGACATCTTATTGACTATTGATATAATGCATGTCCCTATGTGGCTGAAAATTCTCTGGAAACTGCTAGACAGACATGTGCACATCAACTATAGATCTACATGTATCAGATTATCACACTCAGATTTTGCCAGTTTTAGATCATCTGGGCTTGATGGGCTTATGTCATGGTATGGCAATTAGCATCCATCTGTCCTTCAATAGACATTTCACTATTTCAACTTCTCCAGAAGAAATCTCCTTGACAAATGAGGTTTTCAATATACAAATTTGGATGACTGGTGACCCCTACTAATTGCTACAGGGGCAAGGCTCTTAAAATTATTTTAAAATTCTTCCCGTGTAGCAAAAAGCCTAGAAAGCTGAAACCTTGTTAATAGACTCCTTAGCCGTTGGGGATACTAATTTAGGAATTTGATGGTCCTGTGACCACAAAAAAGGGCCACAGAGGCCCCTTTTTCCATCTTCAACTCCAGAAAAAGGCTTATAAAGCTGCAATCTTATTACTGACGCAATAATTGATACGGATTCAAATTCATAGATTTGGTGACTCTGTGTCCCCTTATAAGGGCCATACAATTTCATTTTACAGTTACCATGCAGAAACATGCCTGACAATACTTTAATGCTTACATGCTTGATAACGGTATAAGGATCTTTATCTCGACTTGGACAGCAATGTCGGCTACCCATTGGCTAAAAGCGGTCACGTGCTGTAGGTATATTTTTCTATGTTAAACTGGGTCACACGCAACCCTAGAGACGTACTGCCAAGAGTTATCTCCCTTGTCGAATAGTTAAGTAATCAAAGGCTCCGCTACGCTGGTTTCTTGAAACCTGCCGTTACAAGCTCAGTGTATTTCCCACTAATTGAATTCATTTTGCATTTCTGGACTGGAACAAATAACTTCTTGTAAAATTGAAATGTTCGTGCGAATAACCCTTGACAAGTTACAAGACTTGTCTTTGGCCAACCGGCTCACTTGCCCGTAGTGAGGGTGACCATCAGTGAGCTGAAGATTAGAATGGTGAACTAGAAAATCAATCTATATTAGTCGATGTCATCGCAGATGTTTCATTCATATCAAACTTTCAAACCAACCTGAGCATTATGATGTGATGCCTGCATTATATGCGTCCGACACTTTCAAACTCAATCACATCTTTCGCGACGGTCCGCCATGACAGTTAGGAATGTACGGCTATTTTAGCGCCGCTTCAAATCGAATGTTTCCAAGGTTGAACGTATACATGAGGTCACGTGACCAAACAATCAAAACTTTAAAAAACCCGCAATATTCGTTATATTTATTCAAGTTCGTAGTTCGTATTTACCGGTACAAGACTATACTTTTTGTCCTCTAAACGGTGATATAAAATTCATATTTGTAAACCATAAATAAAAGAAAATATTGACAACATCAGTCGCCATTTTGACCCCATCCAATCTTTCAAGCCTTTTTCAACCATAAAATAAGGGTCCTCGTCGAGATAAATACGTTACCATGTGTCCACGAGTTTGATATGGAGATATATCATGTGTCCGAGTGATATATCAAACTCGAACTGCGTTCTTGTTTGATATTTAACTCGAACACATGTTATATCTCCATATCAAACTTGTGAACACATGGTAACTTATAATGCTGAAACATCACTATTTTGAAATGCATAGCATAAACAGTTAATACGGGATGACTCAAACTTTTCAATTTTTAGTTTGTCATACCTCAAAGTTTAGATGGACTTATGGCATAGCCTGTTGTCTGTTATTCGTCATCCGTAAGGCATCATCCTTAACCTTTCACATTTTTTACTTTTTTACTCCATAACTACTGCACCCCAAAGGTTGAAGTTATAGGGAATATACCTTGACCTCCTTCAACTATTGGAATAGGGGAGGGGTCAAATCATACATGCATGTGTTAGACTTGAATACAGTGACCTAAATGCTCATAAGTATGAAACGTATATTTCTCAAACACCCACCTGTTCTTGATAGTGGTCTGTTCAATCTATCCATCATTGAGAAAGGGCAATTCAATCAAGATGTAAGTTTACTTAAGATTACTTACAATAATTATGATTGTTTATTTTTACTGGTCTTTTTTGCATCTGAAATAAAGTTTAAAAAGTCAGGTAACACCTCTACCCAGGTCAGGATATTCGATACAACCCCATGCCTTACGGATTGCCCACCATTGGAGATAATGGTCTCTCCTAATTTCTTGATGTTGAACTTAAGTTAAATTCCTTCTGTCTTTCGCTCTCGTTTGATCTTGGAGATAGCATTATGGTGCTGCCCATCAAAGGTGTCTTTAACCAACTTTGAGATCTTATTTGAGATTTTGAATTCTCCTATCGACCAGTGAGGGTAAATGAGCGACTTCAAAAACTCCCTCCAAAGAGTTCATTCTTACTTCTTGAATCCTGTCTTGTTGTATATTGTTCAGAAGATTATGATGGCATGTTTGTTCATGAATCTTTGCAACATAAAAAAGCTTGTATTTCTTATGTAAGTCTCTAATATATATTGATAGATAATAAATTATGCAAAGACTTTTGAGCTACAGAGCCAAAGGCTATATATTCATCCATAACATCTAAAAGTTATTCTTCTCAAGTAACAAGATGGATCTGCCATTTTGATTGTTTAAATATTGTAAATTGACAAAAAAAAAGCTTTTAAATCTAGATTTTGTATATTTATAAACAGAATGTCCATGAATTTACAAAAATTGAATCATTTACAGACTGTTGATCATTCATTGTCATGCTGCAGCAAGACCTTGCACACCTGTAGCACTGATGAATAGCTTCACATCTCATCGAATTTTTCATGGAACATCCTGCCTCAGGGTAAAATGACTATGCTTTCGCTCCATTCATACATAGCCCTACTAAAACTTACCTGCTGTGACCTATGAACTATCTAAAAAAAGTCCATCAAAAGCAGCAAGTCAGCAATATCAAGATTGTACTGCCTTGTTAGCAGGTTCACTACGGAACTCCTACAGGTTCTCAAATCAGTATTTTCAAACATTTACCATTGTAACAGACGTGGATATTTGTATAACTGAAACCTTTCCAAGACTTTGCGTTGTGATTTTAAAAACAATGTCCACGCAGTTTCCCAGATTCGAGATGTAGCTTTTGCAATAAATAACACACAAGAAAGTTACCTTCAGATATTTAATATAACAAAAAGTAAACTTTACAAAATACAAACTCAACAATTGCTGGGAGTAGCCTTATTAAAGAAAATGAAAAATTAAACCCTGTTTTTAAATGTCTCTATGTCTCTAATGCGGTGAACGCGGTAGATATATAAACATAAGCCTCCCGCCCAACCCGTGACTAAGTGCTAATTAACCCAATTAAAGTGTAATAATTACCGATTAATTTCCATGTTAAATCTTCCCCCCCGCACCACCCGTTACTAATCTAATCTAAGTACTACAGCTAACACGCTATGGGGGAAGGGTCATTTGTCTCATGCCGAGACAAGAACTGTCCAATCACTGGACAAGCGCTGCAATAAACACTGCAAGGGGTCGGCTGTTCTGACCAGAACAAGTCTCACCTTAAGCTAGGTATACAACTAGATGCTTATTCAACCGTGCGCGCTGCCTTTTATACCCCTATCCAGGAAGGTCCCATTATGTGTAAAACACCCCTACATAATTGGAATGACCCAGCACGTTCATCCAATCACCACTGCCTATCGAAGCCCAAAGTAACCCGGAAGCCCCTCACCGCATGGAACAGGTAAATAAGTACTACCCCCTTTGCCCCTTATCCCCTAAATACCTGTAAGTTACCCCAAATATAATTAAATATATTAAATAAAACAAGCCCCCGTTACACCATGCCTACTTTGATTATATGAGGATAGCATTTGATTTTCTCTCGTTCATGCAAGGATGTCACCATGTCCAGAAGAGCATGAGCCAACTGTAGTGTAGGAGACTTTCTGAAGTATTGCAATAAAACAGTTTATTTGGCTTGGGGTATATGAGTGGAGCAAGAACATCCTGAAACAGGATGCTCTTGTAATCAATGTGTGCCTATTTTCTGTCTAATTGTTAGATTTGAATCAAACAAAAGATATCCTCACTGTCATGTTTTGACAGGATTGTGTTACAATCATGAATTCATGAAATGAATGTGTAAATACAAATGTCTGTTGCATTTTCATTTCCACACCATTATCTTGATAGATTTGTCCTGTTAAGTGTTCTTCTTCTGAATTTCTTTGAAGGCAAAGAGGAATTAGAACCATAAGAGCTTTTGCCATACAAGCAGACTGAAATTAGAAGACAGTCCCATATATTCTCATTAAACCTATACAGGTTTGAAACAGATAGTGTGTATATTGCTATTCTGGATTGGACAAATTTACTTGCTTTGTTTGAAAATAATTGTAGATTATTTTTCATAATAATTTGCACTTTAATGAACCGTTAAGAGCTAACGTATTGTTTGATAATTACCAGCAGAGGAAAGTGAATTTAATTGGCTTTCATTATATTTAGGTGTTTCTATCTTTAGGTCCTTTACTAGTGGCATTAAGATATGCTTGCTATATTTAGGTGTTTCTATCTTTAGGTCCTTTACTAGTGGTATTAAGGTATGCTTGCAATATTTAGGTGTTTCTATCTTTAGGTCCTTTACTAGTGGCATTAACCCTTCCGTTGCTGAATATTATTTTGACCAGTTTTGCCCCCGTGGCTGAATTTTCCAGCACTCGCCTTGCTACGGTAATAACGCAATTAGCCCCTGTGGCTGAATTATTTCGCACCGCGAGTCGCGGCTGTTTTTTCGATAAATGGTGTATTCACATGGCGGATTACGGATGAAACTGACCGTTCGATACAAAAGTAGCCCGCCAATCCCGTACACAAATGAACGATCTTTATCCGACACTTTGAATGAAATTTTTATCTTACCTAGAACGGTTTCTATTGCAATATGAAGATTGTCTTTATTTAGAGTTACGGAAAATCCTTAGATATAATCGCACAATTAATTTTTTTATATGGAATTGAAGATACATTATTCCTCTTTACGGTGATATATATCTTTTTACAATGCGACCTCTAGTTAGATTTCTACAATTATCTAAAGATTGTCTTTATTTCCGGCTGAATAAAATCCCTAATACTTAGCGCGCATACATGTATTATATATGGAATTGTAGACAATTTATTCTTCTTTATGATGATAAAAGATTGTTAGAATATGTCACCCTGTTCAAAAGATATACGCCGCGAAAGATGGTTGGGGGTACCCCGAGGATGCTCCGACATAACGGGATTTTTAGCCAGAACTAATTCTCCCTTGGGCAGTCTGGCATCGGTACGCTAATTAGTACCGTTATACCCCCGGGGCACCCCCGAGGCACCAGCATGCGAGTGCCAGTGTTCTAAGCACCAGCGTTGCTTCCTGCTGTACCGATCCTCTCGGCGCGTGCAGTCACACGCGGGCGAACATTCCGAGATAATAAATCAATCATTCTATACGCACGCCGCATCGTTATTTCTTGCTGCGCATGTACAAATTATACATGGAAATAAAGATAAATCTTTCGTCCTTACGACTGTGAAAAAATAATGAAAAGGTGCCAACTGGTTCAAAAGATATGAAAAACGAAAGAGTGATACCCTCAACTACTTGAAAACAAATTTTGATAAGCGTTCTATTTGCGACACCAGTCGCATCATCCACCGCATCGTTATTATTGACTGCTCATATGCATATTACACATGGAATTAAAAACAATTATATTCCCTTGAAATAGGTGAAAAAAATATAAAAAAGTATAAAATAGTTCGGGAGATATGAACCGCGAAAGAGCGACACCCTCAACTACTTGAAAATAGATTTTGACAATCGTTTTATTTGCGACATTTGTCGCAGCACTCGCCGCACCATTTTTATTAATTGCGCACATGCATATTATACATGGAATTAAAGATCATTCTTTCCGCTTGAGAAAGGTGGAAAAAAATTTAAAAAGTGCCAAATAGTTCGGGAGATATGAACCGTTAAAGAGGGGTACCCTCAGACATTTGGGGAAAAAAATTGATAATTGCGACATTTCTCGCATTATTTGCCGCTTCTTTATTATGTGTTGCGCACATACACATTTCATAATGAATCAAAGCCAGTTCTTTTCCCTTTACGATGATGTAAAAAGTATGAAGTTTCGCCACCCGATTCTAAGAAAACAAATTGC
Organism: Phorcus lineatus; assembly: GCA_921293015.1. Lineage (NCBI taxonomy): Eukaryota > Metazoa > Mollusca > Gastropoda > Trochida > Trochidae > Phorcus > Phorcus lineatus. The sequence continues at coordinate 31,585,070 of OV121083.1, read as the reverse complement.
GAAAGATCGGGGGTAGGTTCGTGATGCGGCTCGTATCGAACGTCCAGTGACAGCTCACATTGACTTTCTCTGTCTCTTTTACGACTTAAAAAAAAGATTATTTTATTGACAATCAGTATTTTATATTACACTTATTCACCTTATTGATGTGAAGAATAAACTTTATAAGGAGAGTAACGCTCATCCACACTTCTGCTTCTTTCTTCTTTCTTCAATCTTCTTGATTATCCCCCTCATTTTCCTTCTCTGACATCAAACTGATATAAGCTTTAGTGCAATCTTGTGACGTGTGATAAATTCTGAAACATGGTGCTGCACATAGAGCCACATTACACTCGATACATTCGAAAGAAGATTCTTTGCCTACCCTTTTCTTCTTTCGAACTGGCTGATTTGTTTCTTCGAATTCCCTTCGACGAAGTTCTCTATTCGCTTTGGAGCAAACAACACACATGCGTGTTAGGTTTTTCTTCTTTCCAACAGGCTGAATCTTTGATGGAAAGTGACGACCATGGAGTCGCAAGACACTATCGTCGCTCGTGCTCGGCCGGCCGCGAGGACGTCTGCGCAGGGAGGGCACTTTTTCTGTTTCGGCGAAGGTGATCATATGCTGCACCAAATCTTTTCTAAATTGACGGCTTGTTTTCAAAGGTTTGTCTTCTGAGAATTCTTTATAGATAATGTAAGAATTCAACATGGCAACGTTCAACACATGAAACCACACGCGCTTCCACCATTTAAGAGTTTTCATTTTGAACGGGGTGTACGACAGCATCTGGTCGGCCCGATCCACACCTCCCATATATTTGTTGTATTCGTGCACAATACGTGGTCTCGTATTTGCTTCCCCAGTCACTCGGTTCTTCTTTCCTGTCTCTACAATTTCGGCGTCTTCTACGGTTGACATGAGCAACACTGACTTCCTGTCCTCATACCGCAAAACGAGTAGGTCTTGATTGTGATAGACTGTCATATCCCCTTTCTTCTGATTCTTCTGTGCCTTCTTTAGCTTTTCAGGAATGCCTTTGCGATTTCCTCTCAAAGTTCCCGTCGCACCAGTTCCCATTTCCCACAAGTTTATATACAATGCCACCGAGGAATAGAAATTGTCCATGAACACATGATACCCTTTCCCAGCATATTCCTTCACCAAGTCCATGACGAGATCATACGTTTTCCCACCAACAGAAACAGCTTCATTTGTTTTTCCAGTGTAGAGTTTGAACTTGCAAACATAACCATTTGTTGAGTCGCACAACATGTAGGCCTTTATCCCATACTTCTTCGGCTTGTCGGGATTATATACTTTGAAACTCAGATTGCCTTTCCAAGGCACCAACCCTTCGTCAACACAAATGTTTTGATGCGGCTTATAAACTCTGGAAAAACGATGCACGATGCGTTGGTACAGATAGCCAAGTTTATTCATTGGTGAAAAATGCGGAGTGTTTCGTCCCGGCATTAGGTTGTTATCATTCAAATGTAGATACGTTAGCAGTAGCCAGAACCTGTCGCGGGGCATGCACTTGGAAAAGAAAGGCGTCGACGTAACATCACTTGTTGACCAATACTCAGAAAAGTTTCTCTGTACAACCAGAGACATTGCTATTGTCATTGCAATGAATACTTTCATTTCTTCGGCATTCGTATCATACCAGTGCCTCAACCGTGAACAGGGTTTCAGAACCTTATCATCGACCTGTTGGTGGAAGTATCTGTTGGTTTCTGCTGCCAATGATCCATAATCATCTTCATGAAAAAACAGTCCGAAAAAGTCTACAGGTTGCGGGTTATCAGGCAATTCTATAAACCGTCCTAATCCCGTTGCGCCAGTAAAATGCAATTCGACACGTCCACGTTGCCTCGGCCCCTCTTCCCAGCGATCCATAAAATTATCTTGGTCATCAAAATGTGTGTCCATTTCATTATATTGCTCGTCAAAGCCACTGAACTCTTCCTCTGTGGAAGTACCAGCCGTAGCAGTTTCACCCGTACCAGCTAATATGTCTCTTGCAATGTTTCATATTTCTTGATCACTATCAATGTCACTTTCACTATCACTGTCACTGTCACTGTCACTATCACTCTCATCAGTTGATTCCATATCAGAAGCTTCATCGGCATGGACCTCGTTGATGAAGTCGTCGTCGCTAGACGTTGACGGACCTTCCCAACTCCTGGTTCGCGGCCTCCTGGCCTTAGGCATCTTTCACATCAATCTGTAAATGATTGAAAATAATTTAGGCACACGCAAGATATAATAACATCAACACATGACCTTCAATGTGAGCTTCATGGACATTCAATTGCCACATTTTGTAAGTGTTTGAAACAAATTTGCCGTTGCGCGCCTTTGGCGCCAGCGGTCATCAATAATCCGGACATTTTCTAATTGTCCTGGCGAAAGCCGGACATTTTGTTTCACGATTTGCAAAAATAACAAATCAGGACAAATTCTAACATTGCTGGACAATTTCTAACTTTCGGACAACTTTTCACAATCCAGCCGAACAAGTTCTAATGTCGCCGGACACTTTCTAACTTTTGGACGACTTTTCACAATCCCGCCGAAGGTGCCGATGGCACCGACGGCCGCCGACGTTGTATCAACATTATCAACCCTGATGCCGCCTTCTGACTCCTATGCAACGAGCCGGCGAGTCGCGAACAACTGCCTTCTACGTCAGGAAAGTTCTGATTGTCAGTTGTGGATTACAAAAGTTTTTCAACTCTTGACTTCTCTTCCGAGAATGATAGGTTCCACGGGCCTATCTGTCGGGACGGCCGTAGTCAACGAGCACCCGGCCCCTTGTCTTTAGTTCACTGGAAGGAACTCATGCCATCCCGACATATATAGCAAATTATTTCAAACATCGGAATGCTACCAAACTTTTTTTTCAAAAATGAGTTTCCTCGAACAACAAAAATTTGGCAGAAAAAAACACATACCTGCTGGCGGTGCCCGACGAAAGTCCGCTGAAATTTTTTTTCTCAAACACGAACATTTTCGTTGGACACATTTTCTCATGACCTGATGGCGGTGCCCGGCGAAAGATCCCCGACATATTGTGTCTCAACCACAAACATTTTCGTTGGACAACTTTGCCTTGACCTGATGGCGGTTCCCGACGGCATCCCCGACATACTGTGTCTCAACCACAACATTTTCGTTGGACAATTTTCCCATGAACTGATGGCGGTGCCCGACGCAAAAATCCCCTAACTCAAAAAAGACATCAATAACGCTATGAATGTAAATCCAAAAGTTTTTTTTCCTTCAACTTTCATGGTTTATAAAACTCTATAATTGAACACTAAAGAAACAGGGTTTCCTTCATAATTTTTTTTACTTATTACATTTATTTATAACATTTTAGCGGCGCTTGTTGAGTCTTTATTTCTATGAGCGCATAAACAAATTGTATATCAAATTGAAGAGAATTTTCTGCTCTTTACGCTGATACCAAACGTTGTTGAGCGCGCCACTTGGTTACAGAAATACGAAATGCGAAACTTGCCAAATTTGCGGCACTTCTTGTGCCTTTATTTTTGTGTGCGCATGTATGATCAATATATTGAAATGAAGAACAACGTTCCGTCTTTATTTAGACGTAATATTTATCAAAATCCGCCAAGTGGTATAGAAAATATCGAGTGCCAAAGAAAGGTACATGAAAATCGAACTTCAGATCACATGAAAAGAACCCTTTGTGCGGCGCTTGCTGCATCGTCGTTTGTTTTAGCGCATGTACATTTTATATATCACTTTGTAGACAATTTATTCCTCTTGATAATGATATAAATGGTTTTGAAATGTGTCATTTGTACACGGGGATATGAAGTGCCAAAGTTTCCCTATTTGCGTCACTAACGGAATTGCGAAGTGCGAAAGTTGTTCTTTTTACGGCACTTGTTGAGTCTTTATTTATTTGCGCGCATAATAATTGATATAGGGAATTAGAGACAATTCATTTGTCTTTATAGTGATGTAAAATTCAACAAAATCTTTTTCACGGTGTAAAAGAAATTCATTGTGAAAGAAAGGCACATGAAAATCGCGCTTCAGATCACATGATAAGAAAGTCGGCAAAATTACCTTTTTATGCGGCGCTTGCTGTATCTTTATGAATTGTTGCGCATGTACACATTTTACATGGAATTAAAGACAATCCTTTTCTCTATCTTGTGATATAAAAAATGTCAAAATATGTTGAGCACATCATGAGAAAATTGGTGTGACAAAACAGTGTAAAACTAAAAATATATAAAAATCACCTTTTTTGCGGCACATGCGGTATATTTATTTCACAAGGCGCACATATGTTTTTTACATCGAATTAAAGACATTTTTTTTCTCTTTCAAATGATCCCACCTATATTGAAATCCGCCCAAGGGTTCAGAACATAGGGCGTGCGATAGGAAGGCGTGCATAGGGTCAAAATGCACGCGTCTCAGTAAACGATAGCATGCGCGGGTCGGTAAGCTCGTGCGAGAGGGTAGAAAGTGCCCACAGGCTATTAGCACGTGCGGCGGGGAGTGGGGGAAAATTGAGTGATTTTAACGTTTATTTTCGGTACGATAAACATTATCAATACTCTCATAACTTTCGGAGCATGTTCGCGCATTATTTAGAACACCAACGAAACAAAACATGGTTGCTTAGCAACAGCCGGAACGAAAATACAAGCGTGGAACTGAGACTACTGCTAGGCAATAAATTTCCGGGACGCGCTACCGAGACCCGCGGTCATAATTAGTTAGCGTGAGAAAAATAGAGTGTGCTACTCGCATCCCGCTAAGAGGACTTGCGGGCAAAGCTAATTTCATCCCGGAATATTCCGGGACCCGCATCTTAAGGGTTAAGGTATGCTTGCTATATTTAGGTGTTTCTATCTTTAGGTCCTTTACTAGTGGTATTAAGGTATGCTTGCAATATTTAGGTGTTTCTATCTTTAGGTCCTTTACCAGTTGCATTAAGATATTCATGCAATATTTAGGTGTTTCTATCTTTTGGTCCTTTACTAGTGGCATTAAGATATGCTTGAAATATTGAGGTGTTTCTATCTTTAGGTCCTTTACCAGTTGCATTAAGGTATGCTTGCAATATTTAGGTGTTTCTATCTTTAGGTCCTTTACTAGTGGCATTAAGGTATGCTTGCAATTCTGAAGTTTTTCTGAAGGTTTCTTTTTTACCAATGATATAAGGCTGCCTAAATTACACTTCCATAAGTTTTGAGAAAGCTTATTCAAGATGTTACTGGAGCTAGGTTTGGTATGTTTTCACAAAGCAATGTTGTGAAGGTTGTGCTTTATTACAAAGCAACAGCTGTATTTACACTGAACGTTAGGTAGGCAACATTGAATTGTATAAGTCACATTTCTTTTGAGTTCTGGCTTTTCAGAGAGATCTTTTTCTCGAAAATTTCCACGTCAATCACATTTCCATGGTTATTCAAAGCCTAAGAGACATATGTGCATGTTTAAGAAACCTTTAATGATCTGTGTTACAGTGAGAGCCACACTAACCAGGCCTGTCCGATCCAATCAGCGTCTGAATGTCGCTGGCCAAGTTATAACTTCACCATGGGCGGCATGTATATGATGATGGTCAGCATCCTCACACTTGACCGCTGGGGGAAAGTCCTGCAGTCTGCACACACCAAGCAAATCTCAATTGATACCACTGTCATTGGTGAGTCTTAATTTAGTTAATGTATGAATTTTCCTGACATTTTGAGACCGAGGCAGTTGATTTCTTTAGATTTCTTGTTGGCTTTAAGTCCTACATGCAGTGAAACAGTGGCTACTTGTTCATACTACCACTTTGATGAGGTAGAGTAAGAGCAGCGCCCAAAGTTTGCACCATTTCTTGTGATGTGAAAAAACATATTGATTAGATTTTGCTTTCAAGTTGATAGTAATTTAAAGTATCAAGATGAATTGTTTGTAATGCTTCTATTGTTTTTCCTCAACAGTTAGACTTGCCCCTATTCGGGACCTACGTATTGAGAGTATCAACAGTTCCTGTGTTCAACTCACATGGCAGCTAACCCAACACTATGCAGTTGACCACACCACATGTAGAGTTCAGTACAACTGTACAGTACTAAATCAAAATTGTCAAGTAAGCAATACTTTGGTTTCTATTTCTTGCACTCTGTATCAGAAAAATGTCACATAGTTTGTCATACTCATTGTGACATTATTGTGAAAGAACCAAATGAAATGATAGTTAAATCTAATTTATGCCCAGTTATGTAATATTAATACATTGTATCGTTTACAATGCTGCTTCAGACACATGAAACAGATGAACCTGGCTCAACATGTATCTGTGGGTTATCTGCCCTGACCCAATACGTGTGGAGAGTATCGTGTAGAGCCAACGAGAGCTTGATGTGGAGCCACCCAGTGGGCCTGCTGCAGACAACACCTTCTGACTGTATGTACTCCTGCCTGTGCACATAGCTTAATTCTACCATTACAGCTTTCAAATTTTGATTTTTTTGCCTGAAAGGCCAGATGGGTTATGACATGACCTGGTGTGGGTCATCCATTGGGCATTGTCTATTGCAATTTTTTCACATCTGTTACTCCTCCTCCACAACTAGTGCACCCCTTAACCCATTGATGCATGACATTCCAGATTTTCATTGACTTGTGTGTACATGTTTTTTTATAACATGCAGTTAAGGGAACATGTTGTCATTTTCTCTGCCACTAATTTATTCCCTATAATTTTTATGATTTAATTAGCGTCCCACAAATGGGATGACATGCACAAAACAGGTACCCAGGCAACTTGATGGTAATGGCCCCCCCCCCCCCCCCCCCCCCCCCCCCAACAAAAAAAATGGCTAGGAAATATGTTGTGGAAGCATTGCCACAACAAGATTTCTACCATTGCCGCAATGTATCCGCAAGTACTTCCAGACCATTTCAGAAACGTTTTCCAAGCATTGCCAGAAAGCCATAAAACCTTTAGGCCATCATAAACTTTGTGGAAATGGTGCGGAAGCATTGCCAGAAAGCCATAAAAACTTCTCAAGCCCTCATTAACTTTATTTGTGGAGATGTTGCAGAAACAATGTCGCAAACTTGTGGAGGTGCTTCTGAAGCATTGCCAGAAAGCAATAAAACCTTCTCAAGCTCATATAAACGATATTTTGTGAGATGCTTCGGAAACAATGCCAGAAAGCAATAAAACCTTCTCAAGCCCTCAGAAATTTATTTGTGGACATGGTGTGGAAGCATTGCCAGAAAGTCATAAAAACTTCTCAAGCCCTAATAAACTTTATTTGTGGAAATGTTGCAGAAACAATGTCGCAAACTTGTGGAAGTGCTTCTGAAGCATTGCCAGAAAGCAATAAAACCTTCTCAAGCCCTTGTAAACGATATATGTTGAGATGCTTCGGAAGCATTGCCAGAAAGCCATAAAAGCATACAACCATTACAACAATAAACAGCCACCTCACATCCATTTCCTTAAAAATATACTACCATAATGAAGTTACATCTACTCTCATGTATACTTTTCGGCTTTTAATTTTCAAACACAAAAAATACAACAAAACATGTATCCATATTAGAATATTTTTAATAAACATTTAAATATTAAAAACTCTGTAATAAAAACTACTACATGAAATCATAACAATAGTTTATGTACAAACCAGTGTTCTAAAATCATCCAATCTGATAATGCACAATGTTGATAAGATGAATCAGGCAGACAAAACGGTGTAGTGTTTTTTTGTAGACATGGCAGGTTTGCAGACAAACGTTTTTGGGTCCGTAGGCAGATTGATCGTGGATTCATCACTATTGTAGAATGTGCAATAAAATTATCATTTACAGGCATTGAATATGACTGATGATATTGTTGCAGAGGTACTTGTATTTACAGTTCATTTACAAAAAAATGTTGAAATAATTAAAGTATATATCATTTTGAAATTTAGAGTTGAAAGACTAAAATGTAAATGGTGTCATCTGGTAATTTTTCATCCTTTTGAAAATTCTAATATCAACAACAAATTATCTTTGTTCATATCATAGATATGATTTTGTAATTTACTCAAAATCCCCAGTACAACAAATTTAACTTCACCGATTGTTCAAATGTTTTTTTCATACACTTGTACTGATGTAGATTGAGGCCGCCTTTCGAAAGTCACGGCAGCGAAATAAAAAACAAAACTCGGCGACTGATGAGAGCTGCGTTCGAGAGACTTACGATGACAAATCAGCTGTTTCATTGAGGCTGAAAAAAGAAGTGATATTGATACATTTGACAGTAAACTGACGAAGAAAAAAATTATTTTGAAGATTTTAGGAAAATTATAACAAGGACTCACTCACCGGTGTTTTTAATTGGGTGCATTACTCGTGTAGACACAGTGGTTTGAGACCGCGAATTTATCATATGAATTGTTTCCATAATAACGTACAAAAGTCATCAAAAGGCTTTTTCCTTTTTTCTTAATTTACGTACAGCACTTATATTTAAAAAACATCACCCTAAAACGTTCTGAGTTTTCAATAGCTACGAGAACACGATCACCTAATTATGAAATGTGGTGTTGTTTACATTCGCTATGGCGGCTACGTCAAGTGTGTTTTCCACAGTTGACGTCACATCCGGTTGATTTCACGGAACAACACGATCGGGAAGGCAATTTGCTATCCTTTTTTCAATCGAAATTATTTACATAATCAAGTTATTTAAACTTGTTAAAACCTGACGTAAAATCAATTCAAGAAGGATATATTATGAAAATATGCACATAAGTGTACAATTTGGCTTGGTTAAATAAGGTGATTTTACCCGGGAGCCCCACTTTAAAGCAATCTTATAACATAATCAATTTAAAAAATGTAGTATAAGCATTGTAAAAGGATTATGATAGTTAGTAATCGAGAGATATTCATTATCTGTATTATCTATACGAAATATTGGTGTGCACTTATGCCTTTAATACTCCATTAGATGCGAACCACTGAGCACACTGGAGGGAATATCTCCCAGTTTGGTAGATTCACAAATGATGCTGAGAGACGTATGCCTTTCACAGGATTAACAAATTATCAGTTTCTCTAAACTATCATAACCTTTTCAAATTATTTAAGTGATACTCAGTCAACCATGCATGCTTTGATTTAAAGAAATTTGAGTTCAGCTGTAAGGTCTCATTTAACGATAAATGGGGTTGAAAGACGCTTTTGAGATTCATGGTTCTGTAAAAAGCAATTAAAATTTGAGAACATTTGATATGGTGAAAATTATTGACATTTTTGTAGTTTTTTTAAATCTAAGTAATACGTTCAACATAGAATATTTAATGGTAAATTTTTAGTGTTAGATAAATACTGATAGCATTTTTATTATATGTCAGAACTGATTTGTGCATTTATTAGAAGATCCTAATTAACTTTTGAGATGACGAAGGCCCTGGGCCCATGAGTTATGAAATTAGTGGGACATTAAATTTTGTCAATGTAGGTTGGTCATTATAAAATACAAGCCTAGGGAGATAAATTTACAGTTAAATGAAAATCATTAAATTTCTGTTTATATATTAATATACATATTTTTTGTAACTTTGCATGAATAACTCAAATTGGTATTGTCTAAAGCCGAAATTGACTGACAGAAATATCTATAGTTATAACTTAAAAATTATTTATTCTCTAGTAAATATTTTTTAGCATTGGAAAGATTAATAAATTCAATATAATATTTAAATTTGAATTGATGTTAACTTCAAATGATCGTAAAAAAGTATCAATCAACAGACGCTTTTTCATAAGAAATAAGTCAGCGAGAAAGTAGTATCAGTAGGATGGCATGCTTAGCCTTTTTAGAGGTGTGTGAACTTTCCCCCAATTTATCTATTCAATGTTTCAAAGAAAATTGAATAGATAAATCATATGCTTTAACTTTTTTCTTAGCATTACATTAGTAGTTCATAATAATTTCTCGTAGAAAAGGCTTTTATGAAGATGAAGTTGTCAATTTACAAAGTTAAAATATAAATAATACAAGCACAGAAAATATGATTATTTGATGGTATCTGCATAGACTAAAGCATTTATCTAATTGTCAAAATACTTTTCCATAAAAAATATTCACAATTTTCATTTTAAAAGTCATAAAATACCGCTTCCAAACTTTTGTTGTCAACAACAATGTCAGCCATTTTGGCAGTTGCCATGAAGGGAGATAACTCAGGCGATACTAGTCACACAATATAGAGAGGCTTCTGCACAACTTTTAGGTACATTTTCAAGTGGCCATAACTATTTTTGCCCATGGTTGATTTTGGTTGGGTTTTTTTCTGAGGGTAAGGGACATGTAATCTTTCATTTTTTCAAGTCATTTGTCTGTTATCGAAAATGTCCGGGTTGACTTAAATTTTGGGAAATTTCGACTGGCCTATAGTTGTTGTTTGATATTGAGGCGCAAGATTATTCTTTATTTTGTAGAATGTTGTCAATTTAGATATATTTTGACGTTCTGATTGGGCTTTTAAAATAGTTTCTTCATAAATACTATTGTGACTTGTCCCGCGAACTGCTTCACAAATTTATGTCAAGGCGTCTAGTTAAGTTTTTCGAGTAAAATGCACTGTTGTTGGGTGCAATTATCCCAAATGTGGCCGCAATAGTCAAAGTTGGCAAGATAAAAGATTTATAAATAATATCCAAGCTTTTGCGTGATAAACGATATTTTAGACTTCTTAAACAGTTTATCAAGGGGCTAACTTTATTGATAATCGAGTTTAAGTGAAAATCCCAGTGACAATTATTTTGAAGGGTCAGACCTAAATGCTTGTGTTGATCTACTTCTTGAATTGTTTCTCCGTCGATTGTGAGATTCGGTTTAATGTTTCGGTTTACCTTTCTGCTAAACTGAATTGACTTCATTTTTTTAGGATTAAATGACACTTTCCAATTTTTCGCCCAATTTGAAATTAGTAATAGGTCTTTGTTCAAACAGTTGGCAGCTGTGTCGGGATCGTCAATTATAACATAAAGAGAAGTATCATCTGCGAATAGTCTGATGTTACTATCAATATCATCTACAATATCATTAATGTATAGTGTAAACAACATAGGTCCCAAAACTGAACCTTGAGGGACGCCTGAAGAATTGTTCAAACGATGCCTTAAGCGCTGACAAAGTAACATCCTGTTTATGACACACTTCTTTAAAGTGAGATAGCTCAGTCTGATTTAACAACTTAGAGTAGTCCTGGCAAATTTCAAAAAGGCTCCCATACGCAATTTTAACCATTTTGAGTACTGCAAATGAATTTCTTCTACTTTATCCCGATGCATTGGATTTTCTTCCATATCAGGCCTAATTTTGTCAAAGTTTTTCAAAAGTTGCTTGTAAGTACTTTCTATTTTTCTAATTCTTTGCTCCTTTGCAAACTCTAAACCCTTCTCGCTCATTCTTCTTGTTCTTATTTCTTGCTCATCCAATCTTAGTCCAACAATGTTTATGCTATAAAACCCAAGTTCTGTATGTGATTCAAATTCTTCATTTTGTTCTTCTTTTCTTTCTTTCTTTTCTTTCTTACATTTCTTAGTTCTTACAAGGTTTACGATTAAACTGAAACATAACAGAAAAACCCTGTCTTAGTTTAGGATATTTTCCAAAACAAATGAAGCATAGATAGAATTATCCAAACAAAATACTTACATCTAAATAGTAAATGATAATGTCAAATAAGAAAATATTACAATGTGAGCTAGGAGAGTGAGCTAATATACAAAACGACCTACTTCATGGAACAGCAAGGGCAATGGTTACCTGCCACATGCAACCTAGTTTATAGTAATATTGAATGAAAATTAAAACTTATATATTGACAATGATAAAACATTAACCTAACTGCAACTATGAAAAGACTCACCATTGTTTTGGATCTTAAATGAAACTTGAAAAAAAAGAAATCTTTCCTAATCTTGCAGGCCATGTCCTTCATGACCTCCAAAGCCACATGGCTAAGAATGACAAACAGGATAGTTTAGCAGTAACCTCCCTTTATAGCTATAGTTATGCAAAATGGTTAGATAAAAAATGCAACTTCAAGTGGAAAATATAACCCTTATGAATTTGGAATGAAAATAAAAGTAAAGATTCATGTTATTCTTTAAGGTAAAATTAAAATCGTAAAAATACTTTTTTTTAAAGTTTTTATTTCCCAAAAATATAAGTATTATACATATATATATATATATTTATCGGTTTGATAACAATATTCAAACAGCTGAAAAGGCTGGTATATTTTTGAAATACAAAGTCTATATCTATAGTACTTAAGGATGTCCGTTCCTAAAAATTAAAGTATTAAACTTTTTTTCTAACTTGTTTCTTTCAAAGGTATAGTGTATTTGCTTGAAATATCCACCCCCAAAAATAGGGGTTAGTGTGGTTTTTTTGGAGATATTTTAAGACAAAGAACCATCTGTCAGTCAGAGTTTTAACATGGCAGTCTATGGGAAAATAATGACCTTTTCAGAGAAATCTTGAATTTTAATTAGTTCCTGTATTAAACTTTTTTTAATATGAAAACATGTTAGAGTTAACATAATCTTCTTCCAGAAAAAAGTAAAAAATATGTATGGTACTGTGGGTTTTACGTTGCTACAGCACATCATGTATTCAAACATTTCAATTAAATTATCAACATTCCAGCTATTTTTGGACTAAAAACATGCTTTCTCCCACCCATTATCTTAAAATATACCTGAACGCATTCATACAAATCATATTCATTCAACAACATCTACTTTCTAAGAAAAACAGATAATAGAACTTTCTCAAATAATCGTTACAATTAAAATCGCTGAGTCAGCAAAATTGTAAATTATTAAAAAATGAAGATACTACGTTTCTTTATTTTGATGAATTTTTGATAAAAAAATCATCAAAATTGAGAAATTACCGCTTCATTTTGGTTTATTATATAAGAACATTATTATTTAAGGTTATTTGAATTTTGTAACTGTGACTGAGGAGCGAACATCCTTAAGTAACAGCATTTCACAAACTTAAAATTATGAGTGTGGTACAGGTATTTATAGCAGAAAGAATTGAAATGCCTAATTGTACAATATTCAGGTAGCTGATAAGGATAGTCATAGACACACAAGCTCTATGTTAAAGATACTGTAGTGTAAACCTTCAAGTATCAAACTCTGATCATGTACACATAACAATGAATATTTTAAAGTCATAGTCTCATTTTTGCAAGGCAAATTGTAATAAATGCCGGAGAAATAGTTCACCACTCACAGAAATCTTTCCCCTGACGTTCGCAACAAGCTACCCTACCCTACCCGAATATTATGTCTTTTGTGAGCGTTAGTCCTTACCACGTCATTTCGCTAAGGCCGTGACGAAGAACGCATAAAATTTCCAAGCTGAATATCCAATGAAAATAGCTAATAGCTTACGCTTTTCAAATAAAGAAATAACAAACAGGTGGTAAACTCAATGAAGATTGCATCTGTCATAAGTATCGACGCTGCGATGACTAGATTCCCGGTGTTTCGTACTCGCGATGGGATTGCACTTGATTCGGTACCTCATCGGTCTGAAATGGCATACGCCAATAAGCTGCTTCATCCAAAACTGTAAAACGGGCATAAAAATGAAAATCTTTGCAAATGCGACAGGAAATATTCGTTTTAGTGATCAGATTTTGTTCGTGAATAATAATTATATTAGTTGCCTTACAAAAATGAGACTATGACTTTAACATACTTGTATATTCATACTACAAAAAGCCATAATTGTTTCAGATAAATTTTTGGACAAGTCAAATATTTGTTAATTAAAGCAAGGTCACTAAAATTTGCAAATAATGTATAGAAGGAGGACCAGAATGTGATTTTTTTTTCTGGTTGTGGATTTGAAAATGCTATATATATTTTGTAGCTTTATAATATTCAAAGATTTCACTTTGAAGAAAATTGAAATTTGGTTTTATCTTTTTTTAAGCTCATTTTATATAAACCATATTTCACTACTACAGTGACAGCATTCAGTGGGTTATTATGTTTGCCTTTAAAACCAAGAATAACATTTTCGTGTGAAAGTTAATGTTTCCTTCAGACAATGTTTCCAGTCAGCTGGCTAATTCCTTCCATACATTCACTGTATAGGGACATTCACAAAGTAGATGGATAATAGTTTTAGGAGTGGACTCACAGAATGAACATAATGGAGAGTCAATGTATTTAATCAAATGTAACTTGTATTTGGTCATAAGAATATTATGTGTAATTTTGAAATGAAATCACCTAAGTTGTACACTTTCAGTGCATTTATTTTGACCATTACATCACTGGTTGAGGTTCTTGGCCAATCAGACCTGCCATCATCTTCAACACCCTATTCAGTAACGCACTTGGCAACTGTGGAGGGAGTGTGCAAGGGAGACATCACCCGATGTATCTACCATATCTTCACTGATTTTCTGTGTAGACATTCCTTTCCTGAACAAATATTTGATAACTGCACACTTTTCAACATCATTAATTTTTCCAGTTTCTTCCCTCATATATATGCACTTTGGGATGTGACATCTTGAAAACTATTCTACAGATCGTTGCAATATTTTGAAAATATTGCTTTCAAGGTTTATAGATAATTTGGAAGTAGTGGATTGTTACATCATGCTTTTTCTACAAACCTTTTGATTTACCCTTGTACATGTTTGTGCCTGTTTATGCTCCATATGCTGATCCCGTAAACAGAATGTTGTGATGTGCATGTTTGTGCCTCTTTTAGCTTTGTATGCTGGTCCTGTGGTGCACCCTGGGAGCTACATGGAGCTGTCCTGCAGTCAACCAAACTGTAGACGGGTGCAGGTTTATTGGAAGGTGAGTCTAAACTTCTTCCTCAACTGTTACATGACACTTATAGTCTTTTATTTTAGCTTCAAACATACTACACAGACAGTTTTCCTAATAATATTTTTAAGTATTGGTGTTAACTGAACACATTATTACTCTATATATAAGAAGCAGCAAAATAAATGTCAGGTTTGTTATTTCTTGATATTGGCTTGAAAGTATAAACTTATTAAATTTTGATTGCATATTTTGTTTACCACATCTCCAAATTTTCCTGACCTTTCAGGAAATGGTCTCAATAACACAACATAATAATAATAGGAAAAATGAGGATACTTATATTGCGCTGGACTCCACAAGGGCATGCTTAAAGCACCACACACATTATTACCCAGGTGTAAGGAAAAACATCACTCCTTTTTACATTCTGATCTCCTTAGGAGTATGCAACCCAGTAGCTGAATATTTATTTATTGTTTTCTCTCACATTAACATCACATCCAAGCCAGGTACCCCATTATACTGCTTGGTGAACAGAGGTACATTTCCAATAATGTCTCTTGCCTAAGGAGACACCACAAGAACCTCAAGTCACAACCAGTGTCTCAGTGTGGGGCACAGAAACCCCGTCAAAGTTTCAGTTTATTCAGCAATGATTTGGGTGACCCATCCATCTAATGAGCCATGTCTGATGTTGCTGAATAGCGGTCAACTGAGCAATGCACAGGCCTGCATGCTACCATTGAGATGGTATACAGTGATCTCCATGTGTTTCATTCAATTCATGCTACACACGATGACCGGTAGACCAAGGGTTACCATAAGATGACAAGAATGCAATACTGTACAACAGAAAGTACGGAATACTTTTGCAAAAGCACCTGAAACATCATGCCAGGCAGTAGGAATACATAGGGGGGAAATAAATACCTTTACGTTGACGTCTTGCCAGAGAGAACCTTCATTACTGTAGACCTTATGATGGACCAATCCTCACCCCTCGTCATTAGCGTGAATGTCTACAGTTTGACCTACATCACCAACACTTGTGACTAGGGCTCTGACGGGTAGGAAAAATTGGACTCGAGTACCCGTGGCATAGTACCCAACCCTGACTAGAGTACACAAAATAAAGAGGTTTAATCTGAAAGGATACATTCATTGTCAGAGCTTCACATGTTTCTAGTCTAAATTGAGTTCCTTACATGTCACAAGAATGTAATAACATAGGAATGCTATGTTTCCACTCGCCCGATAGATTGTAACATGTGATAAAAAGATAGATCCACAGGAGTGTTTTACAAGGATCAGTAAGCATGGTTACAATGGATGCAATTTACCAACAGTCATGTTTTGTTGTAACCCGACTCGACGTCGATATCACATGTCAAAATTATTCAAACTTTACAAACATGAGCAATGCCTCAAAGTCACACACATTTACATTTTTGCAATGCATGCGTAAATACATTTTGTTTGAAGTAAATGATTGATTCATACCTGCATGAAACCTCGTAGCCTCGTACTACTACTATTTGATACCTGTTTTATGTTATGAAATACTCTGGTAACAAACAGTTTAGGATTAGATGAAAATGCTTTCAATATTTTCTAGAAATAATATTTGATAAACCACTTAGAAAGCAAGTACTAAAATGCGGGTGTGTTATTGATTTAAACATTCTATTAATAACGAGTTATAGTTAAAGAGTTAAAGTTATTATTTTGATCTTAAACATTCATTGAAGCAAAGTTTCTAAGGTTTCTCAAGAAATGCTTACTAAAGGTATGGTTAAGTAATCTCTATCACTATTTGATATTGATTCAAGATTAAAGATTCAAAATTCAAGATATTTTATTTGTAGAAAGGCCAAAGACCCAAAGTACAAATTAGATTGCAAGAATATGTTACAGAGTTAACATTTTTAACATACATTCAAATACATGTTTAAGGAATTTTGCAAGATTAACAAGAAAGATATTATCATTCAAAAGACATAAATTTGAAGCATTATCATTAGTGTTACTTTTACAATCTGGGATGAAACGTTCTCTCTCTTTAGCAAAATAAACACAGTCATACAATACATGTTTTTCACTTAGTGGTACATAACAGTGTTCACAGATGTGGGTGTCATTACTATACACATTTTTTCTGCTCAGAAATCCACTTCTAAATAAGGTTAATACACGTCTATGTTCATATGAACTTATGTTTAACAAATAATTTTCACAACTAAGTAAAGACTTATGGGAATTATACAATTTTAGGGAATCACTTTCAAGAGAAGAATGCCAATTCTGATATGAACATTCTCTAACACGTCTAAAAACATGAACAAAATAATCGGGATATCCTACTGCTTGGCTTAATTATCCAAATGAAGCCGAAGCCATACCGAAATAATAAATATTTGACATGGTTGACCCAACTTGGTCTTTTTCTCTCAGCAATGGACACTAACATATTATAACTTTGAAAAGCATACCTTTGGCGTTGCATTCTTAACAACCGTAGCCAATACTTATTGCATTTAACATAATAAGAAACATAAAGCGATTACCTCCCACGATTTATACCCACTATAGAGGACAAATTTACAAAACTTTCTATGAATAATTTCAATACAGTTTCTTTCTTCCAAACCCCAACTTTCAGTAAGTAAGAATTGGAGTAATCTTTTTGTCAAACAAAAAGAAGGAATCCTTTACTGAAAAGTCTAAACATCTGATTAATGATTTTATTGGCCATTATGCCTTACTTGCTTGTTCCGCGAGTGTTTTACAAGCTTTTGTCCAAATTAGTTTAGGTGTTATCATTAACCCCAAATATTTATATGCATTACCATTAAAGTAGAATTTTTCATATCTTGTCAAGGGCCCACCCATTTTAAAAACTATAATTTTACTTTTAGCTACATTAATTTCCATACCCCATCTATAAGAATAATTATGTAAAGCATTCAACCTTCTTTGCAATTTTACAACACTATCTGCAATAAGTATCAAATCATCAGCAAATAACAGAGCAATGAGGTTTATATTTGATATGAACGCGGTAACTCTTACATTAACAAGTTGCTGATATGTTTTTTTAGTTTCTATTTAATAATAGCTTTTGTGAAACGCAATGAATAATGAAAAGACAAAAATGATAAATTGTTTAAAAGAACTATGAAGAAAACAATCTTTGTTTGAAATATGACGCTTTAATTTAGGAGAAGGTGTTTTTCATTATCCATCATTTCAGGAGCTTTAAAGAATCTAAGTGAAGTCACTGTAATTTGTATCAAAATTCAATAACAGATGACAATGATAACCATAATAAAGTTTAATTATTACACCGCTTAAAAAACTTGATGATGATAGATATGAAATACCTGATGAGGTAGGAGCCAAAAATTTTCTTTATAAATGCAACTGATGAGTGTCTCAATGTGAGTAAAATAATGATTACTCCTAAATGTTGAAATGATTTCGTCCTTCCTGGAAGTCGCATGACATTATGGCAAACAAAGTGGTTCGAGTCTGCTCACCACATATGCTATTGTCAACACTTGTAAGTTATAGTTACCAACCGAGTTGGAGGTGTGCATGAATTTGAACACCTAGGTACATGCGAATTGAGATCCCGAGACGCGAAACGTCAAGGGATTTCATCGCACGTGCCTAGGTGTTTCAATTCATGCACGCCCATAACGAGGTCAATAACTGACTTACCATTCAACCATTAAAATCAATTTCAAGCAGTAAAAATAACAATAAAAAATACACTAAGCACATGTTAAAATAATAGAGGTCCTTTTGTTGATATCATCGGTACGATATTAATGGCGCTTTCAGATAAAGAAGCCGTGCCTAAATGCGGTAGGTGACACTGACATAAGCCTGAGGAAATCGCCCCGCACGTGCAGCATGCTGAAATATACATGCAAAATAACAGAAAGTATAACCAGGGTAAACATCACCAGAGTAACCACAAAAAACTAAATCTCAAAATGTAAATTAGGAGATGTTTACCACCGTAGATGTTTAAGATTTACAAAATTAACAATGTACAACTCAATCCGATCGCTTAAAAAGATCTAAATCATTTGGTCATTAAAATGTTGTTTATAAGTCAGCTGGATTCGCTGGTCTAGTGGTTAGTTCACTCGACATCTTTCAGGAGATTACAGGTTTGATTCCCGGTTTCGTCCAAAACATTTGTTAATTCTCCTATTCTAAAATACAAGTTATTTTATGAATCATCTTCATTATGAGAATTAACTACTTAAAACTTTCAACTTGTTTACAGTTGAGTAAGATAGTTGAACACCGGTGTTCATTAACTCATTAACGCCGAGAGCCGCATATGTGTGTCAAAATAATGAGATCCTCACAGCGAGAGCCGCATATAAGCGTCCGTTAATTAGCAGTTACTCACAGCGAGGGACGCTTATGTGCGTTAATCGAAAGCACCTCTTATTCAGCGAGAGCCGCATATGTGCGTCTGTCCTATAGTATTACAATAAACCCAATTTGTGCAATCATCTTGGTATCAATCTACGAAGATTAGCGTATCTTAATTGAGAATATTCCCATAGTCTTCATGACAAGATCATTTATAGTGTTTTGATAGAAATTACCAGAAATTATTAGAAAATATAACACCTTTGGTAGATGAACACATTACGTTTAAGAAGAGGATTTTACTTAGCTTATACCGAGGCAAAACTTTTGATTTATTTGAAGTTGATTATAGAAAGTTTTACACATGATGTTATGATTGTAGTCTTGTGAAGATTGATTTATCACTTTTCTAATACCCTGAGATATAGTTTATCTGTAAAACGCATTGAAATAAAATATCCAAGAGAGGAAGCGTTATTATTGACACTTATTCGGGAATAATTTTTGGCTATGAAAAGAATAAGCAGATAAACAGATTAATCAGGTAATTGTTTTTTATCATTAGACAATATGCTTCATTGCGCTACGCCCATGTCTGTTATGAAATATTTACATAAACACCTGTAATTCGTGCATTTCTCTTGCATTTATTATATATCAAAGCACCAGGTCATTCAAGACACTAAACTTCAAGATCTTGCGTATTCGATTCAATAAATAAGTCTAAATAAAGTGAGTCTCTTTTGATAAATACACAGTACAAGAAGAAGTACCTACGGTGTTGATAATCCTTTGAATATTCATTCAATCCATTCCTATTAACGCTATATTTGGGCAACTTTAATACCATGAAATAACAATCCTGTAGAATAGAACCTGTATACACGCCGCTATTCATTGTCATGTATCAATAGTAGAAAAAAAGTTATATCATTGGAGTGAAAAGTTTCATACAGCTTCTCCCTTTTTCATAATGTATGCAGAACCCTCACCTGTAATTCAGGCACCTCGCATGCAATCATTATTAGAGTTCTATATAAAGATTATTAAGTTTGCTAATATGCTATATCTATTTGTTTGAGCTCAAACAAAAGACGGTAACTTTCGTTTTATTTATTTTGTAACATCAAAGTTTGTGGTGATATATTTAGAGTTGATACCGCACCAACAAAATGTCATGTGAAAGACATTTCGATTATATAAATATGTTCGTTACTCTTATCTGCGTTCAATCTCTGAAATCATGGTACCGTTTACATGGCTAAATTATCATTTCAGCTAGAATACCAAACGTTGTATTTGCTACACATAGTATTTAGACATGTCGTAATCTATTTTCAAATGAAAATGCGTGTCAAATCATAATGAAAGAAATATAGTTGGTACTTGCAAAAGAGTAAACAATATGCCGTCATCAAATCACTCTAATGCTAAATTGAAAAAGACATTTTCTAACATGAAGATTGACGCAAAGTGATATATATTTGTTTGTTACTTATAAAAATCCATGAATATACTTTAGATTTGAGACAGACAAACCCCTTAAGTAACAGCATAAAGAAACAATCATTGAAGAATAACTGCATGTGATGAATCTGTAAGTTATCCCCTCTATTTCCTCTTAGATCTTTATGAAACAATAAAACAATTATGGTTTATGGCTAGACAGTTTCCGTTCATATCGGCCCTTCAAACCTCTCGCTAAATGAGCGGTGCTTTGATTTAATCAGTCTCGCTAGAGCGAACAGCTTCAGCGGCAACAGGTCCAGGTGTTGAGCTGTAAACCGTGTCCAGGCGTTAATGAGTTAACTTACCACCTGAGCGCGAACAAAACACGGTGTTCAACTTAGTTACTGACCTTAAGAGAACAATAGAGTTGAATGGTAAACATTGTAACCAGCTTATAACTTTTGAACTAATCAACCAACCATTTCACTTCATATTTGTCATGGAAATTCAGATATATGTAATGATGAGTCATTATTAACTCTTGTGAGAAAAGATTAAAAAAAATTACCTTGAAGTAGTCTCCTGCTTGGTTTTCTATGTGTTTGATAGCTGCCTCCCTCCTTTTCTGACAATAAACAGGAAAATAGACGAGAATTATGATAGAAAAACTGACAATGACACGAGCTAATGACCCAAACGTAATTTTCAAAACTTATGTAAAGCAGACACAACTAGTAATGTAGGTTAGTAGGTCATTCAACCAATAAACGTGAAATTGGGACAGTGAATTTTTACTTATTAAATTTATATGGCCATTTTTAATTTACGATCGAAAATAAGGAAATGTCATGGAAAAGATAAAGATGCAACTTTAGAACTAGAAATCAAGATTTACAGGACATATGCAACCACTAGTGGATTCAAATGAGATTTTAAAAAATCCTAATGTGTGAATAATAGAGATTTCTCCCTAAAAGCTATTTCTTTATTCTTCTAATTAAGGAAAAGCCTTAAATTGCCAACATCTAAGACTAGCAGAAAAAAGGCATGACTGTTACAATTCTTTGCTTATTTTAAACCTAGTTTTTCTTGTCTTTAATTGATATGATTTATGTTTTACTATATTCAGATTAAAATTTTGATAATCTTCAGATTAATATTATTGGTTCATATGCCTGAAATTTTATGTTTTCTTCTTGAATTAAACTGTTTTATAGAACTTGCCCTCTCACTTGAGTAATGGAGACATGGAGATATATCAGATAGTGGCAACAGACCTGGCCACTGGTCACTGGGATACAATGCAACACAGCTTCAGCAATGAAACCTCAGCCACAGTGGCCCTCAGGAAAGACAGAAGTTACAGTATAAGGATCAACTTCTGTACCTCCACAGGCTGCCAGGACTTCTCAAACCCTATAGTAGTTCCTAGCCGTGGCAATGGTGAGTCATTTTAAACTCTTACACTTTTTCTTATCTTCTCCCTGCATGTGCAGTCAAGTATATGCAATCATCTTCTCATAACATGTACCCTACCAAAGCAAAAGCACTTAATTAGTAACACATTATAAGGCTACAAATAACCATAGATTTGCATTGATCCATCTTTTAAACATGTGACAATGCAAAATGGAACACTTGATAGGCAACTCTGTTACTGCATATGCACAGTAACCATAATCCTATTTAGTCCAGTAGAAATCATGACATTTTAAAACAGTCAAACTTTGTATTTAAATGGTCCTTATAACAGTGCTGATGAACCATGGAAAACCATTTTTGGGGGGAAAAAAACTTGAAAAATAAAGGAAATAGGAATTTTTTATTTAAAAATGTCTATATTGCAGGAAAAACTTTTGCATTGGTTAGAATTATAGATTGTGCAATGTTACATCATTCAAAAGAAACGGGCAACCTATTAAACGAACTAGTCCACCCCAATATTTCGTAAACACAACGAATGCACAGATACTGCATATCTTTCGATATTATTCAAGAACCACACTAAAGTAATCTACCTCGTCAGCTATATAACAAATATTTACGTATACAGGTAGTAAAGTTGATTTTTAAAGACCGGAAGTATTTAATGCAATGTAAGTTTAAATCCGCATGAACTACGATATCGGAAATATTAAGCATTTTGCTTATAACCAAAAAAGCGAAAATGGCAGCCGCTTTGGTCAATCTAATAGCAATGCTAATGCTGTGTTATTAAATCGGTTTATTTACAACATTGCTTTCATAAAACATAATTCATTCTTTGTTCTCAGTTCAGAGTTTAGGTAAATAAAACAGCTGCACATAATACTAGTTCAGCCGCGTTCAACTGTCTACAATTTATCCGTTTTGTGAACAGCTAATCATAGATTTTTTTATGTCCTAGCCCACAGGGGCTGTCTAAACTTTTTATTGTTGATTGCAGGTCAATTGCAACGAATTTTAAGTATTTCATTGCATCGATAGAAAGCTTAAGTGAATGCATAGGTCCTCTTAACCCTTAAAATAGCCAATTTAAACCGTAAAAGCGTGCACTAGTGCCTTTAAGGCTATTATTACTATCGACTGAAAAATGTTTTTTTATTTTTAGGGGGCATCAAAATTTTAAAAAATCAGAATTCTTGTATGAAAATTATATTTATTGAAAAATATACTTTGTAGTGTCATTTCTAAAATAAATGAAACTGAATTTGACTTACATATATCAAAGATGATAAAATCTAATGCACAAGAGGGAATTTTTATTCTTGATGAAGAATCCAATTATGCAACAAGCAAAGTTCATATTCTAGATATGAATGACCCTCTGAGTACTTTAGGGCATTTTGATTTTAAAGCTAAATAGTTAAAAACTTCAGAAAAGAGATAAGGGTTTGAGATAGATTGTATTTCATGCCCAATGTCATTCATTGTATTACACTTAATGACTAAATAACATCAAATTGAATAGCCAACTAAAACCAACGATTGCGTAAGATTAAAATCAAAATTACTGGGGTATCCTTGTATTTGACATTCTGAACTGAGTTTATCTAAGTTTATACATGTATCTAAGAAAAGAAAGGACATTGATGAGAACTTTTGAGTAAATAAGATACTGGATTTATAATGCTACAATGTTTTCCACATTTCCTGACATAGGGCATCTTCCCTGGCAAGGCTTAAAATTGCACTAATTTCTATTACTGGCTAATTTAAACTCTGCTAACAATCCGTCAAAATTTGTGTTTTGCTTGCAGCTTCCTCTTTTTAAAAAAGTTGCAATTCCCATATGATTTCTCATTGGATTATTGAGATCTGACAAGCACAGAAAAGTTTGGGAATTGCACCACAGCCTATATTAGCAAGTCATTGGGGCTAGCGCAAATATAGGTTATGCTCGGGAAGATGGACATTGGGTCAAAGATATGTATTCCTTTCTGTACCACAAGCAGTTTAGGTTATGAACAGCAGAAACTTTCCCAGTTTGTGAGTAACAGAATGTATTTCAGTTTGTGAGTAACGGAATCTATTTTAGTTTATAAGTAGCAGAATTTATTTCACCACACAGAATTACAGTTTATGAATGGGACAGAATTTGTGATTGTGACAACATGACAGACCCTCTCAGAGTGAAAAAAAATGTGATTTTTTATGGATAAAAACGGGAGATTTGGCTTAGTAACCAACAAAGTCACAGGTATGTGTTAATAAATTTTTTGGTGGTAAAATCGTATCTGAAGGCACAATGAACAATTCTTCTCGGGAAAAGCTCCTACCTGGAATGTCTTTGAGGTGGTATCATGTTGGTTAATTTTTTCTAGAACATGTTGACTTATTTGAGATATTTTAGGTGACCAAATTGGATCTGGTGCTCTAAATCTGCCGTCTTCGAGTTCCCTGGGTTGATATAAATATCTAACACTAAAGCCCAACTCACTATACGTACGATCGACTACGATCGCTGTACGAAAGTGTCGTATAGTCATCGTGTTGTTATTGTGTGGTTATTGTGCTGTTATTAGGTGGTGGTCATACAGTGCGTACAGTGATCGTGCTATTTGTCCAACACGATTTTTTTTAAAATCGCAAACATGTTCCTGATTTCAGAAAATCGTGTTGTGTGCGTGTCGATCGTGTAGTGATTGTATGGTGATTGTGTAGTGTATGTGTTGTGACTGTGTTGATCGTGCTTCAGCCTTAGGACACGATAACATCACAACCTCCACACAACCACAACAAGATCGATAAATTGTCCCTCTTGCAATCGTACTCTTATCGTACTCATGTTAAATTAACCCTTATAGTGCTTAACTTAAGGACCACAAGAACTTGAAAACCTGTGTGAAGTTATGTCCATAAAAGGAGGCAACATTGTCTTAATGGGTGATGTTAATATTCATTATGAATGTGAATCAAAACCAGACGTGAAGCAGAGTAGGACAATACTTGAATCGCATGGACTAACCCAACTTGTGCAAGGATCAACACATCGAAGTGGACATACCATTGATTGGGTAGTTACAAACAACCACCAGGATATCATTTCGGAAGTAAGGGTTGAAGACAGGCAAATGTCTGATCATTACTGGATTGAACTTAGCTTCAATCTGGAAAAACCTATTGCTGAAAAAAGACTCATTATGTGTAGAAATTTGAAGGATATGTCAACAGACGATTTCAGATCTGACCTCTTGAATTCGGCTTTGCTCATAAATCCTCCAACAGATGTAAATGAATTTGCAAATCTTTTACAACAAGACACTTAGGAGCCTGCTTGATAAGCATGCTCCTGCCTCATTGAAGGAGAAGCATGTGAAAGTCGGCGCACCATGGTATAATGGAGAGATTAAGAAGGCCAAGTCACACAGAAGGTCTATGGAGCGTCTGTGGCGAAAATCAGGACTAGAGATACATCGTCAACTGTATAAGTCGAGTAGGGCAAATGTAAACCAGCTGATTAAGGACTCTAAGTCAGATTTCTGCAGGACAAAGATGACGTCGAACCTGAACAACCCAAGGAAGCTGTACTCTCAGATGTTCAGTCTACTGGGACAGGTTAAGGACAGATCTCTACCAGATGTTGATGATAAGGATGGCCTTGCAGAGGATTTCTCTGAATTCTTCATCAACAAGATTGAAAACATTCGTCTTGACTTTTCTGATAATTCCAGTGGAATACTTCCAGAATATCACAGATACAACGGCAATTCTTTAACCAATTTTAAGCCCCTGTTGGAAGTTGATGTCATGAAACTAATTCACTCATCTAAACCAACTACTTGTGAGGAAGACCCCATTCCAACCAAACTGTTGCTAGACCATATTGATATCTTGCTACCCACAGTGACAAAGATAATCAACCTCAGCCTTGAAGCAGGGATATTTCCAAACTGTTTTAAGGCAGCTGTCGTTAAACCATTACTGAAAAAGCCCAATCTGGACAAAAATGAATTGAACAATTACAGACCAGTTTCAAATTTGCCGTACATCTCTAAGCTGTTAGAAAAAGCTGTCAAATGCCAGATTGTAGAACACATGGGAACCAATAACCTCGAGCCAAAATACCAGTCAGCATATCGTACTGGCCATAGCACCGAGACTGCATTGCTCCGAGTTGTAAGCGACCTTCAGCAGACAGTGGATCAGGGAAAGCTTGGTGTTCTGGTTCTTCTGGATTTGCCGCCTTTGATACTGTCAATCACAAGACTCTTCTCTGCCGCCTTCAGTCAGAGTTTGGCATCACTGGACTCACCCTTGATTGGATAACTTCATACTTATCAGGGAGACAGCAGGCTGTTGCAATTGAAGACATCAAATCAGAAAGAGTGCACTTGCAGTGTGGTGTACCTCAAGGTTCTGTGTTGGGACCGGTTTTGTTTACTATGAGCCACGACAAGGGTCACCATCTATATGCTGATGACACACAGGTCATGGACAGCTTGTCCCCAACAGCTAATCTTGGCTCGCCTCTGTCATCCCTTGAGGACTGTCTTGATGACATCAGTGTGTGGATGCACAACAACAAGCTTAAGCTTAACCAGAACAAAACTGAAGCCATGTTGATCGGAACCAAAACCATGCTATCCAAAACCACTGTTAGCAAGCTCCAAATTGGTAAAGAAGAAATAAATTTTTCTTCATCTGTAAAGAACCTTGGAACTTATCTCCAATCAAACTTCAACTGTGACAGACATGTGACTGATTTGTGTAGCAAGTGCAACTACCATTTGCACAACATCGGGAATATACGTCACCTTCTCAAGCAAGAAGCTGCCGCTGCCCTTGTCAGAACACTCGTGCAATAGTCCAGATTGGACTATTGCAATAGCCTTCTTCTGAGTGCAAATAAGGATCTTATCTTTCGACTCCAGAAGATACAAAATAAAGCTGCCAGAATAGTGACCCTCAGATCAAAGTATGATCACATATCACCTATCCTCGAGTCGTTGCACTGGCTACCAGTACAGGCTAGGATTGAGTATAAAGTTCTCTCCCTTACATACCAGTGTGTTAGTGGATCAGCCCCAGAGTACTTGTGTGAACTCATCACTGAGTATAAACCAAGCCGTACTCTTAGATCAGAAGCACAGAATCTTCTCCAGACACCAAAATGGAAGCTCAAAGTTTTCGGACAATTAACTTTCAAAAACTCTGCAGCTACGCTCTGGAATGCTTTGCCAGATGACATCAGATCATGTCCATCTCTTGAGAGTTTTAAAGCCAGTGTTAAAACTTACCTTTTCAGGAAATATCACCCATAGTCACATTTTCATGTACAGCGCTTTGAGCATATGTCATATGGATAAGGCGCTTTATAAATACTCATTTATTATTATTATTATACCATGATGACAGCTCGTGCAGAACACGGAGTCACACGATTAATGTACGATCACGATGTAATCGTTACATGATATTAGATTGAACTTGCACCAATAAGAGCGTCAAAATGTTTTCATCATGTGTGCTTCGCGTGTCTTACTTTCAGTCAACATGTCAGCACAAACGATGGTAAGGTGTTAATGAGAGAGAGAGTTTAGTCATTAAGGGGCCACAGGCCCATTATACACGAAATTATACAGGATTTGGGTATACATGAGAGCACCATGATACATTATCAACACATCACTGTCAACTAGTTAGTTAGTCTCGGTTACAACACTTGACAGAAATCTATTTCTTTTTTAATAACAAGAAATAAGTATTTTGCGAGACAGTTAATGACAAAAATATCATTTGATCTACTTAATTGGGCCAGCTTTAATCCTGAAGGATATGTTCTGGCAGAATATCATTTCTCAATTTCTTATAAAAAGAGCATTCTAAACAAAAATGGTATTTTGTTTTCAATATAAGGTATAATACAAAGCGGGCAAAGGTGATCGTCCCTTTTAAAACCTATATACCTACCGTATTCTACCATCAAATTGTGATTAGGGCATACAAAATTTTCTCACACTGACTCCACTAACATAAAACTCAAAATCTATGAATGTTTTACCCTACGATAGAAATCCAGTTACAAGAACGGAGCACAACTGATTTTTACCACAGACTCACGTTTTTGGAATGATAACAATTAATGACCGAACATTCGAAAATGGTAATTGGCCGCTCAATATTCAAATTGATCAAGGGAATGTGATGACCAGCATGTAGAGATGCGTATGTTTTCATAATTCGGTAGGAAGCGAATCATAATGTCCTCAATTATCCATCGACTTGGCAAGTTTCTCGATGTTAGAGGTAAACTTCCGTACGTGGTCTGGAAATTCAACTGCATTGAATCAGAACTAATGCCTGTGAAACACCATCGGTAGTTATTTGTATAAAGCCAGAAGATGAGAGAAAAACTGAGGAAGATTGTCCGAAGATGATGTTACAATTGGTAATATATGCCCTCATGTCTTTATCGCAATGACATTTTATTTCATAGCTGCAATGCATCACAGGATGAATAACATTTCTACATTGATCATAAAAAGCAATGGTTAACCTCTTTTGCCTTTGCACAAATTATTTAAAGAGCCACTCCGTGAGTTTTGGAGTCATATATGCCAAACTTAATCAATTGTCATTTGATCGCGAAGTATCGACTGTTACTAAAAAGACACATTTTAAATCTTATTGGTTTTTTACTATGACAATATGAAGGTAGAACGTCGCAATTATGATCGAAAACCGGACAGTGGCGCGCGTCAAATAGTCAAATGTAATTTTGGAGACTTATCTAACACAGCCAGGATGGCAGTTAGGAGTTGATAGTGTTTGTTAGGTTATATAACTAGTATCCATGTATATTGGACGTGATATCTACACCTGTGTGCGTCTATAAGGCTGTTTTTAGAGTTTCATGGAAAACCAGTATTTGTCATATATATGTCTTTTGGACATGGAAATCTAAGATGTTTTGATTTTATATCACCACGTATGACATTTATGTTCGCATCAAAGGTAAATAATATATTCTGAAAATCACGGAGTGGCTCTTTAAGATGTTTTGATTTTATATCACCACTTGACATTTAGGTTTGTATCAAAGGTAAGTAACATGTTATGAAAATCACGAAGTGGCTCTTTAAAATCGTGCATTAGTCTTACACCATTCGTGATTGCATTGTGAAAGCATTGTGTCAAGTTTGTGTTGATTGTGTTCCGACCGTGTTAGAATCGTGATCTTTCGTGCAATAATTGTACCCACATCGTGTACCTCACGCACAGAAACCGTGTTTACATAACAGATCGTATAAACCACAATACGATACCAGTACGATCGAATCGTAATGTTATCGTAGTGCAATCGTGCGTAGTGTGAGTTGGACTTAACTCTATCAGGTATAAGTGCTGCAGGCTTTGCTGTCACGGATTGCACTTTAATAGCATCAACTGGTTTCTTATCAATAAGTCTATTTTCTTCATTATTTAATGCTAAAATAACTTGTGGTAATCTAACCACCCATTCTGTGGACCTCTCTGACAATTTGTCAGAACTTTCTGCAGATGTCTCTGCGGATTTCATTTTCAATTCCTCTCCATACTGATAGCCAAATAAATGCTCGGATGAAGTCTTATTGAACCTCTCCACAAATGCTTGACTTCTATGGGCCTCTTTATCACCCCGTCTTATTCTATCATTATGTTTTGTTAAGTATGATGTTACTTGGCAAAAAACTCCCTACCTGGCTCAACTTGAAAAATACTTGGAAATTTCAATGGAGTTGTTTTGTATTTTCCTTCAAAAGCTTTAGCAACATGAGTTTTTAGCTCATCAGGTTTGAAAGACCCGATGGGCTTATGGCATGGCATGGCGTCCGGCGTCCGTCCGTCCGTCCATCCGTCCGTAAACTTTTCACTTTTTCGACTTCTTCTCCAGAACCAATGACTCTAGAGAGCTGAAATTTTATGTGCATACTCCTTGGCAAATGGGGATTCTAAATTGTAGATTTCGTGACCCCATGACCCCAAATGGGGTCACAAGGGTCAAAACCTTAAAAATCTATTTTAATCTTCTTCTCCAGTTCCAAAAGGTCCAGAGAGCTGAAAAGTTGTGTGTAGACTTCTTGGCCAATGGGGATTCTAAATTGTAGATTTTGTGACCCCATGACCCCAAATGAGGTCAGAGGGGTCAAAACATGAAAAACCTATTTTCATCTTCTTCTCCAGTTCCAAAAGGTCTAGAGAGCTGAATAGTTGTATGTAGACTCCTTGGGCACTGGAGATTCTAAATTGTAGGTTTGGTGACCCCATGACCCCAAATGGGGTCACAGGGGTCAAAACATGAAAAACCTATTTTCATCTTCTTCTCCAGTTCCAAAAGGTCCAGAGAGCTGAATAGTTGTATGTAGACTCCTTGGGCACTGGAGATTGTAAATTGTAGGTTTGGTGACCCCATGACCCCAAATGGGGTCACAGGGGTCAAAACATGAAAAACCTATTTTCATCTTCTTCTCCAGTTCCAAAAGGTCCAGAGAGCTGAATAGTTGTATGTAGACTCCTTGGGCACTGGAGATTGTAAATTGTAGGTTTGGTGACCCCATGACCCCAAATGGGGTCACAGGGGTTAAAACCTGAAAAACCTATTTTCATCTTCTTCTCCAGTTCCAAAAGGTCTAGAGAGCTGAAAAGGTGTGTGTAGACTCCTTGGCCAACGGGGATTCTAAATTGTAGGTTTGGTGACCCCATGACCCCAAATGGGGTCACGGGTCAAAACCTAAAAAACCTAATTTCATCTTTTTCCCTAGTTCCAAAAGGTCTAGAGAGCTGAAAAATTGTGTGAAGACTCCTTGGACACTGGGGATCCTAAATTGTAGGTTTGGTGACCACTTGACCCCAAATGGGGTCACAGGGGTCAAAACCTTAAAATCCTACTTTCATCTTCTTCTCCAGTTCCAAAAGGTCTTGATAGCTTAATAGTTGTGTGTAGACTCCTTGGACAACGGGGATTCTGAATTGTAGGTTTGGTGACCCCTTGACCCCCAATGGGCAATGGGCATTTTTAATTTGATTGTGAATAACTCGGACGTTGGGACAGGCTATCTTTCCTACACTGCCCATGACCCCATGGTCTAAACCCAAACACCTATTTCTATCAAAAGTCTGATGAGCTACAGAGCCCATGGCTCTATTTTTAGTTGTTAGTGGCATTGATGCTTTATATCTCGATGCCACGTCAATAACCGTCAATGCATCAATAAGGTTTTCTCCTTTTTTTTTCACGGGGTAAGAATGATAAGTCAGCTTGGTTGATTTCATTTGGTCGAGTAGCATCAAATATCCGTCCGGGTATGTATTTAGGTGGGGGTAAATATATTTGCCAAATGGCTTGTTTCATTAACCAATTCTTGGCTTCACTTTTACTAACCTTAGCAGCGTTACAAGTTTATCTATAGCTGCAAGGCCTTTCCAATAGCCCCTTGGACTGTAATAAACCCTCTGGAGTTTCTTTTCCATATTTATTAGAAATGATCAAACTTTTAAGTAATCACATCTTTAAATCCGTAGGCATTAGTATTAACACCATTAGGTGTAATCCATCTTTTAGTATCTAATGGACATAACGATGTTTTATTTATTTTCATTGCATAAATGTTATGACCTACACTTCTCAAAGTATTCATTTCATGTTTAAAACTCTTCTTACCAAACAATGCCTCTTTATTTTGGCCAAAGTTCATGTACTTTCTAACTACAGATCGCTTAATTACCTTAGCCTTCTTTATTTCCTTTTCTGCCATTTTTATACAATACATTTTAGGTCTTAACCCCAAATATTCAGAAATAGAAATCCCATTACATTCGTCCTTCATCTTACCTAAAACCTTTTTATTTTTCATATTGTGTAATGGGTGGTCTTTTTCAAAATCCCTGGTGTCATACAAGTCAATGTCATAAAAGTTGTACATTAAAAGTTTGAATAAGTCCAGGATACTCATATCAACGTATATTGCTTTATTGAAAACTATCTTGGATTTCTTCATGTGACAGCAGCTAAATCGAGATCAAATATTTTGAATTTGTTAAAAGCTGGATTAGCAATAGCCTTCCTAAGAGATTATTTTTTTTCATCTGCCCTGAATAATCACACATCCACTCTCTTTCTTAAATTCTCCATAATTTAACCACATACTGAATTATTAATTAACTCGTAAAGATTCTTTTCGAAATCATTTCCTCCTTAGTTCAGTATTCAACCTAATATAAGGTTCCAGCCACGGACTCAAATTGGTCAAATTGAAGGACCCTATGTACTTTAATTAATTTCATACCCAATGAAATATATAGTTGTAGATTTCTATTGTGAACTACATATTTTGACTTGTTCATTAAATTTGGTACCAATTTTTGCACATCTGATAACTTCTTATCAATCTGTACTGAGACAAGCAAGTCTTTCTGAATGTCTCAAATACATCAGCCAGTAATGATACATCAGTTTTTAGATAAAGGTCGTGATAGTCACCTAAATTCTTACACCCGAATGAGTTCAACACATTTTTAGCATGTTCGTGATCAGCCTCAGTTATATCACTATCAGATAAATCATTATAGAAATATTCAATAGGTGGCAATTTGGTTTCTTCAAACCTGCCCGAACTGTCCATTTATGAATATGGATATATTCTATTTTTCAATAATAAATGACGATTACATTCCTGAGTGTACTTCTCAGTAATTGCAAATGTGTCATTATCTTTTACTAGAGACATAAGAAGAAACTGACAACTGTCAATAAACCGTAGGTGTCCTATTGAAAGCTATTTTCTCCCTGGGGATGGTTTAGACCGGGGAAGAAATGGCCTGCTACACCAGGACACTCTACAGCTAATCATTTAACATATTTGTATAATTTTAGCATGAGGCCTTGACGAAGGTAAAGAAGTCAGGGCTGTTTATTTGCGACATTAGTAAAGTTTGACAAAGTTTGGCATAGAGGAAATATTGCGAAACTAAAGAATTATGGCATCAATGGATCACTTTTAGCATGGATTTTAGAAAATAGATTACAAAAAGTTGCATCAACCAATTCTGCTCAGATAATAAAGCTGTACTTGCTGGCGTCCCACAAGGCTACGTAATGGGACCACTACTTTTCATTGTGTACATCAATGATATTGTCGATGGCATAGTAAGCCACATTCATCTCTTTGCAGACAACACATCAAAATATGTTATTGCGGATGATTGCCATGTGCTGCGTCCCTTAATGAATAGTTAAACGGAATTTCGTGCTGGGCAGAAAACTGGCAGGTTAACTTTAATTCCAAAAGGATAGAGATTATAAACCTCTCTAATAAACATAAAAGTGACAAAATTCCTACTTTATATTTTAATCAAACCCTGAATCAATAAGTTCAAAACAATAAACAATAAACATAACTCTTTGTAGTAACTGTTCTTGGAAAAGTATTATTGAAAACATTGTTGATAAAGGAACTCCAATGATCAACTGTCTTAGAAGCTTTCTAGGAAAATACTTGAAACTATGCACAAATCATTTGTGATGCCTATATTTGAACATTTTTTTCATATTTGAGATGACTCTACAAAAGACCAAAATCATCTTCTTGAACGACTTGATTAAGTTGACAACTTTTACAAAATGTATAACAATCTCGCCCCAGATTACTTATGTAACCTCGTTCATAAAACTGTCTCTGAAAACAGTCAATATAACCTGAGAAATAGTTCTAAGCTCGGAACAATAAACTGTAGGACAAAACTCTACGAAATTTCGTTCTTACCAGAGACAGACAATGTCCAACTCATTACCTGACAACCTCACAAATTCTACTATAATAAGTGAATTTAAATCCCTTTTAAAAAGATCTGAATCTATAAATAGTCATGATTTAAACTACGGTAGTAGATATTGTCAGATTGTCCACAGTCTCCTCAAGGTTGGCTGCAGTGATCTAAATGCAATACAGTCAACAGATATATATCGACTAACGCTGAATGCGCATGTGGATATCATATTGAAGAAAATATTCATTGTCTTTTCATATGCAAACTTCATACAGATATAAGAAATAAATCTAACTTCTACATAAATGGTCACATCCTCCAAACAGAGTTATACGAATTACCATCAACTACCAGTAATGAAAATCTTAAAAAAAACCCCAATATATTTGCAAGAGTAAGTGATTTGATAGGGTAAAATAAAAACATTTATAATGAAAAGCAACTACAAGCGTTTTTTCACTTAGTTTTGTACCCACACATATGAAGTCATGTAATGTTTTCATGTATATTGTTCTGTTTTATTTGTGTCGTTCTTGTGAACTTTGCTTCTTTTGTTTTGTACTGGTTAGGTATCCATAAAAGCAAAGCTTTACTTGTTTACTGAACCAGATTCATACATGAATAAAAATATGTTTGAACCACAAATATACTTGCTACAATATTTCAAAAGATACGCTTCAAACAATACCAATAGTGTTTATCAGTATGTACTATATGTAACATTAGACAGGTTGGTGGTCAAATCTGCCTGTTAACTTTTTAAAAGAGTGTATTGAAATTAACAGTTCATGATTTTCAGTCAAGGAACAATTTGGATTTCCAAACAATACCAATTCAGATCGAATCCCCAGGAGTAGAACATTCTTTTTCCCTTGGGTCAATAAGGCATATTTTTTAGTACTTCTGAGAAGTACATTTTTAAAACTCAATAACCATGGTGAGTCTCTGTGTTCTGGTGGTAATGAATTCCATAGTATAACAGTATCCGGAAGGAAGTAGCGTACATAATTTACAGTTTTGGAGTGATTGCAAGGGTTGTAAACGACAATAACTGACAATTTGGGAGGTACAAGACTACAAAGGTAATTTGGGGTATGTTAAATATGTCCTTTCATGACACAAGGGCAAAACTACGACCAACGGCAATGACGGTTGAAAACATGTGCTTTTTATTCCACTTTTTAGACTTACAGCGAAGAGAGTTTGCCAAGGGGCATAACTGAATGACAGACTACTCATCTAGCTTGGCGCAATTGTTACGCTTTGTTACGCTATGAGAATGTTAATACACAACATCTCCCCTCAACCTATAACAAAAACAATATCAACCTTGATACGAGTACTCATACTTAACAAGATAACCCTCTTAAATATAAAAATACTACAATATAAAACAAACTTGTAAATCCACAACATTTAGAGTCTCTCGGAAATTGTCACTTTTGTGATTATCCTTTAACTTAAACTTTTATCTTTTAACCAATTAAAACACTGTAATCCCAGAAAAAAAGGAACTGAAAAATTGTTCATTGAACCTCAATAAATGTTCACTGACATCACAGTTCAAAGGTCAAGGCGAACTGGAGCTCGCCTCTCCCGGACAAGGTAACGTCGTTCTGGTACACTGTCACCTTTCACATTCGGAACCTCATCAGACTGCCAAGGTTGACTCACTTCTGGAGATTCTGGAAATTCTGGAATGCTCACCGATGTTCCGTTATCTGTAGGCATGGTAACTTCTGGATTCTGACACGTTACAATTGATCTGCATGTCTTCTCCACACTGTTTGAGGAGCAACCTTTACCTCATTTGACACTGGACCTGTTTTCCTCACAACACTACTGGGTACCCACTTTTCACTTTGCCGATAGTTCCTAGCCAGCACGGATTGATCCAATCCAAATTCCTCAGTCCTCACTTTGTTTTTCCCTCTGTCATGAATCTGTCTCTGTTGAGCATTTTCAACTGTAGTAGACAGTGATGGTTTTATCAAGTCAAGTCGTGACCTCAGGTGACGTCCCATCATTGCTACTGCTGGTACTTCCTTTGTCGAGGTATGGGGTGTGTTTCAGTACATTAAGAGAAAGGTACACACCCTTTTCTGCAAACTGACATCTCTGTTCTGAGTTCTTAAACCCTGTTTTAGTGTTTGTACAAACCGTTCCGCTAATCCATTTCTGGCAGGATGGTAGGTTGCAGACGTAATGTGATCGATTCCATTCATTTCCATGAATGTCTTGAACTCATTAGCAACAATCTGGGGGCCGTTGTCGCTGACAAGTTGCTGAGGCAACCCATACTTGCAGAACATTTCCCTCAGAACTTCAGTAGTCTTAGCTGCAGTTATAGAAGACATTATTGCAACTTCAGGCCACTTACTACATGCATCAACTGCAACGAACAGCATTTTGCCTTCAATCGGTCCAGCAAAATCAACATGTATCCTTTTCCAGGGGCTTTCAGGTACCTGCCAGGGATGAAGCGGAGCAACAATTGGTGAGTTTTGGTTAACCATGCAGGACTTTTAACCATTTGTTCAATGTCATGATCAAGATTGGGCCACCATACGTAACTCCGAGCAAGAGTTTTCATTTTAACACATCCTTGGTGCCCTGAATGTAGTTCATCAAGATTCATTCCCCTCAACTTGGCAGGAATAATGACATGCATGCCCCACATGACACATCCTTGTTGCACTGTAAGTTCATGCTGACGGGCGTAGAATGGTATCAAGTCTGGGTCTGCTGGTTTCACCCAGCCTGTAAGTGTGAAGTCTAACACTCGGGGAAAGTGTGATATCTCTCCTGGTTTCAGTTGCAATCTGACTCGCTTGCAGAGGCAGGTGGTCTATCTGTGACATGTTGAACACATACGCTGCATCAAACTGCTCCTCGGGTTGTGCAGGTAGCTTCACAGGGAGACGAGAAAATCCATCGGCGTTGGCATGACGCTGAGAGTTTCTGTATACCATTTCATAATCATAGGCTGATAGCATTAATGCCCAGCGCTGCAGTCGAGCAGCTGCTAATACAGGAACTCCAACCTTTGGACCGAAAATTTTCGTTAGAGATTGATGTTCGGTCAGTAGCTTGAAACTTCTTCCAGTTAGATACTGAGAAAACTTCTTTACCCCAAAGATAATAGCAAGGGCCTCCTTGTCTTTTTGTGAATACTTTTCTTCCTAGTCCTAGTCCTAGACATGTAGGCAATTGGCTTTTCACCTTCTGGTGTGAGATGTGATAGAATTGCTCCAACTCCATAGGGAGACGCATCACAGGCCAAGGTCACCGGCTGCTCAGGGTCATAGTGCACAAGTATGTCAGCTGACGCAAGCATAGATTTAGCTTTGAGAAAAGCAGCATTGACCTCTTCCGACCACTTCCAAGGAGTATCCTTTCCAAGAAGCTTGTTCAGGGGCTTGATCATAGTAGAAAGGTTTGGTAAAAACTTGCCATAATAGCTTAGCAAACCAAAAAAACTCCTCAGCTGACTGACATTCTCTTGCGCAGGAGCATTGACAATGGCGTTCACTTTATTTGAGGAAGTGTGCAGTCCCTTCTCATCAATCTTGTGCCCAAGATATTCCACTGAATCTTGGAAAATGAAACACTTGTTTCTTGCTGCCTTGACTCCCCAGTCTTCCAACCGCTGTAGCACATTCTTCAAATTTTTCAAATGTTCAGCCGATGTTGTCCCTGTCACATAGCATAGCACACCAGGTAGACCTTGCAAAATTTGATCCATAGTGCGTTGAAAGACATGGTTCGCACGGGCCTGGAAAAGTCCTTGAATTTTGTTTTGATACTGGAAAAGTACTTGAATTTACAATGCTTACTAAATGTCCTGAAAAAGTACTGGAATTTCGCGATAATGTCCTTGAAATTTGTAATAATGTACTTGAATTTACTATGACATCGATCAAAATCTAAAACACGGAAGTATCGTCGTTCTGCTAACTGCGCAAATTGATAGAGAACGGAATGAAACGAAACCAGTCTGCGACCTTCCAATCATTCCAACATAATCGGTAATTTCTGTTTTTCACGAACGATTGCATTCGGGAAATTCCCATGTTGCAATGCGGCACTTTGGAAAATGGCGGAACCGAAACCGAAAGTTTTGTTGAATCTGTCTGACAGTCAATTATGAGTGGCACTGGCAAACGTGGTCTGTGTGTGTTCAACCCTAAATGGTTGACCAATCCTGTTTACTCTTGGGTAAAGCCATCTTCTAGTGACTTAAACAAACAAATTGACCAATTGAAAGCATGTTAACTTGTTGCTGCTCAGTGAGTGCTGTACCTTAAAATAAAGGTAAAGTCAAGTAAGTGTTGATATTTATTTGCCTTTCATGTTAAAAAAGTAATTTAATCACTGCCAGTTGTATTAATATTATAATTAGTATGAATAATTCTGCTAAGATATGTACTTGAAAACTGGTAAAATAGTCCTTGAAAAGTCCTTGAAAAGTACTGGAATTTTATTCTGATATGGCTGTATGAACCATGAAAGAGAGCTGGCGCGGTGGTGATACCAAATGGGAGTCTGTTAAATCGAAAAAGTCCATTGTGTGTATTCAAAACCAACAATCTTTTGGATTTATCGTCAACCAACAGTTTTGGTAAGCGTTGGATAAGTCTATCTTGCTGAATTTCTACCCTCCAGCTAGATTTGAGAATAAGTCTTCTATTCTTGGAAGGGGATATTCCACTTTCTTCAAGGCAGGATTTAATAACACTTTAAAGTTTCCACAACGCCTTAATGATCCATTCTTCTTGATAACGGGGACTATTGGCGTCGCCCATTCGCTAAAGTCAACTGGTTCAATTATCTTCTCATGGACCAATCTGTCAATTTCATTTTCCACCTTTTCTTTTAGTGAATATGGCACAGAACGAGCCTTGACAAACTTTGGCGTAGAATTTTCAATGACTTCTACAGAAGCTTTCACATTCTTCACTGTTCCAAGCTCACCACTGAAGACACTCTCATATGTCTGTAGAATTTCCTGTTATTCACTCTTGGCTTCTCTTGGCGCTACAGATACCTGTCGTATGGCAGGCCAATCCAACTGAATTTTCTTCAACCATGCACGTCCAAATAATGGCGGACCAGTTCCATTCAGCACATACAATTCCAAGTTTTCTCTCTGACCCTTGTAGTCAACTTCAACATCCAGGATTCCCTTTGGTTCAATGATTTCACCAGTGAACGTCTTCATCATGAAGTTTCCTTTCCTCAATTTGGCGTCAGGAAATGTTTCTTCAAAATCATCGACTGAGATGATTGACAACTTTGACCCTGTATCAAGTTCCATTTTCAAATGTCTGTTTTCAACTTTGGGGTAAATCCAAATAACGTCATCTTCGTGTCTATCACGATTATCAATGTAGAAGAGTGGTAATTCCTCCATCTTTTCTGTTATCTGGTCCACAGCATCCATGTGATGAGAAGTACCCTGATTTATATTCAGATTTATATTTGTATTCAGATTTTCTCCTATTGCGATGCCAATCAAACCGTTTGCGTCCATCTGTCCTGTTTACAAACAAAACTGATATGTCCCTTACGTCCACATGTGTGGCATTCAGCCCTTTTAAACCAACAGTAAGCGTCAGAGTGATTGGTCTTACCACAACTCTTGCATCTAGGAAACTTCCCCTTTCGAAGCTTTGATGTGGAGAATTTGTTCACACTGGCTTGACTGTGAAGTTCACGGGTGTCTCTTGTAGCTGTATCCATAGAAACTGCAATTTTCAAAGCCTTATCTAAATTAAGAGTTTCTTCAGTGAGTAATCTCTTTCGTATTACATCAGATGTCAAACCACAAACAAATTGATCCCGAATTTGGTCGTTCAAACCTACTCCAAAATCACAATGTTCACTTAACTGCCTCAATACAGCAACATAGTCAGTCACAGATTCATTTGAAAACTGTCTCCTGTTACGAAATCTATGGGTCTGAGATATTATCACTGGTTTTGGTGAATAATGGGCAGTTAAAACTGTGCATAACTCTTCCAAAGATTTCGTGTTTGGATTTACAGGTGAAAGTAAACTTCTCAATAAAGTGTAAGTCTTTGTCCCAATAATGGCAAGGAATCCATTTACTTAAGGTTTTCATGAATTTCATTGGCAGCGAAAAAGGCCTTGACACGCTCAACGTAAACATCCCATTGACTGCTCACCTCGTCGAACGGTTCAATGTTTCCAATGGCGGTCATACTGCTGACAACTCACAATGGGTTCTGTACAGCTAATGGCGCTTAAAAAATCCTCGTCGCCAGTGTTAAATATGTCCTTTCATGACACAAGGGCAAAACTACGACCAACGGCAATGACGGTTGAAAACATGTGCTTTTTATTCCACTTTTTAGACTTACAGCGAAGAGAGTTTGCCAAGGGGCATAACTCAATGACAAACTACTCATCTAGCTTGGCGCAATTGTTATGCTTTGTTACGCTACGATAATGTTAATAAACAACAGGGTACTGTTATTGATCATTTTATAAAAGAAAGAAATCTTTTGTAGGTACCTTTTATTGCACAAAGGTTTACAATTTGTTTCCTTATATAACTTATTATGGGTTGCCTCATGCACCACATACATTCGCACATATGCTTGCTGTTTTGAACAGTTATCCCATATATGACTACGATAATCATACACAGGAAGAATGGTTTCCGATGTTTTCCGGTTTAAACAATATTTGAGACTTCTAAGACAATTTGCCATTTGCGCAACTTTGTTAGCAATGCCCTTTATTTGTTCATTATAATTTGATGCATCTTTCGGATTAAATGCCCATTCGGCAATTAACCACAAGTCATCATTTATATCATTAGCCATTTCGATGGGGTCTCAATAATCGTGTATGATGACAAATCATCCGCAAAAAGACGTATATTACCTTCTTCTTCCTTCTACTATATCATTTATACATACAATAAACAGGAGCGGTCCAAAAACTGAGCCCTGGAGCACAAAAAACAAAAATCATTCTGATCGCAATCTATTCATTACAACACATTGTTTTATATTTTCAAATAACTATCCAACCAATTCAACAAGTTACCCTGTATACCATATCATTTTAATTTATGTATTTTGCCTTTATGCGAAACTCTATCAAAGGCTTTACTGACATAACAAAAAACAGCTTTTATTTTTTTACCTTTATCTGCTGCTCCAGCTATCATACAAGTAGGTCAGTTGATTAACAGGAGAGTCTCCTGGTGTGAAACCTGATTGGAAATTAGTCAGTATATCATTATCTCTGAAACAATTGGAGACATGTTTAAAAACACACATTTAAATTTGTGTATGATTGCGTAAGAAAATTATGTATTTAACCAATTATGCAATAAACACCTTCAGAATAGCATGAAAATCTTAAACATTCATTTTTAATAAGAGATTTTTGCAGTATGGTCTGCCATACCTTTGATAGTCCCCTACAGATTTTGCTTGTGTGGTATTCTTGTTGCATTTTATTGAAACCTTGCAGGAGTAATTCTTATGGTCTGTGAATTCTTCCACATCATTTAAAGGTATACTCTAATGAGGAAAATTCATTGTTTGTTTTCACATATATTGCCCATTTTTTGCATCTTTAAATTCATTCTGCAAAAAGTATAATTTCAAACATCTAATAAACTCAAAAGTACAAAAATATTGTATTTGGTTTTCTTGTTAATGGTAAATTTCAGACTTTACATCATAAAGGGGATGATTAAAAGTTTATTAGTACAACAACATAATAAGATAGATGCATATTGACACATATTGAAAATGTCCAAGATAGAAAGTGCATAGGGTTATACAGAAAATTAAGAATTTCATTTCACAGTTCACTTTGATAAACAAATTTTTAAATGGCTTGTAATTTGACACCGTCGGTTGTTTGATGTTGCTTACGGATCATATTGAAACTATAGAACACCATTTAGGAAAGTAATTGACATAGTATCAAACTATTTGAGTATAAAATTAATTGGGGTTAATGACGGAACTGTTTCTCTGTGAATAGTTAGATACAGCATTCCTAATGAATGAAACAAACTTTTGTTTAGTAGCTGTAGGTACACATCATGTTTTAAAGATGAAAAATTTAAGAAGATTCAAGCTTCAACTGGAGTAACAATACAGTTGAGTTGGTATGCACTGTTTGAGAATTGTCGGCAGTAGCATGGCCAGTTGCTTGTCTCCCTTGCTTACCAGTCACACCTTACCATCGTTTGTGCTGACATGTTGAGTGCAATGCCGTTGACTGAAAATACATGTGATGAAAACATGATACAGACGACCAAAAAACAATACAAAATTCTGATATCAGAACGTGTTTGAGATTTGAACAAATTGTGTTTGGCAAAGAGCACGATCAGCATGATGACTACACGATACTTTTGTACAGCGATCATGGTCAATCGTACATAGTGTAAGTTGGGCTTTAGTTGAATGAAGTTGAAATTGTATGTTTATGT
Organism: Phorcus lineatus; assembly: GCA_921293015.1. Taxonomy (NCBI): domain Eukaryota; kingdom Metazoa; phylum Mollusca; class Gastropoda; order Trochida; family Trochidae; genus Phorcus; species Phorcus lineatus. The sequence goes on along the minus strand of OV121083.1, from coordinate 31,542,645 downwards.
TGCGTGTATTGCGCCATGATGTTCAGTGCAAGAGATGTTCGCAGGTGTGCCAGGTCCTGAAGGTTTCATTGTGGAGTTTGTGAGTGATGGCAAGCCTCCATACCTGAATCTCACATGGAGGCCTCTACCTGCAGGAGTTCCTCTTGTCTCCTACACAATCTTCTGGTGCAAGGGCACCACCAACAACTGTCAGGTAGGTGCCATACTGGTGCAAGGACAACAACAACTGTAGGGTAGGTACCATCCTGGTGCAAGGAGAACAACACCAGTAGGGTAGGTACCATCCTGGTGCAAGGACAATAACAACTTTCATGTAGGTACAATGCTGGTGCAAGGGTACTATCAACAACAGTAGCGTAGGTCCCATCCTACTGAAAGGACATCAACAACTTTAGGGTAGGTAACAACCTGGTGCAAGGACAATAACAACTTCAGCGTAGGTCCCATCCTTGTGAAAGAACAACAACAACTGTAGGGTAGGTACCATCCTTCTGAAAGGACAATAACAACTTTCGGGTCCGTTCCATCCTGGTGCAAGGACAATAACAACTCCAGGGTAGGTAACATCCTAGTGAAAGGACGACAATAACTGTAGGGTATGTACCATCCTGATGCAAGGACAACAACACCAGTAGGTTAGGTACCATCCTGGTGCAAGGACAATAACAACTTTCATGTAGGTACAATCCTGGTGCAAGGGTACTATCAACAACAGTAGCGTAGGTCCCATCCTACTGAAAGGACATCAACAACTTTAGGGTAGGTAACAACCTGGTGCAAGGACATCAACAACTGTGGGATTTTCTTGTTCAGACACTTCTAGATACTCAAATTAGATTTACTTTCACAACTTCACTTACTGCTAATAAGTGTTTATTTATTTGCAATTATAACTATATTTTACAGGTTGTACAATATTGTATTTCACTAAAATTCTACACATACTATGCAAATAAAAATGTCTATCTGTGTGTCTGTCAGAAACATTCTTCGATATAGTTGTCATATCTCTAATGACTACATCTAGAAACCCCCTAAAACAGTTTCACTATCTTCTTCCTACGTTCTATCAGATATTACATGATTCCCATTAAATTAGAGAACATACGGAGCAAAAAATAATTCAAATTGTTGCCCTTGTACGATATTTGAATCAAACCAATTTTGTTCTTCTTTACATATTGCAGTAATTTTGGCGGTTACTGAAAATCATCTGCAGTGCAACAAATTTGACTGCCATTAGCAACCCCTGACCAGATGTCTTGAAAAATATCTATCAAATCATCCTTAAACTATCTAACGATTAAGCTTTAATTGCATGTATGCAAAATCAATAAAACCATGTGATATGAGAATGTAACATGAAAAAGTGCTTTGCAGAGTCCAGTAAACTGGTTTGGGATATCACGGGAATCTAACCAGCATGAGCTGGCCTTGCCGGGGCTGACACAAGACACTTTCCGCAAGTACCAGGTGGGGGTGTCCGCAGAGGCAGAGCTGAAGGGGAAAGAGGAACGAGGTCGCAGGTCTACTGGATTGGTTGCCAGCAGCGGCATCACCTGGAGTCCCTGTCTGTATGGGAAGTCCACAGGTAGGAAACATGTTTGTTACATCAAAGGTTAGAAACTCTTTTCTTACAGCAAAGGTTGGACACTTATTTCTTACACCTGGAGTCCATTCTGCATGGGCAGTCCACAGGTAGGAAACTGATTTCTCACTCCTTAAGTCCATTCGATATTGGCAGTCCACAGTATTCTTACATCTGAAGTCCCTGTACAATTGAGTATAGATTTTCAATCAATTAAGCATATTTATTATAATCATCAATTTGATTTGTCACAATCAGAAAAATAGTATAATATATATACAAATTTACCCTTGTTACCGTGTTAAGCCTTCGTGGCTTTGTGTTGAGATTAAAAATTTGTTAAAATTTGTATCAAAGGTCAAAGTATAAAGGTCAGGGTTTACAACAAACTTTATAAATGTTGGATAGTCTGTGCAATGTATCTTTTTTTGGTATTTGTGTTGGTTCAACCGTCTTCTAACCTTTTCACTCTCGACTTTCGTTTCAATGCCATAATTCTCAAGTAAACAATCTTACACTTAAATAAACAAATCCATCTTGTCTGCACTTTGAAGTCTGTGAGTTAGAGATTAACCTTTATATATGAAACAGGAGATATTTTATCAGTGGTTATAATCTCAATGATTTTATGTATTCCTATATTACTTTAAAAATTAGAGCTATATTTTTAAAAGTGGATATCAACAAACTTTAAGGTGAAATGGGCAATCTTATTTTGAACAATCTCATCCTGAGCAACTTTACCTTGAGCTAATTGAGCTTAAGAGAGATAGGAGATAAGAGAGATAGTTTCAGGTGGGGGAAGATATGTTGAAAATTTCTACAGAGAGTATTAATAGAATGACAAATTAAGAAATAATGGCAGATTACGAGAAATATGAACGTAGGTAAGGTGCAGTTATGGTTAACCCATTAGGAAAGTCTTTGCTACATTTATGTTCTAATGCTGTAGGCTCCATCTTATATTCCCTTCGAAAATAAAAGTCTGCTAATTGATGATCTTTATGAAGACCATTTTATTATCCCCCACAACAATGAAGTTGCAGGGTGTATCATAATTGGCACTGTCCGTCCACCTGTCCTTCTGCTACATATTACAATTATTTCAATTAAAATTTGTCATGGAAATTCATATATGTAATAATGTGTCATTATCAACTCTTCTGAAAATATCTTAAAAACTTTTGGAGTTGGTTGGAAAAGTGATGAATTTGTAAGAAAACTGTTAAAAAGTCCTAGCTCATAACTTCTAAACTTATGTACATACATGTATACTAATTTTGATCAAGTGTGTCATGATAAATAATTTTGAAAAATTTTGTTAACTTTTTCCTTTTTTTGACAGAAAATGGGAGCTATCAAATCTTGTCCAGCTCATAACATTTAATTATCTAAGTTTGATAAAATTTGGTAATGAGATACAAAATCACATGAAATTGTGTCATTATAAACAATTTTTGAACTTCATTGTTTTAATTTGGATTTTTGATAAGAAGCGTTAATTTGTTAGAAAAAAGTCCTGTCTGGCTCATAACTTCTAAAGTGGTTTCCTTAAAATCAAAGGAAATTTGCTGACAAGGTACAAGTACATTCACGATCATGATATTTTGTGCTAAAAGAATTCGTGATCATCTTAGTTTATATGAATTCTGCCGTGAGACAATGTCTCTCTCCAGTACTACACACTCATTTAACAATTGTTGTATGATAGGCCCGTAAGATAGCTTTTGTATACTCCTTAGTATGTGATGCGTAACCCTTCAACCAGGATATTTTCATGCAGATTTTCTAGCAGACCTATATTATATGATACATTGTCTAGACACCTCTGAACCAACCTTCATTTGCTAGTTTCTTGAAGCCATTTTGGATGGATACAATTTTCTCAGTCTTCCGAACATTGATCTTGGAAAGTTGGGTGGTTTTCTTTTGTCCTCTTCTAGTACAGCTCTCAACTTCCTCAAAGATGTCACTGACATCAATCTTTTTTAATTAAGGTCGAATTTCAGCAGGTCTTGACTCTTAGAATCGCAGATCACATGCTCCAAGCATAAAATTTTTTTACGGAGAAGGGACGTTATGTGCTATCAAGAATACCATAATATAAGAAGTCATCACACATTCTTCATTCATGAGTTTTAAGAAGGATTGGACCCCAACATTGATATAGTTACAGCACCTGCTTGTCATAATCAAAGCTTCTGCAAGGGGAGGGAACGTTTTTTGGTATCGGATGGTCACTGGCAGCAGTGTGTTAGATTAGCAAGCAGGGTCTAACACGTTCAAACTCATCTGCCTTTTTTGTCTTGCTAACCAGGCCAGTAAAAGATCACCGTTAAAGCTATGCAAACTCTTTCCAGGTATGAAGAATGTGCTAGCAGTCACTCTTTCATAGAGGAATCAGGTGGTTACCTGACATGGATACTGCAGAAAGAAGCCTTCAAGTTATTGCAGGAGTCTCTGATAATAGGTTGTTATCAAAGAGCACACGTCATGATTCCTACATGGCTCAGCGGTTATCTGATCTTCTTAGATGCTTATCTATATCCTATGAAGGAATTGTTTATCATGCAGATAGTTATTGCTAAATAGGATCATGCCAGACGCAGCTTCCAGAAGTTTTCTCGTCTATTATCTAGAAATCCCAGCCACTAGATTCTTAATGTTTCCAGGTCTTCTTGAGATGTTTTTTCAAACCTGAGCTCAATTTCCATAATTGAACAATCTCATCATTGAAAGACATATTTCATTAATGGGGCCACTCCTTTGCCTACATGTGTTGAGACCTCCGACAGTTTGCTCTTGATACAATCGTCACAAGGAATGAGCTACAGAATTATTAAGCTTCAATATGTATGTTCAATGGGACCAGATTGCAAGGAGTGAGTGAGTGAGTTATTGTTTAACACCGCTTTGGTAATAATCCAGCCATTAGCCGCGTGGCATAAGATTGAGAGACAACTACACTATAGCTACAACTGTAGCTACAGCAATTGCTTTGGTGAGGTTGTGATGTGTTGTGTTGTGAGTAAGAAGAGGGATTCTGTAGTGCCAAAGAGTATATTTTGACAATAACATCAACCAATCTGTTGATTTGTTCACTGTCAAGATACTTGAATATGCATCTATGTTCAAGAAGAAAGTCTCAAACCATTTTATAAGAATCTTAAGAACACCTGGTATGATGGTGAATGTTATCGAAACAAAATTGAAGCCAGAAAAGCATTGCAGAGATACAGATGTACAAAGAACCAGTCTCACTTTGATACATACCGAGTTTTACCTATCAGATATAAGTCCTCTGTTATAACAAAACACAGAATGTTTCAATTACAACAGGCATCGTTATTAAAAGAAGTTTTTTGCAATAGCAAAGCATTTTGGAAGCAGGTGAAAAGAATGAATGGTACTAGGAGTCAGGACTACCCAATTCCACCCCAGGAATGGTTTGACCACTTCAAAGAACTGTTTTCTACAAGCGCTCACCATGAACAGATTAATGCTGACTGCCAGGACGTAGATATTAACCATGTTGATACAGTTGACTCACCTATCTCAGCTGCAGAAATCACAGAAACTGTGAGGAAACTAAAGACTGGAAAGTCATCTGGCCCAGATTATATTATATCAGAATTATTGGAAGCGTCACTCAAATACACAGTGCCTTACCTTGAAAAACTGTTCAATAAAATACTTGATACAGGCATCTTCCCCCACAGCTGGAATTATTTATCCTATCCACAAAAGCAGAAGTCTGAAAGTTCCAAATGACTACCGTGGAATCACCTTAAACAACGTGTTTGGAAAGGTTTTTACGTCTATCCTCAATAAGCGTTTGTCCACCTGGGCTGAAAGTAACAACAAAATATGCAAAGAACAAGCAGGATTTCGACATGGTTACTCAACTGTTGACAATATTTTCACCCTGACTGCCTGCATACAGAAGTATCTCAGCAAAAGAGGAGGGTGCCTATATATTGCTCTGATTGATTTTAGGAAAGCATTCGATTCCATTGACAGATCAAAACTGATGGATATACTTCAAAACATTAACCTGAATGGGAAAATGATGAACATTATTGAATCTATGTATTCAAGAGTAACAGCTTCTGTTAGATGTAGTGGAGAAACAAGAACGAAAGTATTTGATTGTCGAGTTGGACTGAAGCAAGGTTGTGTTCTGAGTGCGGTCCTTTTCTCTCTTTTAATAAATGGACTTGCTGATATGATATTATGTGATTGTGAAGGTTGAATACAACTTTATCCAGATTTATATGAACTATTTTTGCTATTGTTTACCGATGACGTCATCCTTATGTCCGACAGAGTCAATGGCCTCCAGCAACAACTGAACATTCTGTCTTCATATTGTGAAACATGGGGCCTAGTAGTCAACCTACAGAAGACAAGGTAGTTGTTTTTAGAAAAGGTGGAATCCTTAAACGTCGTGAAAAATGGTTCTATAATGGAAACTAGTTGTGTCTAGTTATAAATACCTAGGGACCATGCTGACACCAACACTGCCTCTACATCAATCTGTTTTTCACCTTGCAACCAATGGTAAACGTTCTTTAATGAATATACTACGTATAATGTGGACATATGGAAAGTTACCATTCGAGACCTACTTTAAAATCTTTGACACCAAGATAAAGCCTATTCTCCTATATGGAAGTGAAATATGGGGACATACACAAGTCGACCATATTGAGAGAGTGCAATATTTGGCATGTAAACGCTACATTGGAACCAGTACAAACACACCAAATGGCCCTTGCCGTTATATGTGGACAGTGCTGTCAGATGTATTAAGTACCATCTCACCGACTAACACAATTGGTCACACAAATTTACAGATTGACAGGGGTTGCATTTTTAAAACACCCCGTGAAGAGCGCATCTGTTCACACTGTGAACGACATGAAATTTAAGATCTCTCCCATTTCACTTTAATATGCCCCTCCCTTCACACCATGAAGAATCTCTTCTACCAAGCTATGTAACCAGAAACCCATCAGTCCATGTGTTCTAAAATCTTATGTCTACGAATTCACACAATGTACTTAGCAAATTAATGACATTCATGCATGTTGCTTTCATGAAAAGAAAAGATTGTTAAATAACACCCATGCTATTATCATATCATGTATTTGGCCCTATGGCCTCAAGTACATTATGAAATAAAGCAGTACTGAGAATACCCTAGCTCAGAATAAATTACAGGGAAGGAGTCAATAGAGAAGTGAACCAAAAGCGTTGCATAAAAAACTGGAACTGACTTATCAGAAACCGGATGTGACGTCATCGGAAACCGTAAGTAACGTCATCAGGTACTGGAGATGGTGTCATGATACCGGAAGTGACGTTGTGAAACTGGAAGTGATGTCAAGCGAATAACGATGGTTTCTTATCTTTCAGTCATTAATTATGATGGACGTGAAAGGTATTTGAAGACTAACGTTAGTTATTAGTGTAAACATTTCCTCTTCATCGCCTGGGTACCCTGCATCCTTTTATGGAATTTGGGACAGAGGAAATATTTATGCCAATAATTATGAATATTACACATATTCATAGTAATTAATAGGCCTGGATATTGCCCTGAAAATGATATTGCGATATATTGCAATAATTTTCAAAATATTGCAATACATATTGCGATATATTGAATGGAAGCTATCTTCCCCAATTCTTTACTAAATAGTTCAATATTCCATACTAGAATCATCACCACAGGAGTTATTTATTTCTGTAAAAGCTCAGACTTTATGGTAATAATTTAATGACAAATAATGAGTCTTGAATTGAAGGATAGTTTGATTTAAAGATCGGGTGAAATGCCCTATGGTCGATTTCGGAATTCGTTAAAAGGGATTACAATTTGACGTGGACTCAACTTTAAATTTCTGAAATCGGCCGCTAGCAACATAATTACAGCTTTGTAATTTAATTGCCTAATTACGACCGGCGAGCAGAACCTGAAAGGCCCTGTGGTCACTGAAGCGTGAATCTTTCGTGACATGCTAGTTGGCATATCATCATTCGCTCGTTATATAAAACAACACTAGCCGATAGTAAATCTCACAGTTTAACTGTCGGTTTTACCTACTAAACGTTATCCAAACAACTCAAACCTTAAAGGAATCTATTGTTTAATTCATTGTCTGGATATTTCTATTTTTGCAAGCGCAAGACCCTGATTAAATACGATGCTGTGTGCACTTTCCTACGGAATGTTTTTCAAAATCACGACCCTGCGCCATGTTGTCATAGTTATAAGATTGCGCTAACGCGTGAGATCCCGGAAGTATTTCTTACATGAACTATGCTCACTTATTGGACATTATATTGAGGGATGCACCGGCATCCTTATTCCCATAAAAATATAACCTTTATTAAGTATTAACGCATAATGTCCACCAGCTATTCAGAAAGCGAGATATCATTATCTATGGAATGTGTCTCATCATGTTCAGAACGCTAATTTCAATTGACGGGGACGATACTTTTCCTTACTTATATGAGCCAAATGACAGTTCGAGTGGCACAGAAACAGAAGAGACGATTTTTGTGTGTTTTAATTTCTTTTGGCATTTTCAATTTAATTTTTATGCCATTACAACAAAACTCAGAATTTACTATTTATGCTAAATTGCATTGGACTGATTATTTTTAAAAACAATTCTCCATTATATTTATATATTTTTTCAGTCAACAGAAATAATAAAAATAAAATTGAATGTATTATTGACCATGGATTATTTGAATATGATATCCATATTTTTATGTATTTTGGCGTTCACACAATTTTCTAAATGTAATGTAGGCATGTAGTGTATGGTGAGTGAGACATTATTGTTGATATCGTCGTAAGAATAGCTAAGTGGAAGTCAAATCCTATCACATTTGTAGGTCATACATCATAAATGTACATCCAAAGATAATTTCCTTGGTCCCGTTGCACAAAACTCTAAGGTAGCCTTAAGTCGTTCATCAATTACGACGTCTGCCAAATGTTTTCACAACAATCAAATTGGTTTAACTAGTTTGTTTGTTTTTTATGACACACAGGTGGCCGTTATGTAATCCTATCGCATTCAATTTCAATTCTTGATTTAATGGTCTCTAATTATACCTTTTGAATTTTAACGCCTTGGACCCGCCAAGCGGAATATATATGTCCTGTCATAATGGCGTAACTCTTGGCATTCGACTGGTACTTAGTTTATTGTCACGGCGTCCAGTCATTTTGAACCAATGAACTTGTAGAATATATATTCAACCAATAAATTAAGAGAAGGAGATTTGGCTCATGCACCTCTAAGGACGATGACACACATTTAAAAAAGTACATCGTGAATAACGGGACCCAACATTCTTTAGGATTACAAAGGATGTTTCTAACGCTTGCGTCAGGTATGTTTTCATGTCATTTAATGTTAAATTCAAAGACAGAGATATTGCAACACGGTGTGAGATGTTATACTAGATAAGAATATGATATGTGTTAGTTAAATACAAACGAATATTCCAATAAGTACTAAGTTGTCATGAAAGTGAAGTGAAACAAAATTATTTGTTCTATAGTCATTAAAAAAGTTTCCACATTTTCTCCCGTTTTTTACAAAAACCTTCATTTTTTTCGAGACAATTTATAACTTCATATCGATAAATACATGTTGTAACACTACGTGATATCCCATTGTAATTGGATCTCTCACCGACCAAGTTCTTTACCTTTTTGATATAAACCCACCCAAGAAAACCGCGTCCAAGGATTGTCACAGTCTAATTAAGATGGATTTGACGACTGAGAGGGAAAGTTGATATCATCAAGCCGTTATACATCGTATTTTGGAATTCTTTCGGTCATGCTATTGCCTCTATTTTGCTGTTGAATTAGCTTAAAAATACAGAGAAAATCAAAGGGCTGGGCTTTCAGCTGCCCACTAGCACGTCACACACTGGGCGTGGCTTCGAGTCATGCTTCGGTGATTTTGTGTAAGCGTTCGCCAGTCTCATTAGGCGGCTATCAAAGCCAATTCTTCTTGTCACTTTGGCAAACATATCAAATTAGAAATAAAAAGTCAAAGTATCAAGATGACAAGATATTATTTTGAGATTAAAAAAGAAACAAGTTCATCCACACTGACTCTTTGTAATACTTGTGTCCAGTGATTTTGTTGATGAGCAGAAATATGTGATACACCCTTTCTCACATCTGGTTTGAGTTTTAAACCTGTCTGCGACTGCGAAGACATGGCCTTGCCGAAATTAAAGTCCTTGTGATGTACACGAATATGTGAGCTCAAATTGCTAGTACCTCTGCTGTATTTCACATCCATACAGAGGTAAGTTACTAACAATTACTTACAATACAATGTAATATAATTGTTCATGTTTGGATAAGTTCTATGTATTGGTTCGCCTCTTTTAGTCCCCATTGCCTCGTTAAGCCCTCGCAATTTTCTTATTTTTAATATCAGTATTTAATGATGGGTGGCATGGCTTGCATGGCTTTATCTATTGCATCCTTAGCGTCATCAATGCCTTGGCTTTGTTGTTCTGCTTCATTCAATTGTGACGTTGAACTCTGTAGTTGTTCTATATCTTTTCTGGAAGTTTTGTTTTTTAGTTTGGAAGTTTATAATCTTTAAACTCTTGTAATGGGTAGGTTATTTTTATTTAGGGATTTGGGTTTTTTTTGGGTCAGGATTTCCTAGAAGGTTATTTATAGTTGGGACAAGCTTTTTTCGACTGGTCCATTTAGCTCATGAGGGGTGATTACCCACTAGGCAAGTGCATAGTATGCCCCTACCCATTGATATGCAATGATCATGAAATGAGCAGACAAACAGACAGACGCCTCAACATATTACAAAAACGAATAAATACATAAATAACAAATCACAGTAAGAAGTTGAGCCATTCCGTACGAAATTATGAGAGACACTTATGTCTAAAATATATACATAAATACAGGTAAAAGGGGAAATCCATAAAGGATTTAAAAATACTAAGGAGATATATACAAGTTTGGGCGAGTGCATGCAGGGGTATCTCATCAGCTGATGGATCTGTCCACTGAGTTTTCTACTGTAAATTATTATTTCTACTGTGCTATTATTGGGTAATTTGAAGAGCATGGCTTTCATTTGGTTAAATTGGTAAAATAAGGGTATGTAAGGGAAGAGTATTAGTTAGTCTTAATTCTCTGTGTCTTCAGAAACGATCAAGGTGAGAGATTCACTAGGTATCTGTACGCAGATTCAGAGCTTTAGTGTTTATAACTTTAGTTAATTAGGAATTAGTAGATTTACTAGGTTAAGTTTGATCAATAAGATAAGGGTTGGAATCAAATTTCCTAGGGTTTATTTTTTTATGTAGGTAAAAAGGGGAAAATAAGAGTAGTTATAAAATAGACATTCCCTCTGTCTTGAGATTTGAGAATTTGTTGATTGGTTTTGTTTATTTGTTGAGTTTATATGATTGTTATCATTATGGAATAAAAACACATTTTGTTTGTCTAATTTTGAGTTTGTTGTCATTGTGACAGTGAACCCCTGAATCCTGCGGACCTAAGGTCCTGGGCAGGATCGACCTCCTGTTACACCCTAATTTATTACAAATAACATCTACACCTGCACCTTTTTGAGTTCATATAGATTTAATGCAGCGAGGATTTCCTTTGTCGTAGATATTGTATTGTATTGGGGTATTGTTTTAGTCTAACTTGTCCATTTCTATCTATTTTAAATTTAGAATACTCAATATCCAGAGTATGTTGACCCCATACTTAATAAAAACAATCCATTGCTTGTTTAACCATTTCTTGTTGTAGATTAACTCCTTCATTATTTCCAGATATGAATGAAGCAATCCTAGTGCCTGGGCTATCAACCTTGTATGAGTCATTAAAATAATCAATTTCATAATCCTCCTATTCATAATCTCCAGCATGGGAACCTCCAGCAACCCCTGCATCATGATCGAAATTAACATGATCGGCCATTTTAAATTTATTAGAAAATATTTTTCTTCATAAAAGGACACTTTATGAACAGAAACTCATTTAATTATGTCAACAGAGGGAGAATCTTGCTATCAGTTCAAAGGAATTCATTCTTTTGTAAGTGTTACAAATAACCCTAGTACTATCAACCAAAATGAACAACTCTTGGTTTTGTTTTCCTAATCTTGCAAGTCAGGATGTAATCGTTCCATTTTTTTGATAAAATATTTTCCATCTAAACCATTGTCATGCCACTGGCATGACAATCAGTGTCAGCTGCTTGGTACTGTTTATTGTTGCCAAGTAAACTTCTTGCTATCCATAGTGTAAACATATGGCATACATTTTAGAACCAAAACAGTTTGTTAGGTAGTATTTTGCAAATTATGCCAAATATATGTTCCGTATGGTTCCTTATTGTAGTGAAATCTGTCCTTTATCTGAGGTTTTTGGGGGCTTATGGTATGACCCTGCATCTGGCGTTTTCCTGTCGTACATTATGCGTTATCTTTCGTCTGTAAACTTTCACATTGTCGACCTCCTCCAGAACTGCCTCTCATATATGTTCAGTTAATGTCTCAGAATGTTGATGTAATGTTGCATCTAAAAAAAACCAATTTAGGATCTGTTTTCAGAACACTATTATTATAATTGTTTCCCAAACTTAGTTGACATCACTTTTGTCACCACAAACCACCTGTATGTATTTTGTTATCATGTCAAATGACAGACCTTTTTACTTTTTCTTTTTTGTTTTATTGTTCATTCATACTATCAAAGGATGTTTGCACTTGTGCCACTGCACGGTATGTTTAATTTCCACAAATGGCCAAGAGTTAATGACAGTACCAAATTACAAGTTGACTGCCCTCTGCGTTAAATTTCTTACTTCTCCTTTAATGTACGATGCCAGTTGATCTTGTAAGTTTCAGATGGGCAGTTGGAGTTTTCTATCTAAAATTACAGGGAAATGCTTTTAGAAAATTATATTACGTGACAAAACTATACTCGTCTTTTTGTTTGTACAGCTCATCCTTTGCATTTAATATTTTACTTTTTCTATTATGCTGCGGGGATATCCATAAAAAATCCTGGGCCAATGTATAGAGATTTGAAAATTGTTCATATGAATGTGTGTAGTTTAAGAGAAAAGGTTGATTCTGTTTAAAGTGAACTAAGTAATTATGATGTTATTTGTATCTCAGAAAGTTGGTTGAGTGACTCTGTAAAACAATCTGACTTAGAAATACCTGGTTTTCAATTACCATTTAGAAAAGATAGGGCAACTAGGGGTGGAGGAGTAGCAGTTTATGTAAAGAAACATCTATATGCAACTAGTTTGGATCACTTAAGTCACCCCAATCTTGAGGCTTTGTGGATTGAGATTAAATTGAAGTACAAAACTTTTGCTAGGTACATTTTATAGATCTGACAAAAGTGAGGAATATTGGGATCTAGTTTGTCAATCAATTGGAAATGGTATCGACCTCTTTATAGACACTATTGTTGTCGGTGATTTCAATATTGATATATTGAATAAGGTTAATGAGAAAGTAAAAAATATCGAATATGTATTTGATATGAAACAGATTATCACAGAACAAACTAGAATTACTCAAACGTCAGATACCCTATTTGACTTAATTTTTGTATCAAACTCTGATTATATTTTGAATTCAGGTGTACTTGATCCTGTTTGTAGTGACCACTGTCCCACTTTCGTCACTATTCATGATGTCATACCTATCCAAAATCGTTTTGAAAGAAAAATATATCACTACGATTTAGCTGACATTGAAGGGTTGGATATAAGTTTTCAAAATACTGATTGGTTAAAGGATCTTTCAAATGACATCGATATTGCATCTGAAACAGTAATGAAAAAAGTTTTTTATTTATGTGATTCCTTTATTCCTAATAAGATGGTAGCTATAAGATCAAAGGACTCACCATGGATGAATAATTTCACTCGTAAACTGATTAGACAAAGAAACCGACAGCATAAAATAGCAAAATGGAGAAATCAGGAAAATAATTGGGTTAAATTCAGAAAACACAGGTTACGTAAGCAGTAAGAAAAGCTAAATGTGAGTATTACTCTAAACTTGATCATAAATTAAACAACAGTAAAAATACTAAAATTTGGTGGAAATTTATTAACAATTATCTAAAAAAAAGAGCAGAAATGACACAGAGAGATTTCCACCTCTTTATCACAATGATATTATTTATGAAGACGCTAACAAAAAAGCAAACATACTTTATGATTACTTTATTTTCCAAGCTAAGATTGATTCCCCAGACAAACGGCTACCATCTATTATTGATAAAAATGATGATTCATTAAGTGAAATTGTCTTAACATGAACCGAAGTTAAAGATATTCTTCTATCAGTTGATATAAATTAGGCAAGTGGCCCTGACAAACTAAGTAATAAGTTTATCAAACTAACCGCGGAATCGCTATCCACCCCTCTTACTTATTTATTCAATAAGTCATTATGTGACTGTAAATTTCCTTCCATTTGGGCAGTGGGCAGTGTAAATGAATATCAGAATTATAGACCTGTTGCGCTAACTAGCTGCTTTGGGAAGGTGTTTGAAAAATGTGTTTTCAAATATGTATTCAACTTTTTCCGAGATAATAATGTTTTAACCAATTTGCAGTCAGGTTTTATGCCGGGTGCTTGTACTGCGTCTACTGCATCGCAACTTACTTATCTATACGATTTCATTGCAAATGCTCTAGATAATGGAAAAGAAGGCACGGCTGTTTTCTGTGATATAAGTAAAGCTTTTGACAAAGTATGGCACAGGGGTATTATACATAAATTAGAAGCCTATGGCATTTGTGGAAGTTTGCTCAATTGGTTTCACGACTATCTATCAAATCGATTACAAAAAGTAGTAATAGATGGCCAATCATCAGACTTAAAACACATATCAGCAGGAGTCCCTCAGGGCTGTGTCTTAGGACCACTTCTATTCTTAGTCTATATAAATGATATCGCTGATGGCATTAAGAGTAATATTAGATTATTTGCGGACGACACATCAGTGTACATTGTTGTTGAAGATCCAGATAATATAACAAGAATATTGAGTAATGATTTAAGCCATATTTCTGATTGGGTTGATGCGTGGCAAGTACATCTCAATCCTACAAAAACTAAAACTGTTTTGTTCCCTCGTAAAGTTAACCCCACGGTGTCTTCACCGATAGAAATGGAAGGGCAAAAAGTAAATGTAGTAAGCTTCCTCAAACATTTAGGTGTTTATCTTCAAAAAGATTGAATTTGGAAAAGACAAATCGAAGAAATAGTAAATACTGTAAGTCCTATGATTAATTGTCTAAGAAGTTTTAAATATAGATTAACTAGATAAAGACTCAAATGTATTTATACCTATTACATACTTCCACATTTTGATTATTGCTGTCATTTATGGGATAATTGTACAAAGGAACAATCAATATTACTTGAAAGTTTACAATTACGCCCTAAGAACACTTTTTTGGAGCAGTGAGAGGAATAAGCCATGATAGAATTTACAAAGAAACTAATTTTATACCATTAGCAAAACGTAGATAAAATAAAAGAATTAACGCTATTCTACAAAATGATAAGTAACCCCACTCCAAACTACCTATCGGATCTAATTCTCCAAAAATGTTTTGGATATAGGCTCATACAATCTTAGAAATAATCGTAGTGTATGAACAATCCGCTTTCATACAGAGACGTATGCACGCTCCTTTTTACCAGATACCATACGTTTATGAAATAATTTACCAAACGAAATCATTAAATCACCAACAATTATAATTCCCTCAAAACTCAATTACAGACCAAACAAGATAATGTTTTCTTCGACAATAACTTTGGAACCAGATTATGCCAAATTATCCATGCTCGTCTCAGATTGGGTTGTAATGACTTAAACACAGATAAATTTGGCAGGCATATTTCAAACAATTTAAATTGTTCATGCGGACATCCGTGGGAAGATTCTCTCCACTAGTTCCTTTTTTGCCAAAATTATGATTATGTATAAGATTTGATAAATATTTCTACAGACATGGTTTTGATTTATATACCATTCTACATGGTTAACAATATTTAAGTAAATTACTTAATCAGAATATTCTTGAATCTGTTCATACATTTATACAAGATTCTAAACGTTTTAGGTTATTATAAAATGCCTTCATTTAAATTACTACAAAACTCCAATATTCAATATATCTTTGATGGTCTTACACCGCTTATTATTGTCATTTTTTTGTTGTTGTTGGCGTATATGGAAATATTAATTTAATTACTTTGTAAATTTTGATTTGTATTACCAATGATTGTATTTTGTCATATTTAATGGAGCGGCACTTACACAAGCTCAAAGCTTGTTGTGCCAATCCATATTCATGTAATTAACTTTTTCATGAATAAAATATGTTTAAACGCACTAGTGCACACCAATATTTCTTTAACACAACGAATGCACAGATACTGCATATCTCTCGATATTATTCAAGAACCTCACTCAAATAATCTACCTCGTACGTTATTTAACGAACATTTACGTATTCAGGTAGTAAGGTTGATTTTTAAAGACAGGAAGTATTTAATGTTACGGTACAATAAATCCGCATGAACTACGATATCGGAAATATTAAGATTTTGCTTATAACCAAAAAAGCGGAAACGGCAGCCGCTTTGGTCAATCTAATAGCGATGCTAAAGCTGTGTTATTAAGTCGGTTTATTTACAACATTGCTTTCATAAAACATAATCCATTATTTGTTCTCAGTTCAGAGTTTAGGTAAATTAAACAGCTGCACATAATAAGTGTTCAGCCGCTTTCAAATGTCTTTAATTTATCCGTTTTGTGCACAACTAACCTTAGATTTGTTATATGTCCAAGCCGACAGCGGCTGTCTAAATTTTTTCATTGTTGATTGCAGGTCAATTGTGAAGAATTTTAAGTATTTCATTGCATCGATAGAAAGCTTAAGTGATTGTATAAGTCCTCTTAAACCTTAAAATAGCCAATTTAAACCGTAAAAGCGTGCACTAGTGCCTTTAAATCAAAAACAGAGAAAGTTTTTGAAAAGTTATAACCCTGACATAACGCTGAATATTTAACTTGAAATAAAGGCTTACTAAAACTCTTTACTCTCTGTCAGTTAATGTAATTCTTTTTACTTGAATTCCGATTTGACAAATTTGTTGATACTTTGTCAAGAATAAGACATTTCTGTTGTGTATGTTGCAGTTCCCAGTTTTGTGATAGAGAATGTCCATCAATCCCAGTCTCTGACATCGGAGAGTGTTGATGTGGCATGGGACCCTCCCACATGCCAACAGACTGCAAGTGCCCCCACAGGTGTCCTTCTTATCTATTGTATGGCCAGCGGCACCAAGTGCACAGGTAAAAAGGCAACAACAATCAATCACAACAAGCAGCACTAGAACAAAGCAAAGTTGCTGACACAACAGACATAACTAGAACGTAACACACAATTGATGACATAATGTACAACACTTAACAAATAGCACTGGAAAATAACATAATTGCTGACACAACACACATTATTACTTGGCTGATCAGAATCGTTAAACCTATTTATAAAAATAAAGGCGACAAGCTTGATCCAAATTCATATAGACCTATCACGTTATTGAGTTGCATCGGTAAACTGTTTACTCATATTCTCAATTTATCCAATGGGTGGCTTATTTCCTTTTGATCTTTACAAAATGATAAATCTTGTATCAATAAAACTCAACCTATAATTATTACGTCAAGAATTTATCACCAACACTAATTTCCGACGTTCTGATTCGGCAATCGTGAAGGAAAAGGGCAGTTATAGGGCGGAGCTAGCAACATCTGGCCAACTTCCTTGAGCCATTTCAACATTGTTGCAAATTTAGGAATGTAGCTAGAGATCAAAGGAAAGGAAGTCGCTCGGTGACGACAGGCATGAAAACAAAAACATTACCCGACACTTCACTCTTTCTCAATTATTTGAAACAACAAATATCAAGCTAATCATGAAATGCATTTAGAGTCTTAAAAAAACAGATTTTAAGTCATCACTGATAATAGGAATTTACTTGATTGATGAACTACCACTTGATTTGTGAAAGAAATCTGAGTGTTCAAGTAATTCACAGTCTTTGTCCATCTATAGATTTTCCCTTTGATACATAAGAGAGGAAAATACCACTGATGACAAAACTGCAAACAAAATTTCGCTAAATGTAAACAATGACACTGGTTATAAAAGTAAGATATCTCTATGAAAAACGCAGCGAATGGTGGACTGTGGAGGCGCATTAAATAACACTCACTCTATGAAAAAC
Organism: Phorcus lineatus; assembly: GCA_921293015.1. Classification (NCBI taxonomy): domain Eukaryota; kingdom Metazoa; phylum Mollusca; class Gastropoda; order Trochida; family Trochidae; genus Phorcus; species Phorcus lineatus. The sequence continues at coordinate 31,524,680 of OV121083.1, read as the reverse complement.
AAAATGGTAATAGACAGGTCAGTAATATATTAATTTAGTATAACTAAGAAACATGCCTGTTTTGGTAAGGGAAAACGAAAGCCCGTTGAAAGTCGATCAGTTTATCCTAACCATCGCAATGATTCATCAGTTCAAATTTAGCGCCATGAAGGACATTAAGGGTCAGCATTCTTTGGGATGTTTCTTCAGACTGATTCAATAGCCGATAATCACTTAGAGAAATGATGTCAGGTGATAGGTCGCTTAGAGCAAAAGCTTAACCATTTGATAAAACAGATACATGATTGACACAAGTGGGTGTATACGAAATATCAGCTTGCTATCACTCACTCGGGGGCTCCGCCTCCTCGTGAGATGATAGCTCGCAGATATTTCATATACACCCCTTGTGTCATCATGTATCTTTTACATAGACTTACAACATTTCTTGAAACAAATGATATTCTCACCAAAGCCAAAGCTAGTTTTAGAAAAACATTCACTACTTCAGATAATGTCTTTGTCCTTCAAATGTTAATTAATCTATTGACTCTTAAAAAACAAAAGCTATATTGTGCCTTTGTAGATTTTACGAGACCTTTCGACACTGTTTGGAGAACTGGTCTATGGACAAAGTTACTAAGATCTGGTATCCATGGAATTTGTCAAAAACATGTACAGCAATATAAAATCAGTCGTTGAAATCAATAACAAGAAGTCAAAATACTTTTCCTGCAATACAGGTGTTCGTCAGGGGGAGTATTTATCTCCCCTTTTATTTTCAATTTATTTGAATGATCTTGAGAACTATCTTTTAGAAAATGGATGTTATGGTGTCAATATATATTTTTTTTAAAAGTCTTATTTCTATCCCAATCCTTAAATTCCGAACTTCAAACCATAAACTACCCATAGAGACGGCAGGTGGCAGGGTATTGCGAGGAAGGAAAGTTTATGTAAGCTATGCAATCAAAATGTAATTAGAGATGAGTTTCGCTACATCTTCAGGTGTAAAGCCCTTCACACAATTAGAGCTCTGTATATTCCCGAAAAATATTGCAAATATCCAAATGTTTATTCTCTTTGTAAAATGTTGACCCCTAAATGTACAAAAGAACTGAAATGTATATCTAGATTCATTACTATGTTACATGTTATAACCGTATTGGTGCTTGTCTACAAGTGAATGTCTCTCCATGTGTTCTAAAACTTGAACTTTGACAACTTTCTCAAAGGTCCTTAGAAAGGAAGCATAAATTTGATATCGGCCTGTAGTTTTCAAGACATCAGGATCAAGGGAAGATTTCTTGATTGTTGGTCTGATCACAGCCATTTTGAAATAGGCAGGAACCACTTCAGACTTTAAGTTCACAATTTCATTGATAACTGCCAGGACACAATCGATGATTTGAGAAGTAATTTGGAAAGTGTAAGAAGGGTAAGAGCTCTTCGGCAGCCTTTTCTTCCACCCCCTCTGGGGAGGCAGGGCAGAAGCGACAGAAGACCTCTGAAACTGCACAAGTTTCAACTTTAGGAACGTCCACACCCACTGCCACACCAACACCCACAATAAACCTTGCACCTGCAATAACTATGCAACAAATTAATCTTTTGCTCCGAGATCAGATGAAATCTGTACAGACCATGTTTAAGGACACGGTGGCTGAACTCAGAGAGGAGATGAGGCCCCGGTCTGAGGAACGGGACTGTTCAGTTCTTTCCAGTGGAGGGTGGGGTCTGTTCTCGGTCTAGGCCGGGGCCAGATCCAGCTGCCTAGGGTTACGCCCAAGCCCTTCTAGGCCGGGGGAGGATTGCTGTTTCTGAGGTTTCATCCCTGGCCTTGGCCTTAACATCAGTGGAAACCTTAACATTGCTGTCTCAGGAACTGTCCTGTTACCTGCCAGTGTCCTGGCAGAAAGGCCGTTGGTTGTCCAAGATTGCACTGGCTCTGCCGCAGGTGGTTATGCCTGAGGAGACTTCAGACTCGACTGAGTTCTGCCTGCCGGGGGATGCATTTGCTGTGGCAAAGGTGACTCAGACTCGTCTCTGTATCTTGCCCTCACTGATGACTGAGGGGATTAAGCCTCTCTTATCCAGTACTCGAAAGAAGTTTAATCTTCCCAAGCTCGTTTAGAAATACCCATTGGGGGAGGACCAATTATTTTTGCATCAGGTCTTTGGATCAAGCAGTATTGTAACATGACTTCGTTGTATCCTCGATTCTGATTGGTCGATTCGAAAAAATTACCCTATGTTGAATGACAATGAATACCCGCAAATTAGCAAAGGCAAATCACCGCGAATTGATACAACATGTTCACTAGTGCTAGCCCGACTCAAGTTTTAATTTTCCAGTTTCTTAGAAAATTCGTTCCGTACTTAGATTTGACAGTTGTCTTTGTCCATTTTTAGGTTGTGTCTACCGGTAGTTATTACAAATACACTTTAATATGATTTATTTTTTAAGTACGAAAATATTTTCAACTAGCTTACTTAGTCCAAGTTTGTCGCAAAGTTTCATGCGGACGCCTTCTTTCGAATGCCGTTCCCATAGTATGACGTCACAAAGGCCAACCGTTTTGACGTCACAATGTTGACGCCGCTGTCACAATGGTTGTTGGCTAGTTTAAGACTTTTGAACTTGGGGTTTACGATATTTTTCTACGAGCTTTATAATTGTTGATTTGGTCTCAAATTAAACAAGTAGGTTGCAATGTCTCGCTGTTACGAATGCCACTAATTGCTATTATTACAACGATGTTTTGTAATGTAAATTATGCCGGGAATTCACATTAGCTAGACCTTATCACACCTCTTACCGAAATAGAAGAGTCGCAAAGTCCTTTGCACACAGAAATAAGTACGCAAAAACAGAGTTCCCTCTTAAACTTCTAATAACTAACGGTCATGTTACAGTATCGATAAATAGTTGCGTTTGTAAAATTTCCGGGATTCATTGTTATTCAACACCCGCAAATTTAAGCGTTTAAAACCTCCGGCTAACGCTGTCGGTTTTAAATTAAATTTGCGGGTGTTGAATAACAATGAATCCCGGAAATTTTACAAACGCAACTATTTATCTTTTAAGTGCAGTCTGCACATCAATGTCCTGGAGTTGAGAGCAGTCATACAGGTGTTTTAATGCTTTCTGTCCTGGAGTTGAGAGCAGTCATACAGGTGTTTTAATGCTTTCTGTCCTGGAGTTGAGAGCAGTCATACAGGTGTTTTAATGCTTTCTGTCCTGGAGTTGAGAGCAGTCATACAGGTGTTTTAATGCTTTCTGTCCTGGAGTTGAGAGCAGTCATACATGTGTTTTAATGCTTTCTGTCTTGGGTCAAGGGTCATCAGAACATCCAGACGTCTTGCAGTTAAGACTAGAGGCTGGCCTGGCCGACTCGACTGTCAGGGGCTATTCAACGGCTATCTCAGCGTTCCACACTCCTGTTGATGGTATGCTTTTAGGAGCGCACCCTCTAATACAGAGATTCTTGGCTGGCATAAATAGAAACCGGCCTATCGTGAGAAAGACTAGCCAAAGATCTGTCTGTGGTTCTGGACTGGCGGTCAGGGCCAACTTTTCACGCTCCGTTTTCACTTTCAATGCAGTTGTTAAGCTGGATGACAGCATTTTTGGTGGTGGTGACATGCAGCAGGCAGGTAGGGGACATACATGCTATGTCCTCAGATCCCAAGCTGACTGTTTTTCATAAAGACAAGATTCAGCATTAGAATGCCGGACTCGTATTGCCCCGAGGTTTCATGTGACAGCTCCTATTGAGCTTCCGTTTTCCGTCAGACCACTTCGACTAGCGCCTCGGTTAATACCAAACCTCATGTCCTTGATTGTCCGTAGATTACTAAAAGTGTATCTCAAGCGCGTGATGGATATAAGCAACTTTTTTTTTGCTATGAAGGGGTGACGGTTGGGTATGGATTATGGCCCTTTACCAAGTACTTGCGAGTGCTGTGTTTTTATTTCTAGATACTACAAACCGACAAGTTGTCAAAGTGTATAATAAAGAATTGCTTGAGAAAATGGGGGAAAGGGTTGCCAGAATATGATAAGAAGTGTAGTGTTTGGGAATCAAACAGAAAAACTAGATAAATCCTAATATCATTTTGGACAAATTATTTTATTTGAAACTAACAAGCCAAACCAAATCATAGCATTCCTTCTGTTTCATTTTGTTTTCTTAGAGTTCTTTCCTGCAATTGCCTGACTAGTTATGAATTAATTTTCAATTGTTTTATTTCAGTAAAGGGCCTAATGTCCACATACAAACATATACATATACGAGGGGAAGTCAATAAGTTCATTGAATTAAGAAATAAAGTTCGCTCTACCCCAATGTGTTTTGTAATAAAGTATAGTTTTGCCCTGAACTATTATAGTTAAAGCACGAGGACGGTAGTCCGAGTGCTTTAACGTTATAATAGTTCAGGGAAAAACTATACTTTATTACAAAACACATTGGGGTAGAGCGAACTTTATTTCTTTTCTAAGATGCTAAAATAATCTATACAGGGACCACTCTGGTTTTAATAATCTCGAAATAAAATATAGTGTTTACACTGCTCACATTAATAATCCATGAACAGGGCTAACTGTTGGCTATTCCAAGTAGTTCCTAGTTTAAAACGACATTTAGTTGGTTAAAGCTTTGATTACTGCAGTTTTGCACTTTAACTTTTTCATTTATTCAATTTTGAATTATATTTTCTTCTTATTTTTTTCTTGAAAAACTTAAACAAATAAATTAACTCCTCTTGTTTTTAAAACAAACTTTACTTTTACAAACTCATGAGCGGGCCACATTGACCATATAAGGCTTATCACTTGGTTAACATTCCACAAAGAATTGTGGGTATTGTTTGTTGTGGAAGCGTGATAGTGATGGCGAACTGAATCCGGATGTCTATTTTTTTGCTGTTGTCATAAACTTTGAAGGTGATGCTTTAATCTCATATATAAGCAGACTGTTGGGGCTATACACCCAGAATTACTTAATTATTAGGTTCACATTGGACCCGGTAGAGACGGTTGACGTGAACCTACGTCACAGTCCCACGGGGCGCCGTGACCTGACGTGAAACAACGCGGTGACTCGACAGTCGACAAGCATTTGCTTTCCATTCTTCTTTCCGGTAAATAGAACTAGATGATTCGAAACTAGTCTCCATTAAAAGAAAAATTATCGGCAAATCGCCAATACGATAGACATTGATAGGGATAAGCCCTGTTGATCGAAAGAACCGAGATGAAAGGTTACCATGGACGCTTGATCACGAAACTTTCCATGCACTTGCGGTAGAACATTTCCGACTAGCCCCTCTGCCATGCCTCAGTATCTGCCTTGAGTTCATCATTTTTACCAAATCTTGTACAACGCAATTGGATCAGCATAGTAGGCTAATGTTATTGTAGTTTTAGGTGGTTTATTGTCTATAAGTATCACGCCCCTAGAATCCCAGAAAATGGTCACCATGATCTTGAACTCTCCATGAGTTCTGAACTTACTGGGTGCAGGAGAGTGGTTATGCTTGCATGGATACTTGCTCGGTGTCAAGTAATGAACCTACATTTCATCTCCTGTAACCAGACATTGACGGAAGTTATGGTTCAGCATTGTAGCTGTCCAGGAGCTCACGACTGGTTTCAACACCCTGGTGTCGATCTTGTGCATTGAAGTTTTGTGTCACCCATCTCAATACAGACACCTTGGACATGTGCAAGTGCTCATGAATTATGGAACAAACACTTCCATGAGAAATACCACACTGTGAAGATATCTCATCCACATTTACTCTACGATCGGACATGATTAAGCCCTGGATCCATGCAGCCGTAGCATCTGTAATTGCTTCAACTGGCTGCGACCCCATTATTGTGGTGCTTCTTTCCGTTACACTTTGGTCATACGTTTATGTATCTTGGTAGCATTCTATTCATGAGAAACTTGATAACTGCATGATGCTCAGTTTTAGAACTTTCCATGATTACAGGAGGGTACCTGTGTTCAACAGGCTGTCAGTCTCAACTAAATGATGGCGAAGAGTTTTTATGTCTGTAAACAGTTGTCAGATGGCCTTTGTCAATAATGACATCAATGATGATTTCCAGGGGTGTATCAATACTCACTTCTATGAACTTATTGACTTTTCCTGGTATCTTGCTGAGATATGCAGGAGATATGCATCACCCAGTTACCTGTACTTTACTAAAGTCAAGTTATATTTCTCATGTTAAGCACTTTCCAATGTTAATCCTTTTAAGGCTGGTTATTTTGTATTCTAATTGCTAAAATTCTGTGTGAGTGTCATAAACGAGTGTCACAAACATTTTATGACATTACACGAACATAAGTTCCATTCATTAGGAAAATCATTGAATCAAGAAAAATATGCAAAAATCTATTTTTATATACCTATTGTTGGTGACTCCAATCTCATAAACAAAATGTTACAAAATAAAATATTTATGACATTCTGTCACCATCAAAAAGTGATATTTTGCACTGGAGTGAATTCTGATATGATTGCCTTTAAAAATCATATAATGCATTAGTATATATAACTTTATAGCAAGTTTTGATAAGAACTTCATAAGAAGTCTGGTGTCTCCATTGTTGTCCAGAGTTATGTTGCACCTAGTTGATCACTCTTCAAATAGTACAAGGACTCTCAATCTAATTGAAATCAGACCAAAACTTGTCCCTCTTACCTCGTTGTGTGTTCCTGATCTGATCACGGCTTCTGGAGCCCTGTCAGACGGCCTTGACTTTGACCTTTCACCTTCAATTAATTTAACCAATGGCAGGTCTGCGTACACGTAGCTTTTGTCTGATCAGCAAAGATTGCAAAAAAGTTTGATGTGAGGGACTCACTGAAAAATGTTTTGCCAAAGTTTTGAATAGATAGCACAAATATGGAAAAATTAACATCATTGTTGTTGAAACGGACATCTATCATATTCAGTTGTGTGATCAGTTTTTTTTACTGCAAATATGCTTGTCACAAGGCTTTATATCTGACATATTCGTCATGATAGTAAACAAACACACAACAATTTTGGGTTTATCCCAGCTCTGCTTTTCTCGGGTTCATTCAGAAAAAGCTAGTATTTGGGGATACAAAGATTAGATTTGAAGCTTTGTATGTCAGTTCAAAAGTCGCCAATGTCTTTTCAGCCTCGATGCCTATTGGCTGACAGATTCTGGTGGTCAAGGTCATCTGACAGATAGATAGAAGTTTATTCAGTATTAAGGCCACAGGCACATGTACAAAATTTACAAGACAAATTTTATCAACATTCAGGTTTAGTGCTAACAAATGAAACGTAACATATTTACAGGCTTTAAGTAGAGATTATAGTAACACAAAAGCTACTCTGACATACTTTGCACACAAATATGCGCAATTATCATTTCCAGTTTGCAAAAGAGCAGTTAGAGTTGCATTATTTTTACATTCAAATTGAGCATATATTTTATTCTTAATTCATTAAATATAATAGACATAAAAACGTAAAATGTAATTCATCTTCTTAAACATTTTTTCAGAAAGGGCAAAATCTTAATTCTCTGGGGATATCATTTCTTCTTCTGGTATTTTTGATTATTTTCAATTCACCTATTCGTAAAAGTGTCAGAAATCTTCTTAAATCTTTATTTCGAACAGTTAACAAATACAAATCCATTTTAAAAGATATTTTCACAGATGAGTAGAAATCTAAATAAGAATGTTTATGTAATAGAGCAAGAATATTTTGAGTGTTACAATCTTTAACCCTCTGGGCGAACTGATTAACAAATATATCAATGTTGATAATATTTTGAAACTCCCATGCATAACTGAAACCATATGTACAAATTATGTTTTTGATATTACTAACCCATGATTTACAATCATTTTCGTCAAGTCTTTAACAAAAGGTAAAATTGTTTTGGGTACCTATTTTTATTCATACATAATAGTTTACACCAGAATTTTATACATCTACAAATTGTATTACAAAAAATATTTTGACAACCATATTCAGATAAAACAGCTGCACTTGTTGAGTGAATACTAACACCAAGAACATATATTCATATATTTACAAATTTTACATGAAAACTTTCCAGTATTTTCCATTCTTGAAAACCCCATATGTTGGAACAATAATGAATTATAGGCATTATTTGTGTGTCAAACATTCAAAACAGAATAGTTAGAGGAAGATTTCTTAATTGATAATGGAGTTGTGTTATAGGAATCATTAAGAGCTTTATCAGCTTTGTGAATAAGGGTTTGAGCAGCTTTTGACCAAAAGAATCCCTAAATAACTATAATAAGTTGAAGTTTTAAGTCTAATGTTATCAAATAACCATTTTTCATTTTTCTTTAACATGCCCCCATTACGAAACACAGGTATCTCTGTTTTGGAAAACTTAACCCTCAAACCCCATTTTGTACAGAATCTGGATAAAACATCTATTTTCCTTTGCAAACCTAAAACAGTATCTGAAAATAATCAGATCATCAGCATAAAGCAGCTAAAAGAGTTTAAAAAATTCTGGTCCAACAAAAATACCTCTGTTGTCATTCATCAATAAATCTTTGTCAAGTTGGTTTACAAACATACTGAAAAGTAAGGGACTCAGTATACAACCTTGTTGATCTCCGCTCATGGAGTTGAAATATTCTCTTACACTTAAATTTGATATTTTTACAGCAGACATTGATTGTTTATATATATCACGCACTATAAACAACAGTTTACCTTGTACATCATTATGCGCAAGTACATACCATAAGAGATCTCTATTAACACAATTAAAGGCTTTGTGAAAATCCACACATAAACAGTAAAATCAACCCTTTGAGTTAGATAAGTATTTTCGAACTAAAGCTTGCAAGGTAAAAATATTAACAATAGTAGAATAACCGGAGCGGCGACCAGCTTGACATTCTGGATTCAAATGATACAGATTTACAAATAGTTTAAGTTTAATGACAAGAAATATATGGATAATAACTTCTTTATTCATTGTATGCGACGTTTCGACACAGATTCTTGTGTCGTTCTCAAGCAATGGTAACAAGGTGGTAGGATGTGAGCATATAAGTACATGTTATTAATCAACAGAGAAAACAAATTAACAAGGAGAGTATATGCAATTACACCAGAGATAAAGGATGAGAAGTCAGTGATGTAGTTTAAGTTTTTCATTTAAAATGTAAGTAAATATTTTCCCACATGTAATATACATCATTTCTACTTCTTTTCTTGTGAAGAGGGAATACAATACTTTGTGACCAGTCAGATGGAAAGTTCCTGAAGTTAAAGATAAAGTGCATGTAAGTAGGGTATTAAAATATGACCTCCATATTTCCACATTTCAAGAGGAAGCCCATCAAGACCACATGATTTTCCAAGTTTTAAAGCAGATAGGGCTGATATAATTTCATCTAAGCTTATCTCTTTATTCAAAACATTGTTTGAATCATCATCGGGTAACAGACCTACATATTGTAATAAATATTGTTCAGCAAAAGATGCAAAGATTTTGTCCATTGTTACATTTGTTATATTAGGAATAGTTTTGATAAATTCAACCCATTGCATGCTGTTAATACAAGAATTCTTGGTAACAGATGTACCTAAAATTATTTGATTCCCGACCAAAATGTTTTTAAGTTGCTATCATTACAGGACTAAAGTAACTGCACAGTTGCAGATTCATAAGGTCACTTTTATCTCTGCAAATTTCTGTATATCTATTTGGATTGCAACAAAAATTAATTGAGATAATCCATGTTACCCGTGATCCTGAATTTATCCAGCGACAAGTACTTCATTTTCTTGAATGTTTTACATTCTGCATCATGCCATACCTGAGATATTTCTATATTATGACTCTTTCTTAAAACATGCCTTCTTCCTTCCTACTCTTTTGTGCACTGTTTATAAATGTATTTGCTGCTAGAGTCGTGTCATTATTTGTTAAATCAATAAAACTGCTCATACCCAGCTGAAATATATTATCATCAAGAGTTTCAAGACACTCAAGAAACAAGTTGGAATTTGAAGGTTTCCATTTAAATCTGTCAAATTAGTGAACAACTTCTTCGTCATTACAGCTTACCTTTTCATGTGTACATTTAATGGAACACGACAAGGGAAATTTATCTGATTCTGTACGCGTATGAACTTCAAAGTTTTCAACTGAATTAAACACTTGACTGGAACAAAGTCAACAAGACTGCCTCAATTTTGAGTATAATAAGTAAAACTTCAATTTACATCACCAGGAAAACAACCATTTAACCTGTTTACTTCATACATACAGCAAAGATTTATCAAATCTTTACCAAAAGTGTTCACATCATCGTCTTATATTTTCTTCATTTAATGAAAGGATCAGCAGTATAATTCATGTCATTTGAAATATTTATATATGTATCACTTTCATCATCATCTTGCAAAATATAATCATCCAGTAAACCTGTCCTAGCATTAAAATCTTCAATAACAATATCGACATCGCCCAACACTGATAATATCTGCACAAGACATGAGTCAAAGAAATTGATTCCTTTCACGTCACTAGCATCTGTCTTCTGCCAAGAAGACAAGTAAAACATCTTTCGAGAAACCAAAGACTTTAGTATGTAGAAGGATATAGATACTATCACTAAAGGAAACGTTAACATATTTTACGCCTCTATTCCAAATGTTTCTTATTAGAAGTAGGACACCTCCTCTATTATTGTACTCCCTTCGATGAATATAAACTGTTAATTCATAAAAATAACTTTCTATTGCTTCCTTCAAACAAGTACTCCATATTTCAGTTAACCCAACTATATCAAACAAATTACAGAATGTTATAAAATCATTATTGGGAAGCTTGTTTGCAAGACGGTGGACGTTCCACACTATAAGTGACAGAAAATGACCTGGGAGAACACCTCTGACCCAGCCTACATCCTATCTACGAAATGCATGTCCTCGCTGACCTAGTGAGGGAAACTGATCATCTACATTTTCATGTGAAGGTGAAACGGGATCTGACTCCCGCTCACAACTAACACGGGAACTTGATCTATCACTTGATCGAGTTTTAGCAATTTCTACAACACGTTTGTTGTCAAAATGATATGACAAGACCCTACCATTTTCCAAATACCACCTTATCAAATCTTAAGCAACATTTTTCACCTTGAGCTCTGGCTCTGTCCATTTTGAGCTTGAGCATTTTACGTTTATTTCTGAAAGTTAATGAGAAGTCTTCAGCCATTCTTATACCGCTCTAACACTGCTCTTATGGAGTCTTGGTAAGATCAAGAAATGCAGCGAGGTACGAGGGACAAGTTTCCATCTGATTTCAATGATATTGAAGCACTCTCAGCATGTTGCTACAATCATACCTTTTTGTCAACTTAAGATTTAAGCATTTAACTAGTTTTAGTACCTGTTTCTTCTTTGTCATTCCTTAACAATGCCATTAAATGACTATTGTACAGGCCCAAAGCTGAAGAAGAAAGTTGAGGGAATGATGAGTATAGCATCCCTGACGGGTCTAGAGACAGGCGAGACGTACCTGCTGACAGTGCATGCTTTGACCCATGCCGGGGTTGGACCACCCAGTCAGCCAGTCACTCTTACTGTCAAACAAGGTATTCCCAGTCATTACTCTTTTCTTTTATTTCTTTTTAAAAAATTTGATTAGTTCCCTTGGAGTTACAGAGTTAGAGCATAATATAAGAACAAGGGGAAATATAAATAAGAGACATATTCAAAATGAAATCACCAATCTGCGTATACAGATTCTTAAGCATTATTCCTTGAATACTGGGATCAGTGATTTCAATTTGTTGTTGAGTTTTTCCTATTCATTGTTTCTGTTTATTATGTTCTAGATAGTTATGTATCCAAAGCTAAGTTCAGTCCAGCATTTTTTGGTTTCACAACAATCCCAGTGCTCTCAGAAACATCATTGTAAAAACTACATAAATCATTGTCGAAAAGATTCATTTTTAACAATTCTCTTTTAGTATAAATAATTCTTTGCAGAAATCTGTATTGAAAATCAATAAGTTTAACATCTTTCAAGCCATATCTATTGAAATTAAAAATATTATTCCAGTCAAATTCACCATCTTTGAAAATCATTTCCCACTTTTTACTAATATCAAGTTTTGTAATCTTGGAGCTCACCTTATCATAAAAAAATCTTGACCCTTTTGTAGACATTGGCAGGAACAGTTCTTGTACACTTAATAAGATATTTCCAACAGCTGGAGGGGCGGGATAGCGAAGTGGTTAGCGTGTTCGGCTTCGGATCAAGAGATCTCTCGTTCGAATCCTGCCAGGGTCTCAGAAACTTTGTCTACAGTAGAGAACCGTTCTACACGCAATTAGTTTTTTGTGCAATGCTACACTGAATATCAGTGCAGTTGCTAGTTCCTGCTAGTTCCTCCAGATACTTGCTGGCGCAACGCGGAACGGGGGACTATGAATTCAGCGGCGTCCGTACGTACGTCCGTCGGATTCTAGTTAATGCGATAACTCATGAAGCTTAGAGCCTAGAGTACTCATATTTGGTGACAGCTTTCAATGGAAAAACACTCAGACGCCAGTCAACTTTGGTGACATTGACGTCATTTTCAAGGTTACCACGACACTTTGACCACTGTGTAATACATTGTTAACGCGATATCTCCTAAAGCTTAGCACCTGAAGTGTTCATATTTGGTGACAGTCTTCAATGGAGGAAGACTCAGACGCCAGTTGGCTGTGGTGACATTGACCCAATTCTTGACATCATTTTCAAGGTCACCACGACACTTTGACCACTTTGTAATACATTGTTAACGCGATATCTCGTAAACCTTAGCACCTAGAGTGTTCATATTTGGTGACAGCCTTCAATGAAGGAAGACTCAGCCGCCAGTCGACTTTGGTGACCTTGACGCCATTTTCAAGGTGGCCACGACACTTTGACCACTGTGTAATACATTGTTAACGCGATATCTCCTTAAGCTTAGCACCTAGAGAGTTCATATTTGGTGACAATCTTCAATGGAGGAAGACTCAGACGCCAGTTGACTGTGGTGACATTGACCCAATTCTTGACGTCATTCTCAAGGTCGCCACGACACTTTGACCACTGTGTAATAAACTGTTAACGCAATATCTCGTAAATCTTAGCACCTAGAGTGTTTATATTTGACGACAGACTACAACAGCAGATGACTTAGGCACCAGTGGACTTTGACTTCTTTTTCAAGGTCACCACATGACTGTCATTACTTTGTAATACATTGTTAATACGAAATCTCTTAAAGCTTAGCACCTAGAGTGTTCATATTTGGTGACAGCTTTCAAAGAAAGACTCAGATTCCAGTCGACATTGGTGACCTTGACCTCATTTTCAAGGTCACCACAACACTTTGACCTCTTTGTAATACATTGTTAACACGATATCTCGTAAAGCTTAGCACCTAAATATCTAACGGCGGGGGACATTGCCATGTTAGTGGCAAAAACTTGTTTAGTTATTGTTGAGCCTTGGGGTTCTGCAAGAAAGTCATCAATATTGTCCCATTCAAACTTTAATTTCTTACAATAATTTGTCCATGCTTCTATAATATCTTTCCAAAACTTGTTTTCAATATTTAAAGTATTGTCTATATTTGCCCCATACTTTAAATTATCATTATATGGTATAATACATTGGTTAGTATAAAAAAAAAATTACAGTAAAATCTGAGATACATAGGAAGCTAAAGAGTGCCTTTTCAAGAGAATTGATAAAATCATCAGGTGGATTGGGCAATGACATGAAAATATGTACTAGTTTTGAAAGGGCTAGTGTTTTGATGACAGTTGTTTCTCCTATTAATGTTAAATTTCTCTTTTTCCATATTGCTAATAATATCGTTTACTCCTTTCTTTTTTTCTTGTTGGTTCAATGTGACAAATTGATGCAGTATATGTAACAAAAATAGATGGCAAAGGATTTCCATCAAAACAAAAAGAAAGCAATTTTAATATCACTGAGCTGATTTAATGTTTCTGTTATAGTTATCTTATTATCTTTTCCACATGTATTTTGTGTATGAATTACCGTAACCTCTGTGAAGTTGAATGAACACTGAGCTGAACATACATGTCTGTCTAGTGTGAAGTTGTATGAACAGTGAGCTGATTTGATGTGTCTGTCTATTGTTAAGTTGTGTGAACACTGAGCTGATTTGATGTGTCTGTCTATTGTGAAGTTGTATGAACATTGAGCTGAACGTACGTGTCTGTCTAGTTTGAAGTTGTGTGAACACTGGGCTGATTTGATGTGTCTGTCTATTGGGAAGTTGTATGAACATTGAGCTGAACGTACGTGTCTGTCTAGTTTGAAGTTGTGTGAACAGTGAGCTGATTTGATGTGTCTGTCTATTGGGAAGTTGTATGAAGAATGAGTTGAACGTATGTGTCTGTCTAGTGTGAAGTTGTATGAACACTGAGCTGATTTGATGTGTCTGTCTAGTTTGAAGTTGTATAAAGAATGAGTTGAACGTACGTGTCTGTTTAATGTGAAGTTATATGAACACTGAGCTGAACATACGTGTCTGTCTAGTTTGAAGTTGTATGAACAGTGAGCTGATTTGATGTGTCTGTCTATTGGGAAGTTGTATGAAGAATGAGTTGAACGTACGTGTCTGTCTAGTGTGAAGTTGTATGAACACTGAGCTGATTTGATGTGTCTGTCTAGTGTGAAGTTGTATGAACACTGAGCTGATTTGATGTGTCTGTCTAGTGTGAAGTTGTATGAACACTGAGCTGATTTGATGTGTCTGTCTAGTGTGATGTTGTATGAACACTGAGCTGATTTGATATGTCTAGTGTGAAGTTGTATGAAGAATGAGCATTCAGTACACATCTTCCAAACTTAAATTTCTACCGGAGTGATTGAACTGAATGTTTCAGACTTGACCCTGCTGATTGCGGTGCTGCTTTCCTTCGGGATTCTCCTGCTGCTCCTGCTCATGACTTTCTTCATTGTCTGGGGAGTTAGGTATGTCAACTTTTAGACAGTCTTTTTGTACTTGTGTACAAGGATGAATAGCTCTTACTATCCCCTACCATGAAGTGAAATGGAGATATAGGTTTGGGCTCTGTCTGTCTATCCGTCCCACCAAGTTAAAGGGGACATCTTTTCTCAACAAACGTTTAAGATGGGATGATCAAATTTGATGTGTGGCTTCAGGGTATCAATATAGTGATGAAATTTGAAAATGAGAAGCATGTAATTGTCTCTCCTGAAGTTATTGCCCTTGTTCAGTTTTTGTGACTTAGTTTGAGATAATCTTCAAAGGAAATAGCTTTTTTATGAACTTACTTAAGATTGGATTATCAAATTTGGTGGGTGCTCTCTGGGTATCAATTCCTTGATGGAGTTCGAAAATGAGACATGTCCAATTATTTTTTCCATAGTTAGAGACCTTGTTCTCTTGTTATGACGTCTAGGAAATCTTAAAAGAGGACAGCTTTTCTCAGAAACCCTTTAAGATTGGATTATAACGTTTGGGTGCGTTAATACCATGATGGAAAAAATAAAGAAAATCTCCAAATTATTCATTATTTCTAAGATTATATCCATTGATCTGTTTTGTTAATCCGATCTAGGATATTTATGGAAATATTGAGAGTAATAGTGAGAACCGATTTTGCAGGGGATGTTGACGACCATGTCATCTTGTTTCAAGACATGCTAATGATTTTTATAGCATAAAACATTGAATAAAGTCATGTTGTTTATTCTTGTGTACCTGAAGTTATTTTTGTGTTTGTGCACCAAAAGGCGGATGTGTACATCTGGGAGTGAGGAAATCTCTCTACCGGGGGAGGAGAAGCTGTTACCAGAAAAACAGGTACAAGACATGTTGAGTTAATTCACACTGACCTCATCACCTACTTTTATAATTTCTTTTAAATATAATATATATCTTCTCAAAGTCAGTACAGAATATTATATGAGTGTCCATGACATGCAATGTTTACAAAACAAGTGCCTAAATATTAGTATTTCCCTAGTGAGAGTAAGGGATTATTACTGATATTTAGGCACTCATGTTGTGAACATAGTATGTCATGGGCATGAATATATATGCAATTCTATTTATTGTTGAAGCTGCAAATTCAAATAGAATATTCAAAATCAAACTCCAATCAAAGACGGAATACCCGCCGTCTTTTCATTTGTAATGCAACATCATAGTCGAATTGTGATGTCAATGCATTGTTATAGACATGACATCACATTGAAAAGGTGATATTTTCCCCTAGAGCATTGTATGAAAAATATGAACCCCAATATGATTGCCCTCATAGGTAATTACCATGGGATATCCAAGTCACTAGTGCAGGTTTTCAGGATTTTGCCAGATGACATAGACAGAAGCAGTCAGTTTTTATAATGTACATTGCCTAATAATTTTTGTCATTGTCTAAATGAGAAAGCATTCATCTTAAGTACAATGAATAAGTATGAAATAAAGTTCATGATGGTGATGTTAATCGCTTAATGAAGATTTTGCACAGATAAAAAGAAAACGGATTTTTCAAAATGATGATCCCTGGACATTTCATGCCCAAACTTTTACATTTACTACAGAAATAAAAACTTAAAACATTATAATAAGAAAGTTCCCATGTCATTTCTGTATATTTTGTTTTTGCCATTCTACAATGTTTAAAAACCTATCAAATATCATAAGAACACAGGATACGAATATGGCTTGATATTCATGAAGTGCTACACGAATCTCAAGCAGGTTTTCGCAGTGATTACTCTACTGTAGACAATATGTTTATTCTGCAGTCTTTATGTCAGAAATATTTGCGGAAGCCGAAACATAGATTTTATGCCGCATTCATAGATTTTAGGAAGGCATTTGACCTAGTGAACCGAAACAAATTATTGTACCTCTTATTAACGAAGGGTGTTCACGGTAAGATGTTTTGTATTTTGAAGAATATGTATGAACAAGTTTCTGCATGCGTTAGAGTTGGTAATCTTAAAACTGAAGTATTTACAACCTCCGCTGGTGTTCGCCAGGGTTGCATTCTTAGCCCCGTGCTGTTCATCTTTTTTATCAATGAGTTGATAGAAGAATTTAAGACCTATGGATTAAGAGGTATATTTGTGAGAGACGGAACTGACGATATTCAATTGATCTTGTTTGCTGATGATGTAACATTATTGGATGACACTGTTATAGGTTTGCAGAAGAAACTTGATTTGTTAAAAAGTTATTGTGATAAATGGGGTCTTCGGGTAAACTTGAATAAATCATGCATTGTGGTATTTAGGAATGGGGGATATCTAAATAAAAACGAAAAATGGACATATGATGGAGAAAAGATTAATGTTGTATCATATTATAAATATCTAGGTATACTGTTCTCATCGTGACTTGTGTGGTCGAAGGCGTGTGAAACATTAGCTATTCAAGCCCATAAGGCCTGTTTTCCTATTTTTCAACTTATCAACAAGTATCCTCAAATCCCGTTGAATGTAATAACCAAAATATTTGATACAAAAATAGCGCCAATACTTTTATATGGTTCCGAAATTTGGGGTTATTCTGTAAGAGATAAGATAGAAAAAGTACGAAGTTCTTTTTTCAAGAAATATCTAGGTGTCAGTAAATTTGTGTCAAACACAGCTATACTTGGTGAAGTTGGAAGGTCAAGACTTTGTATCAATTATTTTCAAAGATGTGTAAAATATTGGACCAGATTACTTAACATGAAAACAAGTCGCCATCCAAAGGCCTGCTATTTAATGCTCAAATCATATGACGACCATGGTGGTATTAGTTGGGTGTCACATGTTCGGATTTTGTTAATGGAGACTGGTTTTTCATATGTATGGATCTCCCAAGATTGTGGCGACACCTCATTTTTTATGCAATGTTTTAAACAACGATGTAAAGATATTCAGTATCAAATATGGCATAGTAAATTATGTTCATCATCATTTTTGCATAACTATTGCTCTTACAAGAGTATTCTGGAACCAGAACTTTACATCTTACGGCTTATTTCAGATAGAGATTTACTTCGAACTCTGTGTAAATTTAGATGTATGAGCCATAAACTTAATATACAGCAATTTCGATACGATACAAATGTAAATATTGATTTATTGAAATGTACAAAATGTAATTATGACGTAATCCAAGACGAATTTCACTTTTTGTTAGTCTGTCCATATTATAACGAAAGTAGAAAAATGTTGTTACCAGGCTATTTCCATACCTATCCAACGCGAGAAAAATATAATTTGCTAATGTCTTCACAGAATGTTGAATGCTTAAAAAATCTTGCAATTTATCTTAAACGTAATTTACCTATGTAAGCAATCATTTCAATGTCCATGCGCAGTGACCTTATGTATACATGATTATTGTACTTTAGGCCATGTGGCCGTGATTACAAATAAACATTCATATCATTAAAAAAAAAAAAATATCATAATATTTGAACTAGGATATAAAATGTATACAAAAAAAGATTGAGATGTTGCTATACAAATGAACAATTATGTTTCAAAAACTAGAGAAATTGTTTTTTTTTCACATGCTGATCAGGTTTGAAAAAGCAACATTGTCCGCACAGATTTAAAAGGGATGCACGCTATCAAGTTCTGTAGATGGTGTCCAAGCCATGTGACAGTTGTCACATCATCAATTTTGTTTTTGTTGAGCAAGCATATGGTAACACACTACTCTTAGATTTGTTCTGTTTATTAATAAATAGAAGATATTTGACATTTCTTGTCAAATACCATGTATATCTCATCTCGTTAAGCTGAAAATTATATATTTACACTCGTCGTAAATGACCTCAACTCTGTGAATGGAGTGGCAAGATTGCTCCACTATCGCGGCCATCTGATATCATTCAATTGTTTCTTGACCTCACATATGACGTCATTTGATTGTAGCATTGTTATTTCCATCAATGAAAATACTGATTTTATATTCACCGATAAATGGCACATTTCACCGTTGAAAATATAATAAATGGTTGTTTTGGTGGTAAGTTCCTCTCTTAGTGTCTTATTCTCCCTTCATAACCCCACAGTTAAGCAATTCTTGTGATTTAATTGATCAATGTTGAAATGACGTCGTTTATCAATGTTGAAATAATGTTGAAATATGATTGGATATGAAATTTGCGGCGTTGTCGAAATCTAACGTCGTTTCGACATCGGTTCAATGTTAAAGCCATGACATTGTATCAATGTTGAAAAGACGTCATATCGACGTCAAGGCTTGAAGATCATTAATTCGGTTGTGTTAGCTTTGTTTCTTTAGAATATAATAAGCTATGCATCATCTGTGAGGCTTTTCTCTTAGCTTCAGCACTTTCACTAGCCTGGGTACAAGGTTTAGATGAGTGCTCGTGTGAAGTTATCCATGTAATGGAAATTAAATTATTTATGAGGGTATTAATGTTGATATGACACTGCAACGATTTAGATCAAAGTGACAACAACAAAATTTATGTTACAAATGCGCAATTACGATTTTGTAAGAACTAGTAACTTTATTCAAATCGAAAACTTATGTTGTCAGTAGTGGACATAACTTAAATAACAAAAATAAACACTGATGAAAAATACCATATACCTTGTTAACTCTAATTATATATAACTAGGCTGCATAAAAAAAATTAAATGTTTCACGGGCACATTTTTTTCAAAAGTGACGAGGGAGGGAGGACTTTTTTTTTTTTTTTTTAAAGGAAAAAAAGTGACCAGGGAGGAACAGATTTTATTTTTTCTCTCAGCAGTGATTTTCACCGATACCAGGACGGCCATGCTGCTTGCAAACTCCGTACATCGATATAAATAAGCAGCTGCATAAAGCCCACTTAATGTAGAGAGCGTGTACGCGATGTTAGGAGTTTGCAAACGGAAGTACACTCGTTCTTACAGACACTAAATTATAGTGGACAAATGGATAATCGGGGTTTTTAGCGATAACGACGCGGAAAATTAAATTAATTTTTTTTTTAATGGCAATAAAAAATTTTGACGCGCACACATAAAAGTGACGCGCCGGAGCCCGAGAAACATTTCATTTTTTTATTTAGCCCTACAGAGTTTCCTCCCTTTGTTGTGAAATTGAAGGAAATTAACTTATATTCATCTAAATCCAATATTAATTACACTTTTTAATGTCAATGATAACTGTTCATTTTTGTATTTTTCATTTCATTCTTTAAAACAATCCATAACTTGCTTGATGTTATTAACAATAATGAAAATTTTATAAAAGTAATCATTTAAAATGTCAGTCCTGAGTTGTTCTGATGACGTTAAAACAACATAAAAAACCAACCAAATTTCAACGTCAGGAAACTAACGTTGTTCCTAGTGGTGTAACGATTCATCAATAGTATTTCATGGACTGTAGATCGTTGAGATACGTTTTGTATAGCAACCACTGTATTGTGATGATAATGGTCTCGCAGGTTACTTAGCAGTACTTCAATGATATATTGTCTCGCCTAATAAAACTGGAATCTGGATATGTCGTCTCGCCATTAAGGCCACGATAAACAGGTCTAGTTGTTCCGGCGCCGAAAATTTGTTGATCGACGTCCTGACCTGAAATCAACCAAATTTTGACGTCGAAATGACGTCTGATGCCTGCTGGGAACTGTGTCTATGGCTTGCGGCTGGTCAAGCGTTTTGCTCTCTCTCCGCTCGCTGGCATGTCAGACTGTCTGCCGTGACTTACCATGCGCGTATAGGGTGTGCAAGAAGTGACTGGTGTTTATGGCTGACTGTCTGTCAAGCAGGTTGCTCACAAATTAGTGAGCGATGGCTCTTGCTAGCCTAGCCAGGCAGATTATAGCCAGACCATCTGTCTGGAATCAACTCTCATGTGTGGGATGGCAAGTTGTGACATTGTTTTTTTTTACAGAAAAAGAATTTGGATAACATAAATAACCTCGCGTACGGTGTTTTCGAGCCCCTAAGACAAACAGCGACAATTGTTATAGAATAAATATCTTTACAGTTAATTCTTATCTAACCGTTATCAACATTTGTTTTTTCTTATTGAATACGTAAATCGACATAATTTACCGTTGTTTATATTGCAAGAAAATCTCAGAACCCGAAGAGGTCAATTTCATCGGGAGTTTTGTGACGTCACCTCTTTTCGAGCCCCTCAAATTTTGTGACGTAGTCAACGGATCTTAGGTTTTCGGGGGGCCGATTTCAAAAGTTCAAAATACTTTATTAGTTTCGAAAGCATAAAACAATTCCAAAAACATAAAAATAACGTTTTGTACAAAGCACATGTTAAGTTATAATATGACAACAGAATATGAGCTCTTCCGATGCATTTATTTAAGCATGATTACTCCTTAGACACCACTCGGCATCATAATATTATTTGTTCTCTTGGCAATTAATTTTAGATAATTATTCTTTTATGAGCTCATCTAATTATTGATTTTTAAGTAAAGAAAAATGGTTTGCATTTACTTAAATGATGTGTAGGTTGATTCCAAAAAAATTCTTATGTTTATAATTTCATATATATCAACGCGCACCTGCGTAAAAATCCTTTCAGTTGTGCACTTCACTCGTTACAACATTGATAAACAGAGTCGATAAAATTTGTAAACAGACAAACCTTTTGATCAAATTCTACACATACAAAACGTAAATCGTTAAAAATCTAATACCATTAACGATTCAATAGTCCTCTATCTGTTGCTGTGCCACTTGTCTTGATGTCCGTGATGCGAGAGATGTGAGTTGTAGACCCTTAGTTATACGTATGAAAATGAAATCTTATAGTTCAAATAATTCTTCATTTTTAAAATTTTTTGATGACATCAAAGGTATTTTGATTTAAATAAGTGATGATATCTGACTTTTCAAGAACTTTTCGACTTGCAATTGCGACAGCATATGGATTGATCAACGACCCGACATTCTTTGGCGGCCTGCCAAACCGGGTAGAAATAGACGATCGCTTATGAGATGACCCCAACTGTTGATCGCTCGGCTAGTTTAAAATAAGATGTCAGATGATGCCAGTCATGTATTTTTGACAGTAAGTTGATGTTCTTCAATAAAAATAAGATCAAACTGTTCGCTAACGTATGGTTTGGAATGTTGGTAGCGTTTAAACACGACTATAAACGGTATTAGTGTAATTCAATGTTTATTTTAACGGAATAATATTTTATGGTTTAATGTCCGAAATTACAGACTTACACAAAGAAAAACATTATTTCCGATGATTTTGGACCCTTCCATTAATATATCGTTACGTAGTTATTTTCTAACTGATGTTTTGAGAGAAATCCATGCCCGTGTTTTAGGGGCTCGAAAAGACGTGACGCTCGAAAACAGGTAACGTGGGGATACTCTAAGCCATGTTCAAAGCCGCCTACTTGTCAATACCGATTACTTTGGATGAGTACACTACTTCGTGATCAAATCAGACACTGGAATAAATGGCAGAAATAGATTAAGGACATAGAGATCTTTCAAAACAACGTACTCCACTGAACCATATTGAAAGCGCCCTATACCAAGAAATCACCGTAGTTCCCTGGCAAA
This sequence comes from Phorcus lineatus, assembly GCA_921293015.1. Taxonomy (NCBI): domain Eukaryota; kingdom Metazoa; phylum Mollusca; class Gastropoda; order Trochida; family Trochidae; genus Phorcus; species Phorcus lineatus. Next base: position 31,502,061 of record OV121083.1, on the reverse strand, counting down.
ATTAAAGAGCCACTCTGTGAGTTGTTGGAGTTATATATGCCAAACTTAATCAATGGTGTCATTTGATCGCGAAATATGGACTGTTACCAGAAAGACACATTTAAAGCTAATTGTTTTTTTACAGTGACAATATGAAGGTAGAATGTCGCAATTATGATCGAAAACCGGACAGTGGCGTGCGTCAAATAGTCAAACGTAATTTTGGAGACTTATCTAAAACAGCCAGGAGGGCAGTTAGGAGTTGATAGCGTTTGTTAGGTTATATAACTAGTATCCATGTATATTGGACGTGATATCTACACCTCTGTGAAATTATGAGGATGTTTTTATATTTTCATGGAAAACCAGTATTTGTCATATATATGTCTTTTGGACATGAAAAGTTAAGATGTTTTGATTTTATATCACCACATATGACATTTAGGTTCGTATCAAAGGTAAATAATAGGTTATGAAAATCACGGAGTGGCTCTTTAATATCTAACGAGCACAAGGTAACTGCATGAATACTAATACTTCAAATAATCACCCCTACGAATTGAAACTGGCCGATATGAAAACCTGCCCTTGAATGTTAGGAACTGTTTTAATTGCACTGACGACCTGAAAGATAAAATGCACACTCTTATAATATGCCCTGTGTTTGCCACAGAAGGTGAGGAACTTTTAAAAAGGTATATGGGACAATTTCAGCATTTTACCCGACTGTGATAAGTTTATTCGAATTTTAAGCACACCAAATATTGTACCTTATAGTGCCATCACCTGTCATTCTATTTTAGACAACTGTTACAAGGTTCCTCCCTCAACAAAGAGCTTTTATATAACTTATTTTTGTTTATATATGTTTACATTGATGCTTATAACAATATGAATTTTTTTTAAAATGTGTCTTAGATCATCTCTCATAAATCTCTGGGCAATTGGTTGTGTACTTTTTTAATTCTGTTTATACTGTTTTATAGATATATAATTATGTATGTACACAAGTGAGACGGAAATAAACTTTTTGATAGATTGACAGTTGATTGTGTATATGGCTGAGTGTTTGTATAACGGGTCGCTTGTTACCTGCTTCTCTGCTTGCTATTCCTCAGCCTAGAGGGTTAGAAGTTGCCTAAATCACAAGTGTCTCATCTATGTGCACTTGCCTGTAAACTCTCTACCCAGGTTGTCAGGGAATGCTCGGCATTATTTCATCTACTGGGTGATTCACTGTGTTTACGTATGGCAGACCACCACTCTTGGTTCTGTCTTTGCTAGACCAAATATTCTGTCGATATAAGATGTATAGGACATATCCTGTACTCTGAGCAAACTATGGGCTTGATACTGTAGCCATTCCCTAGAATGAGGAGGATGCTGCCTATATGTATGAATGTATTAAAGTGAATGTATTGAAAGTGTAAGACAGAGTCTTAAGAACAAATTGACAGTGCTATTGCGTTGCATGGTTTTCAAATTGTTGTTCACTACTTCAAAAACATCTGTGTCAAAATATAAGAAATAGTGAAGTTGTTAAAGATGTATTCTGCCATCATGCTCACCTAAATATTAAGTTTCTTAACTGTTATATAAAGTTGTCACATTGAAACATCAAACCTTAAAATACAAAACTTTTAAGCAATGTTATTTGTTGCAGGGTGTTCCACCCCCACCACCACTCAACCCTCCCCCCGAAGGGCGATCCTCCTACAGGAATAACAGCTATCGACAAAAGACTGAAGATAAACAAACAGACAGCGATCAGCTGCTGAAACCAGACTTTTACAAGGAAGCCCCTAGCCAGCGTTCAAGTGCACCTGTAAAGGTAGACAACTGTTACATGGTTCCTCCCTCAACAAAACGAAACTCACGACACAGTAAGAGACACAGTGACAACAATAATAAGCCACCAATTGTTGCAGCATTAGAAGCCAAATCTGATGATTCTTTTCCATTGCTTGATTTTACTGATGAAGGAATTCCAAGAGAACGACTATCTTCATTCAAAGGACACCTTATCGCCAAGGATTATGGATTTGCAGTAAAAGGACAAATTGATTATGAAGATCTACTTAATGTTAAGCTGGAAAGAGAAAATGCTAAAGGTCAAGAATCATTTTCTTCACAAAATAAATGTGAAAAACAACAAAATAAGAAAAGTTTAGAAAGTCAAAAATCACACAAAAAGACTCAAAGTGTATCATTTAGTGATGATGAGAAGTTGATCCATGACTCTACAGAGAACTCTCATTCTCCTATGTCCAAATCTATGGCAATAGCTGGTCAATCTAGCCCTAGAATTGAACCAAATAAGGAAAGACCATCAAAGAAGGAAAGGAGATGGTCAAAAGGGCGACTAGAGAGTGATGGTCACAAGTACTCGGATATTGGACATAAAAGACTATCTAAGGACAGCGATTTCCCAACTCCCCCACCAACACCCCCTCTGTATTTGAAGAAAGAAATGAATCCTGACAACAGATTTTCAGGACAAGATTTTCCTGCTCCTCCTCCACCCCCTCCAACTTATCATGATAGGCAACAAACACCTGAAATCAGGTTTTCTGGACAGTTCAGTTTCCCAACACCGCCTCCACCTCCCTTGGAGCAAGAAGATGAGTTCCAAAACTTGGAGTCATCATATCCATTTGAAGGGCAAGGCCCATTGCCATCACCGAAACAAAACTTGGAATCAGTGAAAAAATTTCCTCCATCACCCAATGAAATGTATTCTCCTGCAGTTTTGTCATCAAAACACAGACTGGGGACTAAGCAGGAACTGCCACAAAGATTTCCTCCTGCACCAAATGAAATGAATTCCCAGTTTAATTATCCACTTCAACATGGCTTCATACCAGCCCCAAGAGAGAGAAAGATAGAACTTTATCAAGACCCTCAGGCAGTTTATTCCCAACCTCCTAGAGAAGACAAGAAGAATCCAATTGAAACTCAGATTCCTTCTCCAATGCAAAGGACAAAAGAAATAAGGTCATCTCAACCTACACAATCTCATAGTGCTACAGTTGTTGAACCTAGGTCTCCAATTTCACCTGATCGCCTCTCAAAAACACTCAGCCAAGCTGACCCCGATTCCACTTTAGATATATCTTTTCTGCTTGGAGACGTGCTTGGAGGAGGAATGACTGTTCGTACAACAGAGAACAACACCAACGAGGTTCAGATGCGACCCAAACCAAGGCAAAATATTCCATTAGAACACAGTAAGCATCAACCTTCAAACACAGAAGCAATAAGAATGAACTCTCATTCACTTGATCAAGAAAATGCTGAAGTTGTCATGAGAAAAAAAACTCCAGCTGCATCTTCTACACTACAAAAGGAGGTCAAGACTAAATCTGACCCAACTGAAAGAGACTCTAAATTAAGATCAAACCCTCCTACAGTTGCTCCAAAACCTGTTTTCATAAAGGCAAAGGACAGCGTTTATGGAAGGCTGGAGTCAAGTCTGGCTCAACAAGAATCTGCGCCTCTCTCGTCAACATCTCAGAATCCAGATTATGTCCATAACACATAGGAGCTATGCAAAGGTTACCTTTATCTTGTTACCTATTAACATATTAAGGCAGCTCTTGTGTGAAGTTATGAACAGGTGGCTCGTCATTTAGACAGGTTGCATCCAGTGCTTTAATGCATATATATCTAATTTCCTATTTTAAAAATAGGGGGCACTTAAAATGGGGATGCCAAGGGGTACCTCGATACCAGTTTTGTTCCCAGATTAAGTTAATGATACCGGATGGTTCATCTTATGAAAATCTTTATTGTCTAGAACAGTTTTTGTTACGAAATTGATGGTTGAACCCCTTTCTTTAAATAATTTAGACATATTATATTATCAAATAGTTTAACAGATGGCAGATTTGTTTTTAAAAATGTTTTTTCTTCTTGTTAATTTATCAAGAGTGTTATATTCTTTTCTAAACATTTTCAAGACAAATTCCCTCTTTCTGAATAATTACAGTTTTTCCAGAACTAGTTTTCCAGTTAACTAAATATTAAATCAAACAAATGCTTGTTATAATATGAGTGATTTGCTGTTGGTCATTATTCTTTGATTATGATTTTTCCCAAAGTGTTAATATTTGATTGGATTCAATCAAAAACCAACTGTGTGTTACATATAGTATACTATCCATGCATGTCCTCTTTGATAAATCTCTAAAATGATAAATTTATCAATATTCAAAGCCTACGATTTGTGGTCACTATATGAGATAAAGTTATCTATAAAGAAATCAATATATTAATATATATATATTGGATTATAAGGTGAAGAAAAGTTCTTTCGGGTTGGACTAACTTTCATCTTTCATAACATGATGTACTATGATGCTATAACACTAAGTATTGAGAAGGCCATAACAATATGTATTATGATGCTACAACACTAAGTATTGTGATGGCCATAACAATATGATTTATGATGCTACAACACTAAGTATTGTTAAGGCCATAACAATATGTACTGTGATGCTACAACACTAAGTATTGTGATGGCCATAACAATATGTACTATGATGCTACAACACTAAGTATTGTGATGGCCATAACAATATGTACTATGATGCTACAACACTAAGTATTGTTAAGGCCATAACAATATGTACTATGATGCTACAACACTAAGTATTGTTAAGGCCATAACAATATGTACTGTGATGCTACAACACTAAGTATTGTGATGGCCATAACAATATGTACTATGATGCTACAACACTAAGTATTGTTAAGGCCATAACAATATGTATTATGATGCTACAACACTAAGTATTGTTAAGGCCATAACAATATGTACTATGATGCTACAACACTAAGTATTGTGATGGCCATAACAATATGATTTATGATGCTACAACACTAAGTATTGTTAAGGCCATAACAATATGTACTGTGATGCTACAACACTAAGTATTGTGATGGCCATAACAATATGTACTATGATGCTACAACACTAAGTATTGTTAAGGCCATAACAATATGTACTATGATGCTACAACAATAAGTATTGTGAAGGCCATAACAATATGTACTATGATGCTACAACACTGAGTATTGTGATGGCTCCCTACCAAGAAGTTCAGACCCCCTGTTAAAAAACAGATTAGGTCTAGTTCTCATCAGGGCATGTCGAGAGGAGAGTTGGAGGGGTGTGTTGTGATATAACCATTTTCAATATATTTCTTTAATCAGCAATGAGCTCTTTACTAGAAGAATCTAACCTAATGTTATTCATATTTCTAAGTCATAAAACATAAATGAACCTCTTTTCTTCAAACCAAATGAAAATGGATTGAAATTGTATAAAATCTATCCTGGGTGTTATTTTAATCTTAACAACACAATCATTTCCCTTACAAAATGCCTTGGAATCTAAACAACATAATCATTACCCTTACAAAAAAATCCCTAGAAAAAATGCTTCAGAAACATTGCTACAACAAGAATTTTACCATTACCACAAATGTATCTGCCAGTACTTCCAGAACATAGTGGAGAGGTTTTGGAGGCGAAACCACAAAGTAACAAAACGTACTAGCCTTTTGAAAATGCTTCTGCACCATCTTGATTAACCAGGCATCAACATTTGTGAAGATGGTTTGGAAGCATTGCCGTAAATTTGTAGAGATGTTTCAGAAGTGTTGCCATAAACTTGTGGAGATGGTTCTGAACCATTTAAAAATACCTTAAAAACTTCCACAAGCTTTCCTTAATCCAACTTGATTTGTGGAGATGGTTTTCAGTCATTTACTGTAAAGCCTTAAAACCTTGCACAGCATTCTACCAGAAAAGTGTTTGTGACAATGCTTCGTAAGCATCTACGCAACCCACTCGCCCCTTAACCACGATGGATGCCCTTTTCCAACTCTACCCCAACCGCTTAAACAATACAGCCCTACCCCCACCCTTCATTTGATTCACCTGATAATCTTACTGCCACCATCACAGATAAATCAGAATCAAACCCCTACCCTACAAACATTTCACATTCAACTAATGTACTAACATAATGGAGTTACATTGAATCATATGTACATTTCATCTTTTAAATTTCAAACAAATAAATAGAACAAATCATGCATCAGTGTTAGAATAATTTTGATAAAACAGTGAAATATAAAATAACCTAGCTCAATAATACAAATTTCTACATAAAATTCACTTCCAATCTTAACAATAGGATAGAAGAAGAATAGAAGTAAAAGAAGTTTAAAAGGGAACATAAAGACATAAAGAGTCATATTTACAAAATGCTATAGCACAAGTGTGATCTAATCAAATTCATGGGGAAATGATTATGAGAATAACATAGGAAGATATTCACAGATTGCATTTTCAGTGTAGTGGATGAAAAACAACGATATGAAGACAATGAAAGAAGTGTAATTACCTTGATTTCACTAAAATCACAGGAAATAGTAAGACAGTTGGTTTTACACAAGAATTGTTTTGCTGGCATGATCTCCCTGAAATATGGACCGAACGAAACATTTTCTATTTTTGCAACAATTATAAAGAAGCTTAAAAACTTGGAGGGGTATGATGTGTTAAAACCATTTTCAATAGATTTCTTCAAGCAGCAATGGGCTCTTTCATAGAAGAATCTTTCTTAAAGTTCTTCATAAATCTATGTCATAAAACATAAAAGGACCTCATTTCGTCAACCAAAATTAAGATGGATTGTAATTGTATAAAATGTATACTGGGTGTTATTTTCTCATATTTTATATTACACTAGGTAAATATTATGAGAACAATGGTAAAACTGTTCTTACTATATTTGACATATTTATTTAAAAATTTGGGATGGTTAAAAAAATTCAAAACTCCATTTAAGAAACTTTGCATAATGATATTATATTTTCTACAGATTTAACAGGAATATTTGCTTGTGACTTTGCTTCATAATGACATGAATCAAGATAACAGTAAAGATGTTTGGCAATTATTGATGTTAAAGGAAATCAGAATTAAAATGATGTTAAATAAATTCACCATAGCATGTAATGTTTTTGGATCTCAGAGCGGTATTCAAATAAGGTTTATTTTATTTACAAAGGTGTTTCCTTTTTTAATACAAAAATGTTGATTGCCTGATTAACACAATGCTTTATTTACAACACAACTTACTGATTCCCTGCCAAAACATCTCTACTTTCCCTTCCCATTCCTCACCAGAACGTTACACTTTTAAATAGATGATAGTAGTGTCTCAACATCAAGGAACATTTTAGGAAGAATTATAATGCACTATACATTTTACTTATGTAAAGCTTTAAAAAAAAGCTGATTATAATTTGTGGAAAGGCTGCGGAAGGATCTCCATTACAGTGACTCGGTAATTAACATGTTGCTGTAACAACTTCAGAAGTATTTCAATATCTCCTCCAAAAGATACCCTTTCAACGCATCTCCATTGGGCCAATTATCTTGTGCTAATTTGTGGAAAGGTTGCAGAAGGGTCTCCACAACAAAGACTGGGTAGTTGATTCATTGCCGCAACACCGTTTTAAATAATTTATTGTTTTCCAGCCAAAAGATACACTTCTGAAGAATCTCCACAAACCTTTTCAAACTCTTTCTAGACCACTTCCGCTCTAAAGTCTTGGAAAGATAGTGTGAAATAGAGGTGGTGTGGCAATGCTTTGGAAGTAACTTTTAGGACATTTTTCTCTAGGGCTAATATCCTCATTCAATCTGATCTATACTCTCTCAGGTTAGCCCTAACTGGTGCAGTTTTTTGTATGTCACACAGGTATTTGTACTGTCAAGCTAAAAGTATATAAAACGGCTGGATTCAACGAACTACAGTGCCTGGACAAAAGTGAGTTATCATTTGTGCAATTCCCAGTGACTTAGATACTAATTAACTGTTTCAAGAATAATTTCACTAATTGGTTTTTGGCAGAAATGAATTTTTAAGTTATCATTAAGATTAGAAATCACCTTAGCTAGAAATACATAATTTCCTTTTAATAATAAGACTATTTTAAATAAAACTGCAGCTATTTAAACGTCACATATAGAACAATATACGTCAAAGTTGTCAGATTCAGGGAAATTTGAAAACAATTTTGTACATGTGTCGCTTAATCAGCTGTCATTCTAAAACTAATCAACGGAAAAAAGAATTATTATTAGGTAATTATGTACACATAGCTAAGAGCTAGCTGTTTTTATAAAGTGAAAATGAAATGATTTCATCTCAATTAGTTAAAGCTATTATTGCAATAGTTAATCAACATGTAAGTCTATGGGAATTCCACTAGTGCAGACTCACTTTTGGCCAGGTACTGTAGCACCTATTACTGTGTATAAAAGGTGATAGATTATTGCCTCAAGCTGTTTTGGTTTAAACATATTTATTTCTTGAAAATTACATGAACTGGACTGGTAAGCTCAATAGAACTTATGTAAAGACTGCTCGAGATTTTTCATTTTCAACAATACAAATCCCTGTGGTTAAAGCAAGCCAATTTTCTTTCTGTCTTTGATTCAGCGGAAGGTTGTCGTACAGAACACCTTCTTGTTGACTGTTCTTGTGTTTCTTACATCAAAGTTGACATTATAGTTACATGGACATGGATTGCCAGTATTTCCATGATCTTTTCTGTGTTTTTAAAAAAATAATCACTGCATTTAAGAATCACAGATTTACTGCTCTGCAGAGTATTGGGAAGCGGTAAAAGTGTGGTAATTTATTTTCCACATAAATTTTACCATAGACATACTTTCTCTACACAGATCTAGTCAGAAATTGTCCTTTTCTCATAAGCTTTTTGTTCTTATTATCTCATTTGGAATATTTAAGGGAATGTCAGATCATTACAGATGAATGTGATATATAAATATATGTTTCAACATACAAGATGTGTAACTTTTTGCTTTCATCCATTCATTGGGAGATTGTACAGTTAACTATTAACTGATCGGAACTATGAGACCTTTTGAGCTTTTTGCATTGGATGTCTTAAGATGGCATCTGTAATTTACATCGATCTGAGATTCTGAAGGGAGGCACCTTGATCTTTGGGGACCAAAGTGTGCATATTTATGTAGATATACAAGGGGAAGTCAATAAATTTATAGAAGTGGATATAAAACAGATGCCAATGGTTGTAATATTGATTTTATTTTTCATTAAAATCTTCCTGGACCTTGATGCACTTTGCCCATTTATCTTTTAGAATGTCTATGCCCTTGCAGTAGAAGTCTTCTGACTGACCCCTCAACCATGCCTCAGTAGCTATCTTGAGTTCATCATCATTGCCAAATCTTGTAGCCTGCAAGTGTGATCAGCATAGTAGGCTACTGTGATTTTTTAAAAATTGCTTCGGGCCAGATCTGGACTGTAGGTCATGGTTAAGTTCAAATCCATTTTGTTGAAGTGAAGTCTGTGCAATACTACTCTTTCGCACTGAAGCATTGTCATGAAGAAGCATAACTCCAGCAGTCAACATACTCATAAACACTTTCATGAGAAATGCCACACTCTGAAGATATCTTTTCCAAATTTATTTACAGTCGGACATGATAAAGCCCTGGACCTGTGCAACCATATCATCTGTAATGGCTTCAACAGGCCTCACATTTTCAATTTCTCCAAAACTGCTCCGCCCCAAAAGCTGTAACTTTGTGGGGATATACTTTGCACCTAGATGATCCAAATTTTTCCAATTGGGACTGACCCCTCCATCCCCCTCAAATATTCGCATGATTTTCCCGATAATCTTACAAAATTTTCTTTGCAACTAATTGGCACAAGGAGCTAAAATTCTAAGAGTTATATTTTTCTGACATTTGTAACCTAACCTAAATTATTTTGTTGTGGTTTTTTTTCAGGCACCAATCATGCTAGGGATCTAAAAATGCTACAATATAATCTTTGTAGGTTTGAGACGAAGATGTGTTAATTTCAGTGTCCTACCCCTAAAAATATGGTACTGGCAGAGGTTCATATGATGTGCCCGAGTTGGCAGTTGATGTGGCAGTTGATGGATGTAGGATGTTGGTGAGAAATTTTATGTTGCTGAATTAAACAATGCTTTTAATTGTTTATAAATGGATTTAGTGCTTTACAGAGAGTTTTTCCACAAGATATAAGAGCAAATATATAAGAAGATGTAAATGAATTAAAATATAGTTACTCCCATTTTGTATTATGATTTAAAGAAGCTTATATGGTTTATTGATTTTCTTCCAATGCTCTTTAAAGACATGTTATCCACTGACACATGTAAATTTAGGGACGCATTTTATCTGGAGAATTAACAGGTGTATAAGATCTTGAACACCAACAATACAAAGGCTCATGAGCTACAGAGCCAATGGCTCTATTCTTATTAGTGTATTCAGTTATGGTTGGTGCTTTTTTGTTTATGTCTTTCATTGCGATTTGTAAATATAGTTTACAGGGTCTTTTCATGTTTTTAAATTTGTGAATTTATTGAAACGGTTTTCATCAGGCTGTAAGGTCAATTGGACAGTGGCATAGTGCCTGCGTCCATCCGTCATCTTTTCAACTTCTTATAAAAAACAACAGCTTCAGACAACATATGTCCAGACCATTGCCAAATGTGGTTTATAAATTGTACGTGAGTTAACTCTATGACCAATGATAAAGGCTTTTAGGGTGTTAACCTGAATAAGATTTTCATCTCCTTTCTTTGGTTCACAGAGATTTTTCTTGTCGAAATAAACGTCTAGAAAACAGCTGGAGAAGTATGATTTTAAAAGGTGCTATATCATTGACTCCATCTGTTTTCTAGTCTTTTATTTTGACACGACAAGTCCATATGCTTTGGCTTTCTGATCTATCATAATAGTCTTCTCCAGAACAACCAGTACATAATCCTAGCCAATGTGGACTGAAAAAGTAAATGTACAGACCCATTACCTCTATTGACCTCTATAAGCAGGAATAATTTGTGCATAATCCTTCACAAATGTGGACGATAAAAATTTATAAACTTTATATTTTCAAACTTGTATTGTACATTTTATATAGCCGATGAGCTACAAAGCCTTTTGCTCTAATTGTTTTTTCAAACATATGGAGAACAAAAGATTTTTGGGAAACTAAGAAGCATATTTAATTTTTCCATAGCTACCAATAATTACATCATAAAATGTAACATACATAGTGATCTATTTAGATGATTTTGTCCATCTATTTTCATGATTTTGCATCCATTGTATTTCTAGATACTTATATTTTACAATTTCTAAATTGTGTCGCTTTCACTTTGTTAGTTTGAAAATAATAAAATACTTTTTGAGCATATTGATTTGATTGTCTTTTGATTAAAAAATTGTGAGTTTTGAGCATTATTGGAAAAAAGGCTGTAATTTTCTTCCAATAAAGATAGAATATACGCTTTGATAGAATACCCAAGAATTGATATACATATATACGATGAAATGACCTGTCAATGCCTTGTAACTCTGTAAGCAAGATTGTCCACACCTCCTGCTGATGAATATGCCTTCTTTGCTCAATGTATTTAGTTTCCAATGACTGCATGCTATTCTGTTTTGAATTGAATTGTGAAATCTAAAGAAAACAAAATATTGCTCTTGGTTTAAACATGTTTCAAGTAGATTCAGTGTATATTGAGAACTTCAACTATGTTTTGAATTATTATAGATAATAAAACTAAAAGTTATTCTGAAATGAAAGGTAAAAACATATAATTATCCGACTTATTATCTAGTCACACCTGATGTTAGTATTTTTTTAAGAACTTCAAGGTTAAAGCTTATCAAACGTCTACTACTAAACAAAAGTTTGTTTGTTTTGACATATTCCTCCAAAAGCTCAAGGGGGCTATCAGCCTAAACCTAAATGACCATAATTGATCAAACAGACTTTTACATGTATGCCTAGTTCCATTGATCACACAGACTTTTACATGTATGCCTAGTTCCATTGATCACACAGACTTTTACATGTTTACATGTATGCCTAGTTCCATTGATCACACAGACTTTTACATGTTTACATGTATGCCTAGTTCCATTGATCACACAGACTTTTAAATGTTTACATGTATGCCTAGTTCCATTGATCACACAGACTTTTAAATGTTTACATGTATGCCTAGTTCCATTGATCACACAGACTTTTACATGTTTACATGTATGCCTAGTTCCATTGATCACACAAACTTTTACATGTTTACATTTATGCCTAGTTCCATTGATCACACAGACTTTTACATTTATGCCTAGTTCCATTGATCACACAGACTTTTACATGTTTACATGTATGCCTAGTTCCATTGATCACACAGACTTTTACATTTATGCCTAGTTCCATTGATCACACAGACTTTTACATGTTTACATGTATGCCTAGTTCCATTGATCACACAGACTTTTACATTTATGCCTAGTTCCATTGATCACACAGACTTTTACATGTTTACATGTATGCCTAGTTCTATTGATCAGACAGACTTTCGTGAGTGATTGAGTTATTGTTTAACGTTGCAATATTTCAGCCATTAGCAGGGTAGACAGACTTTAACTTTTATGCCTAGTTAGTTCTATATAATAAATTATAGGTCCAATCAAAATGTTTTCTAAATAGGCTGCATAAAAAAGTAAATGTTTCTCGGGACAATTTCTTTTTAAAGTGAAAAGGAGATAGACTTTATATTTACTTTTTATCGAAACAAATATTGACGCAGGAGGAAAACTTAATTCTATCATCAGAAAGAGGTGTTTGTGTTCTGTAAAGACGACTCAAAGAGCAAGGTGCATATTCGAATAAATAACTTAGGCGATTTGAATGACTTTTGAACTAACTTTGATTGCATCCAATCAGCGTTCTACCAAGAGGTGAGGTTTAACGCCGCTTTCAAGACTATTTTCCTTAACGCGGCCGCTAGTATTATTGCGGGGAGAAGGCCACAACACCATTGTGGCTATGCATTGCGGGAAAACCTGCGAGCAGCAGCTGGAACTAGCCAACCATGGGTGGTACTGCGCTGAAATTCAGTGTAGCATTGCACCCAAACCTTACTGCATGTAGAACAGTTCTCTACTGCAGACAAACTTGTCGAGCTCCTGGCGGGATTTGAACCAAGGACCGCTTGATCCGAAGCTGAACGCGCTAACCACTTTGCTATCCCGCCCCCTCTAGAATCCTTCGAATTAAGACAGAGGTTGTATAGGAATTTATGACAAAGCTAACTCTGGTGGGAGAGAATGTACATGCAAATATATCTTCAGAATTATATCATCAATTGCATGTACTTGGATATCACAAATACTTACTGTGGCACAATATTAATGCACATCATTGAAAATGTGAAACAACTACAAAGGATTACATAATCTGCATGACATTGTATCGTAGTTACATATTATACAAACATGGAAATGCATATACCTTTAATAAAAGATAAGACATTTGGTCCACAAAATATGTTAGGGACAAATAATACAAAGTATGAATAATATACAGTGAAATTATAAAACAATGTGAAACATACCAAATATATGGTATTCAGGCGAAACCGTGAGGATCAAATGAGAAATCTGTGGCCAGTCACATGGCTACATGTACCTTAAATAATTTTTTGTTGTATTTTTTTTATTCAGTTCTAAAATCATTGTCATCATGTCTTTACATACATTCAACTAGACCTTAATTTGTATCATTTCTACATGGCATATAACTACTTGTCATTCATAATGTACCCATAGACTGGTATTACAGATCTTTATCATTCTTATTATTTATGGTCTATAATAATATAAAGATACTGATGCTATCTAAGCAATGGTCTCCATTTTTTTCAAATATACAGTATTTGTTGTTTTTGATGCAATATATTTTTCTATTTTTATTATCTCTTTTAGAGATTTATAAAAAATTTGAAATGTAGGAATTTCCCTTCTTATGCTCATGTTATGTATGTATTTCTTGGCTAGTAGAATAATATGGTTAAAAAGGTAATTGGAGTCTTGTGAGCCAAAAAAGACTATAAACTTAGTTATGACAGAATCGGGTATTTTGTCTTTTAAGAACATTTCTAATCGTGACCAAAAGGTTTTGATATGCTTACAATAATAAAACATATGTTCTACATATTCTTTCTCCTCCATACAAAACGAACATAACATATATCGTCATCAACAATTTTCATGTACAGCAACTCACGCTTAGTGTAAATCTTCTTATGAATGAATCTGTATTGGAAATCAATCAGTTTAATATCTTTTGTACATTTTCTAAATCTAGTAAATACACCTTTCCAGTTAATATCTTCAGGAAATTGGGTTTGCCATTTAACACAGACCTTTGGTAGATTGTCTTTCTTTATTAAGATGTCATAAAAGTATCTACAACCGTGAGGTTTTAGCATATTTCTTAATGCTTCTGAAATATTAATATTTTCTTTGATAAAATGTTCCTCAGAAATGAATTTTCTCCATTTAATAGGAATATTTAATAACATTTTATTGTAATGTAGTATAGTGCCCTTCCAATCATATTTATTTTTTAATTGTTCAAAAGACAATATACCTTTAGAATCACATATATCTCTAATATTACAGACTCCTTTAAAAAACCAAGACTTGATAATAAAATGTGGGTGAACAAACTGATGATTTAGCCAAAGCGGTTCCGTCAAAATATCCCCTATTTTATTTCCATCACATTTATACAGCCTGTAATAAGTATTCCAGGATTCCAGTACATTTCGCCAAAAAGGGTTTTCTAAAGTAACAAATGTATCAATATTAGCTCCAAGCTTGAATATTTAATCTACTGGAAAGTTTTGTTGTTGTTTATCATTTCGAATGTGTCTGTAGATACGACAATTTTAAGGAAGTGACAAATGAATCTATATCTATCATTCGTAACCCTCCCTCATCATAGTTTCGCATAATATTTTCCCGTTTGATTTTATCTTTTTTACCGTTCCATAAAAATTCAAAAAATAATTTATTAAGATCTTTGATGAAAGACATGTTATAAAAAGTTTCTAGAGTATTCACTGCTGCCCGTAAACTATTTTCAGATCCATCTAAAAACAATTCTGTATCGTCAGCATATTGTCCTATCTTGTGTTCAGTGTCATGTAAAACAATACCCTTGATTTCCTTATTTTGCCTTATCATTATCCCTAATATTTCTACCACTAACAAGAAAAGGTATGGGGAGATAGGATCGCCCTGTCTACAACCCCTTTTATTATAAAAAATGTGGAACGATGACCATTTTGTGAAACGCAAGATTGATTGTTGTTTATCAATATTTGAATCCATTTTATTATATTTGTTCCACACTGAAATGTCTTTAACACATCTATTATAAAACCTTTAGAAGCAGTGTCAAATGCTTTTTCAAAATCAATTAATACAAGAAGACCACGCTCGCTGTTTCCTTAATTTAGTTTCAAATATAATATCGTATAATAAGCGAATATTATCACTTATACATCGACCCGATATAAATCCTGTTTGGTTACTGTGTATTAGAGTTGGTAAAACTAATTTTAGCCTATTTGCAATACATTAGCTTAATATCTTATAAAGTATATTTAAGAGTGTTATTGGTCTCCAGTTCTTTAACAAAGTCCTATCTTTACCTGGCTTAGGTATGCACGTTATTATTCCTCGGTTAATTGTAAGACTTAATTTGTCAATATTTAATACTTCTAGAATATACCTGTATACCCACGTTCCAAATTCTTTTCAGAAAAACTTAAAAAATTCTACACTAAACCCATCAATACCTGGGCTTTTATTATTCTCCATAGCCTTTATTGTTGCAGCAACTTCCTGTTTTTCCATAGGTCTGTCTATTGATTTTTGCAAAGCATCCTTTAGTATAGGGTTTCTATATCATTGAGGGTGTTTGTATCACGTGTTTCACTTTCGGGCATAGCATATAATTTTTGATCAAATTTCATTTGTTCTTGCAATATCTCTGCTCCTTCTGTAATGATATCCCCATTATCTTTCAGTATTTTAGTTATATGTTTACTTGTATGGTTTCGATTTTCCAAATGACAAAAAAACCTTGTTGGTTTTTCACCTTCCTCATACCATCGGATTCTATTTCTTATTTCTTGTCCTTTACGTTCTTCCTCTTTAATATTTTCTAATTCTTTTTTCGCTTTTGATAATTGTGATAAAGTATTTTCATATACATTTTGAAAGTCCTCACTAATCTTGTCTTCCAAAATTAAGATGTTTTCTTCTAATTCTAATGTTTTCCTTCATCTATCTTTTTTACGGAATGAAGAATATGATATACTATTTCCTCTGATTTTCATTAGAAATGTCTCTAAAAATAGGCAGTGTGAAGTTGGTTACTTATTCCTTATTCGATATTCGACTTTTCTATTTACTTATTCGAAAAAGACTTCTGAGAGTATCAAGGAATGTTTGCACCACCTTGTAGGTATACTCAAATAAAAGATCATTCAATTATCTAACCAATGGGGTATGCAACGTTATAATACATAGGGTCATTCATACCGTAAAGGCACAAAAAGCGTTACTATATAACAACATTGGTAAACAACAACTTCTGAGAGTACCAAGAGATATTTGCACCACCTTGTTGGTATACTCAAATGAAAGATAATTCAATTACCTATTCAATGATGTATCGTACGGCATAATACATAGAGGCTGTCGTACCGTAAAGTCATAAAAAAGCGTTACCATGGACAGAAAATGATAAACAACAACTTCTGAGAGTATTAAGGAATATTTGCACCACCTTGTGCGTAGACTTGTATTAAAGATAATTTAATGACCTACCCACAGATGTATATTACATTATAATACATAGAGGCGTTCGTACCGTTAAGTAACAAAAAGCGGTATTGTATGCCAACAACATTACATTTTTTTTATTCTTGAATGAACAACTTCTGAAAGTATCAAGGGATATTTGCACCACCTTGTATGTAGACTTAAATGAAAGATAAGCTAATTACCTACCAAATGATATACACTTCATCATAATACATAGAGGCGTTCGTACCGTATAGTAACAAAAAGCGTTACTGTATACCCACATTTAATTTTTTAAAATTCTTGTTCGAACAACAACTTCTGAGAGTATCAAAAAATATTTGCACCACATTGTACGTATACTTAAATGAAGGAAAATTTAATTACCTATCCAATGATTTATACTACGTTATGATACATGGAGGCGGTCGTACTGTAAAGTAAAAAAAGCGTAAGTATGTATCTCTTATTTCATTTTTTTAATTCTTGTTCGAAAAACAACTTCTGAGAGTATCAAGGAATATTTGCACCACCTTGTACGTATACTCAAATAGAAGATAATTTAATTACCTGTCCAATGAGATAGACTACGTTATAATACATAGAGGCGGTCATACCGTAAAGTAAAAAAAGCCTTACTATGTATCTCTTATTTCATTTTTTTATTCTTGTTCGAACAACAACTTCTGAGAGTATCACCACCTTGTACGTATAGTCAGATAAAAGATAGTTCAATTATCTATCCAATGAGGTATATAACGTCATAATACATAGAGGCGTTTGTACCGTAAAGGCACAAAAAGCGTTACTATATAACAAAATTGGTAAACAACAACTTCTGAGAGTACCAAGAGATATTTGCACCACCTTGTTGGTATACTCAAATGAAAGATAATTCAATTACCTATTCAATGATGTATCGTACGGCATAATACATAGAGGCTGTCGTACAGTAAAGTAACAAAAAGCGTTACTATATGCCCATATTTCTTTTTTGTTATTCTTGTTAACACAACTTCTGAGAGTATCAAGGAACATTTGCACCACCTTTTACGTATATTTTTAAAAAAAGATAATTTCCTTACCAGGGCATACCGGGACAATATCCATATATGTCGAAAGTAATGATTAAAGATACAAGCACAGTGACATATACAGTAGAATATTGCTTAATGAAGTACCGTGGAAATTTTGAAGCATTGTTCTTGGCTCTAGGTTCTATGTGTCGATCTTCGAATTCGGTGCTTTTGATTGTCCGATATATGCATATTGTGTGCTTATAACATGAATTTTAATGTCAATCAATCAATCTTTATTTACGTACTTAAAATGCCACAGGCCTGTAGTACATTCATTGGTAGATCACATCATTAAATTATTACAAGTTTTTACAATATTTCTTCTGTATAGCATTGCATAATAAATATACATTGCAAGATTCTGTAGTAATAGAGAATTTTAATGTGGGAATCTTAGGCGCTTCTGATTGCCCATGTATGCATAATTAATGCTCGCATCTGGTGGTCCCCTGTGTCCATCCTGGGTGCTTTTCAGGGTACCATATGTGCATACTTGGTGATTGTAACTTTTGGTCCCATGTGTGCATCATGGTTGCTACAGGTGGCCAATGCTTGCATCTAGGTGCCTGTAACTGGTTGTGCCATGTGTGTTTTTTGTGTGTTTGTAGCTGATGGTCACATGTTCATCTTGGGAGCTTTTGATGATTCAAAGTGTGCATATTGGGGGCTTGTATCTGTTGGCCATCCGTATGCATCTTGGGTGATTCCGGTGGCCCATGGGTGCATTTTGGTTGCTTGTATCTGGTGGTCCTTAGTGTACATCTTTGGTGCTTTTGATGATCCTATGTGTGCATCTTGGATTTGTGCTTCTGGTGGCCCATGTTTCCATCTTGGGTTCTTCAGGCGGTCAGTGATTTTTTTTCATTTTACTGACTCTGTATACTGAATTCCAATCAGTGCGTTTTTCAGCAATTGTGCAATAAAAACAACTATTGCCAAAGCTGTTATATCGGTCGATAAAACAGAATAAAATTCCTTAAAAGGTAACATTGCGGCCTTAAGAAAATGTAAACCAGTGTTGAATCAATAGTGAATGTATGACCCTTGTGCATTGATGACTTGATTGACCCTCCTCCACATCGTAAGTGTCAGTCGCTGTATGACTTGTTGAAGAATCTGCTGCCACTCCAGATGCAGTGGTGCATCCAACTCTGCCACAGTTTGAACAGGAGGATCTCTTCTACGTATACGGCGACCAAAAGTATCCCATAGATGTTCTATCTGGTTCAAGTCGGGACTGCAAGCAGGCCACGGTAGCATTGATATGGCTTCCCGAAATGTGAAATTACCACAGGGAGAAGGATGTTATCTCGATATTTCTGAGCATTGAGTGTACCTGGAACTGTCACAAGGTCGGTTTACAACCGGAGGAGACACAACCTCATATCATAGAGCCACCACCACACTGATAGGTTGATGGGACATGTCTTGGTGCGAAATGGGTGTTAACTTGTCGCCAAACACGAATTCGGCCATCCTTGCCATAAATGAATCTCAAACTCATATGCAATCATTTGTTCGAGATAACAGACGATATTGCTGCCACTAAAATGTTGATTTCTCCAACTACACGTTTCACTACGAGTTTCAAAAACATATGTGATTGGCTGCATCAATATATGTGGAGTTGTTTATGCCATAAAACATCTTCGAAATACTTTTCGTCAACTTGTTGAAAATATATACTCAATTGAATTAAGTGGTGCTTAACTTTTTGTTCTGAGTATATGTCACTATATTTTAAGAAATGCATATCCCAGTGCATGTTCCCAGTAATTTTGTGACATAACATCTTGCCATTGTGACCCCTGCATGGGCTAATTGCCAAGTACCTTTGTCCTGATGGTAGAATTTATTAAAGGGACTGTGCACATTTTGTCAAGAGGCTGTAGTTATTGGAAGTTGTTGTTCGATAATGAATAACAAAAATGAAATAAGGGATACTTAGAAACGCATACCTGGACTTTACGGTACGACCGCCTCTATGTATCATTGGGTAGGTAATTGAATTATCCTTCATTTGAGTATACGCACAAGGTGGTGCAAATATTCCTTGATACTCTCAGACGTTGCTGTATATCATTTTGCTTATACAGTGACGCTTTTTGTTCCTTTACGGTACGACCGCCTCTATGTATTATGACGTTGTATATCTCATTGGATAGGTAATTGTATTATCTTTCATTTAAGTATACGTACAAGGTGGTGCAAATATTCCTTGATACTCTCAGAAGTTGTTTTTCGAACAAGAATTAAAAAAATGAAATAAGAGATACATACTTACGCTTTCTTTACTTTACAGTACGACCGCCTCCATGTATTATAACGTAGTATAAATCATTGGATAGGTAATTAAATTTTCCTTCATTTAAGTATACGTACAATGTGGTGCAAATATTCTTTGATACTCTCAGAAGTTGTTGTTCGAACAAGAATTTAAAAAAATTAAATGTGGGCATACAGTAACGCTTTTTGTTACTATACGGTACGAACGCCTCTATGTATTATGATGTAGTGTATATCATTTGGTAGGTAATTAGCTTATCTTTCATTTAAGTCTACATACAAGGTGGTGCAAATATCCCTTGATACTTTCAGAAGTTGTTCATTCAAGAATAAAAAAAATGTAATGTTGTTGGCATACAATACCGCTTTTTGTTACTTAACGGTACGAACGCCTCTATGTATTATAATGTAATATACATCTGTGGGTAGGTCATTAAATTATCTTTAATACAAGTCTACGCACAAGGTGGTGCAAATATTCCTTAATACTCTCAGAAGTTGTTGTTTATCATTTTCTGTCCATGGTAACGCTTTTTGTGCCCTTACGGTACGAACGACCCTATGTATTAAGACGTACGATACATTATTGGATAGGTAATTGAATTATCTTTCATTTGAGTATACCAACAAGGTGGTGCATATATCTCTTGGTACTCTCAGAGGTTGTTGTTTATCAGTTTGGTTATATACTAACGCTTTTTGTGCCTTTACGGTACAAACACCTCTATGTATTATGACGTTATATACCTCATTGGATAGATAATTGAACTATCTTTTATCTGACTATACGTACAAGGTGGTGCAAATATTCCTTGTTACTCTCAGAAGTTGTTTTTTGAACAAGAATAAAAAAATGAAATAAGAGATACATAGTAAGGCTTTTTTTACTTTACGGTATGACCGCCTCTATGTATTATAACGTAGTATATCTCATTGGATAGGTAATTAAATTTTCCTTCATTTAAGTATACGTACAATGTGGTGCAAATATTTTTTGATACTCTCAGAAGTTGTTATTCGAACAAGAATTTTAAAAAATTAAATGTGGGCATACAGTAACGCTTTTTGTTACTATACGGTACGAACGCCTCTATGTATTATGATGTAGTGTATATCATTTGGTAGGTAATTAGCTTATCTTTCATTTAAGTCTACATACAAGGTGGTGCAAATATCCCTTGATACTTTCAGAAGTTGTTCATTCAAGAATAAAAAAAATGTAATGTTGTTGGCATACAATACCGCTTTTTGTTACTATACGGTACGAACGCCTCTATGTATTATAATGTAATATACATCTGTGGGTAGGTCATTAAATTATCTTTAATACAAGTCTACGCACAAGGTGGTGCAAATATTCCTTAATACTCTCAGAAGTTGTTGTTTATCATTTTCTGTCCATGGTAACGCTTTTTATGACTTTACGGTACGACAGCCTCTATGTATTATGCCGTACGATACATCATTGAATAAGTAATTGAATTATCTTTCATTTGAGTATACCAACAAGGTGGTGCAAATATCTCTTGGTACTCTCAGAAGTTGTTGTTTACCAATTTTGTTATATAGTAACGCTTTTTGTGCCTTTACGGTATGAATGACCCTATGTATTATAACATTGCATACCCCATTGGATAGATAATTGAATGATCTTTTATTTGAGTATACCTACAAGGTGGTGCAAACATTCCTTGATACTCTCAGAAGTCTTTTTCGAATAAGTAAATAGAAAAGTCGAATATCGAATAAGGAATAAGTAACCAACTTCACACTGCCCTAAAAATAGCGTGTCCGAAATAGTTATTTTAATATTTTAACCAGTGTCCAAATTCGAGTACTGTTCCTGACTGTACTCCTTTTTCATATCTATCAAGGTTTGCGTTACCATTTTTGTATATTTACTTTCATACAAAAGGGATGTATTTAACTTCCAATAACCTTTTCCCTTTTCTTTATCAAGTGCGTTCGAAAAATAAATACTAATTGCGGAGAGATCTGATTTGTAACCAGGTAAAATGGCGGTTTCTTGTGTTATGAAATGTATATTTTCTGAAGTAATAAAAAAATCTAACCTGGCTTGCTGTCTTGGTTTTGTCTTACACCATGGATATTTCTTTTTATCTTTGTTGAATTCTCTCCATACATCTACCAGGTTCCATTTTTCAATATATTTTTCAACATCTCTTGCTTTTGCGTTATTGATATTTTTATAATTTTCCAGATCTACATTCGGATTAAGAACTAAATTCCAATCACCACAAATTACTTTAGACTCGTTATCAATGTTACCTATCTTGGAAAAAAGGGTATTGTAGAACTGTGGTTGATCAGTATTTGGACCATATATATTTGCAAGTGTAAGACGTAAACCCTGTAAAGTGACATCGACTATCACGTAATTTCCATTTTCAGTTTTACTAAATGTATGTATTTCTTTCTCAGTTATTATTAAATAATATCGCTACGCTACGTGCATTCGATCTAAAGGGTGCTATTATACAATCTAAGCCCCATTCGTTTCTCGTAATATTTTCTGTGTTTTCGTCTATATGTATATCTTGGAGGCATATGACTGAGTAGTTTTTTTTCTCCATAAGTTCAATACTTCTTTACGTTTTTCTTTTTGTGCTACAGTTGGCTGAAACAATTTTGATTCTATTACTCATAAGTAAAATATTGTATGAATATCATAGTGTAAGTAAAGACATTATCAGTATGCACAAGACTTGAACTGATTTTTTGTTTTTTTCACAACATAAAAAAGGAAAACAAAATGTAAAAACAAATACACATCCGGTGAAGATTGTATCATATCTTATGCTCACCTTGTTGTGTAGGGCTCCTGCCTTTGTAAATAGTAAATTGAAGAGTTAATGTTACTCAGATTTAGGACTCTAATCTAAATCTGTATGGTTATAACAAAATGGATGTCCTCAGATTAGGTTCCTAATATCAAAGAAACACCCAATTTACAAACCAACTCCAAACAAACAAGCAAATAAACGAATAATTGTTGTATACTCCCAAGTCATGGGCCGTTCCGAAAATAAATACTTGCCTCCAAACAAACATGCATATCTCTGCTAGCTACACATTTTGTCCAGTATGTAGAGTTAGAGTAACCTCGGGTACCGTGAAAAGAAATGTCATCCCTCTGGCGAAAAACAATTCAAATGTAGTTCATAGTACTCACTTCAAAAGCTTCTGTTAACATTCTAAGGTAATATCCAAACATATATTTCCATGTAGAAATTGTGTATATCCATTTGGGTTTTTTACCAACGACCACATGTGCTAGAGTTTTGCACGAGAAACACGCAAGTGGCCTTGACATCTTATGTTGACACAACCTTGACCTCTATGAACTCTCTCGACGCACAGAGTTCAGCACACTGACAGGACGTATCATTCATATCTTTTCCACGCTGAATTTGGGTTTCTAGTTTCGATCACAATTTCTGTGCCGACCAAACGCACTCTTGTCCAAAGTCCAGTAGATTTTCTGATTTCTGTTGACTGCCGCCCTAATATGGCACGCCTCTTTTTCAACATGGGGGGTAGAACGCTGAATTCTGAACCTCTCAGGGCCTTTGTCGCTTTCAACACAGCGTCTCTGTCAGACATTGACAGAAACGTTGCGATGATACTGCGAATCGGATTCGGGTGGTTCTTATGTTGATATTCGGAAATCGGTAGGCGGTGGACTGCTTTAAAAAACATGTCGGATACCCTCTCACTTGTGAAATTCAGCCTATCAATCAAAAAGTTTCTCAATAGCCTTTCGGTGTTTTCTTCAGGAACCTCTTTCACTCCATAGAATAATAAATTTACTTTCCTGTCATGTATGTCTTTCAACAAAAACTGCTTCATGAGCTCTTCGTTTGCTTTCTCGGCTTTATTCAGTTCACTTCGCAGGGCTTCGATTTCGCCGCCATGACCTTAAATAATTAATGGTACAAGATAAATATAAGACATGTAAATATAAATTACCTAAACCCTAACTAAATACATAAATACTCAAAAGAGGTTAAGGGTCAAACCTTTTTTCTACCAGGTAATTGTCTATGCACATATCAGATATATACAGAAAATTATTTGCGGAAATCGTGTCAATATTGGTTAATGATATCCTGACGACAAAACCTGTGTACAAGGCATATGCCATTTTCAAACAAAACAGTTTTGACAGTCTCCTTAGAAACCATAAACTAAAGCTCAAAACAAGGCTCCACAAAACTGTTTGCATCGCCCAAACGCAGTAGGGTACAACTTTGGGCAAAAAATAAAACCTTCCATGACCGTGCTGCTCTCAGTTGAAATTTCAACATGGTCAGACGTCAGCTGAGTGAACTTGACAGAGGAAGAGTCATTGCGTTGCTTCAACAGGGTTTTACACAGAGGAATGTGGTACAGAGAATCGGTTGTAGCCAGTAAGTGATTGGGAGACTCTGGCAGCGTTTCCAGGCAACCAATTCAGTTCAGAATCACCCAGGGTCTGGTAGGCCAAGATCAACGTCGTACGTTGAGACCGGCATGTCATTCAAATGGCCTTATGCCGGCGCGTTGTTACAGCGAGATGTCTGAGAGATGAACTGCGAAATGCAAGTTGTGTTCAGGTATCGGACCAGACCATAAGAAATCGTCTGCGAGCCCACAACATTCGATCTCGACGACAAACGGTTCGACCACCTCTTCTTCAACGTCATAGGGCAGCACGTTGTGACTAGTGCACACGTCATAAAGACTGAAGACGGCGACATTGGGGGCGGGTACTCTTCACTGATGAGTCCCGATTTGCATTACAGTTCATTGATGGCAGACTTCGCGTCTATAGGCGGCAAGGAGAAAGATTTGCTGATGTTAACGTCAGACAACGCAATCGCTTTGGAGGTGGTACATATAATTACTTGCATCAGCCGGGACACCCCGAAGGCGAGGTCGGTAAATTATTTACACAGCTGGCTTTCAAGTAGAGAGGTCGCGTGTTTCCAAATAAGAGACGACATGGACGACAATGAAAGCGAAAGCGACGACATTTTAAGTCAAGCGGTTGAAAGTTTTGAAGAACGTTCTGAAATGTCGACCCTAACACAAAACATCTACCAACCAGTAACAGGTGAGACAATCATTAAAGTCTTCATGTCTTTTTAAAAAAAGTTTTTTAACTTGTCTATTTTTAAAAAGTTTTCTAACTTGCCTATTTTTTTTTACTATCAACGATTAATTAAGTTTGAAGTATGTTTGATTATTACCCTTTAAGAAGCGTTTTCCTAACACGAAAGACGAAAATAATTTGCATTGTTATTAGAGAATCGTGGGACAAAGGTGATACTTGCAAAATGTATGAATCTGATTTCGCACGTGCACAACATGCAACTCGTGACGGTTGACATGCAAGGTAGACGGTGAAAGCACGTGTGTTTGAAATGTTAACATTTCGTTCGTAATGATTTTATAATATCTTGCTTTTGATAGTAAGTTTTGCAACTTATACGTTTTTATTGTCTCTTGAAGGATGATATATTTGACTGTTACCTGCTTAGCTATACACTGATTGAGTATGTGTGCTTTGAATTTCAGAACCCATTAGTGACGACTCTGAGGAGGATGTAATGAGGTTGTTACGGGACGAAGTTCCAGATATAACCGGTAAATAATTTGTCTCTTGTTATATTTTCAGCTCACATTTATAGTCATTCAATTAAAGTGTGAAAATAAAATTTTGAAAATTAAGTTTTCGAATTTGAACGAAAGTGTTTCCTTTTCATGTCATTAAAATAGGCTTGGTGTTGTAAATTATATAACTGCTTTGATCAATCAAGTTCCGGTTAATACAGAACGCACGGTCAAAATGGTGTAATTGTGTCAGTTATTTACGTAAAATTTCTAATACGAAAAATAGGTACATTCATGACCTTTTTTATCGAACCCATTCAAAACTTCAGAATCACAGTGTAAAGCTGTTTGTCACGCTGTGGACCTGACGGATATGGCTCAACAAGGCGGTGCATCATGCGTTGGTTACCAAAGGACTAGACGACCTGTGGCAGGTTTGTTTAAAACATGCTAGATTACACTACACCCAGAAACAAAGTACCCCCTTTCTAGAAATTTCTAGAACGTATCTAGAAAATTTCTAGAACGGTTCTAGAAAGTTTCTAGAACGGTTCTAGAAACTTTCTAGAACGTATCTAGAAACTTTCTAGAAATTTCTAGAAATTTCGAGTTTTTATTTTTTGAGAGATATTCAAATAATTTTGATTTTTTTCTGAAACTGTATGTTAACTTTTGCACAATTTGAAAAGATGAACTGCTTATGTTAATTAGGAAAGGAGATATTCAATGTTAAAGTTTCCCTCCTCTACAACGCATCCTCATTATAACGCCCCCTGTTAGCGGAATGCTACGCAGTGTTTACGCGCTCCCAGCTCCCACTAATGAGCTATAACGCGTCTTGTGTTGCATTAATAATTGGATGCATTGGCATATGCAATGTGTTTGACAATTTCTATGATTGTAATTGCTTGTATATTGCTTATTCTTTATCTCATATCTTGATATTAAAGGTGGTGTATCTGAGATAGTAAACCCCTGCTGTTAATATTGATTGTTAGCTTATGTCAACAACTTAAGTCAGCGTACAGCTTTGCCTTCAAACATAGAATAAGAAATGAAAAAGAAATATAGTTGATATAATCAATTTAATGTTGTAATATAAACTTTTAATAATGGTTTTGATTAGGTTTATAAGGCGACATGAACAAAGCCCTTTATCACCTCAAAAAAAAGGTACGTACTATCTATCCAAGTCTTCTATGTTCATATCATGTACGTCAAAAGCATTGATCTTTGATAGATGCGTCGACTGAATAAAAGCTTTGTATCAAAAATCTTGTAATTGATTCACTTAAAACAAAATTTGAGAGGATGTTGTATTATCCATTCTGGTTATATGAGGTCCAAACCTGGATCCAGACCAGCATTCAAATATTTTTTGGGGATAAAAAGTTTAGAAGCTGGATTGGTAAAGCTTCGTTCTTGCATACTTGACATGTTTCCATCAAAATGATAACTATGTTTCGGTTTCTACTTTGAATTTCATGTGAATGAATTATGATTTTTTATCCCGCGTACTGAGGGAACATTACAAAACAAAACGATAAAAAACGTTTCTCTCTGTTAGCATAATTATTAGATTTTGGAATGATTACCCTGTATAAACAAATATGTGACCATTTGAAAATTGTCTACGGAATAAGTTCCCTGCCCTATATTTTACATGTTTCATGTATGAAAATACGCGTACGACTCTCAACATTTTCCACCCTTTGATATCTTAATTGAGGGGTGCACGCATGGTATAGAGATCACATTTATGTAATCATACGCGCTATGGAATTGTGATGTCGTTACGCGGATTTTCCTTTCTTGCGTACCAAGACACCTTAGAATATATGCAAAAGGAATTAGCAAATTACGTTTCTTCTCTTAGTTCGTAATATTCAATCTGTAAACTTAACATTAGTGCTAAGAATAACCAAAAACGTTACGAAACAATTAGGTGAATGAGACACCAAAAAAAACAAAGAATAACATTCTTGTTGGTTTAATATAGGACATATTTGAAGTAAATATGCAAATCAAAAATACCCTCGTTTCCACAGGGGCGTGTATCGCTTAGAAATAGCTTTAGAAAGACATATATACCCATAGACCCTACCCTACTACTATATAAAAGGAAAGGGATGTAACGACCAAACCACCCCATGCTCGAACAAAGTCAGTTTTCGCATCCAAAATAATTTTTCTGGACAAATTGTTCACTACGATTCGAAAGCTAAATGATTTCCCTACAAAACGAGCTATGGATTGTCAAAATCGGGTAATTATTTCAAAAGTTACATGCAACGACGCCCCGAAAATCGCTACCGCCAGATTTTCAGGCCAAAATCCCCACTCACGAAAAACAGCAAAAACTCACCGTTTAACATCGTTTATTGATTCCAGCAATGTTGACAACACCAATGTAGAGCTCGATTCGATCGGCGACATCGAACTACATGTTCACAATATGAGAACAGCACCTAATTATTATTTCTACGAGTGCTAGCAGACATTATATAAAAAATCATCTGCCTTGCGGTTGTCTTGTCCACCATAACAGTGGCCTTGACATTCATTTGACCTCGTAGCCGCAGCAAATTTACAAATTAAAGGATTTGGTAGAAATTAACATTGAGTATTTTCTTTTAAATTCCCTTCTGCAGTCATGTGTGTTTTAATGAGTCCAAAATATTAAATAAACTTGTTCTTTATAACTATGGGTCAAATTATAATTTTTTTTAAACGTTCCAGAAATATGTAATTAGTCGACTGGCAAATGTCAAAATTTCAAACGAATCGTTAGAAAAACGAAACATTACCTTTGATTTAATTGACAATAATTTTTTTTAATAATTTATGTAGAGCAATATACTTATTAGTATGATTTTTCATGTTTTATTAAAGAATATTAACAACTTTTACTCGGTTTACCTAAAAATATTGTTTTGATCTTTTTCTCCAAAAAGTGATGGCATATATAATATGAACCTGTTACCTACATTAACTTAATATATTTTGCTATCCTTCTAAATTAAAGCATATATTTTTAAAACTCAGTTATTTTTTATAATTGGAAAAGAAAATATTCAAAAATTAAAAGAAATTGTAAAGAGGTTTGAATCTCAAAGGCAAATTTGAAAGCAACTCCTAATTCTAGATAAACTACTTCCATGTTGAATATTTGATGTGCAGTTCAGATACATTATTTAATAAAATAAGTTTACCATTAGATAGGTGATTTAATTTTATTTCTTCAAACAATAGTGATATAATTTAAATATTATCAAAACTGTGTTCGACAAAAAAAGGGATATTTATTTTTCAGAGGTCAGACAGAATTATATATTTTTTTATCAATATTGGCTTGGCTCAGGAGTGAGATCATGTAAATTATAAAAGATGTGGATAGCAATCATTGCAAATGACTTGTATTTTGTAATTCATACTGTTCAACCACCCTGGTGGTTAGGGGCATAAATGCAATGCCTCGCTTGGAAGGTTACCATAGTTTTCTTTATTGGAAGCAATTTTGATTTTCATACTTAAAAGATTAAAATAACAAAAACAAATTAAGTTACAACATGCTGCATTAAAACTTATTAACAGTTATGTATAATCATGTTGAAAAAATAACTTTTCTTATAACTTCAGTTGAAAGGTAGATATTTATGCCTCATTAAAAGGTGAATTGATTAAGTTGAAAACAAATAGTCCTGTTGGCAGAGAGAATTCAATGATAGGTATCTTTTTACTAAAATAAGGCCTGTCTCTCCCCCATAAGGGAATAATCATTAACAATGTGTCCAATAAATAAGAGAATAAATTGCATTCTGAAAGTGATCAGTATATTTTATTATGTATAAGGTCAAAAAAAGCATGTCTGAAGTGACAGATCTCCAGACTGGCACAGTACTTGTATCTTTAATTGCTGTTTCAAATGCAATAAATCTGATTTAGTTATATTTTTTAGAATATTTGCGTATGGGGGCGTTTTCCCCAAAATGTCCAGAATTTGTTTGCCTTGCAAGCAATAAACTCTTTAGTTTCATAAACATGTCTGTAATGGTAATGGTAATCAAATGATGTCTCTACCTTTTTTACACTTCAAAGAAATTAATTATGCTCACTGAAATTAATTTGAGTTGAGCTTGATATAATAACACAAACCTTAACAGTGATACACACTCAACCTTTTTACAAGGTTCACAGGCGCAGAGGCACATCAGTTCTGTAATATTTTTCTCAGTTTTATAAGAATAGAGTCATGACCCTGGAGCTGATCAGGCTTTAAAATCTATTATCACTAGACCATAGTATTATAATACCAATCGCTTATGGAGCATATAAATATTCCATCTTTCTTAGCTTTATTAAGATTATTTAAGAAGAAGATATTTATAAGGTTATGACCTGTGTGACTTTAGTGGGGGACAAACAAGATATATAATATATAGTTTAGAATCCTCATTAGAAGATCATCACTATCATCTTCAGGAAAAAAAAATGAAAATAGGTTTTAGGAGGCCTTTCTTAGGTCACCAAATTAATAAATTTAGATCCTTAGTAGTCAAGGAATTGGTACTCAAAATTATATTAGGACACTGTCCCATGTCAGGCTAGATGAGGTGAAAGTGAAATTGAATCAGTTGCAGTTTAATTCAATTGGCATTGAATATTTGATGTAGAAATTATAATTGAAAATCTAAAAACACATTCTTTGTACATCATCTGTTATATATCCAGCACGAAACAGACAGATTTGATTTGTAGCCCATACTTCACCTACTGTTAAGCACTCATTACAAGTTGTGCCAAAATAAACTTTCCTTGCCTATTATTGTGTATATTATAGTCATAAAAGTATTTGTATTCAGTATGGAACATCCTTTAAAATTTACCAACTCAACCTTTTAAATATTCATAAAAACATCATGAAAGGCTTTTATGAAGTACAACCTACTGATCATCTAAGTTATGCAAAGTCTTAACAATTACTCATGGTTAATGGTATTAAACTAAAACTTTGAAAAGGGAGGTGTTATCCATAGGTGGCTAGAAATTCATGTATTAAACACATGAAATAACTATTTTATACTCCTCAAAACACACATTGAGTTCTTTGAAGGTTAATGGCACCTATAATGATCACATATCAAATAATAAGAATCAATTGAATTCAATACAATCAATATAATTGGATATAAGTGATGAAAGTAAATGTATTGTTTTCTTAATTGGGGACTCACTTGTATGTCTGTATATATACAAAAACATATTAAAGAATCCTCACAAATAAATTCATTGATAGTCAATTTATTTATATTATTTGAAGATTTTATTGAATTACAATAGCAGAAAATTTTCAAGAGTGTCCATGTATTAGAGATTCTTTTCCATGTATGCAGCAAGGATATTCTCCAGATTAAACTGTCCCCTCTTGATATCGAATCTTGTAACTGAAAAATATAAATTGGAACCAAATTAAATATGAGGCAAAAAAAGATTGTTCCATTGTCATTATAGCTCCTCAAGTACTGCAATATTAATTGTATTTAGTGTTACAAACTAACATTTTAAATAACAAAGTATAGTCAAAGTGGTTGCTCTCATAATTCAAACAATCATGGATCTTAATATTTGGTTAATCATAATCTACATTGGTAAAGGTGTGTTGTATAAACATCTATGATTACAACATTTTGCTTTTAAGATAGCTGAAACAAATAGGTTTTAAATTTAAGTTGGATTTCTTTTGCCTCTTTTACAGAATTGCTCAATCAAACTCTAGAAACAAAGTGACACTTTTCACCCAAAAAGTTTCATACAGCATTAACAACAGCTTGAGACATGGTACCTAACCAATAACCCTAAAGCCCCCTTGTTATCTGCTAATTCCCCCCCCCCCCCCATGGTTAGGCCCTTCCACTACCTCTCCTCCCATTAAACCTGTTGTGACAATTGTCTTCCCTTTTCTCACTCATGGTAAAATAATATATCTAAAAAATTACCTTGAGAAACATATTTCAAATGGATCATGTCTCAGTGGCATATATCTAAAACTCTACATTATCTGCTGAAATACATTAACAGAAAATTAAAAAAAGTATTCAAATCTTTAGATTGTGGCTGTTGTGCTTACCTGGAACTTTCAAATAATGATGGAAAAGTGTCTCCACACTCTCTCCTCCTGTATTGAGACATATGCCTGCGAAGAGAGAATCATTTTTGAAAAAACACTTCTATATTTTAAACAATGTACATTTCATCGCTTTATTTCTTAAATTAATTTTTGTTTGGATAATTCTAGGCTACGTCATGTATTTGTGCTTGTCAAATTAAAACCATACTTGCTCTGCTACTCTCTTTAGAAACTTTTACCTGAATGAATAGATATGTACATGATCATATATTTGATATTTACTACAAAAAGCCAGAAGGCTATTAACCAGCTGTCACCATCAGTTTGTAAGTGTAATATGGAAGGCTCAATCTTTTATCTACATGTATAAAAATGATATTACAAAATGGAAATAATTCAGGTATTCTAACAGTCTTGAATAAAAATCAAATATTTAGCAGCTTATAAATAGAAGTGCTGGTAAATACATTTGATGGTGTTATATCAAATTGATAACCAGATCATTAAAATGACATAAATTCTCAATCAAATACTTACTGTTTATGTCTGTGACATGCCTTCATCTGAAATCCAAAATAAAAATCATGACTTAGACTTTTGTTAAAATGGTTTCAAACTTAATTTAACTTATCATTTACCTATTCTAGTTTCACATATATATTTTATAATCATATACAGATATAGCACCTTCAAATTTTCAAAAGGCATGCATACCTAATCGATAAAGTTGGTATTATTGTTAAATGTTAAAAAAAATGGCACTTTCATCTAAAATCAATAATCAATTATGCCTGTCTTATTGGGTTTTTTTAAATGGAATATTGGCAAAGTAATTACATTTATAAATAACTTTTTATGATGTTTAGATGTATAAACAATCACTAAAGTAAAATAATAAATTGATGTTAAAATGATAGATTGATGGCAATTAAAGAAAAAAATATAATTATCAGTGAAAACATCGTATACGCCGATGCTTACCTGATGGAGGCTTCGCAATTTGAAGGCATCGGTCCATTAATTATTCCCAGCAGCGGAGAGAAGTGATTCGAAGCGCCTGGAGTTGGAGAATCGTTTTTTTCTTTTGCCGATTCAGACATAAAAATTTAAACTCTTACAAAAGGCTCTCTTAAATTACTATATGTGACTAATTTCCAAAAAATAACAGCTCCAGTTGCTTGTGGTAAGGTGGACACGTCTAAAAAATCCTAAACGTTTTTCGACCACGTTGTGTTGTTTACAAACATGGTATTGAAAGGACTGTGAGGAGTTCGATCAGAGTTCGGAGTTCGCTCACTTACTTATTTGCTGCGGCTACGAGGTCAAATGAATGTCAAGGCCACTGTTATGGTGGACAAGACAACCGCAAGGCAGATGATTTTTTATATAATGTCTGCTAGCACTCGTAGAAATAATAATTAGGTGCTGTTCTCATATTGTGAACATGTAGTTCGATGTCGCCGATCGAATCGAGCTCTACATTGGTGTTGTCAACATTGCTGGAATCAATAAACGATGTTAAACGGTGAGTTTTTGCTGTTTTTCGTGAGTGGGGATTTTGGCCTGAAAATCTGGCGGTAGCGATTTTCGGGGCGTCGTTGCATGTAACTTTTGAAATAATTACCCGATTTTGACAATCCATAGCTCGTTTTGTAGGGAAATCATTTAGCTTTCGAATCGTAGTGAACAATTTGTCCAGAAAAATTATTTTGGATGCGAAAACTGACTTTGTTCGAGCATGGGGTGGTTTGGTCGTTACATCCCTTTCCTTTTATATAGTAGTAGGGTAGGGTCTATGGGTATATATGTCTTTCTAAAGCTATTTCTAAGCGATACACGCCCCTGTGCTCGTTTCTACAAAGACTTAGATATTATAATTGATTTGTTTGTAGGAGGATTGGCTTATGCAAATAACCTCTGCTTACTCTTTATAAAATGAAAAGTTTGTAAGAGTTAGTCTCTGTCTCTACATGAAAATATGAAGGCAACGTTTACACGTACATAATGTCATATCGGAATGTTGAGAAAAAAGGGTTTTCTAGGTGTAAGCAAGCATGCGCTTTTGACGTTTAATTCAATCATGAAAGTATTCGCAGTTTTAACTAAGCAATTGTCGTCGTTCAACTTGTCGCCGTTCTAGTTAGTCTTAAGCTTTTCTTTTCCCTCGCCGTCATCTTTGTTAATAGTGTGCGCGCTTACTACATGTAAGACTTCAATGCCTTGGGCGTGACACTAGTATACTCAATCTTTATTCAGACTGTTGAAACACCTTTACTAATTTGTTCAATTTATCGGCTTAATTAAATTACAAACAAATTATGTGCATGTCTCTACGGATAATCTTAGGAAGTACTTTTTAATTTATGGAAGATGAAGGAATGCTCACACTTGTCGCGTCGTATTATTTGATAACATAATTCAAAGAGCCATGCCGCTGTCCACTCACCCATGTGAGTAAGGCTTCACGGTAATTCTCCAAGGCATATGTTTATAACTTGAGTAAGTAAAACACTGTGACAACATATTCAAGATTCGATCAAATTAATGTTGAATAGTTTCATCCTCCATGGTATGGTTTAAAGGTTTAAATATATATTTATTCCAGAAGTGTGTTTGCTTCATAAACTTTTCTTGAGAGACGGTATATCGGATTTCCTCCATGCTGTACATGTTTGTTATAATACTGAGTAGTAACGGATTGGAACAACATACATTTGGATAAAACAATTGATCTTTAGTATGAAAACTATATATTTATATCTAAACTTTTATAAATGATCAAACTAGTCTAAATAGCGAACAATATCTTTTGCTGTTTTTAGTACGTCATATTTGGGGTATTTATATTCTATAAATGCATTAAAGCTCCCAAATTCCCAAATTTTGCTAGTTTTATGTTTTCATTGATATATGAAAAACGGCCATATAAATATTAGGACGTCGAATTTCTGCATACATTTACATGTGTACTAGTTAAAAGTCCTAATTAATCCTGACAATCAATATTTACATTTGTGCTTGATGTAGATAGGTTTTAAAAATTACGTTTGAATCATTGACGCGCGTCACTGTCCGGTTTTCCATCACCAATCGAGACTTTAACTTGTTTTATTGTCACTATACTGAACTCATAAGCACTAAGATGCTAATTTTGTTAAACAACCATCCCTTCTTGATAACATAACACTATATATGAAGTTTGGCATATTTGACTCTAACAACATACATGTACTCTGTGGCCCTTTAACTGTTCTGCATTTTATAGTTCTGCATTTGGAACTATACCAAACAGAGAGATACAAAACTGAATGAAACAAATCACTTATGTAACGTACTGTAAATGATCCTTATCGTTTACCTTCATTTCCTATTTGACCTTATGAAACAATAAAACGATGAAGAGTTTATAGTTCTTGACATTGCTAGACAATTTCTGTTCGTTCCTCATCCCCACAGCCTGAGTGGTGTTAATTGGCCAGCAGCTTCTGCATGGTTCGACACCGCCTGTGAGTGTGGCCCTGTGAGTGACCTGGCGTTGAGCCGTGAAGAGAGTCCAGTGTTAAAAGAGTTTTGAAAATTGGTTAAGTAAGTTTAACATGACGCCTGCAATCAGTCTGAAATGTAATCTTAATAACCTGATGCTCTAATATATATATATATATAACACCTTTGTTGCTCACGGGGGCTTTGTGCTTTTCACAGTAAATTAAATCACATTTTTTTAGAGAAAACTTATTTAATTACCATTTGACATTGATAACATGTACCCGTTTAATAACCATTTCCAAATTTGATTTAAAACTGAGGAAGTATCATCAAAGATTCCCCTTAAATCGTAAAATTGCTGCAGTTGCTGCTTTAAACCTAATACATAATTACAATTTGATATGTTATAAATCAATAATGTTTTCAACTATAACGGTATTTTATGTCCATGTGTTTAAAGATACATATCAATTTGTATTATAATTAAGTAACAACTCAGTCATAATGACATGTACGCAGTATTATGTTATTCACATATTTTTGTATGCATTTAATTATGTAAGAAAACAACATAGGGATAATCCATTTACTGTCGATGTTTTCTGCGTATTGATAGGAACAAAGTAGAAATTACATTCCTTTTCCCCTTACGATTTCATATAGAAAAATGGATTCAGATGTATAACCGCTTTACTGGTAACGTCGGTGTTAGTAATCTACATTAGAATATGACATGTTTTGTAAGTTTGCAAACAGTCATTTTAAAGTGACACAGAGTATGTATTATGAGATTTCATATTACACAGATAATAGATAAAGACCATGGGTCCTGAGTGAGGTTCTAATCGTCTCCCTAAACATTCATTTTTATCTCTAAAATGCTAAAATCAAGACATGTTTTCCTGTTTTTAAATTTGGAAACGGCCATATGTATGTTTAAGAGTTTAAACTTTTTGGTCACATTTACATGTTCATTACTCAACACTTATTAAACACTACAGACACATATTTGTATTTTGTCTGCTGTAACTAAGTTTTCAAAATAACGTTTTGCTCAATGTCGCACGCCATTGTCCGTTTTTTGATCACACATTACGACTGAAAATTGCTCATTGTCGCTATACTTAACTGGTAAATCGGGATGCTGAATTTCATAAACCACCACTACTTACTTGACATATTTGACTCCAACATTTTTGTGCCTCTTTAACCAAAAAAAAGAAATCAACAAGATATAGCGTCAGTACTATCATGTAACTTGTGAGTTTAAGTTGAAGTTTGTTCGACTGTGTAAGTTATGGCGAATAACAAACATGTAAAGTCGTAAAATGCTTAATGGGATTTATCAAGGCTCACTATCTCTTTCTCTCTTTCAAATACGAAAGGTTTGTAAAGGAATGATGACGAGTAACTGCAATGATAATTATTGTTTTACGTGCAATTTACTCAGTGAACCGTATCTACCGAACAGAAAAGTGTTACGGAGAAGTAACCTGGAAAGAATATGTCGGAATTTCAAAGGTTTCAGTTTGAATTATCAGTGTATTCTACAATACACAACCGGGCTATCCAGACATAGACGGGAATGCTAATCTCTTGCTGAAGACGACTGCGCCTAATCATGTTACGCAATTCAGTCTACGACAGGGGACATATTTATTACCATGGGACGGTAGAGGCTGCAGTTTTAAACATGTTTATCATATTCAAAGAAATTCGTTATATATAATTATAAATGTTATATCTCGCCTCGAAATAAACATATACGGTTACTATTTTCATTACTTTTATGCAATGAGAAATCAAAATTAATGAACGTACGGTGTATTTGACTTTCTAAAAAATCAAACCATACAAAGTTACTTGGAACGTTGAATGAACAATTGAACTTTCATACCTGTCATGTCTATCTTCGACATCTTTAAAACGGTTATTGATTTTTGGAATCTCTTATAATCGTGTAGTTCCATGAGGGACAAAACTCCGTTCAGTGTATCCAGCGTCGAATGGTGTTGTATATAACGGTGTGGGAGATATATGAGGGTGTCAGCGTGTTAATAAATTGAGTGGCAGGGGAGTTAATAAATTGTGCCTAAAAAAAGTCATGAAAGACTACAGCTCAGAAGTATGTATCCAAAATGCGTTACCGACAATCGTTAGTTTTGGTCTTAAGCTGTGTTGCACCGATAAAACTTGAAACAATGTTGGCGTTATGTAAATCTTCTCGTTTAATGAGAGAGTGTTTTAACTGTACCGACTGTGTTGAAGATGAGATGATTGTTTTTATTGTAACATTTTTGTTCATGAAAATGTACAATTCATGAATTGATTGTTCAACAAGCTCCAAGGTTCTTATTTTAAGGCCACTCCGAAGCAATGACATATAGCATATTAGGTTTTGTGATAGTTACACGTATCTTATTGCGATCATAGGTTCAAAGAAAGTGGTTATGCATATATAACATTTCTTTTGTTTGGCAGTCATTATGAAATGTCAAATCGTATTATGTATGATGGATAGAATTCAACAATCTACTTATGAGACGATGTACATCCCCGTTGAACTTTTTTTATACTAAATTCTTTCAGATAAAAGAATGATTTCTGTCTTTATTCTATGTACTTTTGGCATGTGAAGAAATAGTGAACAGCGTTTTTGACTGGGTGACCACAGGAACAGGCCGGGCTTTCAATGATATGTCTGTTTAACTTACCAGCGTTCAATTTACCATCTAACAAATTCATGGACCATAGTTTAAATATAAATTAATAACTTTATTGCTAGGTCCTTGAACCGAAATTTTGAAACCGGATAATGTATCAATACTTTGCATGTCAGAAGTTAAAGAATTCCATAGTTTTATTGTGTCAGGTAAAACGTTCTTGCATATAACGCTGTCCTACATTTCACTGTTCGGGCGGATGAATTTTCTCTGAGTTTGTCGTTATTGTTAGGTGTTGTAGGTAGAAGATTACATAGATATTCAGGCGCGAAATTATTCTTCCTTATGAAGAACGTTGTCAATTTAGACATGTCTACGTTCCGACAGGTTTTAATAAGTTTGTTCGTAAATACTGTTTGGCGATCCATCGAATTGCACTTGTGTGATTTTGTGCCGATCGGTGGAATATGTAAACACTGGGAAAAGCTTAGTTCAATAACGAGCGGTAAGCGGGTTGTTAGAAGGTGTTAGTTTTTAACTGGACACCTAAAAGTTCTCCTCATACACTCATAAACAAATACAACAGACATAGAGATGAAGTGAATTGACAATGTTTATTCCAGCTCGTCAACTGACGACACGGGAGAAGAGCGAGATTACATAATATCTTTATTATCATTTCCTGTTCCGAGACAACTGTGTTTTATTGCTGTATGCCTCGCTGGCTGGTTGATTAATTAGATTACATCATTGTTGAATGAAGCTTAACCGGTTCGTTCATGCAGGGTATAGCGTCTGATAAACTAGGTAGAATATGATACCGTATCCATGACAAAATGTAAATTATGCTGTTTTCATTATGTTCAATCTTAATCCAACTATATATTTTAATTTCATTATCTTATGAATGTCAAAAGCATGTATCCATCTACTTTGAATTGACGAAAAAAATAAATAAGGAAAAGTCAATCCAGCATTAAGACGAGATGATGTTTATTGTACTTTTACTGAAGTGAATCTATCATTCATGATGGCACAGAACGTTGGTGCCTCTTTCTCTGTAAGAGTGGCAAATACGCTAACCGGCACTGCCAGGCGTGTAAATATCATTTTCAAGTCATTCTGATTGTATCAATATTAGATTGCCTTTAAAATTTCATTGATAAATAGTTAACTCAAATGCGATGTTATACACAGTGTTATAAGAAACACTGAACCAGACCTTTCATAACAGCTGTCTTTAAAACATTTTAAAGATAACTTTGTACATATGTATGCCTTTATGTTGTTAACATAACATACACATTATTAATTTAGCGTAATCACTATTTTAATTTGGCCACTTGCAGTACATTGTCTTGAGAGATGTTTTGATATATTAACAAGCTTGTTCACCATTCCTATGCCGTTTTTATATGAAATAAAAAGTTTATCCATCAAGTGATAATGTTATATTGCGGAACAATTGTTCTACTTCGCGCATTATATAAAAAAACGAATTCTGTAGGCACACTTGCATTTCATGCTTCTTTACAAAACCTCGTATATGTTTAAGTTGGTTAGCGTAGGCATTTTCCTTTTAGTATTGAATGATAAAAACATCATATGTGACGCACTTTTCTTTAGGCTTTAGGACTTTTTAAGGATTGCATAGAAGTAATTACAACTAGGATTCTCTATCATAATATAATCTTTTCATATTCGACTTGGGTGTAGTGATCTTAATGGATTATACTAGATTAATATGTGACAGTGGCTATCACTTTGAAAACGCCTTACATTTCTTCATCACCTGTCCAAATGTTGATGACATAAGACTAAAGGCATATTTCTTTCAAAAAGGGTCTAATCTGTCGTCAATTCTATTTAGTCGCCCGGGCTTATCATAAGAGGCTAACCAAGGACTATTGAAATCTGTTCATAATTTTGTCTCTTTATCAAAGAGATTTTCTGAATTCAACAAACGTTTTCATATGTGCCCTGCCTTGCTGAAACAATCAAACAACATGTAGTTATCAGCGGTATAAAATAAGTTTGTAAATTTTTATTGTTTCATTGAAAAGTGTCCAACATAATCATGCATCTATAGTGTCCTGGTTACTGTATGTATGTATTCATTCGTCGATATGTACGTCACCTTTTATGTAATAGTATATTTGTTAAGAAGCGACATTTATGTAATGAAATAAAATATGTTTAAATATGTTTAAACCATAATATAATTCATATAGTGACAGATAATGCCTCTTTCTTCATAAGCTCGCATACATTATTTATAAAAAGGCAATCGCAATGCATATAAGTTATGTCAACTATAATTACTACTTTTATTAATGCTTTATTGCAAAGTTATATATTACATATAAGTGTTATATTGTAACGACAACAAAAACAAACAACATGCGTCGGAACATCTTGAAGACGAGCGACTGTGCAGCGGTAAGAGGCGCGATAAAACGAGGAAGATTTAAAGTTTAATATTAATCATCTCTCTTTCTTTTGATGCAATCTTGTTCAAAATTTCACAATAGGCAAAGTAAACATGAGGATTTTGAATCAGGTTATTATTTTTGAATATTTTGAAAAGAGTAAAAACTCGAAATTTCTAGAAAAGTTTCTAGTTACGTTCTAGAAAGTTTCTAGATACGTTCTAGAAAGTTTCTAGATACGCACTAGATACGCACTAGAAACTTTCTAGAACGTATCTAGTGTGTTTCTAGTGTGTTTCTAGATACGGGGTATGTTTTTTATTGCTGTACTGTACCTTTACATTTTCATGTAACTGAAATACCCATATTAAGGTTATTGGCTGAGTGACAATATAAGAGTCGTGATCGAAAACCGGACAGTGCACTGCAAGTGGCGTGCACCAATTTGTCGAACGTAACTTTAGAAACTTATCTGTACCAGATCAAGCGAAAGAATTTGGTTATTAGTGTTTATTAGGTTATATAACTAGACGAAATTATGTTGGGACGTTTAATTTTGGCTTTTTCACATATAAGAGCGTTGTTGACAAGTGTCATGTATTTGACATGCTGGGGTGAATATGCAGGCTGACCGAGATGACTTGAACCTAAATTAGAACATACTTACTTCTGCACGTATCAAAGGCAAATGGATTCTTAGAAACGTACATACACTTTATAACGTCTGAGTCAAGAACAGATTGCATTTTACACAGACCAGAACATATTTGACTGACATTCTTTATTCCAAATAAACTAGTATTAAATAGTTTTCATGTATTCATAAATCTTTTTTTTAAATTTCAGCAGCACAACATGAGTCGGCTTCAAATGCTGTAGGCCTGACCAAAGTGATTGAGCAAGGCCCTTCTAAACAAGTCACGGCATGTATGAAATTGTATTTGATTTACTTTGAACTTTTGTACTAAATCGTTTAACATGGCAATTTCAAAAAGGGTCATAAATGACCATCATAACAGAAATAAATATTGACAGTGTTTATATGACCGGTCTAACTATAAACTTTTAAAAACGGATTCCTAATGAAATTATTTTCTTCATTTCAATAAAATTGCAGACAAACAATGTCCGATTTAACTACTCTGTGTTGATTAGTGTATATAAAAAAATATTTCATTTTCATTTCAGCAACGAAGAGGTTTGCACCCATCACCGAGACTCAGCTCAAACACCGGAAAACTCCCAACATTCCGCACAATACCTTGAGGAAAAACAAATAGGCTGCTAATTTGTTTGACAAATGGCGAAGAGAGTTTGTGTCTTGTAACAACGCTGGAGAAGATCTCAAAGAGGTTTTCAACCTGCTTTCTTCGGATCGAGATCTAACAGACTATCAGCTTAATGAACTGAATGTTATTTTGTCAGCGTTTGTTGTCGCACTTCGGAAAGCTGATGGTACAGAATACAAGGGTGAAAGTA
Source organism: Phorcus lineatus (assembly GCA_921293015.1). Lineage (NCBI taxonomy): Eukaryota > Metazoa > Mollusca > Gastropoda > Trochida > Trochidae > Phorcus > Phorcus lineatus. Next base: position 31,460,129 of record OV121083.1, on the reverse strand, counting down.
TTTTATCTATTGCTTGTGGCATTCAACGTCATCTCAATGGCAACGGATACAACGTTGATTTCTTCAGTGATGTTGAGTTTAAGGACCTGAAGACGACCATAGACACAACCATGCAAGATAAGTGCGCTAGAGGAATTGGAATTCAGAAGAAACAGGCAAACGCAATTACGACAGAAAACGAAGAAATGCTTTGGGACAAAGGTCTTCTAGGGACAAGCACTCCTAAAGCTTTGTCTGATGCAATGTTTTGGCTCGTTGGGATTAATTTCGGGTTACGAGGGGGCGAGGAACATACGGCCTTGTCACGTAAGAATTTTCAGATTGCAAGCGACAGTGAAGGACATACTTACCTGGAATATACAAAGTCTGTATCAAAAGCCTTTCGTGGTGGCTTGAAGCATCGAAATATATCCCCACACACTGTGCGTGCGTGTGAAAACAAGGATCGACCTGACAGATGTCCTGTCAATGTGTTTCGGAGTTACACAAGCAAGCTTCATCCTAACTCTACTCCTGACGTGTTTTACTATAGACCATTAGAGAAACCAAAAGGAAATATTTGGTTCAGCCATTTAGCTATTAGACACAACAAGTTAGAAGGAACGGTTAAACGTCTTATGGAATCCGCAAACATTCCAGGATACTACACAAACCACTCACTCAGAGCTTCAACGGCCACAAGATTATACCAAGCCGGAATCCCAGAGCATCTCATCAAGGAACAAACCGGACATAGGAGTAAGGCAGTGGAGTTCTACAAACGTACATCAGATGAACAGAAGAGGAATGTGTCTGAAATCCTGTCTGGTCCTGTTAAAGTGCCAAAACTATCGCCTTCAGCAGAATCGGTAACAGCAGACAAAGGCAATATACAAAATTTCTGTGACACTGTTGTTATCAATTACTACTCGGCAAAATAGCTAGGCAACGGTTAATTACTTTCTAAACTTTGAAATTCAGTTCCAGAACTCTTGTCAACATGAATAAAAGGTGCTGACATAATTGTTCTGTTCTTTTCCCCATAATTTTATCATTCTAGATGCAAGGTGTCCGGCCACCTGGACTAGTTATCAATCTAGTTATTCACAAAAGGCCTGGCACCTTGTTTTGGGAATAGATGTTCATCCGGAGATGTTCATCCGGAGGTGTTCATTCTATGAACACTAGAATGGTCTAGATGAACACCTGTTCATAGGTTAAAAGGGGTTGGTATGGAAAATGAATTACTGAAAATTAGTGCGTTAGCACATTTTAGCCAGTGTGTAAAGTAATGGTGTGGGCTGGAATTTCGGTACATCACAGGACTCCTCTTTTCGTCGTCCAAGGAAACTTGACGGGTATCAGGTACAGAGACGAAAATTTACAGCCTTTTGTCAAATTGGAGCAGGTTCTGGTCTTCAAGATGAAAATGCTGGACTGCATAGAGCACGAGTTGTTAATGATTTTCTCACCCAAAATGGTATTAAATTAATGGATTGGCCTGCATACTCTCCTGACTTGGCACCAATTGAGCATGCATGGGATAAGTTGGGCAGTTTTGTGAAAGACAATCATAGGCAACCTGATAATCTTCAAGAATTGGTGCAATTCCTTCAGGCAGAGTGGCAGGCCATTCCCCATATGTGTTTTCGACGTTTTATCGACAGCATGCCTCGTCGTTGTGTTATCGAATTTGAGACAGTTTTGTTGGACCTCATTAAGCTCAAAATGGCGAATTTTCCTCAGATCCTCTGAATGGTTGTGTATAAAAAGTGCATATGCTTTGCATAACAGACTCAACATTGAGACATATTGAACTCATTCTGACCAAAAGTGTGCTTAAAGGTTTTGATTTATATGTTCCCTGTGTCTAATAAAATGTCAAACGAAAAAAATCGGTTGACCCTAGTATACATAGAAAATACATATACTGAACATACCAGCCTAGTAACGAACTATACCAAATACAAACAATGTCAATTATAATAACCAGTAATATTAATAGAAATCTTACCATACCTATATATAATATATAAATACGATAATGCTCATGAAAAAGGTGAATACACATATTAGACATTCAGCATATGTCTTATAAGCCTAACGCTATGCTTACAAATATGAATTATATAGATTCATCATTACATGTACTCTACCACGTCTATAACAATATGTTATGATGTCATGAGCATTGCTATATGAAAATTAGGAAGGATAAATACAGTATAAAAACCATTAGCTTATGAAATGATACAAAATTTACATTTTGACAATTTTATACAGATCCTGTAATTGATCTGGAAGGTACATACAGCTGCGTGTCAAAAGGTTGTTCACATACCTGAATATACTTGTGCAAATATCAGGTAATTTGAGATGCCTTTGAGGTTTCGTAGCATTGCGAAAAAGAAACGTAAATTAATGAATTTTCAACACACATATGCAGATCCATTCCTCTTTAAGGCAAATGCTTATCATACCCCACATATACCCGAAACAGTTTTGGCAGGTCATTGAAGTGACCGGGGGTCAAAATTCCGGAAACACTTATTTCTATTTTTCATAATTTTTCATAAAATCCTTTATAAGTTATCAACTTTCTTAAACATTAATCACGTTTGTTATTTAGCACAAAGTCAAGTGATTATTTTGGTTTTAATCTGAGAGTCGATATGGAACATTTTATTTGACATTTAATGAAATCGAAATTTAAAAAATGTGACCCTTTCTGTCTATATCAAAATGCCAAAATTCGACTTTTTGCACTAGAGACCAGACGATCCCAAAATGAGTTCAAGAATGGCTATTTCACACATGGACAGTGGGTGATTCAGTGTCAGTTTTGCTGAATTTATTCTATTCACGTTGAAACGAAACCCAAATTACATGATATTGCACTACGATTTAGTGGTAAGTGAACAAACTTTTGGTATGCAGCTGTAAAATACATTCAAAGCAACAAGAGCATTACAAGCACTAAATGTGATAAATGAAACTTGGATTAAGTATGTACTATCTGAACTACAATACATTCATATATCATACATACAAAATCCTTACGATTTATGTATTGATATTTATACTCTATTTTGACTTAATTAGATACAATAAAGATGAATAACTACCTATGATATATAGGTAGATGAGAAACAGAAGATGTCAAGAGTTGGCTTGAGAAGTCTGTCTGTGTTGTGCTTCACATAGGTGATAATATTAAAGTGTAATTGAACATTAGTGTTAGTAACTTCTGAAAGCATGATTTTTACAGGAGTGCGCATACTTAACCATAGTTAGAACAAAGGAAAGCGAGCTGAGGTGGTGAACTGGGCAAGCAGTCACACCAGAGAACAATAGAGAGAAAGCTAATAGATTGATTGAAAGTTTATCAATTGCAGGCCATGGACGTTGTAACTATTTGGTTACAAGAAGACAACATGAAATAAAACATTGTATTAGAAACATGATATATTCAATTAAAACATTCTATACTAAAATATATCACAATAATAAAATATATCACTCTGTCACAATCGCATTCAAGTTCAATTTTTGTTCAATGGTCTCTCATTACACCTGGATTTTCACACCTTCGACCCCTTGATACCTAGCGACTTATGCCAAATGTCCTGTCTTGGCATTTGACTGATACTGACGTATTGTCACGAAGTTCAATCATTATGAACCAATGAACTTGTAGAATATGTATTCAACCAACAAATTAAAAGGAGATGGCCTCATGCTTTTCCACCGATAATGACAATCATTTGAAAAAGTAGATCGTTTGGAAAGGTCATCAAAATCCTTTAAGGATTATATAGGATGTATCTTACTTGCGCCAGGTATATCATTGATTGTTTCATTCAAAGACAGAGATATTGCCACACGGTGGGAGATGCAATACTAGATACAAGATATGTTAGATAACTACAAATGAATCATCCACCTTAGTAATAAGTTGTCACGAAAGTTTAGTGAAAGAAAAGATTTTCTGCGAAAAATGATACAATTATCTCTACAGAAGCCGATTGTGGTATATGTGTATATGGCATGCATGTTCCTACAGTCTTGCTTGCTTAAGGTACCACTCTTGTTAGCGCATCACCTAAAGGTTTACAATCATCACTTGACATCGTTTCCTCATATGCCTGTTAATGACACCTAACCTTTAATCCCTCTAAAAGTGCAATAGTTATCTTTGGTAAAAGAAAATCCAGTAATTCCAAATTTCAATACTGCCTTTGTGATACGGTAATCCCTCAGTCTGAAGCAACTACATATGGAGGTGTTCTAACTTCTAACTTATCAACAAAAGCGCGAATCGTAAGGTACTGTCAGAAAGCAAGACAAAATGTCAATTCCCTTAGATCTGTAGGAGTAAATTGTTCTCAACTTCGTCCATTTACATGTGTTAAAATCTGGCTAAGAATGGTGTTACCAACAAGTCTCTTTGGCTGTGAAATCTTACCGAACATTGGGGATCAGCAAGCCAATGCAATTGAAATTACGCAAAGATATTTTGCTCGTATTGTACAGGGGCTTGATAAAAGATCATCAACAGACTCTACTATTGCAAACATAGGACTATGGTCACTTGTTGGATACATTGATAAATGTAAGCTAATATTTTTGGACGTCTATGCAAATTTTCTTGTAATAACTTTGCAATAAACATATTTTGTGCAACAATAACAACCTCTTCAAAATGATAACATGTTCAACAATATCACAGGCTACTATTCCACATATACGGGCCATATATTCAATCTCTTACAGGCTATATAATAGTATGAGATATATCGTAAGATTTGTGCTCCAGCTCCCACAATCTGCTCCCGGACAAGATTATATCTGGAGGGTTAGGGTTAATAATGCCTACAAGGAAAAAACGCCTACAAGAAACAATGCCTACAGTGATTGCGGAGCTAACAGAAAGATTAAGAAAGTAAGAGACACTGAGCAAGTGTTTTAACAACAATGTATTTAATGAATATATTACTTTCCCAAAAATATAGATTAAGAAACTAAGAGACAACAAGAATTTTAAAGACAGCAATGCATTTGAAAGATATATCACTTACTCATACTATTGAGAGGTACTTGCTTTAATGAATTAAAAGAATCCTTTTAAGTAAGTTAAATCTTAAACGTTCTAAGTTATCTTTATAAGCAGGAACTATCGGTTTTGTAACCAATACTATAAATGAGAAGGAACTTTATTAGTTTATATAGTGTTAACAAAATGTTTCTCATTAACCATGGGAAATCCAAAGAAAACAAAACTATTATGTGCTACCAATTATTCAGCAAGCAGGACACTTTACTATACTAACTAAACAATCCCAGACAGACAACAAAATCCAACACATCTAAACTAACAACTTCAACCATCCACTGGACCAAATGAAACTTAACCATCTGCCCATGATGTTTCAAGAAAAATTGTTAGCCAGGTACCCCCAGTACACAGAACCCAAACGGCTAACAAAGGACACTACCATCTAAGCCTCCTACATCATTTTTCCTCAGTTTTAAAACTTATCAAACAGCATTAAGCTATCTTTATACCACTCCTTTACATTTTTATAGGTTTTCAGCTCAGCAACCCACACCTCCATTTTGTTATTTTGTCTTTATCCTTTTTTTGTTAAGCCCCTCCTGCACTTAGTGGGGTAGCTGTTTTTGATTTTAATTGCTTAAATTTTATCAACACCAACTTTTATATTAAAGAAATATTGTGATAAAAACATGTTTTAAAATTTTTACATAATTACATGATGATAGACACCTTGATTATGTCACATTAAATGATAAAGGTTTAACCCTTGTTGTGCTAAATAATAGTTTAAAAAAAAGAGAGAGAATGGTAATGGTTATGAGATTAAATACTTTATTTACAATAAAATACATCTGCCACGATAAAAATACCGATTGTGCTAACAAAATGGGGTTTTGTTTTCGTTGTATGCATAGATAGAACATTCCACTTTGCTAATAGGGTGAAGGCTGTTTAACATAAAGCCACTGGTGCATAAAGATGTTTTGATAAGACTGTAGGCATTCTTCCTTGTAGGCATTAGTGAACGCCACCATCTGGAGAGATCCTCTCTCTCTCTGGTGACATAACAACTTTTCATACGAATAACAGATTTTGGATGAAACAGCATCCTTCCATTTTGCCTTAGAGCATATTACACCTTTAGATATAAAAGTATCTACGACATCAATCAAGTTGTATTTGTTTAAGAGTGAAAACATATATGCAATGGGTGAGGGGGATTCGTCGATATTGGTCATACATTTGGATTGAACAAGGCGTTTTAGGAATAATTGCTTAACAGCATATGAATCGTCTGGACGACAAAACCTGCCGAACATAAGTAAACATTTTCCCTGAATTGCCAGTAAACCCAGAGTATCTAACACTGCAGGGGAGACAGTGGGTTTAGGGAGACAATGTACCTTTCTGCAGAAATATCTCTGTGTTGATTCCAACAGATCCAAATCTTTTCATGTAAACATACTCCATTCAGAACAGCCATATAAAGCACATGGTAAGATGACATTACGCCATATACGACAAGCACAAACTGGATTGAGTGAACCATAACCAAGACCAAGGTCATGGTACATTTTAATACGTTTGCGAGCCTTTTCACAAGCTGACATTGTTCTGTCGTACGACTTATAACTTGTACAAATGAGAACTCCAGCGTAACATATTCCTTCCGTGCAATAGATATTGCACCAAAATATAGACTTACAGTTGTGAGAGATTTGTCTGCATTGAATACAAAAAAAAGCACTTTTACTGACGTTAAACTTTCACTTCCATTTTAAACCATAATTATGTACAACTTTTAGAAGAGCCTGAGAGTATGTGGTTTGCTAGCAGTTAGAGCAGTATCATCAGTATGTATCAGATCGTTGATACAAATACTGAATAGCCAAACTGAAATCACTCGCCCCTGCCCAACACCTTGACTACTTGTAAAAACTTCAGATAGGAAACACATGACTGCATTGATAAATATGAATTTCTTAGCAATCTCCAGCTTGTGCCTCTTATGCCAAGCCTTAAGAGTTTAAGAAACATACCATCAAGCCAAGCACGATCAAAGGCTTTTTCATTATCAACCAACACACAAAACTGGCGATTTCCTCTCTTTAAAAATTTATCGTCTCCGTCAAGGTCAATGCAGCTGTATCAGCACCAAGATGCTTATGAAAACCAAACTGCAGGCGATGAGGAAAATTGATTTGCTTAAGTGAAACCCAGTTCTCTATTCTAGAAAAGCTGATATATTCAAAGAATTTACCTATGGCGGATGTGAGGGTTATCCCATGATAATTGGAGAGATCAGATTTATCACAGAATATATCACAGAAAACACAGAAACATACAACAGATAAATATCAAATTAGATGTACATACATGTACGTGATAGTATAAAATTCATTTGAAGGTATAAATCTTTTTTCACATGAGAATAAATTATTTCCCGCTATAACAATGTTAATTCACAACGTTATTCGACCATATTATCTGAATTTTATGCCCCTAATCATCTCAATGTTATTTCATCACATCATCTGAATGATATTTCTTCTGATGTGTTCCTGGCACAGCAAGTTAGTAGAGCAGGTGGACCTCATTCTGATCCATTCCGATATAGTCACATGCGAGAAGAGGTGCCAGTGAGGTATGAACTTCGACGGAGGTTCTCTACGGTATATGACGTGTCTCTATGAAAGGTGTCGTGAGTGGACCTATGCTTAATCCCGCTGTTGGTGGAATCATACATCTTCTTGGTCATGTGAGAACGAGGCATATGCAGCCGTGGAAGGTCCGAAATTCCACAATAATGCTTAACCTGTAAACAGAGAATACTTAACTCGGTTGAAAAGTGGCATATCTCGGAATTTTCAAAGTAGCCAAACCATTATCTTAGCACCAGGATAAACATATCAATAAAACCCCACTTCATAAGCTAAATTCATTATTTACAGAAAACAATCTCTGTACTGCTTCTTTTAAATATATCATACATCTGGAAGAAAGTATTTTTTTTATTTCAATGTTCTCCAAACAATAAGACACATAAAAAAGACTTTTCCCAGGTATACTTAGAGTTCTTCTGAAAAGTGCATTACCAAAACGGAACGGAACCAGTGGCCTAAAGATAGTTTCAAGGTCTTCCTCTGTCCAAGAGGAGACGCTCTGGGGCAACAATTTGTGTTTATGAAGGTTACACTAATACTAATTTTATTTTTTGGTTTCTGTTTCTTCAGTAATTTGCCCAATGGGTTTTTACACTTAAACCCTTACAGCAAAGAAATTTGACTGTTTAACAAGTACTAGGCTACTTCCTGCACTGATATTTAAATGATAGACTCGGCTATTACAAGTGTGTTTATCTTTTTTCAAATCTTCAGACTTTTAACATGAGAAGAACACCTTGATATGACTATTTATATTAGTAAACGATAACGCAGGTTTTCAATATTTTTTCCAGGTGTATGAAGTAATTACAATGTCATTGACAACTGATGATTGCTGTACTTGTTTGAGGATACCAAAACAATTTTTTACAAATAGACAAATTCAAATTAGCCAAATAACCAAATTGTATGTTGCACTGTTAACATGTTTAAAAATGTCCTTTTCTTGCTTGAAAAAAACTAAACTTGACAGTGCCAACTTTACATAATACATTCTCTACTGTAAAATCAAGTGATGCCACACATGTATCTAGGCCTACCGATGGCCAATTAACTTTAATCATATACGTATGGTCACAGGTGCAATTTTTGTTAATCCAAAGACAAATCACTTTTCAAACCTTCCCATGACATTCCAAGGACAAAGATATCTAGAACCGAGCTGAAGGTCCTTAAAATTATAACATCCATATAATGATGCATAACAGTGCCTTATTCGACTCAAATTATCATCAGTTAGAACTTGTATGATCAACTCCAAATAGATTTCCCAAAGGAATGAAATTCAATATTCATTTAAGTTATTTCGTCTTCGAGGGGTAACTTATGAAGCGTAAATGTGATCAAATAAAAACCCATTGTATACTTACATGCATATTTTTGTTGGCTATTTGAGAGTTGAGGATATGAATGAGGCTCAGTTGCGAATATTGTTCTTGGAATTGGTTGAGTACTACAATAACCTGAAGCAAAAGAGGACACATTTCACAGCGCTGTCATACTTTGAAACAGTAGAAGACACATTTCACAGCGCTGTCATACCTTGAAATAGTAGAAGACACATTTAACAGCGCTGTCATACCCTGAAAGAGTAGAGGACACATTTTACAGCACTGTCATACTTTGAAAAAGTAGAAGGCACATTTAACAGCGCTGTCATACCTTGAAATAGTAGAAAACGCACTTAAGAGTGCTATCGTATCCTGAAGCGGTAAAACACACACTTTGACAGGGCTTTCATACTTTAAATTGCTAAAACACACATTTAACAACGCTATCATATCCTGAAAAGGTGAAACATACATTTAACATCGCTTTCATATCCTAAAGCGTTTAAGGACAGAGCTCATGATAAGCTGTGTATTTGCGTATGACACACAAAATAAAAGATGAAATACGCAAAAATTATAAATGCCTGCGTATCATCTTAGAGAGAAAGCATTCGAATACAGACAGTACTGCAATTAGGAATTTAACTGCACTTAGCAATAAAACACACATACAACTGCACTGAACTGAATCAGTCGAATACAGATACAACTGCAGAGAAAGCATTAAAACAGATACAACTGCACTTAGCAATGAAACACACATCCAACTGCACTGATCAGTCGAATACAGATACAACTGCACTTAGCAATCAAACACACATACAACTGCACTGAACTGAATCAGTCGAATACAGATACAACTGCAGAGAAAGCATTCAAAAACAGATACAACTGCACTTTGCAATCAAACGCACATACAACTGCACTGAATCAGTCGAATACAGATGCAACTGCAGAGAAAGCATTCAAAAACAGATACAACTGCACTTAGCAATGAAACACACATACAACTGCACTGAATCAGTCGAATACAGATACAACTGCACTTTGCGATCCAACACACATACAACTGTACTGAATCAATGGAACATAGATATAACTGCAGAGAAAGCATTCAAATACAGATACAACTGCACTTATAAGCAATCACACACACATACAACTTCACTGAATCAGTCGAATACAGATACAACTGCAGAGAAAGCATTCAAAAACAGATACAACTGCACTTAGCAATGAAACACACATACAACTGCACTGAATCAGTCGAATACAGATACAACTGCACTTTGCGATCCAACACACATACAACTGTACTGAATCAATGGAACATAGATATAACTGCAGAGAAAGCATTCAAATACAGATACAACTGCACTTATAAGCAATCACACACACATACAACTTCACTGGATCAGTTGAATGCACGTACAACAGCACAGGCAGAATCAGAAGACCACTTTTATTTGTAAGGTACGTTAAGAATTACTTACAATATACAGAGCAAACAGTAGTCCAATGGCAAAACCAGAAGCAACATCAGCGCAGTGACTACGACATACAACGTACTCGCTCAGTCCGCAAAGCAGAGACAGCATCATGAATGTCAGAGACAAGAAGGTCCCCAAAATCCCGACCGTGTGTGTGCGCAGTGCTCCATGAAGATATATCTGAGAAAAAAATGTTTTTAACTTTCTTATTATCATGAATATACAAACTAAATTGGTGTCATTATCACGCAAGAATACTCATAAAAATAATAGAAACAAAACTAATGTTCCGTTTTTAGTAGTAGCCGTCTAGAAAACATGTCATTCGAAACACTCTTGTATTTCTTTACCAATACTGAAATCATTAAATTTGTTATGATTCACTATAAAATATCGCACTCCAAGGTAAAGCATTAGGGTTTTTCCAACGATTAAAGACGATTATCAAATGATAGGATGCACCCTTTGTTAACTCACCGATATGAACATGGCAGAATAAGCAGTTATTGAAGCATTCAGCGATGGAAATGAAGTTCTGAAATAAAATATTTTAATTATTTACTGGACAAGCATTAATGGAGTAAATGTTATAAATAAAAGACTCCAAATACGCATTAAGGTCGGGAAAATAGTTATGTTTAATGGTTGGACATATCCAAGACTGCAACTACAGCGTGATCTATCTCCTAGTTGTGCACAGTGATTAGTTCCTGTATTGAGTCAAATTGACGGGCTCGCCTACCTGGCCTCTCTCATTGCGATCTTGTCCAGGTTGAGGCAGATTTCATCTCCATTCCTCGCCCCAGTGCTGCAGCTCGTCATGTTCACTTGGCACTGCTCTAGGAAGTTGGGACTTAGTTTACCAATGACTAATTTGATGATGTCCACAAAAATCATGGATGAAATGGCACCAAAGAGGAATAGTCCTATAACAAAATACTACGTAGGTACAACTATGATAGAAACGATCCAAATGCAAACAAATGATATTTTATATTTATCATATTTACCGATAACCCCCTTTTCATTTTTTTTACAACTAATTTGAAATTGTTTAAATCAGCTGCTTAGGCCTACCACAAATTGATGATTAATGTTAACAAAAGATGACTCGACCAGCTTGACTGATGATTTAACATCTTTATTACATGATTGTTCTGCATCGTAACACTTAAGATGCAGTTAACAAAATGAGACGATAAATGTAACTCCATACTACTTTTCTATAACGAGATACATATTGAAGAATTCTAGCATTATTTCGGTAAAGATCAAAGGTGCCGCCCATCCTTTATTCCGCATTGTTTGGTAAACATCAAAGGCCCTACCTATCCTATATTTAAGAAATAGAGTAGCCTCAACCATCATGTGTTTGTCAATAAAGTACAGTTTTGCCCTGAACTAATAATTATTGAAGGCCGGAAAAACAAATACTCGCTATCAATCCAGTATAACACGTCTCGTAATACTGCATGTTAACGAAATGTTTTTGTCATATAACGTAGCAAAATTGTAAATATCGAATTGTTTAAAAAATCTTCTTCGTTAGGTTTTGATAGATGGCAAAGGCCGCTACATACTTATGAAGTAAATAGATGACTCTAATAGAAAACCACTGTGACGTCGTGATAAGGATTGTGACCTCAGAAGCGCTAGCAAAATAATGTTATTGTGTTGTTGCTGTATTCGAAGGAATCCTGCTGAATGTCAAATAGCGGAAAGCTTAGTGTACGCTGATTGATCTCTCAGACTTCTGAATTTGTAGAAAATATGACATATTCTTAAAACAATTTGCTCTTTCCGTGTAAACACACGAAAATTAATACGTTAAAATCCTTTTAAAGAGATTAACCCAACTCAAAAGCAGAATCTGACACTGAAGTTGCCAGTCGGATAGTTGTGTCGTCAATGTATGTAATAAAACATACGATATGCATCAAAATACAGCAACTGCGCAGAACTTTACGCATCGCAGTTCGTTAGGATAATAAATTTAATTCAGGCGTCACTTTAGATTCATTAGAATTATTTAAAGTATGCGGCCAATGAAAAGAAGACGACGGTACCCAACAGAGCAACCCTTTCATTTGAGGTAGACAGCCTTCGTCAGTCAAGATCAAAATATTGCTAAAGTAACATATTTCGATGTGCGGGAAGTTAAGTGCACACACAGGTGTACCACTTCAAATAACAATTAATTATACATAATCAAAAAAGGGTTGCACCCTTCTATTTTTGATAGGGTATGATAGTTTAGGTGATTGTGGAAGATAACAGTATAATCATATGAAACTTGACTATGAATTAGACTGTAAATGGCCACTCTCTGACCCAATGGTATATCAAAATTTTGCTCTCAATTATAGGGTTCAAATTGGTGCAAAAAGGCAAGAATTTAAGTATGGTCATAAATCAAATTTTAATTACAAAACAATAACTGGGATTGGTTTAAAGGATTATTCAGGGACTTGAGGTACAAAAACAAGTAAGTATCGTGAACTTCCACCGTGCACTTCAATGACAGCTTGAAGTCCTCGCCACATACCCCTCACCAGACATCAAAATCGCTCGTGTGGCAATCGTTGCCACTCCTCGTGTAATGCTGCCTCCATTTCATGCAAATTCTGAGGAGGATTGATGTGTTATGCCAGTCGACCCAAAATGTCTCAAACATGTTCAAGCGGATCAAGATCTGGACTCATTGCAGGCCACGGGAGGTGTGTCAGACCATTGTTCTGGATTACCTGCCTCACAGCTCGTGAACGATTCGGTCTTGCATTATCGTCGATGATACAGGTCTTTTTGCAAGTGGGTGGTTGTTGAAATGGGGCACGACAACAGGTTCAAGGACTTTCCTGATGTAGCGATCTCCTGTCAAGTTACCCCATATGGTCACAAGATCAAGTTTGCAGTCAAATGAGAAGCACCCCATATACCATCACAGATCCTCCGCCATAAGGTACTATTGGCATGATGTTTCGTGGTGCATACGCTGTTTCTGGACACCTCAAAACCCTGATCCTGCCATCCACGGAATGCAGAAGGAACCTACTGTTGTTTTACCAATGAACCTTCTTCAATGATCTTAAATTCCAAACAAATCTTTCTCTATACCATGCCAGGCGCAACTGCTTGTGGTTGAGATCGAGTTTTAGTCACCTGATTACTCAAAGAATCTGGACTGAACAGACGGTGTGTAAGCCATTGGCATTTTAGGGTTGCACTGGAAGCAAAAGATACCTTCTTACGAGCCTTAGCAATGATCTATCCTCTCTCCACGGAGGTGATACGTGGTCTGCCTGAGGGTGTGCAATCCTTCAGGTCATTGGCTTGTGCATGTTTTCTGGCAAAACGACTTATGGTAGAGTAATGACGTTCAGTTCTTCTTGCAATTTCCTTGAAATAAAGACCCGCTCCGAGAAGACCAATAATCTGCCACTTGACAGCCTCTGACATTCTAGCACCTGGCATTCTTGGTAACAATGGCTTAAACGCCTTGTATCGATGTTTTTTTTATAACCAAAATTGATCTGCAAATTTTGGAAATCGTGGAGAGAAAAAGTGCAGGTGCAGCTTGTAGATGAAGAATATCCTTACAAAACATGATAATATCAAACCAACTACATAGCAGATTTATGAGTACAAATAACATCAACAGGTGTTTGTTAAGTGCCGAAAAAACTAAACTTTTGTTTTGGGGGTGCAACACTTTTTTTACTTTGTATATTTTTAAGTAATGGTAATCTAGGAATTATAATTAAACAAGCAGCTGACTGTTCATACCAAATGTGATCAAAATTAGATAATTAGTTTAGAAGTTAGGACTTGTTAACAGTTTTCTTACAAATTCATCAACTTTACTCAAAGGCAGTCAGATAGAAAATCACATATTTCAAGATCATATTTGTTATCCATTTCAGTACGGGAGCTGCCAGGGTGGAGCAGGGCGTGTTCCAACTCTTTTTAACAGATCTACTGCAAATGAAAATAAGAAACTACTAGAGTGGAAACACAAATTTTATAATACATAGAGCATATTTTATATATAATTACATGTTACAAAGAGTCATGACTATTACACAATCAACAAAGCATAATGTTAATCTATCATGACAGAAAACAAGAAAAAATAGCTTTTAAACTAATTTTACTTGATGTATTTTGACAAACAAAGATATATTGAGCACGTATACTCACACAACTGCCCTCCATCACCGATGTATCTCATGGGATCTTGACGTGATGAAAATTATTGGAGCCGCAGAAAGATGATACGAATTGATGTCGCTTCCCATTAAAAAACACCTACCCTTCCGTGCATATCGTATTAATAATGCATTCTATTATCATATCGTTAAATGCTTATATTTAGGCATTCTCTCTCCAAAGAGGTAGCTCCGTTATAAATCTGTTTACTTAATTGTCAGAATACCAGCGTTTCTGGGTCTAGAAATGGAGAAGCTGGATTGAATGCAATCAAAGTTTATTGTACAATTAATGACGTCGTTTAAAAAGTTATCAGTCGAAAACCTCAGTTATTTCTATATACTTCGAGAAAGCAAAATTTGAGTCTTCTTTGCAGACCACAGTCTCCTTATTTAGCAACTGATCGTTGCATAGGCCTTGGTGACAACAAAGATCTTTTCCTTGTTTGCAAGGTTTTCATTGGCTGAAAGATTGAAAGATATTCGCAGGAGTTACGTAAATGTTATATGACACACTTCTGAGTGTAATAATTTCTTTATTAATGATACTTTTCAATCTAAAACGCATGGAAACATTCACAAAACGGCCTACTTCTCTTTGACGTCACAAAAAAGTGTTATGATGTCACAGACCTCCAAATAAGGAAGCCCGCGCTGAAACAATAATTATAAGGCAATAGTTATATGTGCACATGTGCTCATATTGAAAATATGTTACCACTTTCAATCATCCATATTTTTGATAAAGGAATATATGACTGAACTACCTCTGTGTGGAGAGAATGAGAATTTGGAAAAATGTCTATAATTTCCGTGGCTAGAATCCTGCCAGGTGCTCGGCAACTTTGTTTGCAGGAGAGAACTGTTCTACTAGCAGTTAGGTTTGGGTGCAATGCTATTCTAAATTTCAGAGCCGTACCAACCACGGTTCGCTAGTCCCAGCCGATGCTTGCAGGTTTCAACGCAATGCATAACCACATAGGTGTTGCAGGTTTTTGTAATTATACTAGCAGCTTTGAAGTGGAAGCGTTAAACCCCAAATCACCTCACCTCTTTTGGAGTCATCGATGTTGCTTGAAAATATGCACTGTTTCATTTGATATATAAACTTAACAGGTAACACCACCTGCATGCTAATATTTAATTCAGTAACATTTAGAAATATCTGGCATCATCGATAAAACATGCCAATTGGAAATCTTTAACATTTTCTTGTTTGAAAGGCATATATTCTCCTATAATCATTACAATCATTATGTGTATAGAATTAATAGCATTGTTGCTTACCTACAAAACGTAGTAGGCGTCGAACGACCTGTGGTATGAAGCAGTGCTGATTCGACAACCTCAAAGACGCCTTTGCCTCTGAGCTGAAAACTGTGCTTGCCAGCTCACCGATTAGAAGCTGACAATTACAAGACAAGAGAATACTGCACATGGTATGTATACCCTTTCTTTGATCTCTAGTATATTGAAGGTACATATCTGATCTCTAGTATATTGAAGGTACATATCTGATCTCTAGTATATAGAAGGGACATATCTGATTTCTAGTATATTGAGGACAAATATCTTATCTTTAGTATTTTGAAGGGACATAACTAATGTCTAGTACATTTACGGTAAATATCCGATCTCTGATGTACCAACAGTACATATCTAATGTCTAGTACATTTACGGTAAAAATATCTGAGCTCTAGTATATTGAAGGCACATATCATATCTCTAGCATATTGAAGGTACATATCCGATCTCTAGCATATTGAAGGTACATATCTGATATCTAGCATATTGAAGGTACATATCCGATCTCTAGCATATTGAAGGTACATATCTGATATCTAGCATATTGAAGGTACATATCTGATATCTAGCATATTGAAGGTACATATCCGATCTCTAGCATATTGAAGGTACATATCTGATATCTAGCATATTGAAGGTACATATCCGATCTCTAGCATATTGAAGGTACTGGTGACCGGGGGTATAATGATAATAATGAGCGCGCCGGTTGAAGACTGCCTCGGGGTGATTTAGTTCTCATTTATAATTGGGTTCGAACGTTCTCGGGGTACCAACAATGATCTTTAACAGCGTATATCTTTTGAACTGGCAGACATATTCTAATGATTTTTTCGTCAAGAAGAAGAATAAATTGTGTACAATTCAACATGCGCTCTCAGTATTAGGGATTATATTCAACTTTTTTTCCAATTGTGCGATCAGATCTAAGAATTTTATTCAACTCGAAATGACGACAATCTTTAGATTTTAATTGAAATCGTTCTAGGTGAGATAAATATTCCACTCAAAGATCAATAGGGATCGTTCATTTGTATACGCGATTGGCGGACTAATTTTGTATGAAACAGCCATTTACATCGGGTGTAGGGGATTTCGTAGACACTGTCGTTTCGTAGACAAAAATATCGGTGGTTTCGTAGACAGATTGACGGTGGTTTCGTAGACACTTGGAAAAATGGTAATATTATAACTTTTAATCGACATTAAACATCATTAATGATGGGATATTATATTTGTATCTTAGATTTAACAAAATCTGTAACCAAATTAACAGATCGATGCATTTAGGTGTATATATACGACTGTTGAAATACGATGTTTTAATAAAGGAAGCCCATAATTGTTGTTGTTTGTTTTATTTTATTTCTTTGTGAATAAATAAACAAATTAGGTAAGTATGATAATATATAAGATTTACCATCAATCAGCGACGATTAGCAGATTAACAACTCACGGGAAGATGGAAAAGGTGAGTCGCCGACAAAGCAATTTACAATCAAAACATCTCACTATACACTAATACATCCTGTACTGAGATGAGTAGGTTAATCCTTTTTGTACAAACAAATAAGGTATATAAGATGCAAGATTGACATTCAATGTCATTCTGCATCAACTATGGCTCTCTGCGTTGTATGTACGAAAGAAGTCCGTCCTCGGCAACATGCTATTCAGTGCGACACTTGTGACGAATGGCAGCAACGAATCTGCATAGATATAGGAACATACAGACAGCTTACGAAAGGACTAGTACAGATGGATTTTCAATGCAGTCGATGCACTCTTCCACCACCATCACCTCCGTCGCCCCCTAGGCCTGCATCACCGACCCCTACTCTCCCGATGTCACCTCCATCCTCGCCGTCATCACCCTCAGCTGACTCTTCCTTGGAATTGACGATGACCTGCTTCCTCTGCAGATTCGCCTGATCACCGATGGACGGCTGGACAGGAGGCAGCGAGCACCACAGAAAGAAAAAGCCAAGAGGTTCTTCCAGCCTTGGGATGAATTCCAGGAGGGAGCGTTGACGGTTTCACAACTTCTTCGGGAAGTGTCAAGAATTAACGGACCTCTTGTCCATTGAAAAATGAAAATAAATTTGTTGAAAATGCTTGTTATGTGGTATTTTATTACGCTTCAATCTACAAATATGAAAATAACTACCATTTTAGTAAACAAAAACAATTACTCATTAACACATTAAAAGGAAATAGTCCCCCAAAATTACGAACTATGATGTAAGTGAACAAAAACAGAACAAGGAAATCGATCTTCGTAACGGCCATTGACGTGGAGCTAATACACCAGTTTCGTATCTCTGCAAACAAAATAATGATTAAAATGATAAAATATAAGTATTCTAACATCGATAATGTATAATATAACTGAAAATAATAATAAATTCAAATTTTATAAAGTGTCTACGAAATCCCCGTTTAATCTGTCTACGAAATCACCGTGTCTACGAAATCACCCCGTCTACGAAAACGTTTTGTCTACGAAATCACTGGTTCCCTTTACATCCGACATTCACCATGTCAACACATTATATATTCTAAAAACGGTCGAGTCTCGTAGCGCTGGAAAGTTCAGCCACAGGGGCTAATTCATGCATTAACAGTAGGGTAACGGGTAAAAGTTAAATATTCATGGTTTATGCATTAAATATTCTTTAAAAATAACAAACTGAAGATTGGCCTTCATAAATTTATAAGTTCATTACCAACCGGTTACACAACATAGTGATCATCAGGGTAACTTATACATTGTGTTGCTAATATATATATATATATATATATATATATGAAAAAAGTTCACAATCTTGAAATTGATGTTCAGCTCCCAGGTATTTGATATAGAAAATTATGAAGTTAGAAGTAAAAACAATCCATTTTAATGGCTAGCGCTTTCAGCTCAACGAGCCTCTTCAGGCCATACATACAACGGATAATGCGTTGCCAAGCAACGTCATCGTGTACAACATGACGTCATTACATTAATACGTCACAATATAGGTTACAATAGTATATACATGTACAGCAAAACATTAAGTTCTAGAATTTAACCTTGGGGAAAACATTTGATAAATCTGCTTTCTTTTGTTTCTAAAAGTTTATTGATATCAAAATTTAATCTATACATTGGGAAAACTGAAAAATGCCCTTTTCCACACTCAGCTAAATGTTTACTCAATGGAATTGTACGTTTTTTTGGATGAGATGTATATATATATATATATATATGTATCATCCCAACTGCGGATCCGCCCGATCTTAAACAAAATTAAAAGTTCCTATTATCAAAGTCTGGTTCCCCAACATTTTAGATATTTTCCACTAGTGCCAACTTAGAGCTTGAATATTCCCTAGTAAATCATATCAATATACTAAAATCTATCTTAACGGCGACAAATCTTTGTCACAGAGTGTTGACGAATTCCTAATAATATCTGATTATCATTTCATAAAGGATACCAAACGATTTTTAAAGCTCTTTCCTAAAATTTGTACCAAATGTAGGGTAGACAAAGCTTAATATAAATTTGAGTTTAGTAAGAATAATTGCAAATGTATATTTCCATCAATGTACTTGATATCTTAATCATTTTATGTTCTTTTCAGGAAAAGAATCTTTGTAGGCATTTGCTGCCTGTTTGTTCATCCTTTTTCCTTTTTGTATATATATTCTGAATTTTGTGTAACACATATTTTATGGAAATAAAATACTGTTTAAATCATAGTATTATACTTACTAACCATTATATGATTACATATATTGCATATTCTCATACAATGAAATATTATAATATTTTACAATAAGAATGACAGTTTCAATATAAAAGTTGTATAAGCAATAACAATATGAATCATTTAGTCCTCTGAAGATAACACATTAGAACATGTATGTCAGCACAAAATAACTCGATAATTGTTAGTATATCAATAAAACTTCGTTGATGTGTATTTAGAAACCTAATGCCGTTTTTCGGGGGGACATGTTAAGTAGCATATTTAAGATAACAAAACGATTAGTTAAGTAAACGTTCAGCTGTAAAACAACAATATTACACTGAAATGCAATTCTTCCCTCTCACCTACTCATCTTATTTGACTTGGTTGATCAGTTGATTAATTTATTAGCAGTAACAACACAAAACAATTCTCTCAATTCAACGCTTCTAACAAGCCTAGATAGACGCTTGTACATATAAAAACAACCTTTTCATACTGATCGAAATCATATGTTACCTCGGGTTAATTAGAAAAAAAATAATTTTACTCAACTCTGTACCCTGGTTTGTGTAAAAAAATCTTGTGAAGGTAAACAAAGTTTATTAATGAACTCAAACTCAACAAACTCCGTTTATAATCTTCTTGTAGTATTGATAAGAAATGAGTTGAAATATTGTATTTCTAATGATGTTAGATTTCATTTTGGTTACTTTACATGATAATCGTTCTGTTTATGAAAAAAATATTTTGAATATATTCAGTTTGGCCAAAAATTTTCATCGAATAACAATACAATAACAATAAACATAAACATTTGATCACGTCTGCTTCCTATCAGTGATATTGCCGATAGGGGCCAATGCCTTGATAAATAAGAATGATAATCATTGACTAAAATAACAAACGCTCGGCGTGTACCTTAGTCTTACAAGCATGCTCATGTACAATTGGTACCCATTCTTGTCACTAATTGGAAGGTAACACACAGGTATTAGTGTCATAACCGAACCGGATGTTTACCAAAATACCTTCTTTCGGACCCCCTCTCCCCCCTCCACCCGCCCCACACCCTTCTCTGAACTACCAAGCAGGTATGTTTGCCATTTGCACCACGACACTGATCAGATCAGGTTCGATCGGAAATGGGAGGAGGCATAACTGGATTTATCATCCAAAACTCTGTTCCACAGGAGACATCGCTTGTGGAAGATCAAGCGATATCTCCTAGGAGATATCTTTTTGGCAGTAGATTTTGAACAATGCCCCTCTGACGTCAAGTATATGACATCACAGTTGTCTAACATCATCAAGTAATGACATCACAATGCTATGACGTCACCGCACTTGGAGTCTTAGGGCAGCAAGGTGTTCAGTAATGTTCATTTGTCATCAAATGTAATGAAAAATGATTTTGGATGATAAATAGAATCTCACCATCATGTCTTCTGATATCAAAAATATATCAACACTCGTTGATAAAAGTTAAATATCCTCGGCAAGCCTCGGATATTTGTAACTTTTATCAACTTGTGTTGATATATTTGATATCAGAAGACACTTGGGTGAGATTCTCTATTTATTTACTGGTCATCTTATAAGCATTGACGGAACACCACTTATAGGTTAGTGTTTGTGAATTATGTTTAAGAAACATAAAGTCTTAGATTCGACTATCAAACACGATGAGTACATTGAAATCATGCTTAACGGAACGGTTTATGTGTAAGAATTTGAACTGATTAGAAGGCATTAGCATTCTTGGTATTCACTAAGAGTGG
The DNA here is from genome assembly GCA_921293015.1 of Phorcus lineatus. NCBI lineage: Eukaryota > Metazoa > Mollusca > Gastropoda > Trochida > Trochidae > Phorcus > Phorcus lineatus. The sequence goes on along the minus strand of OV121083.1, from coordinate 31,438,586 downwards.
GTTTTGAGTGTATATTTCTTTTTTTTATTTGCTTAACATGCTGTCACAATTAAGAAAATTTAAGAATATAATGAAATAATTTATAAAATTTTGTATAAGAATTACTTTTGAAATCGTATTGTACTATGATGAAAGACTCGTATGCGATGAGAGATAGATATAGCCAATAAGTCATGAAAATCAACATAAAATCAAAATATCTTTCGAGGGCCTTAAAGCGCTTATCTCAATGATACATGTAATCATGTTATTACTAAATTCAACATTAGAATAAGAATATTATGAACATGTTAAAGTATTCGCTGTCCCATCTCAAGATGGGACGTCCCAAGTTGGGATGATACATACACACACACACACACACACACACATATATATACATACATATATACATAAACAAACTTCTTCATAGTTCAAGTAATAAATAGATGATTTGAATTAGTGTGAAACCGGTCGGGGATTCAAATCATTTCCAGACTTTTGTTTTTTAGCTATCTATGTGTCTATTGTGAAAAATTGTTTTATTTGAAAATAATTACTTGTCAAAAAGAAAGGTATTGAAAATATGAATATTTTTTCTTCTTGAATTCCACAAGTTAATATAAACACACAATTGAAAACTTATCTTACTCTTAGAAACGCATTTTCACAGTTTACAGCATTGAACATGACAACTATAATTACAATTATTGCTGTAACCGCGGTTGCGGTTATCTTGAGCATATTTCATAAACATGTAAAGCTTTTATTGCTATTGATATTGCCTGTTATATTCAAATGAAATTTCGTGCTGGGTTTGTCAATCTTAAAATAGACCGGTATATCTCATGCCTCATTCCCAAAGAGATCAATGTTGGTCCCTTAAAAATAATATTAGATAATACAACTTACCTTAAATATTCTGAATTGTAATTTTTAGATTATTACAATTTTCAATTATGTAAAATTACTGCAACATTATCATTGCCAATAATATGAAAACTGAGATCAACTACCCATCAGTACTTGATTACAAACATTGTTTGCGCTTGTTTTGTTTTGAAATCGTGACCTTCAAATTTACCTATGGCCTCAGGAAGGTCAAATATTTACCCATTCTTAAAATTAGGAATAGTAACTAGCATTTCATTTCGGAAGTCTGAAATTTTAAGCATTTTATTATTTAATAACAGCAAAACAAAGTATGACAGTGGAGGAGTTTACAGTGGATTTACCAGTCGTAGCAATATTTATATAAAAGAGAACTAGACTTTTCAATACAATCTATATGGATGATACTAAAGTGATAATTTTATCGCTAGGTTCCTGCACATTTTAAAAAATTATAACATGTCAAGATATTCCATGAAAAGAAGATGGAAAAATGGAAGAAAAAGAATGCAATTTTTGCAAAATCAATTTCACTTCGCTATATGGAGTGCTACTACCTGTTTTTGGATTTCCTGTAAGGACCATGTATCATCTAAGAGGGGGTTAACAAAAGCACTATCTAAGTAAGACGTATCTTAAACAATATGCAATACCAGGGCATAAGAAATCTTTGAATTCTTATAATAACCAATATACAGCTGCATGCCAAAAGTTTGTTTACAAACCTGAATATTCTAGTGCAAATATCATGTAATTTGAGATGCCTTTGAGGTATCGTAGCGTTGCAAAAACGAAACGTATAATATTGAATTTTCAATAAACATATGCAGATCCATTCTTCTTTAAGACAAAGGTTAATAGTACCCCACAATTAGCAGTTTTGGCAGGTCATTGAAATGACCAGGGGTCAAAATTCCGAAAACACTAATCTTTATTTTTCTCCATAAAATCCTTAATAAGTTATCAACTTCTTTAAAAATTAGTCACGTTTGTTTCTTAGCACAAAGTCAATGTGTTAATGTTAGTTTTAATCTCAAAGAGTCGATATGGAACATATTCGACATTTAACGAAATTGAAATTTCGAAAATGTGACCCCTTCTGTCTATATCAATATGCCAAAATTCGAAATTTTGCACGAGTGACCATATTGTGCCAAAATGGGTTCAAGAATGCCTATTTCACACATGGATAGTGGGTGATCTATTGTCAATGTTGCTTAAGTTATTCTATTGACGTTGAAACGAAACGCAAATTACATGATATTTGCACTACGATTCAGTAGTAAGTGAACAAACTTTCAGTATGGAGCTGTAAAGGCGAAAAACATGGAGAAAATTTGTAATGCATTCGGTATTTCTCCAAAAACTAATTGGGGCCAAAGTAAGGGAATGGGACAGGTATTTGTTCGTGATTCTTAGCCGCATGGTCGACAATTTACTAGGCCTGATGTTGAGTATGAGCCCTCTTAATGGTCTTTTGTTAGTTGATTTTCCTCCTTCTATTAAAAGATGTCAAGATGTATTACAATATGCCAGTACAAAGGTCAGTTATGTTTTCGGCATGTATTTGTATATGGCGCATAGTGATATGAAACTAAAGATTGGTTGGGTTGAAGGCTACAATAATTAAATCATTGTTGCAAAAGATGAAAGAAAATTTGGTATAGATACTGAAATTAATACAGTAGTAGTAAAAACTAAAATACCTAAAGAGTCACATGTAGTTAAAAGTAAATAAGGAGATAAACAAAATATCCCTCAACAGTATGAGAATAGAACAAAATATATCATTATTTAGGGTATAATTGTTGGTTTGATTATTATCTGGCTATTCTAGTTTTAATTTAAAAAAAAATCATCAATCCACCAATAACCACCAGTACTCGAGTATCAAGCAAGAATTTGGGGACAACAGGGACTCGAGTCCAGTTTTAAGGACTTGAGCACCCGGCTATGGGAGATGACTTTCATCCAAATAAAATGCTATTTATATATCATTAACGGACGATAACAGGTTTATCCAGTGTTATGGAACTTTGTTACAAGACGACTCACTGCTGCGAGAAGGATATGCCCCAATTTTTTTGCTGAGGGTACAGCAGTAAAATCACGTCAGTTACTTCATCCATTGTAATAATCTTTATTTTCTGTTTCTTGGTTGCAAGATTTATCTCAGGTATATTCATATTGATAAAACAATTCTGAAATTTTCGAATAAATCATTGGAACAAATGTCACAATTCACTCACATGGTTGCCTTACTTCCCGCCACATTGTTTAACACAGGCAAACATATTTTTACAGGGGTGTTAAACATGGACTTTAAGAGATTATAATATATATATATATAGAATTTAACCTTGGGGAAAACATTTGATAAATCTGCTTTCTTTTGTTTCTAAAAGTTTATTGATATCAAAATTTAATCTATACATTGGGAAAACTGAAAAATGCCCTTTTCCACACTCAGCTAAATGTTTACTCAATGGAATTGTACGTTTTTTTGGATGAGATGTATATATATATATATATATATATATATATATGTATCATCCCAACTGCGGATCCGCCCGATCTTAAACAAAATTAAAAATTCCTATTATCAAAGTCTGGTTCCCCAACATTTTAGATATTTTCCACTAGTGCCAACTTAGAGCTTGAATATTCCCTAGTAAATCATATCAATATACTAAAATCTATCTTAACGGCGACAAATCTTTGTCACAGAGTGTTGACGAATTCCTAATAATATCTGATTATCATTTCATAAAGGATACCAAACGATTTTTAAAGCTCTTTCCTAAAATTTGTACCAAATGTAGGGTAGACAAAGCTTAATATAAATTTGAGTTTAGTAAGAATAATTGCAAATGTATATTTCCATCAATGTACTTGATATCTTAATCATTTTATGTTCTTTTCAGGAAAAGAATCTTTGTAGGCATTTGCTGCCTGTTTGTTCATCCTTTTTCCTTTTTGTATATATATTCTGAATTTTGTGTAACACATATTTTATGGAAATAAAATACTGTTTAAATCATAGTATTATACTTACTAACCATTATATGATTACATATATTGCATATTCTCATACAATGAAATATTATAATATTTTACAATAAGAATGACAGTTTCAATATAAAAGTTGTATAAGCAATAACAATATGAATCATTTAGTCCTCTGAAGATAACACATTAGAACATGTATGTCAGCACAAAATAACTCGATAATTGTTAGTATATCAATAAAACTTCGTTGATGTGTATTTAGAAACCTAATGCCGTTTTTCGGGGGGACATGTTAAGTAGCATATTTAAGATAACAAAACGATTAGTTAAGTAAACGTTCAGCTGTAAAACAACAATATTACACTGAAATGCAATTCTTCCCTCTCACCTACTCATCTTATTTGACTTGGTTGATCAGTTGATTAATTTATTAGCAGTAACAACACAAAACAATTCTCTCAATTCAACGCTTCTAACAAGCCTAGATAGACGCTTGTACATATAAAAACAACCTTTTCATACTGATCGAAATCATATGTTACCTCGGGTTAATTAGAAAAAAAATAATTTTACTCAACTCTGTACCCTGGTTTGTGTAAAAAAATCTTGTGAAGGTAAACAAAGTTTATTAATGAACTCAAACTCAACAAACTCCGTTTATAATCTTCTTGTAGTATTGATAAGAAATGAGTTGAAATATTGTATTTCTAATGATGTTAGATTTCATTTTGGTTACTTTACATGATAATCGTTCTGTTTATGAAAAAAATATTTTGAATATATTCAGTTTGGCCAAAAATTTTCATCGAATAACAATACAATAACAATAAACATAAACATTTGATCACGTCTGCTTCCTATCAGTGATATTGCCGATAGGGGCCAATGCCTTGATAAATAAGAATGATAATCATTGACTAAAATAACAAACGCTCGGCGTGTACCTTAGTCTTACAAGCATGCTCATGTACAATTGGTACCCATTCTTGTCACTAATTGGAAGGTAACACACAGGTATTAGTGTCATAACCGAACCGGATGTTTACCAAAATACCTTCTTTCGGACCCCCTCTCCCCCCTCCACCCGCCCCACACCCTTCTCTGAACTACCAAGCAGGTATGTTTGCCATTTGCACCACGACACTGATCAGATCAGGTTCGATCGGAAATGGGAGGAGGCATAACTGGATTTATCATCCAAAACTCTGTTCCACAGGAGACATCGCTTGTGGAAGATCAAGCGATATCTCCTAGGAGATATCTTTTTGGCAGTAGATTTTGAACAATGCCCCTCTGACGTCAAGTATATGACATCACAGTTGTCTAACATCATCAAGTAATGACATCACAATGCTATGACGTCACCGCACTTGGAGTCTTAGGGCAGCAAGGTGTTCAGTAATGTTCATTTGTCATCAAATGTAATGAAAAATGATTTTGGATGATAAATAGAATCTCACCATCATGTCTTCTGATATCAAAAATATATCAACACTCGTTGATAAAAGTTAAATATCCTCGGCAAGCCTCGGATATTTGTAACTTTTATCAACTTGTGTTGATATATTTGATATCAGAAGACACTTGGGTGAGATTCTCTATTTATTTACTGGTCATCTTATAAGCATTGACGGAACACCACTTATAGGTTAGTGTTTGTGAATTATGTTTAAGAAACATAAAGTCTTAGATTCGACTATCAAACACGATGAGTACATTGAAATCATGCTTAACGGAACGGTTTATGTGTAAGAATTTGAACTGATTAGAAGGCATTAGCATTCTTGGTATTCACTAAGAGTGGGTTTTGAGTGTATATTTCTTTTTTTTATTTGCTTAACATGCTGTCACAATTAAGAAAATTTAAGAATATAATGAAATAATTTATAAAATTTTGTATAAGAATTACTTTTGAAATCGTATTGTACTATGATGAAAGACTCGTATGCGATGAGAGATAGATATAGCCAATAAGTCATGAAAATCAACATAAAATCAAAATATCTTTCGAGGGCCTTAAAGCGCTTATCTCAATGATACATGTAATCATGTTATTACTAAATTCAACATTAGAATAAGAATATTATGAACATGTTAAAGTATTCGCTGTCCCATCTCAAGATGGGACGTCCCAAGTTGGGATGATACATACACACACACACACACACACACACATATATATACATACATATATACATAAACAAACTTCTTCATAGTTCAAGTAATAAATAGATGATTTGAATTAGTGTGAAACCGGTCGGGGATTCAAATCATTTCCAGACTTTTGTTTTTTAGCTATCTATGTGTCTATTGTGAAAAATTGTTTTATTTGAAAATAATTACTTGTCAAAAAGAAAGGTATTGAAAATATGAATATTTTTTCTTCTTGAATTCCACAAGTTAATATAAACACACAATTGAAAACTTATCTTACTCTTAGAAACGCATTTTCACAGTTTACAGCATTGAACATGACAACTATAATTACAATTATTGCTGTAACCGCGGTTGCGGTTATCTTGAGCATATTTCATAAACATGTAAAGCTTTTATTGCTATTGATATTGCCTGTTATATTCAAATGAAATTTCGTGCTGGGTTTGTCAATCTTAAAATAGACCGGTATATCTCATGCCTCATTCCCAAAGAGATCAATGTTGGTCCCTTAAAAATAATATTAGATAATACAACTTACCTTAAATATTCTGAATTGTAATTTTTAGATTATTACAATTTTCAATTATGTAAAATTACTGCAACATTATCATTGCCAATAATATGAAAACTGAGATCAACTACCCATCAGTACATGATTACAAACATTGTTTGCGCTTGTTTTGTTTTGAAATCGTGACCTTCAAATTTACCTATGGCCTCAGGAAGGTCAAATATTTACCCATTCTTAAAATTAGGAATAGTAACTAGCATTTCATTTCGGAAGTCTGAAATTTTAAGCATTTTATTATTTAAAAACAGCAAAACAAAGTATGACAGTGGAGGAGTTTACAGTGGATTTACCAGTCGTAGCAATATTTATATAAAAGAGAACTAGACTTTTCAATACAATCTATATGGATGATACTAAAGTGATAATTTTATCGCTAGGTTCCTGCACATTTTAAAAAATTATAACATGTCAAGATATTCCATGAAAAGAAGATGGAAAAATGGAAGAAAAAGAATGCAATTTTTGCAAAATCAATTTCACTTCGCTATATGGAGTGCTACTACCTGTTTTTGGATTTCCTGTAAGGACCATGTATCATCTAAGAGGGGGTTAACAAAAGCACTATCTAAGTAAGACGTATCTTAAACAATATGCAATACCAGGGCATAAGAAATCTTTGAATTCTTATAATAACCAATATACAGCTGCATGCCAAAAGTTTGTTTACAAACCTGAATATTCTAGTGCAAATATCATGTAATTTGAGATGCCTTTGAGGTATCGTAGCGTTGCAAAAACGAAACGTATAATATTGAATTTTCAATAAACATATGCAGATCCATTCTTCTTTAAGACAAAGGTTAATAGTACCCCACAATTAGCAGTTTTGGCAGGTCATTGAAATGACCAGGGGTCAAAATTCCGAAAACACTAATCTTTATTTTTCTCCATAAAATCCTTAATAAGTTATCAACTTCTTTAAAAATTAGTCACGTTTGTTTCTTAGCACAAAGTCAATGTGTTAATGTTAGTTTTAATCTCAAAGAGTCGATATGGAACATATTCGACATTTAACGAAATTGAAATTTCGAAAATGTGACCCCTTCTGTCTATATCAATATGCCAAAATTCGAAATTTTGCACGAGTGACCATATTGTGCCAAAATGGGTTCAAGAATGCCTATTTCACACATGGATAGTGGGTGATCTATTGTCAATGTTGCTTAAGTTATTCTATTGACGTTGAAACGAAACGCAAATTACATGATATTTGCACTACGATTCAGTAGTAAGTGAACAAACTTTCAGTATGGAGCTGTAAAGGCGAAAAACATGGAGAAAATTTGTAATGCATTCGGTATTTCTCCAAAAACTAATTGGGGCCAAAGTAAGGGAATGGGACAGGTATTTGTTCGTGATTCTTAGCCGCATGGTCGACAATTTACTAGGCCTGATGTTGAGTATGAGCCCTCTTAATGGTCTTTTGTTAGTTGATTTTCCTCCTTCTATTAAAAGATGTCAAGATGTATTACAATATGCCAGTACAAAGGTCAGTTATGTTTTCGGCATGTATTTGTATATGGCGCATAGTGATATGAAACTAAAGATTGGTTGGGTTGAAGGCTACAATAATTAAATCATTGTTGCAAAAGATGAAAGAAAATTTGGTATAGATACTGAAATTAATACAGTAGTAGTAAAAACTAAAATACCTAAAGAGTCACATGTAGTTAAAAGTAAATAAGGAGATAAACAAAATATCCCTCAACAGTATGAGAATAGAACAAAATATATCATTATTTAGGGTATAATTGTTGGTTTGATTATTATCTGGCTATTCTAGTTTTAATTTAAAAAAAAATCATCAATCCACCAATAACCACCAGTACTCGAGTATCAAGCAAGAATTTGGGGACAACAGGGACTCGAGTCCAGTTTTAAGGACTTGAGCACCCGGCTATGGGAGATGACTTTCATCCAAATAAAATGCTATTTATATATCATTAACGGACGATAACAGGTTTATCCAGTGTTATGGAACTTTGTTACAAGACGACTCACTGCTGCGAGAAGGATATGCCCCAATTTTTTTGCTGAGGGTACAGCAGTAAAATCACGTCAGTTACTTCATCCATTGTAATAATCTTTATTTTCTGTTTCTTGGTTGCAAGATTTATCTCAGGTATATTCATATTGATAAAACAATTCTGAAATTTTCGAATAAATCATTGGAACAAATGTCACAATTCACTCACATGGTTGCCTTACTTCCCGCCACATTGTTTAACACAGGCAAACATATTTTTACAGGGGTGTTAAACATGGACTTTAAGAGATTATAATATATATATATATATATATATATATATATATATACACACACACACAAATTTATGAGTTTTAAAATTTCAAGAAGAGTTTCCATCTTGTGATGTTTTGTATAATACCAATCACCCTTGGCTTTTTTGCGTGATGACTTTTTTCTATACTAGGGAGTACAGATTATTTTGCGTTGACGCATGACAGGGGTTTGAAACTAGTCTAAATGAATAGTCCACATGAATCTTTGCATAATAAGATATCGTTCTTCATTTGCTATCATATTAACATGTCTGTAGAAATGTATTTACTGTGGGTTAAATACGGTAACGATTGGTAATGCGGCGAAGTTGGGTGCACGTGAAAATGATGCAGTCACGTGACAAAGGTGTAGTGGAAAGGTCGAAGTGGTTTGTCACCTCATTTGAGCCTTCGCTTCACATGGCGAACGTAGTTTCTTTTATTTCAAGAAGGTTATTCTTTAAGAAAGAATCTCGATTCAGATTCACAGTAATGCAGAAATTGATCAGAGCCGAATGGCGCTTGTTGCTGTATAGCATAACTTGAAAAAGAGCATATATTCCAAGGTGGAGTCACAGTTGGAGAAGTGTTTGAGCCGAATGGCGCCCGATGCTTTATAGCGGGGCAGGAGTGTTTTTTATTTCAGGTTACCAATGTGTGATGGTGTGCACATCTTAGATGTACGATACATGTTGTTATGGAGAAGACTAGATTTTGGACGCATTTCAGAGTGCTACGGATTCTGGTATAGTATCCTTGGAGGATCCATTGAGGAGTTAACGCTGCAGCTATGACAGATAAGTTTTTCTTTCATTCCAATGGCCATTTATTTTATAAATCATATATATTCAGCTGGTATTTATATATAAGCTTTTGTCTATATGTCGCCGACAGCCTTCTATTTCCCTTTTATTCCATCAGAAGGTTGTTTCTCCACTGTCTTTATGTAGTGAGTCGTATGTGCTACCCGTATTTGGCTACACGCCAAACCACGTGCGTTCCATGCCTGTGACGTGTGACACTTTCATGTCACCACCCGACCATGTCGGATGTGTTTTCAACATCTTTCTGATGTTGTTCCACCGTCTCTCTGCAGGTAAGCACCCTCTCTACATATCTTTTCATGTCTTTGCTAGTAAATGTGTTATTATCATAATCTTAATAATAACCTTAAGTTAGTAATTGATCGCGATCGCGTATGTACATTTATTCTCGCGTGTAGCACATTTTAACTTAAGCACTAGCATAGCACGTATGGCAGTGTATGATTGATTATGATTATTTTAAACATATCAAATTATCAGTTTTTTTATATATTTCTGACCGATCGCTAATGCGTGACGTACTTTCAATTGTAAATATACCGGACTTAACGCTAAAGCGTGACGTCACTCATATTTTATCAATTATGCAATTATAGAATAACAATCGTTTATAAAGCTTTTATATCTATAATTGTATTGTTTATTGCATCTTTATATATGTATTTCATAACATATATGTAAAGACAGACTTTTTCATGTCACCACCCGACCATGTCGGATGTGTTTTCAACATCTTTCTAATGTTGTTCCACCGTCTTTCTGCAGGCAATAAACTGGTTTTAGAACTGAAGCGACGTTCCCCGTCTTCTTTATTGTCCACGGACGACTAATGACCTGAACCCGTGACAATTGGCGCCCGAACAGGGACGGGGATCATCATAACATCGCCGTCAACCAGTGCCAACGAACCGTGACCACCCCTCTGTACCATCATTACACCATCACGTCACTTCAGCTCACCACGCCGTCATCTTCCAGGATCGACATATGTGAGATTGTGCTTTTGATTTTGTGAATATGTGTATGTGATATCAGCTTCTTCTTCATTGACTGTGATAAGACACTTTACATCTATTATATTTTACCCATTGATCTGTGATATGCATATATACATGTGAAACTATAAACAAGACTGTGATAACCGTGATATGTGATATCTGTGATCATCAGTGAGACATTGGGAGACATTCATCAGTAATGAAATGTGACATTTGATTCATATCCATGGACCTCCTTTATTCTTATTATTGAACTGACATTTTGGAAAACCTTTATGGATCAACTGTTTTCATGCTTTTGATAGCTGTTTAGACGCTTGTGATATTTCTTTACGTGCTATCAACCTGTGTTTTCATGCAATGCTATTACTTTTCATGTAATTTGTGTATGAATCTAATGCTTTGAAGCTCACATTGCGTTGCATTGTTTACATAAGTTTGTGTATGACATGATGTTTACTCAAGCTTGATTAGTTTAATTAGATTAATTAGATTAATTTTGATTAGACAACTTATTTGAATAAAACCATAAGCTATTGATATTGTCTGTAAAAACGACAATGCATTCTTAAGTATTACATTAGCATTCTAGTGTTTTGACTTAGTGCAATAGTTGTTTGTTTACATTTTGTGTTTGCTTGTGTGTTTGAGTCAGTCATTTTGCACTTATACTAATTATACAGCCATGCACTCGCGTTGCTCATTCTCGCGTTCTATATTTCCGCGTTCGCGTCCGTTCACTAAATAAATTGTTAGGATAATAAATTTTATAGGGTTTTTCATTTTTCTCTATTCTATACTACTTTCTTCGCTGTATCCTTTTGGCGATTACCTCCCTTTGTTTCATATCAAGTTGTGTCGTGTTTGTTTCTTTATCATGGTGTTGTTCGCTCTTTGCCTTTGGTAAGTTTGTTGCTATTGGGTGCTCAAGTTTGCAATATATATGAACATATTTTGAATATTGACATATATATATATATATGTAGTTTGTTTGTTTTTTTTGTTGAATTTTGCTTGATCAAATTCAATGCTTTTTGCATACCCTTAGTATTTAATCACCTTAGTCACTCTAGAGTTGCGCTTGCGTTTACTTCTTACATCACACCATGGTACATCAAACACTGTATCACACACTCTGCAATATCAGAGCATAGAATATCTCATCACATCACCATTCATGTTTCACATGTATGGTTTATCTTGTTTAATCTTTGTGCACAGTAAATACTTAAGCTAGAGTAATAGCGTGAACAAAGTTTATAATACACTGCTGTAACTCTTTGAGTGAGTCGACATGTAGTTATATAGACTTTTGAACACACTACATTTATCTTTGTTAGTCTACTGTTTGATTCAACACTTGCACTGTTCGTGTTTACGTTGTTTATATTATTACTGATCGTGGACAACATGGCTCAAGGTGGTGAAGATTGGGAAATAAAATCAGAGGTTATTTCCGATGCGGATGAAGCCAGGATGTTGGATTATCTTCAGAAGACGGGAAAATACAGCATCCACTCACTACCCACTTCTTCTACACCATACTCTAGGCACATTCCTTCTTACACCCACACACCTACTTTTCCACCATATGTTCCTACCCCAGGTTCGTTTCCTTTCCCACCTTTCCACCTGCACCTTGGACTACGCTTCAGCAGCCACCAAGGATTTCAGCCTTCTCAGGTGAAGAGCCGGTGCCGAAAGGGGAGACAACCTTTGAAAACTGGAAGTTCGAGGTCCGTTGCTTGATGAAGGATGACAGCATTACGTCGTTTGCTCTTATGCAATCTGTGAGGAAGTCCCTAAGAGGAGGTGCCGCTCGTGTTCTGATATCCCTAGGAGAGTTCGCCACAGCTTCAGATATACTTCAGCGTCTGGAAGGCCCCTACGGAACCATCATCACAGCGGAGCAACTTCTTCAACAGTTTCATCAAGCAACCCAAAAGGAATCGGAGACAGTCGCTTCTTGGGGAATACGGCTCGAGGACATATTACAGAGTGTGTATGAGAGAGGATCCTACTTGGATGCCCAAGCAAGTCAGGCTATGCTGCGGAATCGGTTCTGGACAGGTTTGAGGAATGCGGCATTGAAGGATGCAACACGCCATGCCTTCTACTCGGCGATGGATTTCCACACACTTCTACAGACCGTCCGACTGATTGAGCAGGAAATCAAAAGCAGTCAACCTGTCAAGCCAAAACCAAGTCGTAGCCAGCATCAGTCTCATACTTTGGGATCCACTCAGCCACTAGGAGGACCATCTTCATCTTCTCAGGATCAAACTGATCGTCAGCTGTCTGACATCACCAAGAGACTTGAGAAGTTGGAAGTGGACTCAAGAAAGCCGTCCACAGACAGTCATCTTCTCCAACAGATTCTAGACAGGCTGGAGACGTTGGAATCGAAGGAGACCCAACCTCAACAGTACTCCCTGCCACCACAAAGGACTCGAGGTAGAGGAAGAAGAGGACAAGGTCGGGGCCGAGGAACTGTATCGGAGGGATTCCACGCATCAAGCCTCTCTCACCTTCCCCTACGACATCTTGAAGACTTTGAGATTGAAGTGATGGGAGAAGGCGACAACATCCTTCCATACTCAGGATACCTGGAGGCCAAGATCTACATCCCCTTCATCAACAAGGAGTTGGACATCGTACTGCTAGTCACCATAGACACAAAGTATAACAGGCGAGTACCATTAGTGATAGGCACCAACGTTATAGACCTTGTTGAGAGATTCATGGAACCTGTAGATAGCACCATACCAGCCTCTTGGGTAACAGCGCTACGATCACAAGCCAATGGAATCATCGGACAAGTGAGATCTACCAACAAGACACCGATCCACATTCAGCCAAACCAGATGATGACCATCGATGGATTTGTGCGTCACCAGCCTGGATTAGCCACAGCTATTACAGAACACCATGATCTGGACTCAGACCTCCGGACAGGACTCTCTGTTTGCCCACGACTTGTAGAGATCGTTAAGCGGGGTAACTCTTCTAGAGTTCCTGTTCGCATTTGTAACATGTCAGCTAGGATCATCACTATACCGGCCAAGACAAGACTCTGTCAACTTCACGAAGTTCACGTGGTAAGTGGAATACCTGTTGATGCTTTGCCAACGAAGACCAGCAACAACCACGAGACTCTCCCCTCACCTATGGACATCGATCTATCAACTAGTTGTCTTACAGATGGACAGAAGGATGAAGCTTTGACTATGCTTTCGAAATGGAGTTGCATCATGTCTAAGAGCCTAATAGACTTGGGACACACCACAGCTGTGCAACATGAAATCAACCTTATGGATGACACTCCATTCAAGGAACCTCATCGACGTATCCCACCCGGAATGTTTGAGGAAGTGAGGGAACACCTCCATGAGATGTTGACATGTGGAGCCATTCGTGAGTCTCATAGTCCTTTCTCGTCTAACATTGTGCTTGTGAGGAAGAAGGACAAGTCTCTCCATCTCTGCCTGGATTTTCGTCGTATTAATCAGCGAACGGTTAAAGACGCCTACTCCATCCCCAGAATTGATGAAACTTTGGATTGTCTGTCAGGAGCATCCATGTTCTCAAAGTTAGATCTGCGCTCGGGCTACTGGCAAGTGGAGCTAAAGGAAGAGGACAAGCATAAAACTGCCTTTTCAGCCGGTCCTCTCGGATTCTATGAATGTAACTGAATGCCGTTTGGACTCACCAACGCACCTGCTACATTCCAGCGCCTAATGGAGAAATGTATGGGAGATTTGAACCTCAAGGAGTGTCTCATTTACCTGGATGACATTATCATTTTCTCAAAGACATTTGAGGAACATTTGGAACGTCTTGAAGCAGTATTCCAGCGCCTCATAGACAACGGACTCAAGCTTAAGCCTTCCAAGTGTGAGTTATTCAGGGATCGTGTGACATACCTTGGGCATGTTGTATCTTGCAACGGGATAGAGACGGACCCAGAGAAGGTTTCAGCACTCAAGAACTGGCCTGTTCCTACCAACGTGCATGAGGTTCGAAGATTTCTTGGATTCACAGGCTATTACCGTCGTTTTGTGAAAAACTTCTCCCGGATTGCAAGACCTCTCAACGATCTTTTGACTGATCAGCCAAAGAAGAAGAGACGAAGCTCTAAACCAGATCCCAACTGGAAGTGGAATGATGAGCAACAAGATGCGTTTGATGCCCTTATCCAGCACCTCACATCACCACCAATCCTAGCATATGCTGACTACTCTCTCCCTTTTGAGGTCCACACAGATGCCAGCGCTGATGGACTTGGAGCTGTTCTTTATCAGAAGCAGGATGACAAGATGAGAGTGATCGCATATGCAAGCAGAGGACTCAGAAAGGGTGAGAGGAACTATCCTGCACACAAGCTGGATAGAGACCCCTGAAGCACCAGAAGATGTTGAAGTCTCACCTGCTGAATCCACATCGCCTGCCCAGTATGACTGTCTGCAGTCGGGGAGGCCTACCCGACTCAGAACCCGCCAAGCCTGGATGCAGAGTGACCAGTGGGTTACAAACTTCGGAGCCGTTGTGTTGCAACACAAAGAAGAAGAAGTGTTTGTATGAAATCGTTGTATATAGTTTATTTCGTTTGTTTTGGGGTTTGGTCAGTTTTTGTTTGTTTCTTCAGTGATTTCAAAATCATTGAACTTAAGTTTTCAACTTCCCTTTTGCTTGCTCAGAAGTACCGTTGAAAGCTTATCACATCAAGTTTTCACATTATTTCAGTTTGTTTTGGCTCCTTTCCTTGTCCCAGTGATTTTCATTATTGGCCGTTTCCTTTGTTCTTTAATGTTGAGGACAACATTTTCCAAAGGGGGGGGGGAAGATGTCGCCGACAGCCTTCTATTTCCCTTTTATTCCATCAGAAGGTTGTTTCTCCACTGTCTTTATGTATTGAGTCCTATGTGCTACCCGTATTTGGCTACACGTCAAATCACGTGCGTTCCATGCCATGTCGGATGTGTTTTCAACATCTTTCTACTGTTGTTCCACCGTCTTTCTGCAGGTAAGCACCCTCTCTACATATCTTTTCATGTCTTTGCTAGTAAATGTGTTATTATCATAATCTTAATAATAACCTTAAGTTAGTAATTGATCGCGATCGCGTATGTAAACTTATTCTCGCGTGTAGCACATTCTAACTTAAGCACTAGCATAGCACGTATGGCAGTGTATGATTGATTGTGATTATTTTAAACATATCAAATCATCAGTTTTTTATATATTTCTGACCGATCGCTAATGCGTGACGTACTTTCAATTGTAAATATACCGGACTTAACGCTAAAGCGTGACGTCACTCATATTTTATCAATTATGCAATTATAGAATAACAATCGTTTATAAAGCTTTTATATCTATAATTGTATTGTTTATTGCATCTTTATATATGTATTTCATAACATATATGTAAAGACAGACTTTTTCATGTCACCACCCGACCATGTCGGATGTGTTTTCAACATCTTTCTAATGTTGTTCCACCGTCTTTCTGCAGGCAATAAACTGGTTTTAGAACTGAAGCGACATTCCCCGTCTTCTTTATTGTCCACGGACGACTAATGACCTGAACCCGTGACATATATATACTTTTTATTGATAATAATTCAAATAATGAATGTAAGAATTTTTCACATGAAGTAAATTCTACCCCAGCTATTATAACTGTTTATCCACCTCTAGGATAATATCAAATTTCAGGTGGAGTCACGGCTAGACGAGAATTCTGTTCCAGTTCCAGTAATGCATTTGTTCCGTTGTTCTCACTTTTGTAATAAAACCATTCGCCCGTGAGCTGCGGTAGGCACTACTCATTAGTGGAGTATGTTGTCAAAGTAAATATTTTATGTTCGGTTGAACAGAGTGAATTAGAACATAAGTAACTAAATCATCGCGTTCAAAGTTATTATCTACAAAGATCACACTAGTCTTATGTTAATTATAAGAGGCTGGCAAGAATGATTCCTTGATTTTGAAAGGATATTTTTTCTATACATATTAAGGTGTTCACGTTACTGTTAGCTTTAATCTATAATATTTTAGGGAGATTGTTAAAGGAATTGTCGATTTAGTGCACTTTTAGATCGTTATTTGATACATTACCATGCTTTTCAAGCACCCTTTTTTTATATCTTTATGTAACCATCCATTGGGTGCGTTGACTCTAGTTTTCACATTGCAGGGGGGACCTCAATTTTGACTTCATAAATGCGTGGTTCCAAAACAGAATGAGTTCTTTCAGAATTAAAGGTGTTTTTCGGGTCTCGATCGGGTACTGTGCCTCGGGTACATTTACAATGTTCATACATTGACTAGAAATTATTTTCAAGTATCTCTTTTAAATATAAAAAAATTATTATCTTATTTCAACAATACAAAAAAGGCTGTGTTGGCTGTCGAAAAATTAATCCTTATGCAATGACATGATAATTATAAAAACTATATTTTGACAAATGAGCACACAAACATGAAAAACGATATGCAATGAGTCGTTACGTCTCAAAAGTTTGACGAAAGTTAGCACATATTTATCATATTATTTCCTTACTAATTATTTCACTGCTGAATAACTTATTAACTTTCAATTGAGGGTGCGCGGTATTATCAGTATATCGGTTTAATGCAATACAGAAACAAACCATTACGTACTGGTGTAGCAGGCCATTTCTTCTCCAGTCTAAACATTCCCCGGGGAGGAAATAGCCTAGGCCAAACTTTCCCCGGTGAAGGTGTGGCCTAGGATATTTTCTCCCAGGGAAAGTTTAGACTAGGCTAAAGTTTCCCCCTCTGGCCTCAACCTTCCCCGGGGAAAGTCTGGCCTAGGCCAAAGTTTCTCCTCCCTTGCTTGTTTCTTTACCTATTTTCTATTGTCCACATTCGTAGCAATTTGGACTTCGCTTAACTTACAGCTGCATACAAAAAGTTTGTTCACTCACCACTGAATCGTAGTGCAAATATCATGTAATTTGGGTTTCGTTTCAACGTCAATAGAATAACTTCAGCAAGACTGACAAAAGATCACCCACTGTTCATGTTCACTGTTCTTGAACTCGTCTGGTCTCTCGTGCAAAAATTCGAATTTTGGCATATTGATATAGACAGAAGGGGTCACATTTTCGAAATTTCAATTTCGTTAAATGTTGAATAAAATGTTCCATTTCGACTCGCTGAGATTAAAACCTACATAATTACATTGACATTGAGCTAAGGAACAAACGTAACTATTTTTTAAAGAAGTTGATAACTTTTAAAGGATTTTATGGAGAAAAATTAGAATTAGTGTTTTCGGAATTTTGACCCCTGGTCATTTCAATGACCTGCCAAAACTGTAACGGCTAATTATGGGGTACGATAAACCTTTGCCTTAAAGAAGAATGGATCTGCATATGTGTATTGAAAATTCAATATTATACGTTTCTTTTCGCAGCACTACGATACCTCAAAGGCCTCTCAAATTACATGATATTTGCACTAGTTTATTCAAATTGTGAACAAACTTTTGGCATGCAGCTGTACACCTACAGATCCTGTTCTTATATCGATAATGGGGAGATAATAACTTATTTTGGAAACTTTCTGGTCCATCTAGGATACAATTAAAACCTTGCTTACTTTTGTTTATTCTTTTTACAGGGGTTTTTATTCACAGGAGGACATTCTGGCCAAGCTAGACTATTTCTTCCCCATCCTTCGTATTCATTTACAGTTGGGGAAAATTCTGGCCTAGCTAGGCTATTTCTTCCCCACCCTTGGTACTTATTTACAGCCGGGGGGGGAGAGAGAGATTTTGGCCTATTTCTTTCCTACCCTTGGTATCTATTTACAGGGTGGGTCCTATTCTGCCTACATCCCATTCTGCCTACAGTCATAAAACTACATGTTAAGGTCTGGTGATTCCAATTTCATGGTTGAGTAACTTAGGCCAACCCTATTAGGTAAATTGGGATCTTCCACCAAGGAGAACCTAGACCAATTGTCACAGTTTTAACAAGTATTTTATTCAGTGATGGCATTTGTCTTTTCATGATGATTTTTACATACATCATACTAATACAAAGCTAATCATCCAGGATCATCATTTAGATGCCAACAACTTATAAGGGTGGACAATGTATCAAGCTCTTCCTGTCTCTGGCTTTGAATGGACAAACGAAGTACCAAACATTTCCCAAATATCAGACAATGCTCCTGATGGATATATCCTTGAAGTTCGCTTGGACTACCCATCAGAGCTCCATGACGCCCATAATTAGTATCCTTTGGCCCCTGACAAACTGAAGGTCACAGAGGGCATGTTATCACATTATGAACTCAACTTTGACCTCAAAGGAACAAGTACTGAAAAACTTTTCCCAAACCTACAAGCCAAGCAGAAATATGTGGTCCATTACAGAAATTTACACTTCTACCTCTCTTTAACCATGCCAGTCACTTAAGTACACCGTGTGATGAAATTCAAACAGGAACCATGGTTGCAGGCTTATATTGACTTTATCACAACGTTGAGGAAGCAGGCCAACAACGATTTTGAAAAGGATTTTTTTCAAACTAATGAACAATTCAGTTTTTGGCAAGACAATGGAGAGCCTGAGAAAAAAGTGGAGGTAAAATTGGTCCAAGGCTCAGAAGTTAGTCTCAAAACCATCCTTCCACAGCTTCAGGATATTCAACAACGATTTGGTTGCAGTCCACATGTTGAAGCAACGCCTGTACCTTAAAGGCACTAGTGCACGTTCTTCGGGCTCAAATTAGCTAATTTAAGGCCTACGAGGGTATATATAGTCACTAAAGCTTCCTATTGATGAAATAAAATACTTATTATTCGTTAGAATGAACCTGCATTCGTTAATGAAACCATTGTAGCGGATTGCTCGGAATACGCCTACATTTTCCATATATGGAATGTAAACAATTGCTCCGCACATCGGAAAGTGTCGCACGCGGTGCTGTGATGAATACCAAACTGGTTAGCAATCATTGCGCGTATCGTTTTGTGTGAATCAGTTGATCGTCGACTTGTTAAATCGCTGTTTACAAGAAATTAATCTTAAAATTGATGTTATAGTTTAGATGAAATATTATACAACACGATGCCCTACCGAAACTGAAACATGATTTTTTTTAAATGCTTATAATTACAAACTCTTTCTCATTTTGGAACTGCTGTAAAATGTGTAAAATTTATATGTGAATGATATGCTTTTAAATCCCCATGAAGTATTTCGTTGTTATATTACATTTCCAAAGATATAAAAACTGGTCTGACCGTTATCATCTCGAACATTGTAATAGGTTTTCACAGAAGATGGAATAGTAATGAAAAACCTACGTGATGTCGGCAAAGACAATCTTGAGATGATGTGTTCTCCAAATTCTTGAGAAATGAAAACTGAGAAATGTTTTAATATAGCTGCTGTCTTTGTAGTTCATCAGTTTTTTCATGATGTTTGCTTTTATCTTAGATTGAAGACTTAGGTAATGATATCAAATGAGCCATCACAAGACATGCAATTATAACTTGCTTCTCAAAATACGCCTACATACGATTTCAGCATTCTAAAGTAGTAGTGTTCCTGGAGGGGTGTTGGGAATATTTTCCTCCTTTTTTATTCACCAACCAAGGTGACTTGACTTTCCCAAAGTGGCACTTTACGTTCTCAATAAATCGAGAACAATTAGCATGTATTCGAGAAATACGCTGAGAATGCTTACTAATTAGCTGAGCGAAATAAATAATGCAGACATGGGTTTTTGATGTTATTTAAAATTTCTCTAAAAAGGCTATTTGTTTTGAGACAAACAGACAATTATAGTTCATATTTATGTGAATTGTATACAATTCGTAACGTCCATCAAAAAGTCCTGTATGACTGGTTTATTTGAGAGAAGTCAAAGGATGGCTTATGGTTTGACCAATGGCCTGAATTTGAAGAAGGGTGAATACCAAATCCTTAATAAATTACTGTCATCATATATGAGAGATAGTCAGGACATTGAGGTCATGTGGCAATTGGCTTTGGTGAAGAAATCCTTTGTTGACAATGCTCGACAAGACCAAACTTTTTGGGAAATCAGGACATAACGTACAAAGTACTTCCTGCATTTTTTAAAAGCATATTACAACTGACATCAGAACACCACTGCTGGATGTCAAAACTTGCAGTTGATTTTCTTTTCAAACCTAATATAAGGCCACCCCTCCTCCCTTCCTGCCATTTGAAATAAATATCTTAAAACATAAACACTCTTAACTTTATCATAATAAACTTATTGATCACTATACATGTCAGATTGCAAATGACATTGAGAGTAATCTTTAACTAAATTGAAGTAAGAAAAACAAAACAATAAATGTCTCTCTTTTGATAATATTTATTAACTGAAATAGCATGGTTCAAAACAAGACCTTTGATCTCAGCAAGTTAATGTAAGAGAAAGGAAAAACAATTACTTTTCTCTTGCATATCAAATGTATTTAAATACTTATACTAGTTAATAGGTGTTTTTCCTAGTCACTTCCTCTTTATACCTTTCCAACCCCTTCCTCTCTTCTGCCCCTCCAGGTCCTGTATAAGAATTTCAGAGTCTTGTAATTTTTTTTATCATTTATGCTACACAGACGTGTTATTTACCTCATCTGAAATTTCATGCGCCATCCTACTTGTTTACATTCAGTTTTTTATCATAGCCCTGAGGGTTAAACACTCTTAACTAGTGCCCCTGCCACACTCTTATTTCCAGAGCACAAGAATGAAATAATACAAATATGAAATGTAGGGCAAGGAAACATGGCCCTCAGGTGGGTCATAAAGTTTACAATGCAAGGTACATGTGCATAAGATTTCAACCTTCAACGGCTTTTGGGTCTGGAGAATATGAAATACTTTTCTATGACCCTCATTGGAGCCATAGAGTCACCAAAATCCACAAATCATAATCACCCTTGGCCAGGGTACCTTTGCACAAGATTTCTGTCTTTATGGGCTTTTGGATCTTGAGGAGATGACTCCCAAGGACCTCATTGGGGTGAAATAATCACCAAATCTTCAATTTATTCCCCCAATTGGCTAAAGGACCTGTACACAAAAATTTGGTTTCCTAGTGCCAATGGATCAATAGGTTCATGAAAAAATAAAATGAAAACATATTACATTCTTTCATTTGGAGGCAAAAAGACTTGAAAATGTTACATTTTGCTAACAATGAATTTAAAGGGAGATAGCATATCACATGTATATTCATTATCGTTATTATTCATAAAAAATCATTTGTATTCCTTAATGACAACAAAGAGAGCCCTGTACAGATAATTTAAGCTCTGAAAACCAAGCATTTCTTTGGAAGAACTCAAAAAGAGATCCATTGGCTCTTTAGTACATTAGAATTCATAGAAATTATATAATAAGGCGGAAAAGAGGCACTATTTGTAGGGTCATAGGGTCATCAAAACTTGAAATATTAAATACCATTACCCAAAAAAGAAAAGACCCAATTTCAACAGGTAAATAATGTGGTTGATTTAGTTCTTATAAGTGTGAAAGTATGGCAAGAGCAATTATTTCAATAAGCAAGAGGCCTGTAAACCATCTTTCGCTTTATAGGATAAATGCTTCTGGTAAAGAAGATGAAAATAGGTTTTGTGGTTGATGTGGCCCTTATTGGGCTACAGGGTCACCAAATACATTATTATGAATATAATCTTCATGAGGGAGGTGTCTTGACACTACATTTTATGTTTCTAGGCCTTTGGTGAAAATATCGACTTTAGGGAGTTGCCCCTGTGCTCTTTAGTTGGGACCACAGAAACACAAAATCTACAATTCATATTCCCATAGGCCAAGGTACATTTTCAGCTCTTGAAAGGCAGGGGTTCATGAGAAGTACAAAGAGTGAAATATTTACGGACTAATGTATGGACGGACAGACAGACACCAGTTGCCATGCCATGCCATGAGCCCAACAGGCCAGCCAGATTTGATAAAAAGAAGATTCATGATTAAGAATACTAATATCAATGAACATGTATATTCTGCATCTTTCACATAAAAGGTTTTGTCTTCATTATCATATGGTGCTTGGCGTGCTCATCCTTCTTCGGGAAAAGATTATGCAGTCACTGTTAACCTGTAAAATACAAATAATGCATTTAGAATTTTAAGATGGAAATGTGCCTGGCAATTAAGGTGATAGTGAGCATAGTTACATACTCCCTGTAGTTTAATCACTTTTACATGACATGCATTGATATGAACCTTTTGTAATCAATGAAGAGGGCAGATAGCTTTAATTTCAAATTCTGGGTTGTTTTTTTTACCTAAAAGCTACATCACATTGGTAATTTCAAAAGCTAAAGGGAATTTAAAATTAATGTATAGCTTTTTGGCGACTACCCATCAAAGTTGCAAGTTGCAACTTCTAAAAGAATAAATGTCATCAGGTAGTTGACACTGATTAAAAAAATTCATATCATATACATTTTGAATTACAATCAGGAAACTATTTCAGACTGACAGAATCATTGAAATCTAGATACCTCCGAGTAAATAAAAGCTGGGGAATATACAGCATGACAAGTCAGTATTATTCAGAATTGACTTTGTATTGTTACTTCATTATAATTAAATCCATTTGACAATAATAGAATAAATCAATACTCTCTGCAATTGTTACCTTACTAAAGCTCTGAAGTTGATAACATTCTAGTAGAAGAAATTGAGCAATGGTTGTCCAGGTCCAATTCTTGTCAATCAGTTCTGTGCATAGAGAAAAAGGAACTTGTCATTAAACTTAACATGCATTCAGAGTTAAACTTTTGCATCTCATATTAAGTTATTCAGTTATTATTATAAAATGTATTTGACATTTCTTTAACTAGCCAAGTAGTAACATTTTTGTACAATGCCTGAATGGCCTACATAAATTAATTTATAACATTTGGCAATTGTATCTGATTTAGAATGACAAAAATGAAATTCCAAACAAGCTATTAAAACAAAACCTCAACAATGTTGAAAAAATTAATGCTATAACATACCCAAACTGACACTTCTGACACTACGTCCATTGCTTCGTGTTCAAATTATTATTTCTATGATGTGCACTGAGACTAGTCATGTCTCAGAAAGGCATCATTCCTGTTGAAAAAACAAGATCTAATGTCAGATAAAAATGTAACAATTTAAGACTCTTACAGAAAACAATGTTCTTTGGATGCTGTTACTGAAATTGTTGATAGCACCTTTTACATAACTTAAGTTTTAAAAAGCTGGCACTTTGTTGCTATTCATTTCAAAAATTCAAGGAAGAAATCCTGTGCATTACCATTGATAATCTTGAAATTATATTTCTGAGGGAAGTACTTCAGTTGCACATAGTTTGTAAAAGAAACTTATATTCATAAAAATAAGTAAAATTGAGAATTGAAACATGTGAAGAGTCTTTTAAGGAGTTAAGGTAATGCAATCAGCGCTATTGCTCATAAAGCTATCTTCAATTTGTTTCATTAATGGTCACGGGATCACCATACAAGCTGCAATAGGACCACCAAATCAATTTATTTGAGCTTGGGAGTGGGTACACAGGATTTGACCTTCCTAGGCCTTTTAAAAAAAAGCAAAATATAGTTTTTGGGGTGTGCTCTCAGCGACGCTTATGAAGGTCTCATGGTCACCAAATCTATGAACAATAATCAACCAAGGAATCTGCACACAATGTTTCAAGATATCTTTCTTCTGAAGAAGATGATGAAAATAGGGTAGATGAGGATGGAAATAGGCTTTTAGGTTGTGGCCATTGTAAGGAGTCAAGGGATAAACAAATCTATAAATCAAGATCCTAAAGGACCTAATTAGGAGTCGTTATAACCAGATTTCGGATTTCCAGAGTCAAATGTTCAGTTGAAGAAAATTAAAAAGTAAAGAGTTCATGAACAGATCAACAGACGCCAGATAAAATGCCATGCCCTAAGCCAATCAATCAGAACCCATAACAAATCAGTTCCAAACGTATTGTTTTGTAGTCCTGTATGATTTATCTCCCAAAATATGAAAAGAGTCTTGTTTTGAATCGACTAGGAGTCTCAATTGAATCCCGGGGCTGAAGTTTGTCTGAAAAAATAGACAGAGCGATGCTTATTCCGGTGAACTCGTAGACAAATCGAGCAGTGAATTCGTAGACAGGTTTTAAAATAGGATTAGAAGTAATAATAACAAACTTTTAATTATCAAACTCAAGGATTCGAACACTATTAGGTTCTATAAAGTGAATAAAACTATTAATAGTCAATTTTGTTGCGTTTTGAAACTATTAAAGTAATCCAATATTTATGTGTTGTTTTCAATTCTTTTAGTTCTTGTTTGATCTTTTAACCTCGATATGGGCACTTCCGTCTTACGATTATCCAATAAAACTTGCTTTTCACTAATTGAAGTATTGTAGCTCTAATTAAGAAGGTGACATACACGTAATTCCACTTTTAAATTGGAGGTTGGTCATTTATGAATACGTTACGAGTGATACTTACCGATGTCACTTTATGAGTATGTTTATAACAGCACATATATCAGAGCCCGATACGTATATATGTGGATTGCCTTGTTTTATATTGTATATGACCTGTATCGATGTCTCCCATGGTTGTGGATATGAACTACTATAAAAGATAATAATGATTACAAATAATAGTCAATAGTGACTTAGAAATACAAATTTAATACTATCTACGAAATTGTTTTGTCTACGAAATTCCCGTGTCTACGAAATGGTTTTATCTACGAAATCACTGCAAGCCTGTAGGGATACGGACATCGGAGCAAAGATAGTGTGCCTTTTAAGGTCATAGGCTTCGTGTACACAAATCAAGCCTGATTTTTAAAAAAACAATGTTTATTTTCTGATATAGGCCTACATTAAAAATTCTTAACCTCATAATAAATAAATATGACGAAGTGTTTCATCTTCGTGGATCTCGTACTTCAGAAAAAAAAAAAATGAACATATTTCTCATCATGAGAACGAAATTAATTCATTGATGCGATGACATACAAGGAAGATATAGTGAATGAACGATTGACTGATACATTGAAGTTTTGCTCACCTGTCAGGGCTAACATTTCGTCTGACATCATCGACATCGTGCCTCTCGCTTCGATCCAGCGTTGCATTGCCGTCTTCCTAAATACACCGTTGTTTACCTCGTCCTTATTGAGCAGCATCTCGTCCCAAGGCATTTGTATTCGGCGAATATTTTGCAGGGATGCGTACCTCGATCATAAACATAAACATTAACCGCCATTTTGGTCCCGACCGAGTTTTGTCTGCAGCGACTTTTGTAGTGACGTGCCCCGAGCAATGCCAAGGGAGAGAAATCCATAGGTTTCGCTTTAGTTCCTGGTTGTCCGACAGACGGCGCGGGAGTCGAATTATTGTTACGGTCTAATTAGTATTTTGAGTTTTATTAAATATCTTTAAAATTTGAATATGCACACTTGTTCCAAATGAACCATATGAAAGAGTACTTTGAGGCTGATAGATTCTATCATCAAAAGATGACCGTAATCTACGCGTAAGTCTATAAAACGAAAAAAGGGTGTGCTATAGTGCTTTTTCTCAAAGATGAGACTCATGGCATATCAATTCAAGAATTCATTGGGCTGAAGTCCAGAATGTACCCCCTCATCTATAAAGATCATGGACTACTTACAGAGAAGAAAACAGCGAAGGGCATAAAAAAGTCGGTTGTCAAGAGAAAGACATAACATTAGCATTCTAAACAGTGCTTGTTTAAGAAAACATGTCGCATATCGCAATTGACCCAGATAAGGAGCTATGGACATGAGCTGTACAACATTCAGCTAAACAAACTATGATTTAGCCCTTTTGATGACAAACGATACCTGTTGGATGGTGGGATCACCAGCTTGGACTATATGCATTGGAAGATAAGTCAACTATAAAAGTTCAACAAATCAAGATATGCATCATTCAAAGCCTGAACATCAAGGTATCAAGATGTACTCCTGTGCAGTGGGTTCAAAGACATTTTCCTGGCCTGGTAACTTAAAACACCATATGAATATCAAGCATAATAAGCAGCAAGAAGAAGAAGAAATAAACAGTATAGCGAGAAGGAGACCAAAATCAGGAAGCAACAACTCCATCCCTATACACTTAATGTCTCGGGGCCAACTTCTTGTGGTAAATTTTATCTTGTGAAACAGTTGTTAGTGAATAAGAACACAAAATCATCTCCACAAAGCACCCTATGGTTCTAGCGACGATGGCAGCCTTTGTATGATGACATACAAACTTCAGTTCACCCAAGTAAAGAGTGCAATTTATACAGGGAATTCCTGCAGGTTTGGAAAAAGATGATTTCATTAATCCACAAGTCAGAAATCTCATTGTGTTAGATGATCTCATGTCAACAGCCTGCAAGGATTCCAAACTATGAAGAAGCTGTAGCTAAGAATTAAGGGCATCAGTTATTGGACCTGGATCCTTTCCAGAATACAATGATACGATCAACAAGGGGATTTATACAACATTATGTCTACAAGATGGTTATGTCTATAATCAGGCAACTCAGACTTTTTATGAAAACCTAGATTCAGAGGTAAAGCGACTACTGAGGCCTTATAAGGGCAAGATCTTATTATATATAGATATGGAACTGTTAGAATATGATGATGATGATGATGATGAACATTGTGATGATGACGATAAAGATGATAATGATGATGATGATGATAAGGAGGAGCAATAGGATCAGATATTATCAAGAGTGTTTGAATATTGATCTGTGTATATAAGGATATATTGTATTTGATTTTATCATTTGAGAGAAGACATGGGAAGAGTACTTAAAGCAGATTTACTATGATCCAATATATCCTGCTAGCTTTTCAGGACCAGAAAACTATAACGGTATAAGAAGAGCAGGAAAATATGTCTTTAGTAAATACAAGATCACCAAGTGGCTCAAGAGACAAGATATATGTACTTGTATGTACGGGGGTAATAAACTATAGATAAAAGTTGTATATTCTTGTTGTTGATTGGACAAGTAAGTGTTTAAACATTTATAATTATAAACATAAATTCAAAATCCCGAAGACGTCACGGTCAAGTGAACTTTATCCCTATTAGCCTGTGACGACATTGTTTAAATGGGGATTCCCCCTTCTGAGGGAACATGTGAGAGAGAACAATTTTCTCATTAGATTAACATTAGCGAAAGTGCGCCAGAACTCTTATTTACATAACTACTCTATTTAATTGATACTGGCAGTTTTCACTGGTTAAAATGTGTTGGGATGGTTGGATTTTGGTACATGAAGTTGCTTTTGCACATACACACTGACAATGCCTAGGACAGAATGATGAAAACTCGTTCAGTTATTTGTTTTCCGATATTGCTATACCTGCCTCTTTCCAAAAGTGGCGGAGCAGTACCTGATGTGAGACAGACCAGTATAAACGGGGCATAGTCAAACGTTCATTAACCCCTGTACCCCCCCTGACCCTTTTGCTGCTTGGCTTAAAAATAACTCATACGAAATACTAACATACTTCTTCATACCAATATCTCGCACTTAAATGTTTAGCACTAACAACAGCTGAAATATAGTTCTTCTTGCACTAGTTCTTTAAACTATAATGTATAATCTGTGATTTATTATGAGTTAGTAGATGTGCGTTAGCGGTCAGAAACTGAGGGTTCATCCTTTCCCTAATTCACCTTGTCATGTCAAAAGAATTCCAATGGGATATAATCAATAATGATTAATCTAAGTTCTCAAAGAGCAATATCTGATTTCAAAATTGACTATTCACATCTCGTGACGCCATACAAACTATGATCACTTTTCATTGGGTGTAATTTTCTTGTAACGATTAAAAGTGTTTTAAATAGTTACAATAAAGCATTTTTGCAAAACCATTCTAAAGTCATGATCTGTTTAGGACCTTGACCTTTGACCTATTGAAGCGAAAACCTATTCAAATCTTGGTTATTCTGCAGTTGATGTATACCAATGTATTTCATTACTTGCAACCTTGATCTTTGACTTTCAATGTGAGAGTGTTAATCGAGATAACTAAGACGTTATGTACACTAAACCATGGTCATAATGCCAACATTTCTCCAAGTTAATTATGGCACTATATCCAGGTTGGCATTACACCCAGATAAGGCATTTGGAAACATGTTGGCTAAAATATAACAAGTCATTATCACTTTGCGTATTTTTTAAATTCTTTATCTATGTATACTATTCAAATAAAGTTACCCATAGGTGATTTTTTACAATTAAAATCGAGATATTTGTATTTGTATTATTTTTATTGTCCAAAAAAGGAGTGATATTGATGATACTGACAAGTTGCTTTCGTTTTCTTTTCCAAAATTGCATCTTGCATGGAAATGTTGAATTTGGTGATCATTTAACAGGTAAATCACAAACGCTTCGCCACAACGCAACACATGCTATTACGCACGTGCAACTTTTGTGGAAAATGCATTGTGTGGCTATAAAAGGGATACCGCATTCGGATTTGCCACTTGTTTGGAGCTTGATTATAAGACAATCCATCATGCCACGTCTTGACGCTGCAACAAGAAACATCGCCATCCGAACACTTCAAGCTGGAGGGTTCCAATCTTTGGTGGCAAGACGTCTAAATGTTAGCCAGAGCACCATTTCAAGACTTTTCGCCAGGTTCGTCCAGACCAACACGACAAATGACCGTCCTCGTTCAGGCAGGCCACGTGTCACAACACCAGCTCAAGATCGCTACATCTGGGGCATCCATTTGTGTGATCGCACAACTACAGCCGAGAGTACTGCAGGCAACATACCAGGACTAAGAAGAATTTCAAGCCACAGAGAGGTTGAGGGACAATGGATTGAGAGCCAGGAGACCCTACGTCGGCAATGTTCTACGTTGTCAACACCGTGTCAATCGACTTCGTTGGGGTAACACAGTGAGTGTTTGGAATCTTCGCAACTGGCTCTGAGTTTCGTTCAGTGATGAATCCAGGTTACTATTGTGGAAGCGAGATTGTAGAAACCATGTTTACCGACGTCAGAATGAACATTTTGCCCCTAACTGTGTTCTTGAGGTCGACAGATTTGGTGGAGGCAGCGTTATGATGTGGGTGCCAATATCATATACTTGTGGCACCAATTTTTTCCACGTTGAGGGAATATTGACAGCCGTATGCTACAGAGACAACATCCTGCAGTCACTTGTGATTTCCTCGCCAGAAACAACATTAATGTGCTCTAATGGCCTTCTCGTTCTCAAGATTTGAACCCAATTGAGCATCTTTGGGATGAACTTGATCGATGTCTTCGTCAGCGTCAACGACAGCCACACACTCTATAAGAACTGGCTCTTTTTTTGCAGCAGGAGTGGCAGACGATTCCCCAAGTAACCATACAGCTTCTATTTCAGTCGATGCGAAGGTGAGTGAGAACTGTCATCAATGCACGAGGTGGCCACAGCAGATACAGACTTTCTACGGATGTGTATGAAATATTGTGAAAGCTATATCTAACGTTTTTACGTAATTGTGTTAATTGATATCTCCTTAAATCTGATGTAAAAAAATCACACATGTAACTTCATTCCCTTTGAATTTATGTGTTTGAAAATACAACAAATTCTCTAGACAAATCTTGCTATGCGTTTCTTTTTTTGGATAGTATATTTTTACTCATGCCTGTTAAAGGCTTTTTTCAATACAAACATGTACATCTACAAGAAGTTTGATTTACATCGGCTTAAAGAAGTCTTTTACTGTTGTCTGTTTATTGTGACAATTGCCTTGTAGGCTTTGCCTTGATAATTTCACCTAAAGTTCTTCCTTTCACTGGTACATCCCACACAGATGTGAAGTGATCAGCTATTTTCTGATGAGATGAAGTGGGATGGGAAGCAGCATAGTCGATTATATCTCTCTTCTTCGTCTTCTAGAATTCACCGTTAGCGCTTAGTTGCCATGATTTTGTCATGATGAACTGGTGTACAAGCTACTACTTGAGAGGTGATGAGTTTTGTCGATTAATTTGAGGCAAGTAGAATTTCACTCAAGTAGTTCATGCCTTTTAACCACCAATTAATGTAACTATTAAAATGCACCCAATGTGAATTGATTTGAGCCATGCTAATTAGCCTTAATTAGTTAAAACAATATCTTAAATAGTGTAGTTTCATTGACATTATTGTCAGGGAAAACTGACTTTTGTTCCATAAAGAGTTGGCAAATGACACTATATCCAGTTTGGTATTAAAGCCAGTGAAATATAAGTGCAGGAAATCCGTTCTAACAAAAACATGGCATTATATCCAGTTTGGCATTATAAGCAGGGGTTTACCATATATGAGTTCTGAAAACCTTAGTCCGAAAAATAACAGCTAAACAAAACGTGTGGCCTGGGAAACTGGACAAAAACTGATAGCAGCTCTGATAGCTACTGATCTAATCAGAGCTGCTAACAAATATTAACGACTCGAAACTGTGCCACTGAAAATAGGTTTCATGATATTTTATAACTTCGGTGATTTATGTTGGCAAGATTTAAGGATTTCTGGGAGTGCTCAACATCAAATAACTCAAAGAAATATTTCGTATCACTAGAAATATGTGCATGTGATGCATAGTGATATCCCCATTCCAATCCTTAATCCAACCTAATCACCTTATTGCCACTTATACCAAAAACAATCCATTCCAACCATATAATAAAAAGGTTAATATATTAGCACCAATGAACATGACATAATAATGACTCGTGAAATATATAAAAGATGGTGGTCTGAGTTACAGAAAAATAGAATATTCTTTACATGGGGAAAATGAACATGGCATATGTTTTGAAAATCTTGCTCTTCACTTCAAAGAAACAAAACATAACCGAACATTCAATCAGGAAATAACTGAATTTAAATCAGAGTAAAGCGTCATTAAATCATTGGTTTTTCTGATAACTTTCTGAGACCTTATGATAATCAAAAAGAAGAGCATCAGCATAAGCTAAGGTTACAAAAGTAATATCATCAATCATGAAATATCGCTACCACTCTTTTCACTATAGATGGAAGTGTAATTTTAGAGACCTTGAAACCTCTACCTCAGACTATTTGTTAAGAGGTTGGTTTAACCAATGTCCAATAAGGAGTATTAACTCATTCATGTAGGGTAAAACGATGTTAGGGATAATCAACTTTGTCTTTCTTACACCGTAATTCACACTATTACATTTGTGATAAAGGACTTTTTTCATAGCTTCAACATATATGGCTCAGAAACAAAAAACATAAACTTTCGGAGCATAGTATATATCAAGCTTGAGCAAGCTTTATTAAGATCCCATTTTAACCTGCCAATAATCCTAATCTTGACAATTAACAACTCGTCACATTGACTACAACTTCTTGAACATTTGGATTAAGCTAAATATGTGGAATAGCAGTTACTCCTAGTAATTTTACAACTGTTGATATCATAACTGCAGGTTTAAGTACTTACCACGAAGGGTGGTACACATAAACTGAGAGCGTACACTGCTTCATCTGGCACCTGAGCCTTGAAAGCAAAATCGGCCATATGGTCAACATCAGGCTTTGAACATAACAGAGTTGCGTCCGTGCAGTCGAACTTCTGTCTCCGTAGTGGAAATATATCCGTCCATCTGAGCAAAATAAAAATAAAGATAAACCAGAAACATAAACAAATGAAAATCCAGATGTATGGGGAAACACTCTATGCCCTGTCTCCTTTCTTTTTTCGAGATTCAAGTGTCACGACATAATTTTCTCAAACAGATTCATCACTGTTAAAAGACATTCAAAATGACCCCACCTGTACAGTTACAAGTAGTTTGCCAAGACACATACGAAATCCACATACTCCTTTTGAGTAGAAAAATGTATTACTGTTATTTATCACGATAACGTTGTAGAAAATTATATACATATCCGATGAAATAACATATCTACACATATTAATCATTACAAATGGACAAATAGGCATATGCACATATCTACAGTTTATAACTAGATTTCAGGTTTTTATTTCTCAATACCAACCAACGGTGGTACATGTACGTAGTGAACATATAAAGACCAAGAAGCATATAGAGACGTGACAGGATTATATTCATTAACAACATAATTTACAAATACAATTATATTACAATGTTGTCATTTTGAGATCATACAAATATTACTTTTGTGTAAGTACATCCACATTTCTGTTGATACATGTAATAACCTTTGACAATTTTTAAAACACTTTATTACCTATTTATTTTTTCCTAATTTCTTAGTTCTATATAACTTGAGCCAGATGTTATCATAAGGATAAATATACCGCTGTTGCTGCTGGTAAAGGGCTTAGCATCTGACTAGGTATTGAAACTATGCCAAAACAGCAAGTGAATTTGTCCACCAGACCTTCTCAACAGGTTGAACATGGTTTGTAGTTCTTAATCTAAGAACATGATCTTTTGATAAGTCTTTTTAAAAGTATCTACAGTAAAATCCCTTTGAGCTTTGCTCAATAGAACTTGTCCAGTTTTTAAAATTTTTGGTCCTTTGGTATCCATTTTACTGTTGAGGCGAGCCACGTGGTTGGTCCAATGGCCGAATTGTCACATATTTTATTCAACTTACAGTCATTCTTAGAACCTTTTCACCAAATGAAAACAACATCAACTAAACTGAATTACTTAAGAATTACTTAAGTATTCTGATATAATTTTTGACAAAATAGAATTTTTTAATGTTTTATAATAATGTAACAAATGGAAACAATGAAAACATATCGCCCAAATGCAACTGAGGAATAGCAGTTGATGAAAAAGTGATTATTTCCATTTGCATATGAATTGGAGTATAGAAAGCATTGACTTCGATCATTCACTACTTGTGTTATAGAAAAAGCAGAAGAAAATGCCATATTTAACAGTAGCAGAGTGATAAAAAATCATCGGAATGTCACAAGTGGCAGATTCAAACAGCCAGATTGCCAGGACATTTGGTTGCACCAGACATACTGTCATTCGACTAGTTTATCGCCTTTACTGGACTGGCCAGACATCTGACCGTCCTAGAAGCAGAAGATCAAGGGTGACAACATCTGCTGAAGAATGATATCTGACTACATATGCGCAACAGATTCGCCATCATGATGTTAATGAGACGTTGTTGAGCTACAGGTATTTAGGCATATTGACCATTCCGCGCAATGACATTGACCCACGAAGATTGCCCCAACCGCCTTTGCTGGGCAAGGAGAGTGAGTCGCTGTCAACATCGTGATTGAACAAGAGTGATCTTCAGTCGATTCAACCTGTTCCAAGCAGACGGCAGAGTGTAAATATACAGACGTAGAGGCGAGAGACAGCCTGCAGCATGTGTCCAAGAAGTTATACCCCATAGCGGTGCCAGCATTATGGTCTGGAGAGGGATCTTCAGTGACCAGAAGACAGATTTGGTGACAATTCGTCAGACCCTTACAACCCAGAGATACAGTGATCAAGTGTTACAGCCTGAGGTCATTTATACTGATCAGCAGCAAGGGATGATCTTTCAACATGACAACGCAGATCTCCAGATCTCTCCCCAATTGAACATATATGGGATGTTCTTGGCAGGAGAACGTCTGCCCCTGAGCCAGCTCCAATCAATCTGGACCAACTGAAAACAGCTCTTCAGCAGGAATGGCGACAGATTCCAAGGGCAACAATTCGCCACCTGATAGAGAGTATGCGTTCAAGGTGTCGAAAGTGCATTGCCAAAAATGGTAGACACACAAGATATTGACATTTTTGCATTTTCACTTTGCTATATGAAATTAAAAATCCTAGAGTGAAGCTAGTAAATAAATGCATTCCTTAATTTTGTTTATGGTAGTATATATCCGTCCCCACTATTTGTAAATACTATGGTTAGAGTTGCTGAAGATAATCAGAATGCCTGACCACAGATATGCCAAGAAATCCTACAAAATGTCACTCCTTTATGACAAAAACGGTAAAGTCAACTGGGTAACTTAAGTTAGGAACAGTCTGTGCTTAAAAACATTTGTGTATGTCTGAAAGGTCAGATATCCAAACTTCAAAATAAAAAAAACTCAGATTTGAAACCGAAGAATATATTAATTTTAACAACTGTGTCCAGTATATCATGTATGATAGTTTGTCAGAAGTTGGAATGTATTACATAAAGACTTTTCATTCATTGCATGCATATGCATTTATGAAATTGTTTAACCCTGTGTTGGTAATATAAAGTTGAAACAAGGGTGTCTGGTTATTCCATGTTTGGAAGGTTGTTGAGGTTGGAATTGAATAAAGAAAACAACCATCAAAGGCGTTGGTCTCTCATTTTTAAGCATTCAGGGAATATGTATAAAATGTGTTGGGGTTTTTTCAGGTAATGTGTATAATCCCTGGAAATGTCAGGGAATATTGATAATCACTGAGTGAATCAGGGATAATACATACTCACTGACAATTTCAGGGATTATACAAATTCCCTGATTATACATATTAACTGTAACACATATATAATATATATATATTTTCTACATCAGAGTAAATCACTTTTACACATTAGAAAGCGATACATCAATGTTGCAATATAGTCAAATCTAAGTTACTTTGAATTGATGTCAAATAAAAATTAAGAATGTATTTGGAGATTGGCCTGTACCAAAAACGAACTCTTTAGTCATTGCAAGTTTAACATGAAATTCCCATACCAAAAATTACTGATGAAACGTATCTGGTGGTTTTGTATGTCAACTGGGTTTTCTTGATAAAAAGGCATGTAATAAAATTATCAGTTTAGCATGGTCAATGTACACCTTTACAATTGTTTTCTTGTAAGAAACTTTCTACATCATTTTTTGAAGAAAGAGAACAAAATTAGGGATAACAAGGCTACAGATAACTTTTTGGGTATGGGTTAATGTCACTTCAAATTTCAATTTGAGGTGTACTGAAGATTTTTGAAGGTGTACTGAGACAGTGTTAGCAACTGTGTGCCTTATAAATGGAGTTGTTACAATTTCGAAGAAATAACGACAATGAGGTTTTGTTTATTATCGATTGGTACTGGGGGTTCAGTTGTGAATATGCATCTGCGGATGCTATATTCAATTTTTTTTTACCATCAATGTGAAATTCATTTATAGGGTTCTGTACCATATGCCCATCAATATATCTGTCAAATGTTTTGCACGGCATACCAAGGTGGTGCACTTATGCAAACTGTTGTTGCATTGCCTGATAACAGTTAAACCTGTCTGTCTCTTAGGGTTTGTCAAAACTAATCCAGGGCCACTAGTACTGTTAGTAAACGCCTAGGCCAAGGAAAAGGGCATTATGGATGTGTTTAAAGACGTAGAAAGAATGAGAAAGAAGATGATACCACATCCTTGACACTGTCTCAGCATAAACTGCTGTCTTGGCTGTGGCTGTCGATGTTGTGGTTGGAGTTGCTGTTGTTGCTGTTGTTGCAGGGGTTACTGATAGCCTCCCTGAATTGGCTGCATAAATGGAGGTGGCTGCATGATTGGTGGCAGATGCTGATTCACTGCCCATAGGGCTGGCAGCTTGGACCTTCCTACTTCTCTTTAGAGTGTCCCCTACCAGGTCAGTCAAATCTGTCATGAGTCTATGATGCGTGTAAAGTTGGAAAAAACACTTGTGCTGTCCTTTGGCAAATCCAAACGCATATAAATCTTATAACAGCCAAATGTGCATTTTATTTAAACGAAACCAAGCATAGCATATTATTGCTCTTATACGTCATGAAATTAGCATTGCCAACGCTTTGAAACATCATTCGGGCAATTTATTATCTTTTATGAAACTTGTAGACCACAGATTCAGAAATGCTCTTCAAGCTATTAAGGATAATCACAATGTGATAACAAGTATGGCAAAATCTTTGTGGAATGAGGAAGAGGTTCTTCATGAAACCTTTATCAGTCTTATATCCATTCTCACAACTCAGATTAAACAGGGTACTGCTGTTGAACATGAACTTGACCAACTTAAATATGGCAAATTTGATCTAGTTAAACTCTCTCCTCTGCTCATTACCACATTACCACATTGTAGCAAACAACTCATCATCTCTCACGCCTTCTGTCAAATAAGTATTCTCAAATCGTTTTCCTACAGACTGATTGATTCTAATACTCTTCTGAAGCTCAATTTCTTTATTCTAGAACTAAATCTCATATCTGCGTTGCTGTCAAGTTTCCCCCCTCTTCCTTGAGAGAACCACTCCGCATCTATGACATCATTTCTCTCCCTATTCCTCTCATTTGACTCAACTTCTTGATACGCCAAGACACATTGCTCTGACATCCAGCAACCAGAACTGGAAGCTCTGTTCTGTTTAGCTCTCTACGACACACACTAACACCTTCTACCAAACCATCTGGTATCTTTGCTTTATTTCAAGATAAACATTCTGACATTAAAACTCTCTGTGACTTCTGCTACCTCACCCATTCTCAACCTTCTCGTCTTTTCGCCACTGACTCTGCTCATGTCCTTGTATATCAAATTCCTTTCATCTCTCTAACATGCACCACCCAAAACCGCATTATTAAAGGATGTTCATTCTGTGTTTTGACTATCTCATGCTACTGTACTGTACTCCATCCAGTCAACCTTGCCCTTCTTCAACACTTCTTTAATTCTTCTGCCCTCTCTACTATCGTAGGTGACACAACTTTTAAGAAAGAAATTGAAATTGAGCTTCCAACTTTTCCTTTGTTTACCCATTGCACAAGATAATAAAGCCCACTTTTGTCTTCAACACATGGGTTAGTGCCAAGAAAGATGAAAGCATTTTCCAAAATATAGCAGAGCCACTTTGAGATGGACAAATCAATCTGCAACAATCATGGCCTGATACCACTGATATCATTTCCATAAGAAGCACACTTTCTGGTCTTGACACATTTTTTTCCTTTTGGATGTTCTTCAAACTTAGGACACTATCTTCTGCACTCGTCATGAAGCGCCATGCAATCCCCACTAAATAAAATTCAACTTCCTTTTTTAACTACAACAAACAAATTACAACATTACAACAACTACCTCAAAACCTACTTTTGTCCTTTCAGATTTTGGCGATTACCATGTCGCCATTTTATTAGGACTTATCACAGTACTCCTCATCTTTCTTCTCATTCTGCTTGTGCTTAAGCTGCGATCCTCTCATGTGAACTGTCATCTACAGAATCTCACTGTGTCATTGTTCCTATCATGACTCTTACTCTCTGTCCTCGGTTGAGAATATAACTGTCGATTTGCCAAACTTTTCCATGAGAAACCGACTTACTCAACATTTACTCAATGTTCCCAACTGTTTTCCTGTTTTTTCCTTGCTTCTCACATACTTAAGAAGATTTCAAATCAACCTTTCACCGCCTACATCCTACAATCTCATCAGGGATATATTAACGTTATAAACCCATCCTCTGTAATTCAATAAAAGGCATTGAGATCGATCAGCAGTGCAGTGCACATTGTTTGACTATTCACTGTTCCACTATATGTATTGTTTCATGTCTAACTTATTGGATTATTTTATCATTATAACTTTGTCATGAATACTATTCACTGTTCCACTATATGTATTGTTTCATGTCTAACTTATTGGATTATTTTATCATTATAACTTTGTCATGAATATGTTTTTCTTTTGCTATAATTTAGTTTGCTGTTGAGGACAAAACATCGATATCACCTAGGAATAGTGTATACTCTGACACAAATTTCTTGAAAATTCTTCATATATAGATCTAAATGATGATCATTTAAAATAACCACGTTTATCATGTACATGTACGTTAAGCTGATTTCCAGCCTAAACACCTGACAAACCGGTGCCCGACACTTACGTGTCTCCTTAAAGTTACATAATGCACTGGAAAAAGCCGATAGCCCCGATAAGTGGTATTTGACAAGCCTTGTTCAATGTCGCGCTGTTACAACTTATGGAAATTATTATCGATGCTAACGTCATGTTACATAATTTTGGACAACTTTCGGTAGTTAAATCTCCGACAGGTACAATTTAGATCCCAACGTTAGGTAATCCTAAGCAACTGTTGACCATTTTCATAAGCTATATATACTAGAAAGCATGAAATCCAGAACACTTCTGTATCTTGCTCCTACAAGTGTGTTCGTGCTTTCTAGTTAAGTCTTTCCACCTTGACTTTCGCCTTGTATTCAACTTTAACAACTGCTAAATGTGCGACTTATATGTGATAGCGTACCTGTGTGTGAATTATACATTGACGTAAACTTTGCCAATACATGAAAATGTTAAAAAAGTATACTTATGAATTATGGTCCAAATCAATGTTTGGTGCGTAAGGGAAAGAATGACTCAACAAAGGGGTAGAAATTTTCTAATTGTATTCCAAATGAAATTGTTGAATACTTGACTTGTTCTGAAATTAGCCATAAATTGCTCATAATACATATTCTCTTCAATATGCAATAAAATGCACTTAAATTTTATGAAATATCCAAATAATGTCATGTACTTGACATATTAAATTGACATAATTACTTAATACAATGATAAATTCAAGTCTTTGCTCTGACACTGGTGCATTACTATAATTGAACAGTATACTTATTGCTTATCAAATACCACTCTATCATAAATGAAAACTTATTTAGTCATATAATTAATAAATAATTTTAAAACTTATAAACTGACATGATTGTTTACTTCGCACTTTGTCGTGCACAAAAAGTGGAAACACATTCCAATCGAACCGAAAGTTACATTAATATAAATCTTTAACTTGAAATATTCATTAATTACCACTGATTTACAAACAAGAACTTATTTCTGTTCTATAGGGTTATGTTTTGATTTAGTAGATATAGGGCATGATCTGATGCGTTATATAAATTACTTAATACAGTACAAATATTACAAGTACCGTGTATTCATGTTCTGTGTATCATCACCCTATATCTTTAATGTATATATCTTTATGTATTAGTTTACAAGATACTATGCTAAATAAGGCTAGTAATTTGAAGGTCACTTTATAAAGCGATGCATTTGCATATCAAACATTTGAACCCGATAATAGGCTAGTACTGACTGAATAATACATACCGGTATTACTGCTCACTAATACGTGTCATGGTAGACATCACCATAGAAGGCAATAGATTAGATATGGTTCAGTTGTCTAGAATTAGTTGCGCATTTTATTCAGCATCGTTAGTGTGATGCTATAGCACACACAATGTATCATTTACTTATATCCATATACAACCTAATATTATAATGATAGGAAAAGCTGACAGCCTAAAATCGTAGCAGAATGTTATGTATTTGGTACTTTTGTCTTTAACGAACTGGTGAATTATTAATTACGAAAATACTGTATAACTATCTTAATATCAATCATCTGATCTGAAGTATAATGTTTGAGATATCCATATCAATAAGTAAGATTTATTTGTGAACATGTTAAATTTGTACTAATCCCTAAATTCTAGTCATATGGATATCATCTTTACTCAAGCCCTATTGTCGCCTGCATTCTGCATTAAGTGTCACAATTATAGTCTTGAATATCTAAGAACGGAGGCTACTCATGAGTCTATGTTTTGAATTTTGGCTTGTTATTACTATAGTATGTGTTTGATTACATTGTTATCACCCATTAAGCATAATAATGTCTCTGTCATTCTGCTAGGATGACATAGGTAATCATTTATTCCACTTATGCTAGAGATTTATTATATAGAATGATTTTTTAGTGCGGCTTCAATTGTCATAAGTGTTGAGTTTATTTTAGGAAGAAAGGTTTTGTTATGTTTACCCAAGTAATTACATTCTCCAACATATACTTCACATTTCTGAAGTGAATGATTAATACCAACATGGTGGAAGCCGTTCATTAAGTCCCAACTGATCACGTTTTTTATGTACACATTCCGATTTCAAATATTGCGATGTTTTATTAAAATTATTATCTCACACTTCCACCTATCGTTACCCTTATTATTTTAGGGTGTAGATTCATGAAAAATTATATGATAACATAGCCTAGGTTTTCTAAAAAAATGTGTGCAGTTTTGTTAAGAATTCTTTTGTAGTTTTTGAGAAAATCCAACCCCCCCCCCCCCCCCCCGACGTTGTTGATTTTATAGCGCTTCTGCTGAAATTAATCCAGATAACAGCGGGAGTTAGCCTCAAACATTCAAGCAATCTAAAGGTTAAACAATATTAAGAATACTTGTTAGATAAATAATATTTGATAAAACTTTTGACAGTCAAAACCATCAGATGGTTACTCTTTCTTATATATAACCTTACTTCACGTGAGAAATCATTTCTCCTTTTTAAATATATATATATATATATATATATATATATATATATATATATATATATATATATATATATATATATATATATATATATATATATTCAAAGACAACAAAAAATGACACATAGCGAACGTTACTCCAACATGTTTCATTGAACTGACAAAAAATAGTGACGTTATGATGTCACAATACAACTGACATAACAATGGTATGACGTCACAATATAGCAAGAGGTATGATGATAACAAAAATTAATTGATAGAGGAAAGAAATGATATTATTCTTAAGCATAAAGTTGAGGTTTTAACATTTTAATGAACAAATCTTCTTTCAACTGACGCATTATTCTATTATTTGTATCCATTTTGTAGAATGGGAATATGTTAAATTTAATGTCTTTGTCTTTTGCAAAGGTAGCCAAGTGGGCACTGAGTGGTATACAACGGGTCTCAAGACATTTTATGTGTTGTTTATGGACGCGGACTCTGTCTCTGAGGCATTCAGTTTGTCCAATGTATGGAACACCCTTGATATAAATTTATAATGACATATATGACTTATTTTGCCGCAAAATCAATATTGGAGCGTACATAAAAGCTCTTGTTTCTGTTTATGAATTTAATACTGGATACCACTTGGTACTTGGGACCAATGTTTAAATTAAAAAACCAACAGCCAAATAAAAAACACAAACAAATTCTTCAAAATCCATTTAAATGTGTTTAAAAATCACACAATCATATAAAATATGTGGTATTCAATGCAGAAATGAATGACTACCGGTTGCACATGGAACAAGGTCCACTGAGCTCCGCAACACACGGTCTTATTTCTATGTGACGCAAATATAAGCAAGTTTTAACCAG
Organism: Phorcus lineatus; assembly: GCA_921293015.1. Classification (NCBI taxonomy): domain Eukaryota; kingdom Metazoa; phylum Mollusca; class Gastropoda; order Trochida; family Trochidae; genus Phorcus; species Phorcus lineatus. Next base: position 31,396,589 of record OV121083.1, on the reverse strand, counting down.
TGACTATTATCGGTACTCGATATCTTATCATATCTACCTAGTTCTTAACTGTATTTTGAAAAAACCCTTCCCTTCAAGCATTTTCTTTGGATTTCGCCACATGTGTACCATGCCGGACCAACGACACACACGCCAAAACTCAAAAATGGAGGAGGTTGTACAAGCTTCAGAAAAAAGATTGGCAGAGTTAATTAAAGATGCAAAATCTGAATAGCAGGTGTCAATTGACTCAATTAAAATAGACTTGAAAGAGATGAAGGGACAAATTGCCGCCACTGACCACGTGGTTGCAACGCACACTGATGACTGGGTGTGCTCTCTCCAATGTGGCGTAATTGCCGCTACGCAATTTGACTTTTCCAGGTCTGTTCCTATGTGGAGACTGGAATGTTGTACAAGATTTCTCTATCAATACATTTAATTATAAACATATGAATAACCCTATATCGAGAAACGAAATTCTACAACCAAAAGATGATTTAGACTTCTATGACCCATGGCGACGAATGAATCCCTATGACCGTCGATACACCTGGCGACAGCCCAAACCACTAAAAGAAGCGCGTCTAGACTACTTTCTCGTATCCCATAACATGTTACCATGTTAAAGAATCAGCAATAAAGCCAGGCTTCAAAACAGACCATTCTATATTATCTATGACTTTTAAACTCTCAGAATTGCCACGCGGAAGCAGATTTTGGAAGTTTAATAACCCACTATTAAGAGATAAAAAAAACGTTAGTCAAATTAAAAACATTATATCCGAAACGGATGCTCTTTATAAAATTGGCACGACTACTAATGAATACAACATAGATGATCAACGTCTTTTCGAAACTATCCTGTTGTTGATAAGAGGAGAAACCATTAAGTATTCTTCATTTCTACAAAAGGAGAGAGTTAGGAAAGAAAAACACCTCTCTGATACTCTACATGAAAAAGAAATTGAACTTGATGAATCTGAAAATAAAACTACTAAGGAAAAAATAATTACTGAAAAAAACACTATTTGACTAGAACTTGATGAATCATATGAAACTAAAACCCGAGGCTCAATTCTTAGATCCAAGGCAGTATGGTTAGACCAAGGAGAAAAACCAACTTCTTTCTTTTTGAGGTTATAAAGTTTAGAAATTTTCTCAATAAATCCTTTACAAGACAAGAAGATTCCACTGGACGTATTCTTCACTCGCAAACGGATATTCAAAAAGAAGTAAAATCATTCTACCAAAAGCTTTACAATAAACATGACATCTCAGACATTGACTGAAAAGATCTACTACAAAATTACTCTACTCCTAGACTTAATAATGAAATAGCATCTAAACAAGAAGGGGAACTTGGCTCAATGACAATCTCAAAACGAATGAAATCTGTTTTGGACCTATTGATAAACGAGGATGAAAAAAGGGTCCATGTCTGGTAGATACATAGAAGATATTACCAGACAGATTTATGATCTGATTGACTATACGGATACATATCAAATTCCGGGACTTCTATTATAGATAGATTTCGAAAAGGCCTTCAACACTGTTATTGTTATTAAAAAATCACTCACCTTTTTCAACTTTGGAGAATCTATCAGACAGTGGATAATGGTCCTTTATAAGAACATTAAATCTAGTGTATTGGTAAATGGATTCGGATCATCGAACTTTGATATTTACAGGGGTTGTTGCAAAGGTGATTCATTGTCACCGTATCTTTTCATACTGTGTGTAAAAATATTGGCAATAATGATACGTAATAATGCTGAAATACAAGGAATTAATATAGGCAATGTTGAATATCTCCTCAACCAATTTGCGGACGACACGTCTTGCAGTTTGGATGGATCAGAACGCAGCCTGGAAGCAGTGCTTCAAGTTTATTGCCCGCTTTTCTGGCCTAAAAGTCAACATTGGTAAGACTAGAATAATTTGGGTGGGTTCAAAAAAAGGTTGGAATATGAAACTCTGTCCCGAATGGAATCTAAACTGGGAACAGAGTGACTTTCAGCTACTAGGAATTAAATTCAACGTGGATATAGAAAATATGATTGAATTGAATTATAAAAACATTAAGAACATGTGAAAACCTTATGTCAATGTGGTCTATTCGAAATTTTAACCTCTTGGTAGAATAACTGTATTAAAATCTCTAATCCTTCTAACATTAAACCATCTTTTCGCAGGTCTACCCAATCCACCTGACCAAATTGATTGATTTCAAAGCAAATATAGGGAAACAAGCCCGATAAAGTCAAACGTGACCAACTGATTTATAACGTAAAAGAAGGTGGACCAAATATTAAAGAAATAATTCAAGCTCGAAAAATCTCCTTCATCTGACGTTTTTATAAACACTACTCAAAAGGTAGTTATCTATTTTTTTAGAAAATTTACCCAAAATTTAATCTTATACTTTATTTGAATATAATTGTATAAATTCAAGAAATGTCATTATTTCACTCGTTCGTAACAAATTTTACTCTGAAGTTCTCAGTGCTTGGTGGGACTTACTTTCTAGATAAGGGGAAGCAGATTACAAAACAATTGTACATTGCAAATCATTTGGTTTAACAAAAACATCTTAGTAGACAGAAAAAACATTTGCAAAGGGGATAGTTTTTATCAATGACATGCATTTATGTCTAATGATAGCTTAGAAAATACATACAAGGTAGCATCAAATTATCTAGGGTATTCTGTAGTTGTAAACTCAATTAAAACCTTTTTCAAGCAAAATGTGATAAAACTGGAAACAACAATGAAAATGGAAAACCCTTTGCAACCATACATTATAAATTTTCTCACTAGAACTGTAACTGGATGTCAAATATTTTACAAAGCTCTACTTAAACAAAATTGATTCAAAATCAGCACTGCGAAAAATGGAATGTAACCCTTGAAAATGAAATTGATACAAATTTCGGCAACAAAGAGCAGGCTTTTTAAGATGAAATACATTGATATTAACTTATGCAGCTACTGTTCTGGTTCTTTTGCAACCAGTACCCACCTATTCTATGACTGTGGCAAGGTTACTCCTATTTGGCAAAAACCTGGAAACTGGTTAAATGACAAAATGGATGTAAATTTACACTTCCTGAAAGAAAAGATTCTTTTCGAATTCCACCGTAAAAAGTAATAAATTGCCACAGAAAGCAATCGTCACTTTTTCAACCTGTTTTTTTGTTATCCGCTAATCACATACTGCCACAAGATACCGCCCTTAATCGCTCGACTGGTTACGTTCATGCTATTTTTCATGCTATTTTTTTTGTTTATATCTGTTGTAAAATGAAAGTTAAATGTCTCTTCTTATTTAAGAAGATTTAATTTTTTTAATTAGATTTAGAATTACAAGTGATTACTCCGCTCTTCATGGTTAAAGACATCCTATTACCTCTTGAAATATTTTTTATAAACCTGAAAATCCAAACCTCAAGTTGTTTCCAAAAGAATTTGAAGAAATCTAGAGGATATCAATCTATTCCAGGGCTTTGTTATTTTTCATGGTTTTTACTGCCAGTGATATTCCAAACAAATTCATTCAATTCTATTACTTCGTAAATCGTAAAATTTGCTTGTAAAATTCATTCTAAACTTATTAGATTTTTTTTTGATCTTTAGATGTGTTATTTAAGTTGATATGTATGCGTCTCCTGAGCGAAAAATGACGAATAAAGGATTAGGTACAGTCCTAAACTCAACCCTTTGGTTCCCCTGAAAGAAGCTAGAAATCGACCTAAAATGAGGGGTTATGTGGGAAGCAGATGTAATCAATAGGCAAAATAGAAGGTTAGGCTTATTTAATAATTATGATCTACTAATCAGGATATAGAATGATATATGATAATTTATATAGTCACATTCACAAAGCTCCCATAATCTTTATCCTAATCAGCAACGTAACGGTTACTCGCTGCTTTTAACTTAATAAATAAGTCATGAATACATGGTTAAGTTAATATATTTAGGTATGATCTTTAAATATATAAATGTGTACACACGAATCAAAACATTTTATCAGCATAATTTGGAGTGAGGTAGAAAAACTGCGCAGACTCTTCCTTCACTCCACGATAGCCACTACTGCCGTGAAACCGGCTTGCGTTCCTAGCCTCGCTTTCGTTTCAACATGGCCGCCGCGTGAATAAGGTCTATTGCATATATTGGTGCGAGGGATATAAGAGGGTGTCAACGTGAGTGGCAGGGGAGTTAATAAATTGTGCCCAAACAAAGTCATGAAAGATTACGGCATAGAAGTATACATCCAAAAGGCGTTATCGAGAGAGAAGATCGTTTGTTTTGGTCATAAGCGGTGTTGCACCCATAAAAGTTTAAACAAAGTGGGCGTTATGCAAACCTTCCCGTTTAATTAGAGAGTGTTATAACTGTACCGACTGTGTGGAAGATGAGATGCTTGTTTTACGGAAATTTCCAGTTTATTATGATGTTCGTGGGAACTTGTAACCAAACGTACTTCTTAATGGACATACTTTTATCAACAAAATGATCATGTTAAATTCTGCTTTATTCTGGCCAGCCAAAACCTGCAGAGCTATTTCAATTTACGTAAGATTATTTTATAAAGTCATTAGTGTTTTTGAATGTTTAGCCGTGTATACTATTTTCAAATTTTATATTTGTAATCATGTAACCTTTTGATCGAATTTTGTAAAGTTAATCGTTTCTCCTAACTCCAAGACTTACTGGTCCGGTTTAATGCAGTAAATATATCATTTTAGGTGAGACGTAAATAAGTAATCTGCCTCACGGTCAGTCCATCGCAAATAAATGCAGAAACGTGCACCGTCAGTAATTGCAGATAAGTGTCGCAGAGGTTACAGATATCAATCCATCGAATTTTTGTTAAACTTACCTAATCCATCGAATTACACTTGTGTGATTTTGTGCCGAATCTTGGCGAATAGGAGACACTGGGAAAAGCTTAGTTCAATATCGAGCTGTGGGCTGGATTGTGAGATGTTATTTTCTTAAATGGGCACCTAAAAGCTCTCCTGTTTTTGTAGAACCTAATTATTAAACTTTGAGCAGGGATATGAAAAATATTGAATTCATAATGTCTCTTATTTATGAATAGTTCACAGAAAAAACAATAACCCTTTAAAAGGACAGTCCTATCAGTTCCTTTTTTGTTAAAACGAAATTCATCGGGACATTCCAGTTTATACATATTATGTTATGAGTAATTATAAAAAGAGAATAATAATTCACAATACAAACTATACAATTTTGTCGCTAGGTTCATGGATATTTTCAAAAATTACTATGTAAAGATATCTAATGAAATTGTATTGAATTTGGTATTTCTCCGAATTAATTGGGGCCAATATAATAGAATGGGGGAGGTATTCGTTTATGATGCTAAGATACATGATCCTAACGATACTATACCTGATGGTGAGTATGATCCCTCTAAATTTTGTTTCGCACCACAACTAAAATTTAAGCTTGGAATTGATAAGAAAGATGTATTTAGAGATGCAATGTCTATGAAATATGGACACCCCTACAATAGAAAACCACCCACAATGAAATATACAACCCCTAAAAAATCACATGTGAGGTAAGAGCATATTGCTAATAGTAAACAACTAGTCGTTCAACATCATGAGAATAGAAAACAATATATTTGTACTACAGCATGTGACACTTTAATAAAATATTTTTCTTCTTCTTCTTCTTCTATATTATAATTGGAGGGGCAGTTGTTGTTTTAATTATGATCTGGTTATTCTAGCTTTGATAAAAACAATCATCAACCCATCTAGTCACCATTATTGCCAAGAGATTTGTCCTCAACCAAGATGCTGTTTTAGCTAAAAAGTTAAAAAGCCATGATAGTATACTTCCTATTTTTCCTGGCAATGCAGCTTCAGCTTTTCCTGCTAAATTCTCTAATGCTTTGGATATATATCGTAGCCATTCCTTTAGTTTAATAGGTTTCTGGTTTGGTGTGGGAGGAGCAGGTGGTCCTAAGGGGCCTCCAGTTATAGATATAGTCAGAGTTAATACTGGCAATGGTTATTCCCTGTTCCCGAAACAAAGTTCGAAGACGCTCACCAAGGAATGAACTCCCTCTAGTATCCTGTCAATAGTCTGGCGAATACGCTGAATTTGTGATTGTAATACTTCTTTATTTGTTGAAGCAGCTTCCAAACGCTAATTCATCTTTCTCATATTCTAGATCATCTTCACAACGTCAAGGCCGAAACGAAAAGATTTTAAAGTCTTTCCGCTTCGCCCTTGACATCACAGCCCACATTTTCTGTGCTAAGATTCTAGCCTACTGCGGGCCCTTCTGAAAAGCCAATCAGAAAATGGCTTGCAAAATGATCTTCAGATGTCAACGATAACAGGGACAGCTAGATTTCCTTTCGATATATTCTTGAAGAGGAGACTATTGAAAATATTAATTTCAAGTGTAAATTCAGGCATAAATTTAGATGGATACAGTTCTATCACGTTTATGGTCTGTCGATATTTACTGTAGACTTTGTCAAGTTTGTAAGTAACGTAAAAACGAAATTATCGTACGAATAGAATTGTTAAGATTCTTATAATCATTATTTTAATTTTGAATGTTTCTCATAGAAAGGTACCCGTTTTCAAACAAAATCATCGCGAAATGCATTTATAATGGCGCCATTGTTTTGTGTTATATTAGAAAAAACGATGTTATTTACTAACATTTTGAAACGTAAAGATGAGATATGAAAAAACTTGATAACGACTAGCTACGAAACTATCCACACGGCAGTAAATGCACCCTTCAGTAAAATATATGTTGACTGCTGCACATACGAAACGGGTATTTTTTTCCATTTCATTTCAATTTTATCAATGCACTACACTTTTTCTCTACTGCTTATGACGTAAAACATATATGCTTAAAACAGGGTTATCTATAGAAGGAGAAAAAGCATGAATTACAGGAATACGGCCGGATGTGATTTAATTGTTAAAATTTATTCTTGGGTGTTGTCAAAGAATACCTGCAAATTATCTAGCAGACTAAAGTATAATATAAAAATTTCGCTTTAGTTTTTTTTATCATAAGGTCTTAAAACTGGGCGTAGGTTTCGAATGTAAACGGCTATTCACTGACTGCAGGTTAGCAGCTAGTAAGGGGGGGGGGGGTAACTCATGATCACGTTAGGTGTCGCTGCTTCGTTTCACAGGTTTTCATACCGATGAGGGCAAGGTAGAAAATGGAGTCTAACTCGATACATTTTCACCTTGTCGTGGGAAGATGATTCTAGATGTTCATCCAATTTTGTTAGTTTGGATAAGTTATTTATAAGTTCACCTCTTTGAGTCCGCAGTGCCTCGCCAAGCTCTCGCAATTCTCTTATACTTAGTTCTAACCCCTTGGTATTTAATGGTGGGTCGTTAACAGTCTATATGGCTTTGTCTATCGCATCCAAAGCTTCATTAACGCTTTAGATTGGTTGTTTTACTTAAGTTTGTTCTGCTTCCTTTAATTGCGCCCTTGAACTTTGAAATGTTCTCACAATCTTTTCTGGAAGTTTTGATTTTTATGGGAATTTCATAATTCTTTAACCCTAATTCATCACGAATAACATCTACACCTGCACCGTTTGAGTTCGTATAGACTCAATACCGCGATGTTTCCTATCTTGTTTGTAGACTAAGTCTACATAAGAGTATTCTTCTTTTTTTTAGCCTAATATGTACTTTTTCATCTATCTTAAATTTGGTCCGATCAACTCCCCCCGCATGGGGCACCCATGCTTTATACAAACGATCTACTTCGGGATCAACTAGTTCGTGTTGTAAATTAGGTCCTCCCATATTTCCCTCGCTAAATGAAGTCATTCTATTACCTCGGCTATCAACGAGTCATTCAAATGACCCATTTCACAATCTCCAGCATGGACCCCCTCTACATCTCCTTCATCATGTACCCTTCCAGGGACAGCTAGATTTCCTTTCGATATATTCTTAACATCAGATGGTACCAAAGACAATACCATAGTACAAAATATTGGCCAAGCTATAACAAAGAAAACCAATGTTAAAATTAGTAGCAATGAAGCATTGCCTGTAGATGTTAGTGATATATCACATATGGATCTTTGGAGATCTAAAGAGGAAAGAAAATATTACATTATCAGGATTTTGATACAACTGAAAATCGAAATGTAACCAGATTGTGGGTGGGATCTAACCTTTGAGATGATTCCGTTGTGGAACATAAAGAAATAGCGGCTAATCTAGGAAACCAATTTTATATTCCTCTAGATTTCAAATTGTTAGAGAGTCATATGCCGTTCTATCAAGCTGCTTTGGGTGAAAGATTAGAATATGAACTAATATTAAATGAATATAAACATGTTATTATAGGAAATAATGGAATGAACTATGAAATTAAGAATATTGCATTTGAATTTGGCAAAGTTAGAGAACCAGATGTAGCCAGTGAAATCCATTCTTTATATAATTGTCCCTTGTCAGTAATATGCAAAGGTCTTAAAACTTTCTCTGAACAATGTAACTTGATAAGTGAATCACAAGAGGGCTTTCGAAAATCCTATTCAGCTCTTAAAGCTTCGGTGGTTTAGTGGTTCTAGTGACCCCTGGTCAATTAGTCAATGGATTTGGAGTGCTCGACAGTGAAAGTAGGTTTATAGGGTTTGGTCCATGTGTCACTTATTTCAGCTTTCAACCTTCTAGTCTCTTCTGAGAAGAATATTAAAGTATGATTTAAGGATGTAGTCCTTTTTATCCTTAACGAGAGCCACATTTCCGCAAAAGCTACAATGTATAAGATTTCAACTTTCAATGTTTTCTTCTGAGAAAGAAGACAAAACTAGATTTTTAAGGGGTGTCCCATATGGTCATAAACAGGATCATGGAATCACCATAATCCATCTCCATTGACCAAAGTACCTGTTAATAAGGTGTCAACTGTCTACAGTCAGCTTTATGAGAGGTCTAAACATGCGAATCGTTAACGAACGGACGGATAGACGCCGGATATTAAAATGATCATGTATGGTTAACAATTATCTTCCAGTATCAAAGTTAGTAAATTAGAAGAATAAAACATTCAAAATCGAGTGCCGTCGTGGTAGAATAAAATATATTACAATCCGACCTTTAAATCTCTTTAATACATAACAATATTCAATCATATTTCTGGCAGACGGTAACAACCTATTTGAACTGTGTAAACAGAACATTCTCACAGTTTCAACACTTCACTCTTTAGGGCAACACACATCTGGCCTAACGAGATGCTTTTATTTCCGTCCTTAGATCTCTAATTCTCTATTTGCATCCCCTCCTTGGTTAACAACAGTCAGATCTGTTTAGAGAATCCAGAAGGGTATTTGCTTCAGTGTTGTGACCTTGGTCCGCTAAGCTGTGTAAATATGCGTGAATCTGTTGTTTTAGCATAACTCCAGTCTAACTAAGCACTTTTAAACGACGTGGCCAGTCTGTTCCTTTAGAGATAAACAATAAATCGTTATGTAAACAGGAACACATGCCTAAGACTTTCTGTTCTTTCCGAATAGAGAAAACTGGCCGAGTTTCGGGCCGGGATAAGATTTTAATATTGTGATAGAACTGTAGAACAATAAATCAATTCGTTTAATTTAGTTCTAATCGCGATAATAAAGGTTTAAGGCGTCTATTTCAAATCAATTCACTCAATTTTAAATGATTTTAAATATTCCCAAACAACCTTATTGTTAGAACAATCATCTTATAATACGTAAATCACACTCGCAGACAATGACGGTACCGATTATCATGTCTTAATTCTAATAAGTAGCCTACATCGAAAGGTTTTAACTGAAAAGTAATTGATAATTTCAGACGTCTGGATATATATATATGATCCATGCAATATAGTAAATGTGAAATTTTTACCAGATTCATTGCTAAACGAAGCAGAAGATTCTTGCCTCTTACTTCGAAATTCATATAAAAATATATATTTTTCATTTTTCGCTAAACTCCCATAGCATCAGCGAACTGAAATATTCTAGTTAATAAAATGGTTCGAGGATTTCTGTGGAATCATTAAAAGTTATAGGAGCCTTTTACCAATGCTGTGCTGTTTAAGATAGCTAGTTTTCTAAGATAAATTTAATTCAAGGTTTCTGATTGTTCGTCTGGCCACAGTAACCCTTTCCTTTTAATTATCACATATCATAAATCATCAGCTAATAATCAGATAATCCGAGTACCCATTAAAAGGTAAGAAAACATAGGAATTACAATATCCACAAACATATCCTTCAAAGGATTACAGCAAAACATCAGTTTATCCAAATACATCATGTTATTGAATTGCTTGGCAAATTTTCACTCGAATTGCCGTTAAAAGGACAACACAGAAACGTCCCTTAATGACAAACTATGTTTCATAAACCTCACGTAGACACTCAATTTCTTAGCATGGATTTAAAATGATTGCGTTAGAGATTTATCCAAATATTTTGTCTGTCACAAAAGAAGCATGTGTTCAGTATAATTAAAATATAATTGAAACCGCAAACACTTGGATTTCATTATATGTTTGATCACTGGCTTATAAAGGGATTGAAAGACGTTAAGCTGGAATTAATGCTGGAGCATGTCGATGCCTATATACACATAATGAATTGTTTCTTATGAATTCAAACTTTGTAGTTTAAGAATTGTTTCTAATTTCCCAATTACATTACAAATTACAAATGGAAAAAAAAAACAGTTTAAAAAGTATATCGACCCTGTTATGTAACAGGCCAGAGCTACGCCCAAAACAGTGCTGCATCTCTCATATGACGTTTGAACAAAATGTATTCCACAAAAAAATTATGAAAAATTAGAATGTATGGTTTAAATGAATTGCATGAACATAACTTTTAAACACACTATGAATGACTTGTCGCATCATAGCACTTTGATTTTTTACGTGAAAACAACATGTGAAAGCTGTGGTACGAATACAAATACAGTTATAAAGTAGTCCTGCATGAATTCATTTTATGTAAATTCCAAAAAGAGAAGGCTAAAATTTGTAAACTGAGGTTTTATGTTTATGGGAAAGTATACTTGTCACATGACCTTGTTTAGTCCATTCTAAGGAGAGAATAATTCTTAATTTCAAAGTATCAATTTATAAATATGTACATGAGCGATTACCTGAGAAAGTATTCCAATAGAGTGATAAAGATGAGCATAAAAAACTCGATCATAAAGGTCCCACAAACGAGGATATTCCAGTAACCACCTTGCTTCATAACAGCGTCTGATTTGCCTTCGGAAATGATACACGCCTCTCCAATGCGGTCACATTCATCATGGGAGTCAGTGTGCTCGCTCATCCTGTCATGCCTTCACTACCTGGAATCGTGAAGCACAATCAACTTTATTCATGTTAAACGCAGCACCACCATCTGCAATCATGTTAAATATAACCTTAAAATCTTTAACTATGTTAAACATACAATCAGCACCTGTAATAATGTGAAGTCTATATTCTGTAACCCAGTTAAACCGAAACTCACCATCTAAAGTCTATAAACATGTTAATAGTGGCCGCGTACCTCGTGAGTGAGTGATTTATTGTTTAGCGCTGCTGGGCATTAGCGGAGAGGCATTACTCGTAGTTCTATCTGCTATCATGTCGAACAATATCTCACCTTTGAATTCAGTTCAAAACATAACTTCAAAATATGTTATCATGTCTAACATAAACTCACAATTTTTAAAACCATGTTAAAGGATTTTAAAACCCCATTCGGAAATTTTTGTGATCACATACGTCTTTTATTCACAAATTACATTTTCCGATATCGTCGCACTAATAATTTTGTCTCTTTCGGCAAACTTGTTGCATCACGATTTCCAAGCGAAAGCCGAAGAATCCCGAACATTGATGAGTTTTTGCACTAGTAAAGTAGTTGTTGACATGCAAGCGACGGGAAGGTTATTTGAGGTTACAAAGACGTCTTATGACATAATTTATGATAATTATAAACATAATGATATTACATACTTTATAAGTAAGTAGTTTGGGAGATATTCGACACAATATATTATTCTATGCCATAGGTTTTTAACATCTAATTAATATTCCACTACAAGTTCGAATGTAACAACATTCATAATCATGAAGGCATGAGCCATAATTTTAAAAATTCATTTATCATTTTTACAACAATACTAAAATTTAAAAGCTAAATAAGGAACGATCATAACCTTATGAAAATAAACGCTTTTAAAAGTGGAAGGATTGTGGACTCCTTTGTTTTTTTGCTTGTAATGTAATGAGGTCAAATATTATTAAATTAAATCATTATTAAAAGTTATCATTATCATCATTATTACAAATAAAATTCTGAAGGTTAATTTATGTAAAAGCCTGGGAAATGTTAAAATTTTATGACATACTTCACACTTTTTTGTTAGAAAAAATACTTTTTGATAATAATATGTAATCTATCCATACCTATACATTGTGCATGGCTATTTCTAAATTGCCATAAACATGATTTCTGCTATTTTATTTCTGCATCGAATAAATATAACTTTACACTCTTAAGAAAACAAGGAGTAAAATATTATTATTTAGAAAAGCTAGGTCACATGCACATCTTAAAAAATATCATATTTCAACAACATCAACATCAACAGATAAATTCGAGTACATTTTTTGTGCGCTCTTGCAAGAAATTGCGATTCATCTAAGTATACACTAAATGCTATTTCAACTGTAAACTTGAGGAAAATCTTACATGAAAAGTGAAAACTAACACATGATGATTTGAATCTAGTTACATCTGCAATATGATAAAAATTATATCGCATTCATGTGTATCCTGTATACATAAATCTCATGGGAAAGTCTACAATAAATAATTTCAGGTGAGTATCAGAATGACAATCAAAATTGGTCTGCTTTTTAAGGGGCATCACAAAATATTTATTGGGAAATCATACCACAACTTTCATTTAAATGTGTTCATACACGTTTTATCATTTGTCATTTTTATTCAACATCGACCTATCAATTATAATATATAGAATTATCATATAGGAGATAGTGACAACCTGTAACTTATCATTTATCAATAACAGTAAGTGCCATGAATACCAAAAGTCCTAATAAAATAACTATACATTTTCACTTTCAAAATTATAAAATATTCACTCACTTTGTTTACACATTTTAAAATTACCAAAATGTTAGCATCAATTTCAAAACTAAAATAGATCTTTCAATTTGATTATGAAAACTGAAATAAATCCCTCATTTTCCACATCAATATAATAAATTTGTACAGTTCATGTAGAAACTTCACAAATCCCTGTGGCACTAAAGTTCATTAATCCAGAAGCACTGGTGTGACACTTAGTCACTTGCAAAGCAGAAAGTCCTTGTTTGCCTGCAACAACAGAGGCAAACTGTAAGTCTCTGCTACATGGACTGCGACAACACAGGCAAACTGGAACATGGCTTGCGGAAACACAGGCAAACATCTACACGGCCGGCGGCAACACAGGCAAACTTGAACATTGTCTGCAGCAACACAGGCAAACGTCTACATGGCCTGTGCAACACAGGCACACAGGAATGTCACAGCGACAGACTAACTTGGAGGGTCACTGCTACATCTGCAAAACATTTTTTACAATTACAGTCACTAGAGCTAAATTTTCACATTGTCACGTTTTACCTGGCAAAATGTCTTTGGGGACTCTATTGATCACCGCACTAGCAGTACTCTCAATTTGTTTACTTGTCTGTTTAGGATACTGGTTTTGTTTACACTTGTATCTGGCGCACAGGACCTCGTTTGTCAGGATACACATTCGAGACAGGCCCCATTTTCCAGAGCATCTTGGCAATTGACTGTCCATATTAATTACAATATCCCCTACCTGGAGATTCCTCTTTGGTTCACTCAATTTCGTCTCTTTTGACATAATGACAAATACCCTCGGACCCTTCTCTTCCAAAACAAATCGTACATGTATTGAACATGTTGTCTTCAGCGTTTTGCATACTAGTCTTTATTTTGAAACAGGTTCCTAGAGCAGAAGAAGAGGATTTGGGGTCAATGGTCAAATCCTTTGGATCACTGGATATTGTGGAAATAGATCTGCTATTTACAATAGCCTCAATCTCACAGAAAACTGTGTGTATGCTTTCATCATCTAGGACCAAGGAATATGTCCAAGGACTGTGCCATTTCGAAATGAATGGCCCGAACTGTTAAACATGTGAAAAGGACTCCGTACTTTTCGCCGTGACTTCTAGCTCTCTCTCAAATGGATCGAAATAGTCAGTTCCCACATAAGTGAAGGGCGGCTCTGTATATATCAAGCAATCACTTCGCAGGTCTGCCACTTCTGCTGACAAGTTAGGGAATGGTAGCGCCTACATGTACATGTGACACATTTGTTCAATATGCTTCGAACTACAGAGCTAGCTCTCAAAATCCAATATCTCTCTGAGAGAATGTAATTTCCTCCTATATGCCCAGATGCTTGATGAATGTGCTGCATGATTAAAGTCCACACATGACTTTTCTTTGGCAAGATGATCGGATATTTTGAAGTTTTGCTCTTCCGACGCGACATCCAACATGCATGATACTATCTTTGAGGAATGGGTCGAGTCTATACAAAAGACTGTTGTCTTGGCTTTTGAGAAAGGGTAATTAATCTGCATAGGCTTGACCTTGAAAAAACCTTAAAGATTGCTGTCTCAGCATTTTCCAAATCTCTATAAGCTAAGGAGTTACATACTTTAACTGATGACTTTCTTTACCTCAGATTATAGCTAGCACTTTTATGCTTACCTCTGTTTATAAGTTCTCTCTTGATTCTCAGTGTCCATGTCAGTGCTGGCACTGGGTTCGTTATTCAAATCATCTACTCAGTGCTGCCACTGGGTTCGTTATTCGTTTTTCTATTATCAAAACTGTTCGAGTTTAGTTCGATTCCTGCTGCGGTATGATTAATCATATTATTAACCACAGTCTTTGCATTTTCTCACCAATTTAGATTGTTACAACTTGATGCGAACAGCAGTCTGTCTACAATATTTCCGAGTCAAATAGAAATCTATATTCAGGGCCGTTTGTTTTTCACAACTTCTAATTTGATTCCCGAACTCAATGCTGGCAGTTAGTGCTGTAAGTCAGTCCATAGTTTGTTTTTCCAATATCAAAACTGAGCTAGGTTCGAGGTCGAGGTTCTAATCCTTATGGGTGGTAACAACAATCCTGCCACTTACTTTAATCTTTCCAAATTCCCGTCCCTAAGGAGTGTTACAACTTGATTCCAACCGAAATCAATCAACAAAGAGTTTCTATAAAGGGCTGTTTTTTTCACAAATTCTGTTTTAAATCCTGAACCAAAAGGTAGCATTGGGTTTGCTTTTCTTTATTCGTGTCGAAGTTCGAATTCTGATGTGCGGTAGCAACAATCATGTTACTTACTACAGTCTTCGCAATTTCACATCCTTTGGGATTGTTAAGATTAGATTCGAACAGAAATCTGTCCATTATATTTTTGCGTAAAAAAGCGCTGTTATTGGTTGGAGGCCTCCAACCATCTTAACAGCTGATATGTCTCTCTATATTACACTTGGAAATTTCAAAGGAACTTTCAACCAATCATACTTTGCCTCTTTGTTTTTCGGCAATATCGTAAACCAATGAACACATCTGTATTAAATTTAGAACCACATGACCATGTGGGTATTCCGAAATAATTGGCAACCTTTAATACGAAAAACGATTGTTTATGCAAATCTCAACGTGAAGGGCAATCAGTGGTGTTTAAGAGTCAAAATGGCAGTACAATTCTTCATGAATGCACGTGAACTAAATTAGACACACGGATTTCTCATGAAAGGTCAGAAACATCTATTCCATATTAGTAAAAAAACCTTCCTTTACAACGGTACACGCGAGAAACAAGCAGCTACAAGTCGATAAGTAGAGAATGTGAAAAGGCGAGTCAACTAGTGAGTTATCGCCTAGTGACAGAGATAGAGGTAGTGAAATAGGCTTCAGACAATACTTCAATATATCTTGTCCTGGCAATCCTTGATAGTTCAGAAACAATTGATTTATAACTGATGCATGTGGACATATTAATTTGCAAAACCATCGAACATCTTGAGCGGTGCTGGACGCTATCAAATGTGACCTATATCCTAAAAATAGATCCCTTTCGCTTTTTTCCAAGGGATAAATCGGTGACTGACTAACTGTTGGGTGTAGTTTAAAAAGGAACTCTGTGTGTGTGTATATATATATATATATATATATATATATATATATATATATATATACATATATATAGATAGATAAAAAACAGAAGTCTGGAAATGATTTAAATCCTCGACCGGTTTCACACTATTCAGTGATCATCATGGGGTCTTTATGACGTTGCCATGCTATGACGTCACAGAACAAGGGGCGCATAACTCATGACAATCGATGCGTACCCACAGATTGGTGACGTCATTACTTTACATTAATCACATATAATAATACTAACAGCAGTTTTTAGATATGGACAAAGTTAGGTGACATTAATTGCATTTAATTGTGGCTTGAAAAGTTTAATGAAATAATGTTCTTTCATCTTTCTCTTTTCATCACTGTTCACTACAACATATATATAAATATAACCATATTTGCTTCACTATTCTATTTTATTTGATGCAATGAACAAATGATTATATAACCTTTTCTTAATAGAGGATAGCATGTAGGTCTTTTGTTCTTTTGTTGGCCTTAATCTACTCATTTGCTGTCATGCAAATCCTATCCTATTTGTACCCTATTATTTCGCAGTATTTCCTAGCCTAATAAGGGTGCCTCCAACTTTGCCTTTTAAAAGGCTTTTCTTGTTATTTTAGCGGCTATTTGTATCTAAAACTTTTGATTTGAACCCTGAACTCAATGTCAGCACTGAGCTTGTTATTCGCTTTTTCAATCACTAACCCCCCCGACACCGGGTTCGTTATTCATCTTTTCAATATCTATAGTATAGGGCTTTAGCTAGGATGTCCAGGTACGAGTCCTACTTAATTGATAGCCATCATTTAGTAACTGTCATTCATTATTTCCTACAGCTTGGTTGTGGTTAAACATACATCAAAATTACTTTTTCTTTTGTTTTCCACTGTGTGCAACTACGGTTTGATCTGATAGTAAATATACGTCATTGAGACACATTTCTAGGACAAGCTGTAATTCGCATCAAAGTTCTTAATAATGCCTGGGATTGAATTAATAAATTTCAAGTATTGAAGACAAAATAAACACAACATAAACAAAAAGCTTTCTAATTCTTGCTGAAACTAGCATGCGTTACTCTTTGTTGAAGTACAACAATTTATTCAAAGGGGACTGTATAGTTATGGGTTTAGCAAAGGTCACATTCAGTCAAGTCGTAGTGATAACAGAAAAGGAAAGATCATTTACATATGAAAGGAATACCATATGTTTTATTGTTAGAAAGAATACCATACATAAGTGCATTAATAAGCCCTGCAATAACCTTGATAGGTTCATAAACTTTGTTATATACCTCTGTATTTAAAGCGGCACATAGTATGTTGTTGGGGTCAAACATGACAAAGTTAATAAATGGTGGTAGTTGACCGAGAAGTAGTGGTTTTACCTGAAAATTGGCATTTTAATGCTTATAATTTATATAATTCAATTCAGTATGATGACAACAAACCGGTAAAAGTCAAGATTTGCGATGACTCAAACGTAACTTCGGAAACGTAGTTACGGCAGGCACAACGACAAATATAGGTGGGTAATGTTATGTAGATCACCTAACAAATAAACATGTTAATCGGACAAAAAATTTCGACTTCTTGACATTTGTGCGGTCTTTTTTTTATTACAATTGAAAACACTATAATAATTTCGGGATTTTAAGAGATCAAGATGTAACTTTAGAAAAGCGATTCGAACTAAACTAAAACAAAATACGATATTTTTGCTATTGCTCTTATTCAAGACACATACAAAATTAATGAAACATACTCAGTGGCCCTTTAACGTCACAACACATTAGAAACATGTCGAGTCATGCGTGAGCGGTTTTCGAAGGCTAGTTGACCATTTTCCATTTTCGCTAAACGAGTTATGCTCTTAGAAAAGTAAACTTAGAAAAGTTACGTGACAGGCGGGCAACCAATACAAGCTTACTTTGAGTTGAACGTTATTTGGTCTTTTTTTCACGCGCGCCTAGACCTCAACTGTCATTCCCTCGAACTAAGGCAGGTCACAAATAAATATACAACATATAAGCTATTTTGAAAAACTTAAATGAAGGCGAATATGTTCGTAATAATAATTGAATGGTGAACTGTTAATTATAATGGTAAAAGCAGCATACGTGGCATTATATATGAGCATGATAAATTAAACTAATAGTGTTAACATTCAAATAATATTTTTAAAGTAGACATGGTATGGTTATGGGTTAAACCTTCAATAATCAGATAATTTTTTACACGTGTATGATGATAAATCGAAAGATTTTTTCTTTCTATTATTTCAAATCAAAACTACATATCTAATCTACAAGAAAGTTTCGAAATAAAGAAAAATCAAGAGTAGAAATTCAGACTACACTATTTGTAAATGTTCATTCCATGTGTTCACGTAAAATTCTACCTAAAGCGGCAACCTTACTTTTGTTACGTTATAGATTTGTTTTGTTAGCTACGATTTAGTAATACATTAACACATGTTAACGAACTGAAGAATGTTTATAGTGAATGAAAGTATTACCTTATTCGAAATAAAAGAAATGAGTGTGCGCTTATTAGAAGTGCTTACAATTTAAGGAAATGAGAAAAAAATCATACTATTCAATTTAAAGACAACACATACTGCCAACTTAGAATGTTCAAAACGTTTGTATTTTTAAAAATCCCATTAGAGTGTATTGAAACGACAACCATCTTCATACAAATATATGTATATTTCTAATATAACCACATGACTAACGAAAAACATGTAATATTCATAATATTTTACAGTAAAACTGCCTTGGTATATCACGAAATTTCAAACAGCCATTCATAACATACATGAGCTATACTTAGTTACTCTAACGAAACAAACACTTACATTTTAACCGTATCTTTTATCCGTAAAATTTCCACATAGGATCACCATAATTTACCGTGTTCGGCGCATTCAGCGTACTGTTCACGCCACCGCCCCCGCCCCCAATCACATGTTTGATCCATGAAAATTTGCAGTCCTTCCCTAACTTTACAAATTAAGTAAAACTCAACGCAAACTCAAATTCGTGAACATATTTTCCCTTATCATACTCGAAAAACGTTCAAGAGTATATTGTAATCAACGAGTCCGTTCCTTCGCAGTCTCATTAAAATCCACCGTTTTGCGAGGGGTAAAAGATAAAAAAATAATGGAGTCTACCGGAATACGAACTTGTTCCATCAGTTCCTCTCAACACGGATCCTAATCATTTATCCCTCGGAACACAGTCGTTTAAGATCAGATTGATCTCTGAAGACATGTTTTTGGTCTGACATATTGAAGAAATTTATCCAAAAGATTGTCAGAAAAACTTTTCATCTTATTCTTTCAATAATTTGCCATTTTATCTACACAATTAGGAGAGGTGCAGTGGAATAACAGAATGAAATTATGCAATCTTCAGTTTGGTAAATTTTTAAGTTTTAAAATTGTAGATATTTTCAGAGATTTATTATTAGATAGAGGAAAAAAAAACTCCGGAGAATTCTTAACCCGGACTTTGGAGATATTTTTGAATTTCGAAACCCTATACATTTTCCCAGGAGAACTATCAATATTTATCAGATTTCAAAGATAATTCTTTATATGGTTTTGGCTTTTCTGGAATAATGTCGATGTAGAGCTTGTTTCGGGTAAACCCAAAATATATATTATTGAGGAATACAGTGATCATCATTCCCCGTGGATGAGCCAATGTAAGCATATCAAATGTACGTTAACATACTATGATATGATAATTAGTTGCCACTCTTGCCTTGATGTCTACCTTCTGTTAATTACGAAAGGCTCTCATCACAAGGACAGGCCAACCATCACCTGATACTGTTGTCATTATGTTTGTAGGGTTGAGTGGCTTATTGGGAAGACGTCAGACACGTAAGCGGTCGTCAGCAACATACATCCTGGATTTGTCAGACCAAATGACCACGTAAACGTGTACTCATATTCCAACTTTGAAATGCCTGTGTCCAAGACAGACAAAAGAAAACATGATTATCACTCTGGTTGTTTTAGTGGATGAAGAAATCGACGAGCAGCCACCAAAACCCGTTTTTAGACAAGCTCCCGTAATATGTTCTCACCCGTCATTTCCTGCCACCATTGGTGGACATTAGTAGACCGGAACGGTTCCTGACAAGAAACATTCATTTGTTAATCCTCAAATTGGTCGTTCTAAGGCTACCTCTGGCAGCAGCGACATTGCCTTTACCTGTCTTGTGATGTCTTTTAGGCAACATGCATATGGTACGTAGTAAATAATGACCGGGTGACGAGCGATTATGGCAAAAAAACACACGCTAGGGCGTTAGCCCGAGCTGAGTTTTTTTTGCCATAACGCGAGGCAATCCGGTCATTATTTGGCTTACACTCCCGCGGAACATTCCTACAAAGTTTTCAAACCAAATAGTTTTTATAAACTTAATTTGTATACGTTTTACTTTGCGTGTTTATATTAACAATATCTGGCTGCTTGAGATTTTAAAGCTAAATATTTGATTCTAAAGATTAGAAATTGACATAACCTTACACCTATATATTTTCATGTATATATACATATACATTTATATATATATATACCAGGGGGAAAACAGTACAGACATGACACAACAAAATGAACAGTTACAGGCAGGGATCCTCCTTAGCTCAAATGGTAAAGGCGTTACTCGCCAGCAAAGAGGTCACAGGTTCGAATCCCACTTTCGCTAATGGCTAATGACAAGTCTTATATACTTAATTTGTAAAACTATCAAAACTTTACAAGTCTAATCGTTTGTGTAGGTTGAATATAGTTACCATGTGTCCGCGAGTTTGATATGGAGATATATCATGTGTTCGAGTTAAATATCAAACGAGAACGAAGTTCGAGTTTTGATATGGAGATATATCATGTGTTCGAGTTAAATATCAAACGAGAACGAAGTTCGAGTTTGATATTTAACTCGGACACATGATATATCTCCATATCAAACTCGTGGACACATGGTAACGTATTTATCTCGACGAGGACCCTTATTGTATGCTCTAAATATGGCTTGAAAGATTGGATGGGTCAAAATGGCGGCTGATCTTGTCAGTATAACTTTTTTATTTATCAAGTTACAAAAATGATTTTTACATCACTGTTTAAAACTCAAAAAGTATAGTCTAGTACCGTGCAGCGGTACTAGACGGTAAATGCGGATTAACAAAATTAAATAAACATTGCAGGGCTTATTTAATTTTGATTGTTTGGTCACGTGACCTCGTGTACACGTTCCACCTTGGAAACGTTCGATTTGAAGCGGCGCTAAAATCTCCGTAGTTTTCTGACTGTCATGGCCGACCGTCGTGAACGGAGCGAGTTAGTTTGAAAGTGTCGGGCGCACAGAACATGCAGGCATCACTGCATAATGCGCCGGTTGGTTTGAATATGAATGATTATGAATGAAGAGTCGGTGACGACCTCGACTGATATGTGTATACATTGGTTTTCTGGTTCATCCTTCCGATCCTTCCGATCTCACTGATGGACAACCCCGCTGCGAGCGAGTGAACCGACAGGCCGTTAGCAAGCCTTTTGATTTGTTACGATTTATTCTCGGCACCAGCGTGTCATTTATAGAAGAGCTTACTCTTGTTCAAGCAGTGTGGTTATAAGATATGACTTTAATAAATGGGAAGATACACTGAGCGTGTAAAGGTAGGGTTCAACAAACCACCGTAGCGTAGCCTTTGTTTACCTAACAATGAGACAAGGGAGATAACTCTTGACAGTGCGTCGTCTCACGTTACTAGGGTTGCGCGTGACCCAGTTTAACATAGAAAAATATACCTACGGCACGTGACCGCCTTTGGCCAATCAGTAGCCGACATTGCTGTCCAAGTCGAGATAACATCTCATAACTCCCACCTGCGTATTTGGTGGTTATGGCATATAGCCTTCAACTAAAAACAATGGACATAATAACTGATTTGAATGATATGTGATAGTGCCCTAGGGCGATATGGAGAAACAACCGATGGTTACGTCATAAGAAGTTGATATGAGAATGAACCAATGTTAAAAGAATGGGAATATATATATGTATATATATATATATATATATCTAAATGACCCATTTTGTGTGTAGCAAACCTCACCAATACAAAACAGTATTTTTGGAAATACATTTTCTCTGCATGCACAGAAAAAGCGTGTTATGAACATGCATTTGTTAAATTGACTGCCATGTAATACTTGTATTGCTTCTCTTTTTTCCTTTTTATTTCCCCAACTTGTTTACAATGTGTTTACATCCAATGTATTATGTGTTACATTTGAACAAGATATATGATAATCCCAAATGTATACATGATCTTATGTTGAAGACGTTGTGAAATGTTGACCAGAATGTGTAAAACTTCGCATAGTTGCAGTTTGAGTATTCTATTGTCTTCGTAGTTTGGTAATATTTAATGATTCATGTTGAGGAGCTTTGAAGGATAAACCTTTTTTAGTTGTACTTTTCTCACCAAAGCAACAGCATTTATAGGATTGTTGCTTACTCCTCTAAAACCAAAAAGTATATTTTCTTTTGTGAAAGTTATTTGTCCATCTGCAAGTATTCCAAGCCATTCTGCCAACTTCTTCCATAATTCAATAACTTGGTCACATTCAAATATCAAATGTACAATTCTCATTTTTCTATTTCACAAAAACAGCATAAAGGGGATTCGCAGTATCCAATTCTGTTCAAATAACTCCTTGTTACCAAAATATTATGTAATTTCATTTCAAATTGACATTGGCTTTACATCTATATGCCAATAAATTATGATTATCTTTGAATTTATTCTCCCATCTCTGTGAAGCATCATTATAGTTGATTTCTCAATGAAATCATGAACTTATGATTGCAGTCTAAAAATATCACAAATTGAGATATTTCGACCAGTTTATATTTGAATAGAGAAACCAGAACCATTTGACATGGAGAGAAAGGTGCCTTTGTATGAAGGTAACTGAAGAAAACTACTTTGGTGATTAGGTGAGAATAAAGCATAGTGTTCCGAAAGATGTAGAGAACTAATTTGTTAGTGTTAAAATAATAACAAAAGTGAACTTATTTGGTCACGAAGAGAACTAATGTTTGGTGCCAAAGAAGAATGAGGGAACTAATTTGTTGCTGAAGAGACAATTATGTATGGTGTTAAGGAAAGTGAATAAAACAAATTTCGCGTTGTGAAAAGAATAGTGCATGGTGTTAAAATAATGAAGGGTAGTCATTTGACAAAGTGGGGAGAATTGTGACCGGTGTTAAAGAAGAAGCAGATAACTAAACTGGTGGTGTGGGGGAGAATAGTAAATAAAGTTAAATAGAAGTGAAACGAACTAATTTGGTATTGTGGAGAGACTGGTGCACAAAGTTGAACAAAATGATAAGAACGAAGTTAATAGTGTTTAAAGAATGATGCAGGTTGATGAATGAGATGTAGAAAACTAGTTAGGTCAGGAAGAGACAATATTGCATGGTGTCAGAACTAGTTTGGTTATGAATAAAGAATAATGCATGGTGTTTAGGAAAGTGAAGATAACCAATTTCACGATGTGCAGAGAATAGTACATGGCGTTAAGATAAAAGAAACTCATTTGACGATGTGGCCAGAATGTTGGCTGTTGTAAAAAATATGAAGGGGACTAAGTTAGTGGTGTGGAGAGAATAGTACATGTTGTGAAAAAGGAGAAGCAATACATTTTGTTGTTTGGAGAGAATAGTGCATCATGTTTATAAGCTGAAGGAAACTGAATTAATAGTGCAGAGAATAATGCGTGGTGTTTTAGAAAGTGACGAAAATTAGTTTGATGATGAAGAAAGAATAATACATGTTGTCAATAAAAGGGGAGAGAACTAATTTGGTGATGAAAAGACAATAGTGTATGGTGTTCAATAAGATGAAGAGAACTAATTTAGTCAGGAAGAGACAATACTGCTTGGTGTTGTAGAGAGAATAAGGCATGGTGTTAAGAAAAGTGAAGAAGTTTTGTTCGCAGTGTGAAATGAATTGTGCATGGTGTTAAGGTAAAGGGAGCTGATTAGACAGTACGGGGAGAATGGTGACTGGTGTTAAAGAAGATAAAGAGGACTAATCTGGTAGTGTGGGAGAATAATATACTGAAACACTTTGAAAACGCAACACTTACTTTTGAAGATAAATGAACAACATCGGTATTGGTGTAAGGAATGTATGTAAAAACACACTCGTACACATTTTGGGTTCGTACCCATGCCAATTTTCTGGAAATAGGGCGTATGCACCAAACGCAACTTTCGTTCGTAACTTATGTTTCCTGGATGACACATGTTTTATGCTTTTCACGTGCAAACCCTGAACCTGGGAGACTAAAAGGCCACAGGCACTGGACGACTGTACTTCAGTTCAACAATGCCACGGTTGAGTGAAAA
Organism: Phorcus lineatus; assembly: GCA_921293015.1. Lineage (NCBI taxonomy): Eukaryota > Metazoa > Mollusca > Gastropoda > Trochida > Trochidae > Phorcus > Phorcus lineatus. The sequence continues at coordinate 31,371,856 of OV121083.1, read as the reverse complement.
TCAGAGAGAGAGAGAAAGAGCTATTGGAATGCTCCAGATGGGTGCGGCACAAAGAGAAGTTGCCAGGCAGCTAATGGTCAGTCCATCAACGATTGACCAACTGCACCATCGTTTTCAGCAGACTGGCAGTGTTCGCGACCGACCACGGCCTGGCCAACTTCCGGTAACAACTCCACGTCAGGACAGACACATACTGCGTAGTCATCAGCGCAATCGGTTTCTGTTTGCCACCACGACTGCATGCAACACGATAGGGCGTATATAAGGCCAATCAACGCCATGACAGTAATTGGCGACTTCGAACAGCAGGTCTAAGGTGTCGACGTCCTTACAACGTTAACATCATGACCCAGTGTCACCGTGCAACAAGACTCCAGCTGGCATTGCAACATCGCCTTCAACCAGCTCGGTTCTTCCACCGCTGGATATTCTCGGACGAATCCAGGTTTTGTGTGTCCTTTGCAGATGGCAGCGTGTGTATAGACGACGGAATGAACGGTTTCAAGACGCTTGTGTCCAAGAACGGCATCGATTTGGCGGTGGAAGTGTGATGGTTTTGGGGGCGATAAATAACGTGTTTAGGAGTGACCTTGTCATTGTTCAAGGTGCACTGACTGCACAGCGGTATGTCGACTTGATTTTGAGGCCAGTTCTCCTTCCACTTTTACACCAACACAGACGTCAATGGTTACCCTTGTTGTTTCAACATGACAATGCTCGACCCCACACTGCCATATTGACACGTATCTTTTTACAGCAAGTAGGCGTAAATGTCATTAACTGGCCTGCTGTTTCTCCAGATCTTAATCCAATCAAGCATCTCTGGTATAAACTGGGTCGGCGAATCCGTCAACGTTAACCACCACACGTGACGTTCATGACCTGACTGTAGCCTTACAACGTTCCTCAAGCATTTGTGCGACGTCTGTGTCAGTCGATGCCCCGCCGTCTCTGTGCTTGTGCTGATGCACAGGGTGGACACACTAGGTATTGATGGCTGAAGATGGGGTATGTGACTTACTTGTGATAGCAAGGTGACATTAGTGAAGGGACAATCTCAATCTGACACATTTTCAACTTGGAAATGACAGTGAAGTGATTATGTAATACATTTATCTCGGTTTTTTAAATTGTTTTTTGTCAGGTCTCTTCAAAGTTGGTGTTGCGTTTACGAAGTGTTTCAGTATATCCACGATGTGGGGAGAATAGTGCATGGTGTTCAAGAACATAAAGAAGATCATTTTGGTGTTTTAGAGAGCTTTTCAATGGTATGAAAAAGAAGAACATCTTAAATTGGTTGTGTTTAAAAAATAGTACATGATGTCAAATAAGATAAACTTATTTTGTCACGTGGAGAAAATAGTGCAAAAAGTTGTAGAGAACTAATTTGATGTTTTAGAGAAAATAATTTATATATATAAAGAGATTTAGTTTGCTGATGTAAAGAGAATAATGTTAATGGCGTTAATAAGATGAAGAAAACAAAGTTTGCGGTGTGCAGAGAATAGTGCTGAAAGTTGAATAAAATGAAGAGAACTAATTAAGTGGTGTGTAGAGAACAATGCATGGTGTTATAGAAAGTGAAAAGAACTTTGTGACTAAGAGAGAATAATGTACAATGTTAAAAAGATTGAAGAAAACTAATTTGGTGTGGAGAATATTGTGAAAAATATTGAATAGATGATGAGAATTAATTTACCAGTGTGGAAAGAGCAGTTCATGGTGTGAAAGAAGATGAAGGGAACTCATGTGGTTGTGTGGAGAGAATAATGCAAAAAATTGAATAAGATGAAGAATACTGGGTTAATGGTGTGGAGAGAATGGTGTATCTTGTTAAAGAAGATGCCGAGAAAATATTTGGTTCTGTAGAGAGAATAGTGTTTAGTGTTGAATAAGATGAAAGGGAAAAATGGTAGTGTGGAGAAAATTGTGTAAGGTTAAAGAAGATAAGGAGAACTAATTTCGTTGTGTGGAAAAAATAATGCATGGTATGAAAAAGAAGAAGCAATTGATTTGGTTGTGATGAGAGAAAGGTGCATGATTTTAAATAAGATAAAAAGAAATAATTAGGTGGTGTAAAGAGAATTAAACTCCATGTACTATTCTATCCCCACATCGTTATACGACTTCCCTTCATCTCCTTTAACACCATGCACTATTATCTCCACACCACAACATAGTCTTCATCTCCTTTAACACCATGCACTATTATCTCCACACCACCAAAATTGTCTTCATCTCCTTTAACACCATGCACTATTATCTCCACACCACCAAAATTGTCTTCATCTCCTTTAACACCATGCACTATTATCTCCACACCACCAAAATTGTCTTCATCTCCTTTAACACCATGCACTATTATCTCCACACCACCAAAATAGTCTTCATCTCCTTTAACACCGTGCACTATTATCTCCACACCACCAAAATTGTCTTCATCTCCTTTAACACCATGCACTATTATCTCCACACCACCAAAATTGTCTTCATCTCCTTTAACACCATGCACTATTATCTCCACACCACCAAAATTGTCTTCATCTCCTTTAACACCGTGCACCAAAATAGTTTTCATCTCCTTTAACACCATGCACTATTATCTCCACACCACCAAAATAGTTTTCATCTCCTTTAACACCATGCACTATTATCTCCACACCACCAAAATTGTCTTCATCTCCTTTAACACCATGCACTATTATCTCCACACCACCAAAATTGTCTTCATCTCCTTTAACACCGTGCACCAAAATAGTTTTCATCTCCTTTAACACCATGCACTATTATCTCCACACCACCAAAATAGTTTTCATCTTCTTTAACACCATGCACTATTATCTCCACACCACCAAAATTGTCTTCATCTCCTTTAACACCATGCACTATTATCTCCACACCACCAAACTTGTCTTCATCTCCTTTAACACCGTGCACCAAAATAGTTTTCATCTCCTTTAACACCATGCACTATTATCTCCACACCACCAAAATAGTTTTCATCTCCTTTAACACCATGCACTATTATCTCCACACCACCAAAATTGTTTTCATCTCCTTTAACACCATGCACTATTATCTCCACACCACCAAAATAGTCTTCATCTCCTTTAACACCGTGCACCAAAATAGTTTTCATCTTCTTTAACACCATGCACTATTATCTCCACACCACCAAAATAGTCTTCATCTCCTTTAACACCGTGCACCAAAATAGTTTTCATCTTCTTTAACACCATGCACTATTATCTCCACACCACCAAAATAGTCTTCATCTCCTTTAACACCATGCACCAAAATAGTTTTCATCTTCGTTAACACCATGCACTATTATCTCCACACCACCAAAATAGTCTTCATCTCCTTTAACACCGTGCACCAAAATAGTCTTCATCTCCTTTAACACCGTGCACTTTTCTTTCTACACCACCAAAATAGTCTTCTTCATTTTCTTTAACAACGTGCACGTTTCTCTCCAAACAACCAAAAAAGTCCTTTCGATCTTCTTTTACACCATGCATTAGGGCCAGTTTGATATTTTTCCATCATTTATATATTTGACTTAATAACCATTCAGAAGAAATAAGAATTGTAACAAACCATAAAACATTTATGAATGAAGCAACCCCTTACAAATAAAAAAGGTTTCATCATATACCATGAATTTCCATCTCACGCTGTCTTCACTGCTGTGACCAACCAACCTCAATATGTGTTGTTTTAAACTTTATCGTATCGATATTAATATATGTTAAAAAATTTCTTTGATGTTAAACAGGTTAGTGATAAATAAATAAGCTAATGGCATTATTTTGATTGTTATTATAGATGCATTCGTTGAAGGCAACTAGTCTCTGAGCTGGTTCCTACGTTGAAAGCGCCATCATATGAAAGGGCCCTCATTTATCATATAAGCCAAATACAACAATGTTCTTTCTTTGTGTGTTTCCGATGTAACGGTCGTTTTGTGTGTCGGGAATGAAAGGATCTAAATCGCTAATAGATTAAACCTTTATATCCAGGAAATTCAATTTTTTACTTAATTGTAAATGAAAAAGATAGATGTAACGCAAATCGTTTCCATAAACTTTCGGCATTTTCTTTCCTGTCTTGTTTATTTCCAACTCCTTCATTAATTTACTTTCCATGACTAAACGGTTGCATACATAGTCATAACTGTGCAAATGATATCCCTCTGTTATCAAAATAAAAAATATATTTGTTAAAAACCAACTAAGATGCCTCTGTTTTAAATCTTGCGCTATCATTTTGTTCATTTCTATGTCTTTTAAGTCAATCAATCAAATCAAAGGTTAGATGCCAAGTTTAGTAAACATATTGCTATATTAGTTACCTTATGTAACATCAAAATTGAATATGGCTCTTGAATCGTTGGCAACGCGGTCATTTGATACACAAATTACACAAAAATTACAAAAACGCATGCAAGGTTGTCTTTTTATATTCACAATTTGTTCTGTATAAACTTTGTACATTTCAAGAATTTCACTCTGACACCTTTCAATATTTTAGAAAACCCTGTTACAAGCTACCTTATCCTTAGATGCAGTTTAGTTGTATCTCAAATATCCTCATCTGTACTTCAAAATAGACCTAATTGATTAAATGAAAATGAATGATCGTATAATTACGTCTGATGACGTGTTTAGCGCCTCATCGTCAGTGACCCGTTTAGACTTGTAATGGTGGAAAGTACGTGACGCTACTTACACGTTGAAAATAAGGCCATCGACGAGAGAAGTAGGTATTATGTCCAAGTTATTCAAGTTGGTTTGAACGAAGGCGACGGTGTAAGCAATGAAGTCCTTCCAGTCGGCTACCTTATTGGGACAATTTCATAAACAGGAGAGTTTATCAGTTTAACAGCCCCCGAGACGTTCGAGACGAATGTTTTGTAGTGTATCTGCGAAGTCCTGACTCGCTCGCTTCCAGCCATCGGCTGTTCCTATTTACTGACAACTAGAATCCCTTTATCCCTTTAGGCTTTTGTCAATATCACGAACTGCTGCACGATAAGACTATTTGCACGGGCAACACCCATTGTTTAAGACGTGAATTTGTAGAGGTGATTCAGGACTGTATGGTCATGACCATGCATATCAACGAATATTGAATAAATACTTATTGGATACACGTTCGATTGCACATTAAATCAACAGAAAACTTATGAATAACAGAATACATAAATATAGATAGTGACACACAAAGACATAACTATGCAACATATTCAAACACACACATACACGTTTTCGGTAGGAAACATGGGCCTTGTCTATGCTATGCAAATGGGGACATCGTAATTATTGGCGCTATTGAAGCTATACACGTTTCTATTTCACGGAATGATTAGAATTATCCTTCTTGCTCGGCAGGGGCGCTATCGTCGGCCGCCATTGAGGTGCTGTTGTTCATACTATGGCGGACGCGCACACACAAGGGAAAAACATTAGAAAATTATTAAATAACGATGGGATATGGCCTAAAATTTTTACTAAATACAATAAAGTTTTATATTTTAACAATCACAATACGGGTCGAATTTGAAATAGACGACAAATGTCCTGAAATAAATGTCACAGTAAAAAAACACAAATTATTATTTTAGCTATATTAAACTAAACAAAGTTTGAAATCCAAGACAATACCTTTACTTACATTCGATATTTTTAAATGATGAAAAACGTGGAACTTGAAATTTAAAAAAAATCAACATTTTAAAAAACTATTTACACAGTACGTAAGCCTTATAAGGAAAAGAGAAATCTAGGGTTCGAAAAGTCTTTTAAATACTTACCAACGCCGTGTGTGTATCATTTTAAGTGGTTTAAAGATAAAAGTTCGGACAATGATAGTCTTTTTTTCTAAATAGGATCGAGTGCTTGAGGTTTGATTTGATTTTTTAGAATATACATAGACAACAGACTGGTTTAGTAAAAGTAATAAACATTAACCGAGTGTATGGCTATAGGCCTAAGGTAACGAAAACTTGATTTATTTCAAATTTCTACATCTAATTTAGGTACAGGTCAACGTTACATCGAATCATACCGAATTGAAAAATTTCAGTATTGAAGTCCGAAACAAGCAATCCAAAAAGTAGGAAACACATCGGGCCCAAGCTCATATTTCTGGAATTGCATAAGAAAGTAATATGCTGTCTATAGATCAGTCGAGTTTTACACCTTTTTTTTATTCAAGTTTATTTAAAAACATTCCGTGGTTGATACGAAAATGTTGGAAAATGTTTTTTACTCCAAACATCGAAAAACCTCAACCTCAGCTAATGAACATTATCCTAAAGCATGTATGCGACTAGAACATGTATCTGTTTTCACAGGTACGTGAATTTGTGTTTGTTAGAAAATAAAATGTGCATATAAGAATTGCCAGAAATGAAAGTGATAAAAAACCCAAGCAAGTCCATTGATCAAACTTGAGGGGACTATTGTCCATCACCGCTGGTCGGGGTCTGTCGATTCGAAACCAAAAGGAGAGGTGTGGGTTCGCAGAGAAAGAAAATCACGGATTAGAGACGTAACGTATCCCCTTGGGACATTTTCATATTTATATTGATTGTTCAATAAATTTGATTCTATTTATATTGGAGCGCCCACCCCTATACATGATAACGGACTCGTCCAAATATGTTCTACGGCGGGAGGCATCATTGTTTTCAAAATGTTTTTTTTAAAAATACCATAATTTTTCAACTGTTTTTATATATAAAGCAAGTAATTGTTAGAGGTATCTCATATAAGAAATAGAAAAGTCGTTGTTGTGCATCTATCGTTGAATAAAACATAGCAGGGAGCATAAAACACTCAGGGCTGCTCCCTTCGTGTTTTATGTTCCCTGCTATGTTTTATTCAACGATAGATGCGCCCTTCGTGTTTTATGCTCCCTGCTATGTTTTATTCAACGATAGATGCACACCAACTCGTCTTCTATTTCTTAAATATAACATTCTTTATAAATGCAACTTAATTCGTATAATATAACCTTTGTTTTATTATCTCGTACTTATATTCTTGTCAGACAATACATCTTCATAATTACAGACAGACAGATCTATTACAGTATAAGGCCTCGGACCGAAAATACAGTATAGAAATCGATTGATAATAGCTTTTGCATGCATTAATTTCATTTTGATAAGAGTTCATGAGTTTTCCCGACGTGCGTTGAATACTTTGTACAGGAACACGGCTATGGCTTGGATTGTCTGTTTTTCCGACTAATGCATGAGTTTGGTGAATTTATCTAATGTCGGATTTTCGATTTGCATTTTCTGCAGATGATGAAAATTGGCACAACACAGGAGTAAATGGTATTCGTCTTCGATAAACTTGCAATTTTGAGTTAAACATTTATCATAAATCCTTTGACTGCGGGGTATACCGTTATGACGGCCAGATTCAATCAATAAACTGAGGTCGTTGCAACGAAATTTAGCAATATATTTAATGAGATGAGGTTGGTTGTCACAGGTAAGGTACTTTTCTACCTCAAGGAGATATTTAAATAGTTTGTAGTTGCAACATTTTAGTTGGCAAGTAGGGATGAATGCCAGTCCTTAATTATATTATCTTTAAGTCGCTGCTTACATGTCGATAGGAAGAGATCGATGTTCCCAGTCTGATTAAAATCGACCGTGTTCGGAGGAATAAAAGTTTTAAAATATTGACTTTACCGAGATTCGAACTCTATCTGTCTAGGCTATCCTCTCCACAACGGTCTGAAGGCAGCCTACTGTAGCGCACGTTCTTACGTAAACTCAGCTAACCAATCACAATGCGTGCGGCAAAAGCATTCGGTATCAGTAGCTAGGGGCAAGTAACTCCCATTTACCATTCATTAACCTTGATCGAGGCTATCCTTATTTTAAACGCGATGGTGTAATTGGTTCGCTAATGACTAGGTTTTGTCTGCGCTAAACTGGTGTCAGCACGTGCGGGCGGTCGATTTTAATGATTTCAGTTGATATGAAACTGCCATGACCACTATTCTCTTCGAGTATTTTGGTTAATTAATTAATAAACATGATAAATAATTTTGGACTCAGTATATATCCTTGACGAGGTCCCATTTTACACGTGAAATATTCCGAGAGTCCTGCTGCAGGTTTTACACAAGCTGATAATTTGCTGTACATATCACACATCATCTTGAGAATTCCCCTTTTATACCAATAGATTTAAAATGATTCAATGGGACTTCATGACGGACACAGTCAAAGGCTTTTGAAAAATCGATGAATAAACAATAAAACCTTCCATTCCTTTTAGATATATAGTTTTGAATTATAGACTTGTAAAACAAACATCTGATCAAAGATAGAATACCCTGGCCGAAAGCCAGCTTGAGTTTCGTCGATTGCGTTATTGTCGTCACACAAAGCCTGCCGTCGTGAGTTGAGAATCGAGGTGATCTTCATCATTATCTTCGCTTTTATATGATGTGTCAGCAAGTGCTGGAATCCGAAAACAATTCACTTATCAGTGCGCCAAAAGGGAGCACTATAATCATAAGATATTAGCCGAGTGTTTTCAAGTGTTTCATTTTCGACGGGAGGTTCATTAATCTTTCGAAGATTCATACACATGGTTCATAAATAGTTCATATACATTCATTGCAAGTTGTTCATAACATACAGAATACCTTCGTATGTACACTTTAAGATTATTCCTGCCATAGCAAGTCATTAATCAACTGTTCATAGCTTCGCCTTCATTCGTGGGCTTACGTTATAAGAAATAAGAAAGGCAAAGGGGAGGTAACTCTTAACAAAGATCGAAATACCGCTAAAATACATGATTACCTCTAAAGTGACTGCCGCTACATAGACGTAGATTTCCTGTTGATGTAGATGAAGATGAAGATGAAGACGTAGAAGATAGATGTATATGATTACGTTGATGTTCATGAAGATGTAGATGTACATGTAGATGATGTGATGAACATACGTTATAGATAAAGTTGAGACGTACACGGAGACGTAGACGAAGATAAGATGTAGATTAAAATATAGATGTAGATACTAGATGAACATGCATATATAGATACAAGACGTAGATTATTTTGACGTTTGTGTTAATGAACAAAAATATAGACTAGAATTAGAGGCAGTAGTAAATACGTAGATAAAGATTAGGATTAAAATGTAGACGTTGTATATGTCAATATTGTCCTAGATGAAGATGAAGACATAGACGAGGACGTTTTAGTATAAGAACTATTAGAGGGGATGTCGATATGTGAATGTCTCCTGATTGGGATGTAGATAAAAGTATTAATGTTGATGTTTCTGGTGTTGTTTGCATCTTTTGATGTTGATGAAGATGTTGAGTATACGAAATGTGAAATAATGTAGATGTTGTTATCTTTAAATTACTACTATTTTCTATTGTGTTGTTTCGTAAGCGTTCATAAAGCTTTCTTACTTGCCCGTGTGAGATACTGTAGTGTAATATTTGTACGGCAATATCAAACTTGTGTAATATATTGCAAGTGTCTGGTTGAAACGTCAAAATGTAAGCTCCACCATCACAATGGTGGCCAAATCTTGGAAATGTTTCCTTCAGCACACTTTCAGCAATTATGCTTGATTACCGAGGTCAAGAAATAAACAGAATACTAAACGTCCTTCAATTTCATATAATTATTTTAATCAAACCCGTTACTATTTTGGTATCAAACTCGCTTTCACGCGTTTTAAAAATAAACTCGTTTAAAAAGAACAGTATTAAATGTAAAGTCGTTTAGTATCCTCAGCGGAGGGAACTCGGTTTTAAATCGGCGGAGGGGACCTTTTTGGATGGGGAGTGGACATAAAAGTGTATGGAGGGAACTCAATTTCAGATTTAATAACAACTGACATGATTACATGTAACTGTTACTGCATTCAATCATATTTGAATCCCTATGCATATTCTACATATACATATCAAATGTATACACAGGTAACCATTTCATTTTTGTCTATTTTATTGTCCTAGATGGGAATTGAATTGCAATATATATGCATTGATTGGCCAGCATTGTTCCAGCTCTGACGTTTTTTTGTCACTTTGTAGAGATTTTAACGCTAAATCATATCACTGCCATGTTTCCATTCCTGGTATTTGACAGATTTGAATTCCATGTTGTCTGTAAGCTTCATGTTATCACCAATTTGCGTTTCAATAAGAATATCTTAAAATATCATAACATAGCCGAAAACAACTTCACTGACATTGCTGATTGTAATGAATACAACTACCGGTAATTCCGATTGCAAAAGCAGCCTGATTGGCGCATTATGTGCTATTTATATATTATAATATATATATATTATATATGATATATTTATAATACCCCATTCGTCCGGAAACTACTTTATTTACGTCTTTAAAGATTATCCCTTTTGTGTGCAATTGTCAGAGTGTCCTACTCAGGAAGAGTATAACATATTTGATATCAAAGTACATTACTGATTGCTAAAAGATGTTATTGAATAAAGAGGAAAAAACTATTTTAAAAAGCCTTTTTCATTATCTTATTTCTTATGTCTTCATAGTCTTTTGTCAACATTCCACCTTTGCCATTCTGGGGATCTAAACATTCAATTTTTCAGTTAAGGTTTGAAATAGGCGGTCGAGTTAAAAATTGTTAAATAAGGAGTTTTGTCTCGTTTACTGGAAATTCATTTGAAATTGAGTTCCCTCCATACCCCATTATGTCCACTCCCCATCCAAAAAGGTCCCCTCCCAACCTTTATTTTATTCCGCCGATTTAAAACCGAGTTCCCTCCGCTGCCTTGTTGATTTTTTAATTTGGCAATAACTAATTAATTACTAAAGCAAATCACTTTCAATTGCACAGAAATCTTTATTACGTCCGATAGCAGCTGTGTGTGACGATATATGGCAATTGCGTTTCCTTATTCATATCCTGACTATTCAAAGTTAAATCTAACCATTTAATCCTTGACAATTACAAGAGATGAGCAATGGAATCAGACACCTATCTCTGTCGTACTGTTTTGATCGCCATCTTTGAACGTCCCCTCCTTACCGAGTACACGACAGTGAACTCTGCATCTGTCAGAAATTTGACATATTCATCTCTTTTGTTAAACAGGAGTTCATTTTATTTTAATTCGTGCAAGGGCAGAATTTAACTATCTTTATATCACTGACATCAGTCAATGATTTTCTAACACTAGGCTGTAAAGTCTGTAATTTCCTTAATTATGTTATAATTTCATGAAATAAACGTTTTTCTAAAAGTTCTTATCCTTTTCAGTAACTGTCTATTCCTAACATCTTGTTCGACACCTGTTTCACTTCTTAATATCCTAATCCAATTACCTTCTTGAAAGTTTCATTAAACTTCATTTCACTTTCAAAATCTGTGCTTATGTTACTGGTGCTTCAGTCACTTTGTTATCTTCCAACTTAGTCAATGCAATATAGAAGACTAATTAAGCTTATGTTTCATCTAGAGTGTTTATTGTGTATTGAAACGTGTTACACAACTTGAAATTATCACTGACAAACACTTGCGTGATTAACAATGATGTGAATCGTTGCTTAACCCTTTAAGAGTTTGATTTACTGTGAATTAAATAAAATACCTATTGAAACGTGTTAAACAATATATTTCTGTATTTACTTGTATTTGTTAAATCTACAAAAGTCTATGTAGTTTTAAGTTTAAAACTTGTTGGAACTACGAATTGAGGAGAAGTAAAGGTCGAAGTCACTCACAATTAGCCTGGTTAATCAAGCTTGACCAACAAAAAAGTAACAACTCTTGACATTTACTACAAAATTACAGTGCTACAAAACTTTACCTTGCTTGACTAACTATATTCTTTAACATTTGTCATACATTATCGCTAAATATTTTTAACAATAAAACCCATATTACCGAAATTTTGAATGGTGCAGGGCAAGCGACTGAACATTTCAAAACACATGGCCTTAAACGTAATGCAATAAGGGTAACTTCTCGTGGCTGGTTCCACAACCATGTAGAGATGCGCTCTAGAAGAAAAGAGGTGTCATAAGATCACTTAAATGAATTGTAAAATTGATAAAATCATGAGTGAATTTAGGTTACATTTTTGGCGACTACACACCGCCCCCTTATATGAACGTTTTAGAGGGACAATTACTAAACCTTACTTACCTATATAAGATACCCACGGCATTAAACAATGGCGAACGATGGGACCGACGATGTGCTTTATTTGACGATACAACCATGCGCGAGGTTAATGACGTCATTTCAGTAACGTTACAAATGATGTCATATTGGCCAAGTCCATTGGTCAAACCTGAGGGGGATATTGTCCATCATGGCTGACTCGGCGTCTGTCGATTCGAAACCAAAAGAAGGAGAGGTGTGGGTTTGCAGAGAAAGAAAAGCACGGATTAGAGACCTAACGTATCCCCTTGGGACATTTTCAAATTCATATTGATTGTTCAATAAATTTGATTCTATTTATATTGGAGCGCCCGCCCCTATACATGATAATGGACTCGTTCAAATATGTTCTACGGCGGGAGGCATCATTGTTTTCAAAATGTTTTTCTGAAAAATACCATAATTTTTCAACTGTTTTTATATATAAAGCAAGTAATTGTTAAGGGTATCTGATATAAGAAATAGAAAACTCGTTGTTGTGCATCTATCGTTGAATAAAACATAGCAGAGAGCATAAAACAGCCCTTCGTGTTTTATGCTCCCTGCTATGTTTTATGCAACGATAGATGCAGACCAACTCGTCTTCTATTTCTTAAATAAGTAGGTAAAAATAAAATATTACCTCGATGAAAAATGATGCATGGCAAGCGACTGAACATTTCAAAGCACATGGCCTTAAAAGTATTGTAATTAGAGTAGCGTCCCCTTGACTGGTTCTACAACCATGGAGAGCTCTAGCATTAAAGAAATTAATGAACCTTATATGAATTATAAAATTGATAAAATCATGAGTGATTTAGGTTATGGCTAATCATGGTTTGAAACATGTTTCATACAACGCAAACAGTACAGCACAAGAAAATATTGCACCTTACCATTCTACAGGCTTATGAACACCTCAAGTATTGCCCACAAGGCAATTCAAGTTTATTATTACTCTCGAAATAAAAAAATATATTTCCCCCCTCTCATATATTTGATAAATTTTCACATGCATTTAACATTTTTGCTTAGATAAGTAAGTAAGAAGTAAGTAAGATAAATGTTTTCTCAGGGCTGCGCCCTTCGTGTTATATGCTCCCTGCTATGTTTTATTCAACGATAGATGCAGACCAACTCGTCCTCTATTTCTTAATTACTGTGTAATGCTTAGTTTTAGTTCGTCAATATTTCATTCAAAATAAGACTGCTATTTGTGTACATGTTAGTAAATAAGACTTTTGTTTTGTTTTAAGTCAATATGTTTTTGTGAGATTACTAAGAAACCCTGTAAGGAGCAAGCATCCAAATAAATGGAATGAAAGAAGAAAGTTGTTAATGCGCTTTGATGTATACAATTACTATTATTAAGGATTCATCCTTTATTGGCGTGTTTATCATTAATTACCCGTATTCAAAGCATCGTGTAAACGATTTAAAAAAAAAACGCTGGGTCAAATTCAGCAAAAGTGACTAATATAATAGTTCATAGTCCCAGGAATAAGTTATTGAGCACAATCGAGTGATGCATTAAAAACACAGAACCACCCAAAGTTTTGAAATGTGATTTTTCAAAATGCCCTTAGAGACTTGAAACTCGTTTTAAAATATGCGCAATACAATTAAAAGGAAAAAAGTAAATCAAGGCAAAGCTGTAAGTCACGTGGTTTCGGCGCTATCTTGAATTTTGGCACTTTTTAGAAATTCTGACCCCATGCACCTTTTTGACAAATGCAGTTGTAACAGTTCAATTCAGGTTTTCAAAGTGTATTTCATATTGAAATATAGTTTAAACAATTTGAGTTCTCTCCCTTTACCTATTACCTTGCTCGAGTATACTTTAATCCGGGAAGAGTTACTTCCCCGATATTTCTCCGGCTTTTAGCAGCGTAGCATGGCTGACATGAGCGTCACGGTAAAACTAAAACAAGTTGCTAGATTTCTTTGAAAACTCGTCATTCCAGCACGCATCATGGACACGAAAATGTTTGCACGTATGTCCAGCTTCATGCAGGCGGTGCAAGATACCACAGTAGGCTTTGATTTGAATGACTTTATTGAAAAATTGTGTTTGCCATGTGCTGTTGTCGACGCTTTGAACAAGGAAGGTTTCACGACCCGAGAGGCTTTGCTCGGTATACAACCTGAAGATTTTGACATTCTCAAATTGAAAACTGGACATCGCCGTGCTATCGAGTCGGCCGTTAATCAAATGAAATCGCAAGTGTCAACCAAAACCGCTACAGGCGGGACGAAGGGTGGAAGACAGGATCGATCTACCGGACCAAATCCTGTTGGAATTCTTGACCAGTTTTTGGGTCAAGTTCAGACAGAGAACAAACAGCAAAGTTGTTGAGAACCAGAGCGAACTGACTTGGATCCATCTGTTTACCTTAGACGTGGTAAGGCTGCAGAAAAAACCCATTGTATATTGTCGACTTTTTGCCAAAATTAGGTTTAAATGCTAGATATTGTGAGTTAGGGGATGGGCCGAAGAAAGCAAAGCTGGAGGCTGTGAGCCCCGCGCAATGGATCTCTGCTAATGCGTGTATAATGGCTGAATTAATGCGTATTGATAAACTGAATGAGCGCAATATTGTTGATCCATGATTATCTGGCATTCACTGCTAAGATCGGTGAGTTGGCCTGTAGATATACTTGGATATCAGTTCTCGCATACGACTATGAGTATAGGGAGAAGCAAGCAGAATTCCAATTTCGTTGGGGTGCCGATGGTCAACATCTGACCATAGTGCGGCTCAAAGAGAGAGGCACTACGATGAACATGCCTACGACGAAACCACAAAGTAGTTTCAGAGGATCAAGGCAGACTAAACCAGTATGTTGGCAATTCAACAAAGGAAAGTGTTTTTACAGGCCCCGGTGTAATTATGATCATGTCTGCTCGTCATGTGGCAAAGATCACCCTCTGATTGACCATGATCAGTCGGGTGACAAACCAGTTAAGGAATAGGGATTACCTGTCACTCATCCAGTCGTCGCATCCCCCTTTACTACCGAATACTTAGCTGTAAAAAAAACTCGCTATCTTCTAAACTTTCAAAATGGGAATCTGAATTAGAGTGTGATACTGACAGAGAATATTTAGTTAATGGTTTAAAATATGGTTTTAGAATATCTGACTCTGGAACTGCCCCATAAAGCTGTTTCTCAAAACCATAAATCTGCAGTCGGCATGGAAAATAAGGAACTTGTTGAAAATGAGATTAAAAAGCAGCTTGAGCTAGGTCATTATATTGTTTCAACTGATACTCCTACAATAGTAAGTCCGATAGCTGCAATTCCTAAGGATAGTTCCAGTGTTCGACTAATACATGATGGCAGTCGTCCTGTTGGTGAAGCTATGAATGATTATACGACTTCTCCGCCGCTACAGTTTCAAACTTTACAAGACGCATGTGCTGTGGCAAAGCCGAACTTCTATATGGCAAAAGTAGATATTAAAGAAGCTTATAGATCAGTTGGAATACAACCTGTGGACTATGAGTTGACGGGGTTGCAATGGACTTTTTCGAACGATAAAAATCCAACCTTGATCTTTGATTGACGTCTTCCATTTGGATCGAGATTGGAACCTAGTGTATTTCATCGAATATCATAATCTGTTAGGAGGATGATGCGACGTCGTGGATTCAAGAACCTTGTGGTATATATTGATGACTTTTTTCTTTGTGCACCAACCTTTAACGAGTGCAATTATGCGCTTCATACGCTTCTTCACCTGCTTGGTAGACTTGGGTTCGAGATAAGCCGGAGTAAGGTTATTGGACCAACGCAGAAACTAACATTTCTAGGTGTTGATATAGAAACACGATGTTGTATGATGAGCCTAGGTGAACAGAAACTGAACAGGATGAAAACAGAGTTAGCTAAGTTTTCTGACAAGAAGAAGGCTTCGAAAAGGCAAATGCAGAGCTTAGCAGGTTTATTAAACTGGGCATGTAATGTGGTACGGGGAGGCAGATTTTTCCTTCGTCGCATTTTAGACAGCATAGGCATGCTAAAACATCAGTCTGATAAGGCTGTACTAACTCAGGGCAGATAGACTGCATATCAATTACAAGGAGGTTCTTGGATTGCTTCTTGCGGGACGTAGATGGGCTAAACAGTGGTGTAATATAAATGTGATAGTGTACACAGATAGTGTAGTAGCTAAGGCTATAATTAACAGAGGAAGGTGTAGACAGGAATTAGTTAACCAGAGTTTGAGAGAATTATTTTGGTTGAGTGCAAAGTATTGTTTCACTGTGAAAGCTGTGCATATTCCTGGGAAGTTAAACATAATTCCCGACACAATATCACGTATCCATAAAGAGGGAAAGTTTGATAAGTTGTGTATGTTACTAGGAAGTTGGAGAAAGTCATTCGTGAGTCCACTAGCAATGTGTCACGAACATGCTACGTCTATGTCTCTCAGATCATTACTTGCGGTATGTGGGGGATGGAACCGGTCAACAGAGACAACTTATAACAGAATTGTTTGAGGCAGTCGGACACTATCGAGCATCGACATTTGCAGAAAATACCGCGCGGACTTATAAAACACATTAAAACGCATACATGGAGTTTTATAATGCTAGTGGACACCCACCAGTTCCAGTTACCCCGTGGCATGTCGTATTGTACGCTGCATACTTAGCCAGGAGGCTGAAACCTAATGCAGTAAGGCAATATTTGAATATCATACGGCTACTTCATCTTGAATGTGGTTATACACATCCCTTTGAAGACAGTTGGTTGGTAAAATCAACGTTACGGGGTAACGCACGAGTGAAAGGATCAGAAATCAACAGAAAAACTCCTCCAACAATTTTCCTTAAACTGTACACTGTATAGGATTTCAGCTGTAGCAAGGATGTGAATTTGTGGGCTGCTATGTTAGTTATGTTCTTTGGAATGTTCAAATCTTTTCCCTAAAAATGTTCATAAGCTGTGGAGTGCCGGGAGAGATAGTCAAGTTGATGGGCGATTGGAAGAGCATTGCATATCTTGCTGACGTTGACCAAGTACCTTCAAATATAGTGACCTACTACAAAAATGTTTTGTCGTTTTTTATTCATATAGAATTAGGTTTAAATAAAAAGATGAGAAATAATAAGAGGTGAGAATTGTAACTACAGAGAAGTTTGCAAAAGAATCTTCAGAAGTTATACTTGCTAATTCATATCTTCTCTTCACGGGTTGACAGACATATATTTTCTTGTAGTTTCAACTCAAACTAAAAACCTACTTAAAACAAAAACATAAATGATAAACTGTTCGATTGATGAAAGATATTATTAGGTATCAAACAGAAACAATACAAATAATAACATATTGTGATGAGTACAAAAGCAACATATGATAAGAAAGATGACATGTCCAACCTCCACCAATAATTCATACATACATACATTTATTTAATCCTGAAATACATGTAGAATAAAACTTTTAATATAAACATTAAGTAGAATTTCAGAAAGATATAGCTCTAAAATTCTGCTCTGGATGAGATTCTAGCCTGCCCAGACTCCAAATTTCAACTTACGTCCATGAAGGAAAATAAATCACTATTTTCAGAACCCTGAAAATATCAAAATGCATCACTTCAGCAGGTTGGTAATTCTCATGAAAAGATTAGTGAAGTTATGATGCACGGATTTTCAGTTCCTCTCCAGAAATGAAACCATCTGTATGTAGAGTCAAAATTCAACATCAAAATAAAAATGTTTCTTATTAAAAATCTTATGATATCAAAAGGCAATACTTAAGTAATTGGGAAACCCACATGCAAAGTTTCATAAATATCTGATAAGCGGTTTTCGAATTCTTTTCCGGAAGTGAATCCATACCTGAGAAAAATACAAATTCAACTGGTTTCAATAGAAATGAAAAAATCCTAAAATTTTCAGAAATCTGATTACATTAAAAGAGACAACTATAGCAGGGTGGTAATACTTATGCAAAGTTATAAAATGATATCATGAATGGTTTTGAGTACTATTCCGGAAAAGAAATAATAAACCAACAGACCGATCGATGACTATATCTCACGTTAATACATATCGGTGGATAATAAGACGTTTGTGAATAAGACAAACTTGCCAAGTCTGATTAAAATCGACCGTGTTCCGAGGAATAAAAGTTTCAAAATATTGACTCTCCCAAGATTCGAATTCTATCTGTCTAGGCTATCCTCTCCACAACGGTCTGACCGCAGCCTAATGTAGCGCACGTTCTTACGTAAACTCAGCTAACCAATCACAATGCGTGCAGCAAAGGCATTCGGTATCAGTAGCTAGGGGCAAGTAACTCCCATTTACCATTCGTTAACCTTGATCGCAGCTATCCTTATTTTAACCCCGAAGACGTGATTGATTCGCTAAAGATTAGGTTTTGTCAGTGAGGCTGCCTTCAGACCGTTGTGGAGAGAAATGCACCCCCCCCCCCTCCCCCAACCCGCACGCAGAAATGCATTACTTTCATTAAATTGACACATCTGAGTGTCACCTCTTAGACCTGTTATTAGGAGTGTAGCTTGGCTTTAGTCACGAAAACATGTCATCTCACGAGAGGTAAATAATAGACTCGATCTATTAAAGAGTACCATAGCCGCTAGGTAATACCTCATATCCCTATTCCATATAGCATGCAAACGCAATATGACCCAACTGACCCTAGTCGCGCATACGTGGTGTAGGAAAGATCGCCATGATCTTACTCACTCGCACTAGCTTTCTATAAATTCAGAGGGGTTTGCAGTTGCACTATTTTTTAAATCAGAACCAAGCGCTCTTTGTGACGAGAACCTCAATACCCGATTGTGATCACCCCTGGATCACTAACAAATGTAGCTTTAGTCTTTAGTAGCTTTAATTTACGACCATTTCTGCAAGTTATTAGTGATGAATGGAGAGAGCTTTTGGGAGGACATCACGACCAATTCGGACTTTGTTGAAGGTCTCTAATCAAAGCAAAGATGCCATGGCAAAATCCTGTGATTGTTATTGGATTTCAATAAGCAAGAGTAGAGCGTTAGGTGTCAATCTTGTATAGCTATAGTATGCTGGATAGCATAAAATGACGATCTTAACCCGCATGGCGTAACCCACAGAGCCCTCTTCGCCGAAAAGTTGCGATTCTCATATGATTGTTCATTGGACTATGGCGATCCGTCGCAGCCGGCTTTAACGACAACGATAGAAAAGTTGGGGAATTGAGGCAAAGCTTATCTTAGAAAGTCATTGGGACTGGCGAAAGAATAGGCCATGTGTTCACACCGTAGGAGCGGTGAACGACAGGCAATATTTATAACTGAAAGTGAACTATTTGATGCGCCAGAGGTCAGAACGTTTTGTGTTTTAAGTGTAGGAAAATTGTCAATATCTATATATTTATAAGCCACACTTCCACCAAAATCTATGCTGTAAAAGAAAAGGCCATTTGGATATAGAAGGCCCATAGGTAAGAAATATAATCACTATGCGGTAAACAAAAATGAGTAAATAGAATCAAGGTGATCAGGATTTACATGATTGCCATATACATGATGTAAATACATTAATCATGGAGGGTACAACGTCCCTTCTGACTAGGAAACGCATTGAACGGTGACATTAAAGCGTACACTACACAATTAACACTTTGACATTCAATAGTTCACCATGATTTTACTAAGAGTTTGATAATGTTGTTGTTTCTAATATGACAGCTCGAAAACGGCACAACGAAGGGCCTTCAAATTTGGCATGAAGATAGTTTGATAAATATTCTTAGTGTTGGTGTGTTTAGATTTTTCTTTATTTATCACAGATACCTAAAAGTTTGTAAAATTCAAATATTTTGACGGACAGTTTGTCGCGTCAAGACATTGTTTTTCAGGCCTATAGGCTAGTCTGTAGACGGAATAGAAAGAATTTTGGCGATAATACGCACAAAGGCCTTTTATTTTACAGCATGGATTTTGGTGGAAGTGTGGCTTATGAATATATAGATATTGACAATTTTCCTACACTTAAAACACAAAACGTTCTGACCTCTCGCGCATCAAATAGTTCACTTTCAGTTATTAAATATTGCCTGCCGTTCACCGCTCCTACGGTGTGGTGTTCAAGTGGCCACCATTGTCATACTCTAAATGGTAATCGGTCGCCAAGTAGTCTAACTAATAGCATAAGTCTAATTGCGGTTGTGCAAAGGTTATACGTAATCGTAAATGATTCACACATTATAAATGACTCTAAACTGTCGTGACTTGGTCGCTCTCTGCCTATGGATCTAAGCCGTTAGGAAATGAAAACCGAAAATTTTTTCGTCCACGGTTATGACTGCGTTGAGGCACACTTGTAATCTAAACAAAAGGACCGATACATACGTTTGGTCAGTGGGTCTTTAAAACAAGCCTGGTTGAACTGCAAGTTCAAAATCTTCTACCAAAATCTCGGACCGAGTTGAACTCGGTGATCTCACTTGTGTGACACTTAAATGAAATAATCTTCTTCTTCTTCTCTCTAGGTTGCAGACTGGCCTCGGCTTGGTAGAATGTGACAGTTAGTAAGCAAACTTTAAAAACTTTCTGGATATCACTTTAAAAAATTCCAATTTTTCCCAACCTTTAAAGTACTTCAATAACCAACGTTTTTTTGACAAGCTTTCAAGTTTCACAAATTTGCCTGGCAAAGATGAGTCAATCAATTCAAACAGTTTCTCAGATCTACGCCCCGTTGTATATATACTCTGGAGGTGAGCATCTTATTCTTATCTTTTGGACATTTATTGTGTTAGAAGTTTAGATCACCATTACTTTATATTAGGAATCTAATCGCAAACTCAGATCAATTGTCAAATAAATCCTAAAAACGCACATTAAACAGTCTTTAACATATTCAAAAAGGTGATTTTACATAGTCAAAATTTGTGTCGTGTACAACTGCAGCTGTTGTCTTATTTGAGGAGTCTTCAGATGGTGAACCTCTTCCAACTCTGGAGTAACTAGCTGCCGAGTTGCTGTCTAACGTTTCCAGATCTTCCATGGAACTATATCCAAAGTTGTCAGACCCTTTATCTGACATTGATTGAACTTCATCTTTTATTCTTGTCCTTAGATCCTTTTCTGAAAAGGCTTTTACTGCTGTTTTAGTGGAAGCGGTCAAGACAGTGCTTGAATCGTCCTTGCCCTTGTGAATAATCGTACCATGATCAAACGTATCCTTTTTTAACGCTTCATCAGGTATGGATGAGGAATGGCTGTGAGTCGATGAAGTGATTGGTCCCTTAGCCACCTTCCCCTCTTTCCCTTGCAAGGCTATGAGGAACGTTTCGGAGTTGTCGCTCAGTACGCTCTCGTGAGTTGATGTGTTTCTCGAATTCTCAGAGCTCACGTTTTCTTCTAGCTTTTCACCTTCTTGTTCTTTCCCAACTCGGAATACCTTCAGCATTTTCTTTGAACAGTCAGCTTTATTTTCCTCGATACGTGATGGATAAGATGTTTGAGGGATAGGCGGAACAAATGTGTCCTCCTGCAGTTGTAAAACAAATGCATTTGTTATTCATTAGCTGTTATCAAAATTCATTTATCATGTAAGTTTTATGTGGGCTTTAAAATCGTGTTTTCTTCAGTAGTATGATAATAATAATGAGGATTGCTACTTTTGCTGAATCCAATACCACAAAGGCCTTGCTCAAAGCACTATATACACATTATTTCCCTTGTGTTTGGACAACGATCGTTCCATATTCATCCTCAACTCCTTAAGATCAAATAACTGAGCTGCCAATATTGAGCGGCTTCAATGGTTATCTATCATATCGTGGGTTTAGGGCAGCAAGGTACCAAGTGCATATTTCACCATTTTAAGAAAATTGCATTTTCGGTTTTGTGTGCTAAAATCTTTTGCACTGTTTAAGTTAACTCAATTTAAGTAACATTATTTGATAGAGGGGATATGTAAGTATAGATTGCTTCAATGTCATAGTTTAATTAAGTCATGATTAGTAATTAGATCAATTATTATAAATGGTATTTTGTAAACGAAAGGAATTTGCCAAAACGTTTAGGGCAGCATGGTACCAAGTGCCACATGACACCTTGCTGCCCCAAGAAATCACCAACATTTTACAATTTTTCAGAGTTGCGCTGCAAAGTACCAAGTACTTTGCTATAAATAACCAGGCTTATAGCGTGGAAGAGTTGGGGCAGCAAGGAGCCAAGTGGCATTTAGTACCGTGCTACCCTAAACATTTCTTAGTTATGCACTTCGTACCTTTGGTCAAAATCAAATATTTCTGTAATGAATTGAGAAAATGCCTTGATTTTTTTACATAATATAGACGACATCAGAATGCTGCTCTTAACCCACGATATTGCCTTCAATTCCAAACCAAAAACAGTGCTTTAATAATACATGTATAGTAATCTACACGTAGTAAGTCGATAATTCTTTACAAATTTAAACTATATGTGTTTCAGTTTTAATTGTATAAACGTGAAAACGTTTTTACCTTTACTCATGTATATGAGTCACCAGGTAAAAATCTAGAGTGCAATTGAGGATTTCATTGAATGGAAACTAACATGAAACAATAACGTTCAGTTTCGTGTTTGTTCCTTGTCTTGTTTTGAACTAAATGAATAGATTGACAACTTATTTATTTTAAAAAAAAGCATATATGTTTGAGTAGTATTGCATCCACTTGGTATCCATTCACTTAAACTGAGTATCTTGGTTTCCTACTGGAATAAATTTTGCATTCAGGTTTTATATATGTCAAGAATGGAATCCAACAAGATACAATGGTTGCGCGTACATTTACTATTACAGTTCATTTCGGGATATTGCCTTTAAGATCAACGCTAACAAAACATCTACAAAGCTGCAATACTTCTGCTACATTGCGGCAATGTTTAAACTTTGAGTCAAAGCCCGATCAAGGAGTGAAACCGTTTTCTATCATCTGATGTCCGTTAACAAATTATTAGCAACGGTCAAGATTAAATAGGCAAGATAAAAACAATGCACCAAAGTTAAGATAAGAACATTCGTCTTATTAATATGTTCAATTTAGAAGAGATGTTTTCCTTTACTTTGATATGAATCATTATTATTGTCGTAAAAAGAAATTTACATGACAACTACAGTTACAAAAGGATAAAGTGAATGATGTTGACATGAACAGTATTTGGTTACTTTAATGGAGCTGGGCGGAACTTCCAATTTATTAATGGACCAATGAAATGTGAAGAGAAAAAGTATCAACTGTCCACCACGGTAAAAAGTCTTGCAGTTGTCAACAGATTTGGTTGTTTGTTTAGTAAAGGACAACATTTACTCAAATGGATATTATTTCAAATTGAAAATTCAAATTAAAAAAAGATAATCAATTCTCAAATTCTCAATGATTTGGTTGCTTAGTAAATGACCGAAAGGCACTTTAGCATGCTTCTTCGCACTCAACTCAATAGGAACTCACTATTGCTTTCCATCGGTGCAATTAAGTACGTATTATTGTTTACAATTAACCTGCAATCAATAATGAAAACAATAACACGGTCGATCTCGGCTTAGAGAAATAAAGCACATGATTAAATATAGACGGCTGAACAAGTAATATGTGCAGCTTTTGAGTTCACGTTTATCTCTGAATTGCAACAATGCATTTACTATTTCAGGTCTTTCAGAATTGGCTGTAACCTGAATGCGCACATATTTGCAGAATAATATTTTTGATAGATTACCTCAGTCTGGGTCGTTAGAAATATCAAAGATAGGCATTAAAGGTGTGTGCTAGAGCCTTTCAGGTTCCCTATTACATTTTTTATTTTAAATTTTAAACGCGGATTGTCATAAGATTCAGAGCTTATGTCCTTTTGTTGTTACAGATTCAATATCGATAAGATAACTAGTTCACTCTTCTTCTTATGAAGATGAAAAATTAATTGCTGTACCTTGGGTTAATATTTGCAGCAGCATCGATTTAAATAAACAAAACTATCTTGGTCTTGATACATCATTTCCTTATTTCATTCAAAAAGATTTCCTTGGAATACTGTATCACTTTCTGAAAAACCTATGAGGAATACATTTTTTATCACAGCCTTTTGGACATAACCTTTTCAAATACTCTTTTGTTAGTAAACTATCACCTTTATCGTATCTCTACAACATTAAATACACTTCGCTTCACTCCTAATGAGGCTAGACATAATCTACCAATCGAAACCTCTGCACTTCAACCGGCTGATTGCATAACACTTCCTGCTTGACAGTTCTTAATGAATGAGACAAACATAGCCATCAACTTAAACGACTGTAGATAATTTCACAGCTGAGTAAAAGGTTTAAAGGCAGTTCTACAGTAAAGGATACCAAAGTAAGTGCCCCATTACTGTATCCAAATCACTTCAATTGCTCTCATAAACTTTTTTGCAACAGGTAATATCACAGTCATCATGCTGACCTAATTCTTGAATAATCAAGCAGTATACAACTGAACTGTTTAGATGGAAAATGCATTAGGTAATGCATCCAAGGCAATTGGTGGTCTAAATTGATTGATATGTTTAATCTAATGTAACTGTTTTAATATGGAAGTACTTGACATCTATTGATTTTTATTTAGAACAAGATTTTAGTTTTTGATTTCATATTTCTGTCAATTTCTACTATATCTATTGGTTTTCATTGATAATATGTAGGTATTCTGTATATAAGTAGACAATTTCAACTGAGTGTTTTTCTTTGGATACTATTTTAATGTGCAACTCTTAAAGTTGATGGTTTTCCTTTACTCAAATTAAAGGAATATAGTAAAAAGAGATATTTTAAAGTATAACTTACGCAAAAAGATATTATCTTGCTAGATGAAAACGAAACCATAATGTCAGCATTGAGGTGATTCACTATGTTGCTTGTGTTATTTTCAGTGTAAACAATCAACATGCACACATGGAAACCTCAATGGCCTCACAGTAATGCTCATTCAAAATGAGTTGCTCTCTATTCACCAATCAGTAATAACTGATAGTAATAGTACTTGGTTGCAAGTTTGGCAATTGAAGACATTGTCTGCTGTGATTGTCACTAAGATAATCTATCAAAATATCATTCTAAAATAATTATCGTAGTTCAAACATGGTTTTATTCAATTAAACATACAGTAAATTCTTTAATTGAAAAAATACAATATTTGTCCTTCTTTCCAACTCTCAAAACAGTGAATAATGATTGAATCGGAAATAATTGATAAACGTATATATGTTACAGTCAATGTCTAAAATCAGTCAATCTGTAGATCGACTGAAATTTTTAGTCAATCTGTAGATTGCCTGATTCACTCAGGCAATGTATAGATTGACTGAAAAAAGCAGTCAATGTACAGATTGACTGAAAATTTAGGCTGATTTTCAGACAGATTGACTGAAATGAATTATACTCGTTAATGAAATCACATAACGCTTCTGTTATCATACAGAAAGTTAATTAATTCATATGGTTTGCTTTGACAACAGATTGGCAGCCAGTTCAAACAATAATTCGATTGCTTCTAAGCCAAAGATTGACTCTGTCTAATGTTTTAAGAGATCAAAAATGGTTAATCAGCTGATAAATGTGATTGTGTGAATAACTAATAGGAAGCCACATTTAAATTCCTCCTCAATCCTGTAATCCTACAAAAAGCTGCAGAAGTTGCCTTTCAGTTGATGGACATTATTTGCTACTTGGAGCACCTCAGATTTTACAAAGCGACAATGGCTAAAACTTTTATGGCCTGATCTTCTCATGGTACATGGTAAGCCGAGACATCCCCAGAGTCAAGGTTCAGTAGAACGTTTGAACTGTGACGTGAAGGACATGCTCACTGCATGGTTAGGCGACAACGACTCAACAGACTGGCCTATGGGACTTCGCTTTGTACAATTCCAAAAGAACAGCAGCTACCATTCTGGAATAAAGCAATCACCATACAAGGCCCTGTTTGGAACTGAAGCAAAAGTTGGATTGCGTTCAAACACCCTTCCAACAGAAATACTGGAAAGAATGGTCTCTGAAGATGACCTTCTGGCAGCAAACTCATCCGAGAGAGAAGTTTCCAGTCTTGCACAACATGGTACCATGCAACCTGATACAGCAGACCCTGAAGATGCACAGCTAAGAGATGTTGAAGTTGGCCTACGTCATGCAGTACAGAGTGAGTCCTGATGTGGTGGCCAGGGATATGCTAAATGCAACTGTGCAGCAAATCGCAAACAATGTCAGACCAACAGATGTGAATGTTTCAAGTCAGGTGTGAAGTGCAACCGCAGGTGTCACTCCAGCATCACATGTCCAAACAAAAATTGAAATAATCCATGATATGTCAATAAAACTATGAGCATCTACATTACTGTTTGTTATTGTTTTGACCCATTAATGAGCATAATTCATTTCAGTCAATCTGTCTGAAAATCAGCCTAAATTTTCAGTCAATCTGTACATTGACTGCTTTTTTCAGTCAATCTATACATTGCCTGAGTGAATCAGGCAATCTACAGATTGACTAAAAATTTCAGTCGATCTACAGATTGACTGATTTTAGACATTGACTGTAACATATATCGTTTCAAACGTCATCAAATCTTTTGTCAACTACAATTTATAATGTCATGTTGTCTTTGAAACAGATTCTTATTTCATTCTAATCATTTTTATATGAATTAAGGGGTTTTGTTGTTAAGTTGATAGATACAACACATTTTAGTGTAACTTGAAAATGAAATTACTGATTTTTATCACAATTCAAAGTAAGTGATTTTTATTTTTCAAATTCATTTTCAATTCATTAGAAAGAATGAACCATCAATTTAAAAGAATTTGATATTCCATTTATTTATCTAAGGTGTTCAATGAAGTATTAAGAATGGTTTCAAGGGTGAGGCCACATCATCACAGTAAGTACATTCAATTGTTAAATAAGCATACAAGCATAAACTACTTTCCCTATTTGATGTGTATGCTTGCCAAAAGACTAAAATTCACTATGGAAGATTGATTGTTTCTCAATTTGATGTACTCTTATGAATATCTTAAGTATCTATACAATCATTTTATTCTGTTTCAGAATGAAGACCAGGCCAAAATACTTGAAATGTGAACAGGGTGAATTTTTGTAGAATGTTAATTTTCATTATCAATGAATAATTAAATGCACTTTTATATATATATATATATTTATATTTGAAAAATAAAATACTTCAGAAGACACTTGCTGTAGATATCATTTTAATGATGACTGGATGCGTCGCATTTCGACTTGTAAACAAATCTTCAAGCTTTCAAGTAAAGTTTTGAGATTTCATAAGAAGATGAATTAGATTGTAAACTTACGTTTTATTACTATTCGTCTAAAGATGAATTGATTCTCCGAAATTGTGTGTTTGGATAAATGATAACAAGTGAATTGATTAGTAAGATTTTCTGTGAAATGTTTTTATAGTATCGATGCTTTTTAAAGATCAGTATACACTATGAACCACCATAAATTCACACTTTACCTTGTAAGTATTTTAACCTTCCATGAATGTTGTTTTATCTATATTGCAATAAATATTTGTTGGTAATTGATGTGTTTGTTCATTGTGTTTCTTCATTCTACATTGATTTGCAAATCGAGCGGCACGGGAACCAGAGTTGTTCACTAATTTTGCATAGTAACTCAAAGCCTCAGTTAATCTGTTTTCATCTAGACCATATCTGCTCTAGTTTTGCTAATGCCTGTTCTACTCAGGGTTATGAAAACAACAACAACAACAACAACAAACATAAATAACACACAGTATACACTACATGGAAACCAAGTTAAAACCTGTATTAAACTAAGGTCATTGGAATCCAAGTTGAAACCTAAAATATATACAGATATGGAAACCAGCTTGAAACCTACGATAAACTAAAATAATTGAAACCAAGTGAATCCTACTTGGAGGAGTGTCGAAAGAACGGTGATGGATACCATCCGGATCTGGGGGAAAATTGTGTTTCATTTTTCGTGGAAACCAACATGAAACTAAAGAAACCTGTCCGCGTATATCAAGTGGAAATACTGGTTTCCATAATGTTTCATGATGGTTTCAGTGGTCCGGAAACCAAGTCATTTCTGTAGAACCAAAGTAGATCATGGAGCTGGTTTAAACAAGTCAAATATTCTGTCGCATGTTACAAAGCACACTTTTTGCGCAAAGCCATATAGATTTTCTTCAATGTGAATGTGGGAAGGGACAATCTAACTCACCATTCACAAGGAAAAAAATGGTTTCTTTATACGACCTTAGAAGCCAATCGGATGCAGGCAAGCAGTATTATTCAGAAAAGAAAAATGATAAAGAAATGCTATGTGACCTGTCATACAAATATGTCAGAAGTGACTAAATACAAAATGCAGAGGCTGATAAAAATATAGATGCTCTGAAGTCATTCGAATTTATATAAATATTATAATGACGATTAAACATAAATTACACATTTTCATTGTTTAAAAAATTCGAGGGCATAGCCCACGTTTACCTTAAAGACGTTCCGAACGTTTGTCAGTCCGCAACTTTTTGCGCATTCGAAACGGTAACATTTTACACATACTAAAGTTACAGGTAAAAGTTGTAGAAAAAATGGCACTGATGCGCTATCGATGTTCGTAAATTAATGAAATCTTATCCGTGGAATGCAGAGTTGTATATCATTCGACCCATGTACTTTTTGGTCATAGATTTTATAAATTAAAAAATGAATATTTATTTATCATAATCGGCAGAGATGTTTCGACGCAAATGTTCAATTAACGTGAATTTGTATTCTGTTGTTTTCCCAAATGTACTCCGATTATAACTTTGCAAAAGAGAAAATGTCAGTGATAACATGACTCTAGATCTGCATGTGTTTACATTCCGCATAAAACCGATTGTTGATGAAATATTACAAGTTATCCTTTGCAATCATTTTGTTGAACATTGTAGCGGAGATATTTATGGACAAACAAAGTGCGGAAAATGGACAGTGCATGGAAGTCCTCGTATTTTTTCACACGATATATATTTATATATGATAAGTGATAGTATATCAAAAGCTTTGAATACGAACCAGCAACAACTGAGATCTAAAGTGGAAAAGAACATCGATACTCAAAATAATCTTAATCTTGTATCCACTTTTAACCCCAATCATGATAATGTTATGTCTATCGTGAAACGTTATCTTCCTATTTTAAGTCCTAGTCAAAAAATGAAAAAGATTGTCGATAAATGCAATTTAATAAACAGCCGTAAGCAACCCAAAAACTTACGCAAAATTTTGACTACTTCTAGATTTGACTCAGCTGAGATTATTCCGAAAGTATCAAAGTGTGGAGATTCACGTTACTTCACGTGTGAAAGTATTATTGAAGGATGTTCCATAAATATTTCACCAAAGGATACATTTGCTGTTAAACAAAACATGAATTGTGACACCAAAAATGTTATCTATGTAATCATATGTGCTGGATGTAATGAGAAATATATCGGGAAAACAGAGCAAAAATTAAAGAGGATAATGAACCTTCATCCATCCCACATTAACCAGCCCCGAAATCGAACTATCCCTCTCAGTGAACATTTAGAAAAATGTGGTAATGGCAAGTTCAAGGTTTTCCCGATATATAAACTCAATTATAACAATGATAATGATTTACTTTTGAAAGAATCATATTTCATCCGTAAATACGCGCCAAAATTAAATGGCAAAACATAATGTTGCTTACAATACAATTTGTTGTTGTCAAATTCATTATGACGTCATTAGTTCCTGTGTGACGTCATAGTATTATGTACTTAGTGTCAGTTACTACATTAAACGGCCTGATGAAGCAGGTACATTCGTACCTGCTGAAAACGTTTGCCAAATGTAATTCAACTTCATCTTCTTCTTTTTAATATATACTACCATAGAGTTTGAACATTCTTTTTACTATTTTAATATATATACATAAACCATGAACATTTAACTTTTACATCTATATATATATATATATATATATATATATATATATATATATATACTAGTACCTGAACTTTTATAAACTGAAAGATATTTTTCTATCTTGAAATTGCTGTAACTTGTATAAGCAATAGAATGGAAAATTAAGTAACCTTCATTAGGCCGTAAACATTTGGCGATTTGCGGTTAGTAAAATCTGAACTTGAATAGCTTTTTCGCGAGAACATAAACAAATGTAAATAAACTGTTGCATTGTCTCCTCAAACAATAAATAGAAATACATAATAAAGAATAGGAAAATAATCTATAAACAATCAACAGGAACTTCTATAATCTTTTCTAGAATGAATATCATCCTAGGATATTCCGAGAAACAAAATTATGTTCTGAATTTGCTGACAATCATTGTGAAATACAATATGTTTAAAATGAAACGACAGGAGAAAATCACAAATTTTAAACACATTAAACAGGAAATTAAAATTGCATATTTTGTTGACCGATTTAACGCCTACATAAACTGTAAACATGACAGCTTTATAAATTTCTGGTCAAATTGTCATAATCTAGTCAGAAGTATTAGATTAGTTTTTACTTATTACTAATTTCTACCTACTGTCAGAATTAACTTTGAATATAAGATTGCTTATCCATCATATCTTGTATACATTTACAAATTATTAATTATTACTTGTGTAAAATTGGTTTATGTTGGGAACTGTTATTCTTATATGTCCTTATGGAGTTTTGAAAAAAAATATATATAAACAATCTTTTGAAATCCAGGGAGATATTTTAAGTAATGCAAAACAGTCATTGAGACAAAGCGGGTATATCAATAATTGGGAATGTCTCGCGGAAGTTTTACGTTTCGGTTTGCATTCATTTTGCAAATTAATCATTAATACAGTCGAACTGAGGGAAAACATCTATAGAACATATCATTCACAAAAACATTTACCGATGAAGCGAAAATAATTACCTCAATAAAAGTGTATTTGACAACAGTCAATAGTAAAAAAGAAATTGAAATTATGGTAGTGGTCTGCTCGGTTCATGAAGTAAATCAAAATGATAAAACTATATTTTTCCTGGAGACAACAAATAAAAGTTCCAATTAATATCTTCTATCAACTCAAGACAATGACTAAAAAATGAACATAACCACTGCATGCTTCGCGAACAGGGCCGACTTGATTGAGACTAATTCCTCATTGCATTAGCTCCGCAATCTTTAGGGGTCAGCTAGGGGTCAGCACGCGTTTTTCTGATATCGAATAATAAATCGATCTTTTGCGAGGAAGGTTTGAGGTTAGATTTTTATATTTAGTGATGATTGTTTTGCGTGACTACAATCTACCTAACAATACCTCTATCTGGAACATTCATCCATATCCCCTGGACATTCGCAGTTTGAAAAACTAAAATCATTTACACATGTAGAAAACCTTTGTAATTCAGTAAAGATGTATTTTTAAAATAAATTGTTCACATATAATTTGTCCAAAAGGTCATTAATGTCTGTTGACACTTCAAACATTTAATAACACGTACCTTAGAATTTCATTAAAGACCTTAAAATGGGATAGACAGTGTTGTCTTTCATCATCATCATGAAATATTATTCATGAGAAACGAAGAGTTACCTCCCCTTATGATTTTTTTCATAAGTAACTTAACTTCAGCTTGAAATAACTCAGAAAGTAGGTCCGTAACATATCTTTTTTCTTTCAAATTATTTCTTTGCAGTATATTTTCTTCTATCTAAAACATACTGCAATAAATGTTGATTATTTGACACGTCTTTTGAGGGTATTTTTGTAGAGATCACTATTGAAGCGGTATCTTTGATATTTGCAGAGAAGTTACACAAGACAACAAAAGATATACGAGAGACTAATTTTCTATCATTCCATTTATTTGAAAAAAGTAAACTAAAGTAAAAGTAATTTTTCGTTTTTTGAAAATAAGTTAGCAAAATTGGACATTTCCCTATCTTTTAAACATATAGCCGTCAAAACGATCATTTCTCTGAAAATGGGGGTTTGTGACACGAAATTTTTATTTTTGAATGTTGAAGTATACATATTAAAGAGCCACTCCGTGAGGTGTTGGAGTCATATATGCTAAAATTAATCAATGATGTCATTTGATTGTGAAGTATCGACTGTTACCAAAAAGACACATATTAAAGACAGTGGCGCGCATCAAATAGTCAAAGGTAATTTTGGAGACTTATCTAAAACAGCCAGGAGGGCAGTTAGGAGTTGATAGTGTTTGTTAGGTTATATAACTAGTATCCATGAATATTGGACGTTATAAATACACCTATGCATTTATAAGGCTGTTTTTAGATTTTCATGGAAAACCAGTATTTGTCATATATATGTCTTTTGGACATGAAAAGTTAAGATTTCTTTATTTCATATCACCACATATGACATTAAGGTTCGTATCAAAGATAAATAATATGTTATGAAAATCACGGAGTGGCTCTTTCAAGCTTTCACCATGCACATAAACAGCAATTATTCATTTAATATGGAATCTGCAAATATCATATCATGAGTCCATACTTTACATTTCAGCTTTCTGTGGCCTCTTATTCAGAAGAAGACACAATAAGGCTTAATTGATTGCCAAATCTACAATTTGTATTATCAGTTTTTGTTTGCAAGAATTCTAAAATGCTATATGGCATACATACTTCAGTAAAATGGTTCAACGTGGTGGGATATGAAGCAGATTGTCTTCCTATAACTAACTTATCAAAACATAAATCTGTTAGCTTGGGTTGGCCAGGGTAACTTTGTTGATAGAGCTTTGAGCATGCACAAGAGGAATGAAATGTGCGCAAAGGTAATTCTAAATTGTACAAGTAATGTCACTGAGCACAACAAACCCTTATATACAACGCCAATTGAAAACTGCCAAAGTCTTAAAGTCTGAAGAGATCGCTTTTCTTGGCCACAGGCAACAGCAACTCAGAAGTCGATTGAAAATCAAGACAACGATTGCCTTTTGGTTAAGCTCCTAAATCGTGTCAAAGCATACTTTCCTTAGGCTCTCTCTGTGAGTAGAAGTGTTTTCACTATAAATCTCTTTCTCTAGAACCCTAAATAATGTCTAAACGATTTAGAGCTTATCAATGTTTTGAGGTATGTTTCAATGAAACAACATAAAATAACATTAAACAATCAAAAATGCTTTACCCTTACATGCTGTTCCCTCTGTTGACGATGTTACTATTAACTTTTTGATGAAATGTACCAATGAGTATTTTGGACTTGAAATTACATCAATACAAATAATATAAGTGTTGGAGTTTTCAACATTCAAACATTGACGAAAATGGTCATTTTTAGCAATGACATTGATCAATGGCCTGTCATTCAAATGCAAGATAGATACATCGAACTTTTCAGGTTAGTTTTAAAAAAAGCAATAAAACTATTATTACTGTCGAATATGGCTCTAGAACTTTTCAAAGGGGTTGATGTTCCCTACAGTTAAAAATTGTGAATTCATCTCATTAGGTTTTGAGGTTTGACGGGGTTAAGTTTAGTTTACTGAAGAATTCCTTGAAAAAAATCAGCATTGTCAGTAAAACTACAAAGATAAACCTTTGAATGGCGACTTAAAAAGACTCAGTAAAATTTGCAAGCCACAACCTCATAAGCGTACAAAAGACAAAAAAGGGAATAGGCTTGGATCAGTCATATCTGAAGCAGTTTTAAAACTTCACAAAGTAACAAAATCTACAGATTCTAATCCTTATTGGCCTTCTAAGGCTATTGGGGAAGAAGGTAAACATATTTTATTGCTTAGACTCCAATGCTCGTATTAAAGGAATACAAGTTATAAAATCTACAAGATATAATCCCCATCTGGAGAAGTCGAAAATGTGGATAGTTCAAATGTCACAATTGCATTCATTTTTTACAACTGCCATGCATTCTTTTGATTCATTAAATGATAATAGTTGGCATGCATTTTTTGCCTATTTACCCCTATATCTTTATGAAAACATTATGATGAAAATGTTCATTCCATTTATTGCCAAACGGCACCATAGTTACATCAAAATAAGTGAAGGTAGTGTGAATGTTAATGTTATAAGAAGCAACTTTTTTGTTACATGATACACCCATTTATTGTGACAACAGCTTCTCCCTTTTGGTAGAAAAAAATCCTTAAAAACCTACAATTGGAATAAGAATAAGATAGAGGTTTATCTATCGCCATGCTGTCAGGGGAGCGGTTGCACAAACCATGTTTAAACATAAATGTTTCCCTTAACATCTCCTTTAGAAATATATGTAAACGAAATTAGGAGGAAATATTGAAGGTCATCAATGAAGGGTCAAGTGTGTCATAAATTTCAATCTCAGAAAGGGAGAGAGTCTTATAATGACCTAAAGAGGTTTGTACAAATAAACAAAAAAAAAAAAGAAAAATTGCTGCAACTTTGCATGGTGAAAGCTGTATATGTATTTTTCAATATTTCAAAATTAATAAATCATTTCAGAAATGATGACTTTGGCGGGTTTTTTTTTTGGAAATTGGGAAATGTCCAACTCAACCTTAAAAAAACAAAATTTTAAAAACATAGTTCGTTTAACTTTTTCCAATAAATGAGATGATATGCAACAGATAACTTGTAATATTTCATCAACAATCGAATTTATGCAGAATTTAAACACATAAACGTTAATGGTGAAATTTTCTCTGTTGGAAAATAATAATTGGAGTACATTTGGGAAAACATCAATCTTATTATATCCTATGAAACAACGGATTGCGAATTCACGTTTATTGAGCATGTGTCAAAAAATCCCTGCCGTTTATGACCAATGGATATACATAGATTCTTAAAATCTATGACCGAAAGGTACATGGATCGAATGATAGACACCTCAGCATTCCGCAGTTAAAATTCTATTAATTTCCGAACAGTGACATGTTTTCAACAATATTAACACAATTTGAGTTTACTCAAAATGTGAGCTGCACTTTTTCCGATGCGCAAAAAAATGCGCACAGAAAAACATTACGATCGTCTTTAAGGCCCAATACTGCTGACTAAATTGACTGCTACTAAATGTTATTTTTGTATGAAAATCTTTTTTTTTTTAAACTATGTACGTACATGATCAATCCCAGGCACATCTATTGGAAGTTTGAAAGTCTGGATACCACGATGGATTCTCCTGAAATAATAAAACATGTGTTGTTACTGAATTGTGCACTTTTGGTTAGACTCATGGAATCCACTGAAATATTAAAGTGTTACAACTGAACTGTTGATATTTCGTTACCCTCGTAATCTATATATAATGACTAGCTATAAGAAAGTATTTATTAAGACATTTAGCTTCATACTGCCCTCTATATTTGACTGTTTATTTTTCTGCGCCATTGATTTTGGTTTTACCTAGTCAACTGCCGTTTGACCAAGAACTAAGGTGAATATAGGTTTAGTTACCCTTTGTGACTCATGGATATTGTTAATTTTGCGACCCAAACGAATGTGATTAGTTGCAACTCAATACATGCATGGATGTATAACTAAGAATTGTAGTCACATTTATCAAAAGCGATGAGTTTAATGATTACATGTACCTTATATGAACAACAGTGATAAATACATAGGTTAAGTATTAAGTTTTACGTTTTTGCTTTGACTGATCTTTTAATGAAAAAAGAGTATAAGTCTTCTTAGTGTTTAGCTCATCAGGCCTTAAAGGCTCGATGAACTTCAGGTATAGCATTTCATTAGCATTTGGTCAGTTGGAAAATATTTCATTTTATCAGTGTTTTGATGGATTTACTTTCAAATAATTACTTAACAAAATAAATCAACTGACAAGAATTCTATTGAACCGAGAAAAGTTTTATTTTTCTTTTGAAATGTGTTCATGACTATGAATTTGTGTTTGTAATCGTTGGTGATATACCAAATTGCAAAACTCTTAAAAGCATATTGAAGTTCAGTCTCATAAACAAAATGTCGTATTTTTTGTGTAATATCTTTTAAGGCTTCTAGAGACCTTGTCCATTGGGTATGGACATCAGAACATTAAAGAAATTTTTAAATGCCTTTAGAAAGTTTTTTTTTATTACACAGAAATTACCACGATTTTACATTGACTTCGACTCTATGTGGTGAAGAGTCGTGTAATGTTCTTATTAGTAATTAGATGTGCATCGTGTGTAAACTTATTACCTAATATAAAAAAAGAAATGAGGAGACAAAGATAAAATAAAGAGTATAGAGAAAAAGTGGAAAGATAGGGAACAGAATAGAAAGGATTAATGAGAGAAGCAGCCAGTCCACTTCTTCAAAATATTTTCATTATCTTCACCAAATATATATTTTTCAACATCATAGTAATACTCTTTAAATGATGAAAGTTTAATTCTTTGGTCATACACTTACATCTGTAGATGTACTTTTTAATGATAGTAAATAGAAAATTGACAAGAATGCTTTTGTTGGGGTCGCCAAGGAGAAATGAGAAGAGATTAAAATCAATATTATGACCAGTTTCATTTTCAAACCATATCTGACAGTTTTCTAAAAGTAACTGCACTTTATAGCAGCAATAAAACAAGTGTTCAATCGTTTCATTTTCACATTCACATAAAGAGCATCGCTGATCATCATTTTGCCAAATGGTGTAAAGAAAAGATTTAGTCACAATTATTCTGTGTAGAAGTCGATATTGAAAATTTCCGACTTTGTTGTCGATAGATGATTTTTTTTATTAATCTCGAAGCACTTTGACATGTGCTTTTTCGTAATGACATGGTTAATTTTGCTTTCCCATTTATGGCATAATATTTCCAATGAGACCTGATTTTGTTCACACAAGAGTTGGTATATGAATTTGCAATCTTCAGAGCGAATAAGACGTTCCAATAAGTTGCAATTTCGCACAGGAATGATCATAGGGAGAATCTGGTGTTGATTTTGCAAAGTGGAAATATGTTCATTGGGAAGATATTTAAACAATTTGAAATAAGCTAGATATGTATCGCGTATATTGAATTCATTTTGAATAAATTTATACTCTTTGATTTCATATGTTTTTGTGAAAATTTGATAGACATGTTTTAGTCCTTTGTCGTGCCATCGGATAAATACATTTACATCTTTGTTTGCAACAAAATTCATCAATGGGGTTTCTAAGAAAGAACTGATATCAGATATATCATCACTTTGGAGTTCTGCGTAAGTGGTTATAATATCTCTCAAAAAGGAATTTTTTATCAGTTTCATTGTTCTTCGTAACCCTCGTTTTTGGAAGTTAAACAAAGTGAGATCATTACATGGATATAAACATAATTTGGATAAGTTTTGCCAAAGGCCATCTGTCGATATTCCTTTGATCAATTTGATTTTAAGATATTTATTAAAATTACGAAAGTCAGTCATTTTAAGACCTCCATGTAATTAGTCATTTGTTAACATTTTTCTCTTTATTTTGTCTTTTTTGCCAGACCATATGAATCTATGTAGAATAGTATCAAGACGTTTAAAAAAAGTCATTATCTGGGTCTGGGAGGGATGTAAAGAGATGTGTAAACAATGGGAGTATTTGGGATTTTATTATTGTTACCTTTCCTCTTAAAGTTAGTATCCTTGTGGACCATAAGAATAGCAGTTTTCTAGCTATTTCAAATTGTTTTTCGAAATTCGACTTTATCATATTTTGGAGATCAACATTGAAGATAATGCCAAGTATATTAAAGGGTTCTTTTGACCAGCGTAATGGGATATGCGGGCAATTTTTTCAGTGCTATTTTTCTTAAAACCAATCCAAATAAGCATGCTTTTATCGTAATTAATGTTTAAACCTGAGCATGCAGCGAACTTCTTTAAAATCTCAATTAATTCTGATAGGCTTGTCTCTGATCCAT
Source organism: Phorcus lineatus (assembly GCA_921293015.1). NCBI lineage: Eukaryota > Metazoa > Mollusca > Gastropoda > Trochida > Trochidae > Phorcus > Phorcus lineatus. The sequence goes on along the minus strand of OV121083.1, from coordinate 31,333,742 downwards.
CGAGTGTAAAATTTGTATCATCTGCATATTGAACATTAAAGAAATTTTTAAATGCGTTTAGAAAGTTTGTTTTAGGTTTCCTAACGGAAGCGGCCACCTTGATGCCTCAGTAGTTTGCAAATCTTTAAAACACATCTCAAAAGTGTTGTCTCCAAATAAGATTGTAATTGTGGACATTCACACGGGAACATACCACCCTGTTCACAACAGATCAAGGAACATCAGTCATCAACTATAAAATCCGTTCAGATCATAAATCCATCTTAATGAAGAATACCAAGTACTCCATTCACTGTACATGTTATCAATTATCATTTTAGGAATAAGGGTTTCTGCAATGGTTATCGTTTTAATTCTTTAATACACACCAAACGCAGTAAGGATTGCATCCATTTTTACCAGTTTTCTGTTCACATTTAATACTTCAGACAATAATGTTCATTTACATCAACATGATAATCCTTTCCAAATCGTTTTGTACGGATAGGCATAACTGCTTGGTTGTCAAGAGTTTCTTCTGATATTTTGTAGCCGTTGATGGCTTAATTGTAAACTGTCAAGATCCACTATTTATACTTTATAATTAACATTACCAAAGGAACTATTACAAACATTTCAGCTTTCTATTTCTTTTTTGTTCTAAAGATAAAGGCATAAATAACATTTAAATAAGATACAATCTTTCTGAATCTATAGTTCATAAACCCCACTGGCTACATCCAGCTGATTCCAGACATCATACTGCACATGGCGTAACAATCTACCAGCAAATATACAGTCTCCCTATGGGATCACCACTTTCCCCTTTGATCACTTAAATCTTCATGACCAAATTTGAAGAAACAAGCCTATCGTCATCCCCGTTCCAGCTTCTATGCTGGTACAGGAAAGTGGGTGACATCTCTGCCATCATTGATCCAGAGCATGACACTGCAGTTCTACTTGATCACCTCAACAAACAACACACTCGAATCCAGTTCACCATGAAGACTGAAGTTCAACAAAAACTACCTTTCCTGGAAGTATCTCTTTCAACATCATACCGACCAGTACATTAACTAGCTCTCCAACTACCATCCTTAGTCTCTACCTTTACCAGACGCGCCAAGGCTTTCTGCGATCCGACTCAACAAAGAAATCAACCATCTCAAAACAACCTTCACAACTGGTTGAGCAAACCATCTCCGCCACCCTCCACCAACAGAATGACCGTTCACCAAAACCTTAACCATTCCAGATCCGCATTAACATCACTTACCAAGGATAAATCAGCCGACTTCTTAAAGATAAAATATCCCAGTGTTTTATCCGACTTCAATCCACATTTTCATATAGACAATACATTCAAGTAAATAAAACACCTAACAGCGTTTCGATGTGTCCTTTAATTAAAAAGATTAAATGGTTCAAAGTGCGTAGAAATTTGCCACCTCGAAAGTCCAATTGAAAAAAGTCCCTCCACGCCTCTGAGCTCTCCTCTGATGGATGTGACATCATAGTCAGGACTCACTCCACGTTTGTTTGTAAACAAGTAAATATACCAAATGCAGATATAGGTCGCATTTGTCTACGTTGTTAGAGACTATAATGAAATAAGGTGCATATATATATAGATCTATAAATGATACACAGTGACAGGTTTGTAGTTTGTTACATGACTAGGCTTGGAGTTTATATTATTTTGCTGGTGCTGATTACTCTAAGGATACATACAAAATTGTGGGCACGTCACTTATGTTTGTATGTTATCACTACAGTTTTGGTTATAACATTTATGAAAAATTAAAATTTCTTGCTACAGCGTCATTTTAGAAGCAACAAAAAGTAAAATTAAAGTCATAAAGCTGCTCCGGAGAAACATTTACCATTTTATGTAGCTTTACAGTGGATAATTTATAACCTTTTTGATATTGATAAACATTGCAGTATGAAAGAAGGTATTTAGTTAAACAGATTTGTTAATATATTGTCATGTGTCACTTGTATTGACCAACCTAATTACCTTCATCAAGTTTCAATAAAGGTGCTGAGGTCATTAACTTTATTGTTTAATTGCCATGTACAGGTGTCTGGCACTATGTTGTAGACTGTTAGGTAAATACTTTATGACTATATTGTCTGGTGTGAAAAAGTAGTGTTATGAAACTAAAAACCTCTCTCTGGTAACATACCGGTACTAAAGTACTGAAGGAAATGGAAATAATATGCTTTTCAGCTTAATGTTTTTATTTGGTTGAAACAGTTAAAACTGAAAAAAAAAATCATATTTGCAATACATTTCCAAGCAGGCTTTAACTTACTAAACAATCAAGAATAAATAACAATCGAAGCATGCAAGAATCTTGAAACAGGAAATTGACATTAAAAGTTATGAATGAACACAACAATAACACAAGGGAAAAATTGTCTATACATGAAAATGCAATTCTTAAATAAATGCGAGGCTTGATATTGCAAATACTGAATGTAAAATATAATCATTTATTAATTGAAATATAAATATATATACATGTATTGCTGCAGTGAGATTAAAATTCATATTCATATAGCTTTCATCAGAAAGGTACATTTTGATTGAAGATATTCAAGGTGCATGGTTTTCTCTTCTGTTAAGTCATCTTATTCATTTTAATTAGTATTCATATTCTTCATTCCATTATATATCCAAACATCATTTTATTTGGTGCATGTTAGAAAGTCCAAGTTCAATAATTGACACCACAACTACAGTTTGCATGATAACAATGACAATCTATACATGCAGTCAGCTGGCTGTCAGTTATTGTAAATATATTTTGTTAAACATGATTTAAAACATGTGTTATTATTGACAATATTGGCCTAGGTCACTCTAATTTGGTACCACACTCTTTATCTCAAACACTGACCATTAACTCACACAAAACAACAATAATATGTATCCTTACTATGCAAAATACACTATTAGGTAACTAAGTTTTTATGAAGGTGGCAAATCGCGTATCAAGATGTACATATACTAAACACATCAAAGATTTGATCTTCATTATCACTCATAACTGGTTAATAAGGCCAAAAACCGTCGTCTTATCCCAATGACCAGATCCGGAAATTGCCGAGAGGCAGTCCATCGAAAGCGAGATCTGATTGTTACAGTCATGCAAAGCAGGAACACGGAGTTATGATATTGAGTTGTCACTTTAAAATCGCACAAAGTAGTAACAAGTATTCTCTAGTATACAATGGTCAATCAACTACACAGGGGGATAGTCGATTTGTTTAGATGTTCAAACAAAAAACAGTCACAATGGCGGCAGATATCAGCTTGGGTTCACTTGATCGGCATTATCGGAGATTAACAACCCAAACAAATAACAACAATAGTTAATTAATGTTAAACAGAATATGTTGATGTATTGATTTTAATAGCTTTGGTGACTCAGTGAAATATATAGGTTCACGACTGTTGGAATCTATAATGTAAACAGTGACACAGATCAGCCAGTCATAAGCGAGTTCTGAATATGTCGTCACAACTCCCTACCTGATGGGCTAATAAAACGTTTGGCGTCTGTTTTCTGGAAGTGTTTATAAAAAATATTTTTTTCTGCTATTTGCAGGTGGATGTGAACCTAAATAGTTATTGATATTTATTCTTAACTTGTTATGAATTATTTCCGCTAATCATACCTCGTCTGTGGATATGTTATCTTTAAAAACTCCTGCAAGCATTGATGTCACTTTACACTCGGACAAACCTCTGAAAAACTATCTTGGGAGTGGATGGGAGAGGGGGAAGTGACCAGGCTAATCCAAATCCAAGAGGGTGTGTCTACAAAATCAGTTGTGTTTGTGCCAACAGCTATATTGGTGAAACCTGCCGACCTTCAACGTAGGACTCAAAGAACATAAAATTTAGACAGTAGATAATTGGACCTCAAATCTGCCCTTACAGAACACATCGTCAACAATCCAAAACATTCAATCAAGTGGCAAAACACCGAAATCTTGGCTTCAAACATCAATGATTGACAGAAAAGGAAACTCCTAGAATCAATCAACCTGAAACGATTAGCTCCAGAGATTAACCGAGATCAAAACGTTTGCCTCCCGAGTGCCTAGTGCATCACAAAGCAATCACAGACTCAATCTACTGTAACCCCTCTGCTATGTAAACATTTCATCTGCCCAGCATCATTTGTTTTTTCATCTGAGTATTTTAAAATTATTTTTACTTCAATGGAAACATTACTTCGAATTTTGTTTCTGAACCAGACCTAACAAAACAGAAGATCTAGCTCGCTGAAACTTGGAATTTAAAACAATCAGCATGTGTAGTGGTGGCTTTTGGGTTTTCAATTTCTTCTGAATTTTAGTTGCGACTGTTTCCATGGAAATACAAGTTATACTGTTTGCAGGGTAGAACCTTAAAAACTAAACGCTATGCACAATGTTTTTAGGGATTTTAAATACTTTGTGATAGATGACTAACCACCAGTGATCTACTGAGTTTTTAAGTGTTTATCATAGAATACAGTTTCATGATCATTGTTCAATATATTTCACACATTTGCCACTTGGCGGGGGATATAGCCGATTCTGACTGCTTGTTATACTTCAGCTAGATTTCTACCCAACCTCGTTTTCCCCCTTACAAGATACATTCATTTGATCCTATTTTGCACAGTTGTTCTTCAGGATATTTATTCAATGTTTAGAACAATTTATCATTGCTCCCAACAATGTATAGCATTTCATCTGCTTTCGGGTGGCATATCAGAAATCGAGTTATAATTATTTCAAATGTGCGTATTTTTATTAAACCAGGTAATATTAACAAGTTTGTAGAACACTGACCTGCCAAAAAAGACGATACCAGCAAGAACGAAGGTTATGAAAAACGCTGCTGCCATTGTTATGCCTACAATTTGAGCGGACGACAGCCCTGAAACACGAAGGAAAACAATTTGACATAACAATAGACAAAAAAGAGCCATTGGCTTGGATATGTGGCATATGAGGCAAATAAGCATTACAAACAATGGTTCAAACACATTTATCAGATGTTAAAACGACTCAAAATTGAATTCTCTGTTCGCAAATGAGTCTGAAATAGCAGCCTTCTATGGCGTTCTGTTCTTGAGAAAGATAAATAAGTTTGTAATGTGTCCATTGTGGCCTTTAGCCTCACCAACATCACAAATAGCTAAAATATTGCCTAAGCTGCGCTAAAAAAATCCCTATAGAGTCATCAAATTTGCAGTTTATAATACACATTTGTCCACAGAGTAATGTAAGCTTCAGCTTTCCAAGTATTTGCATCTTGTCGGATGAGAGATGTTTTTCAGATTCATAGATAGCAGAAATCCATTTTTTGTAATTAAGTTGTGACTTGTCAAAGTCTATTTTTCGAAAAACGATCAAGGCGTATTGAAATGGTAACTGAGAAAAGGACAGGTCAGCAAATGGAGTTAATAAAATTATCAGCTTGGGCCTGTATTGATACAGGGTATTAGTGGAGAATAATCGGAACGAGTACCCTAGATTATCGACAATGATTCTTTTATGGGCTAAAGGTCACCAAATCTACATTCTACTAATATAATGATAATTCACTCATTCCATGGAGTCCAAACATGTGTCATAAAATTCATTCCTACAATAGCAACCTTTACTAATGTATATGTGTATGATGAATAACCTCAAATAAGTGATTGTTGGACGTTCTTGGTATTGATATAGCACAATATCAAACAATCAATTAACCTTCAGACATAACTTGACTGAATAACTTTTATAATGTCTTACAAAGTCCTAGACAATAATGACATGGCAAAGGATTACAGTTGTTAGAATCAGAGAGGCTATACCGATTTGAATCTGTACTCAAAAGAAGATTAAAAGCTTAAACTATTGCCCTCGTTTAGCCTATTATCACACGGATAGAGATAACAGTCTAAATAGCACTGACACGGACAAAAGCTTTTTGACCGAGCATAGTCTTTCGTTACTAAGTCAATGTGCTGAGGAACAGTCACAGTCAATCATTGAATAATAACATGCTTTGTCAGGGTTAATATACTTTTTATGTCTGATAAAAAAAAATTGCCAACCAAAACACGAAATGCATTTAGGAAAGCAACTTTTGTTTATTAAACAGTCATAGGTAATTCATAAGATGAAGATAAATGAGATATTCATGATACATCATAAGTGATTCTATTGAGCCCTTAATTTAATTTCAGACACAACTCACATTCACAATGAGATTCAAATGATATACTCAGAAAAAAAGTCAAGCATATTTATAAACGGTAACGACAAAACAAATATGACGTGATCGTGTTACAAATTGCATTATAATATTTTGAGCAAATATCTATACAATCTCCGAATGAAATATAGTCAGATTCTTGGGAACCTATCTAAACATAAACTGTCTGTTTATTGTTCATGCACGTTTATAGATTTCTCTTATTCCTAGATCAGTTTGTTGTTTCTTTTTCCAAATTCCATTTGTAAAAGCGGCCATGTCATCTTCTGGACAATGTCTAAAATGTAAATGTTTATGTAAATTATGGCTGTTATTGACTATCTGTCCACAGAAATGGCAATCTGTATTTTGTTTCTGGGTGATAAATCATTTTTATCTGCTGATTTTCTTTTTATTCCTCATCTCAAGTGGGGTATGGCTGGAGACTGTTCAGGGCACAAGTTCTTGACATGTTTTTTCAAGGATAAATGGCTCTGGAATATCCCACAAGAGATGCAAGATTGCATTGTTGAGAGGTTTTCTTCACACATCTGCTCTGGGTTGTGGGTTCTCTTTTATTACTTTAGCATTAGGACAGAGTCGACCAACAATTATCCATAAGGTTTATGGATATCCAAATTGAATTGGTCTATGAAATATTTGTAATTTTCTGGATACGTCTGCCTTGTTAAAGTAATGATTGGTTGTTTATCAACATGATTGTTTAACAGTAATAAATAATAACAGTTCCTTCTTTGAGGAGTCTTTGATACACGTTTTGGTAATATATATTACAGAAAGATTTCAGTAAATAGATCTGTAATGCGTGGGTCCCTGCTCGATGTACTCATGAGATCATCCAACACCATAACATTCACCATTTTAGGATCTAAAAATTCATCTTTTTACGGAGCAGAAGGATTGCCCTTGTATAAATCAACATTTTGATACACATCCGTAGTTGGAAGTAGGACACAAAACGATCATCATGAATGGATGTAATAACCTTAATCCTTTACTTGAAATATGGGTAGAAACATGTTGGAAAGGAGTCCCATTTGCATAAGGAGGAGGGACCTCGTGAGGAGGAGGAAGAGGGGCAGTGACTAGAAGGGTAGTAGAAGGATTATGAGTGAGTATTGATACATTATGGTTATCACATTTCTCACAAAAGAAGGGGCGAATGCGACCGAAATACGTAAAGGTATGACCAATGTGAATGGGAAAGAAGCACCTCAATATTCTACTAATGCCATATGGTTAGCTGAGTTTAAGCTGGGTCGATGACCACTGGCAGGAAGGCCTGTTGAAATGATATATTTGCAAGTGTCATGTCTGATCTTAGAATAAATGTCGACGAGATATCTTCAGAGAATGTGGAGTTATCACTGGGATACTGACACCAAGCAAAAATCCATGCTATGGAAGCATAAGCACTTTCCTGCACCCATAAAGTTCACAACTCATCCTTCTGCTGGTAAGATCATGGCGACCATTTTCTGGGATTCAAGAGGCGTGATACTTTTAGACTTTAAACCACCTAAAACTACAATAACAGGAGCCTACTGAACCAATTGAGAGCAGCGATCAAGAAGAAGAGATGCGGCATGTTGACTGCTGGAGTTATGCTTCTTCATTACAACGTTCCAGTGAACAAGTGTTGTATTGCACACTTACAAGATTTGGCGATGGTGACTCAAGGCAGCTACTGAGGCCTGGTTGAGGGGCCAGTCAGAATACTACTTCCGCAAGGGCGCAGACAGTCTTAACGACAAATAGGCAAGTTGCATCGAGGTGCAGGGAGATTATATTGAAAAATAAGAACAATATTACAACCATTGGTTTCTGTTTTATATCCACTTCCATGAACTTATGTCTTACTCTCGTAGGAAATCTATTTGATTTTGGTATGCGAGGTCGCATGCCTGAATTCATATCCCACTTTTTACCTGATGTGCAATTTAAAGTCCATATCCGTGCAACCCTTTCTGATTTCTTTGATCTAAAAATGACTGTCCTCCAAGAAAGCATTCTATCAGTCACACTTTTCAGCATTAAAATAAATAGCTTGGCTAAAGTTGAAAGTAATATGCGCAAAATGCACAAATATCCGTTGTTTTTTTCTGCATAAAACGCCAATTTAGGTCGATCCAGAAGCCAAATTTCTTGGCATCACTTTTGATAGTAAACTTTTTTTAATCCTACATATAAAAACTATTATGAATCTCTAATTATCACACTGATGGTTCACCTTTTGGGGATGCCAAGGGAAGAATATGCCATCAATTGAGTGGCAATTACAGTTTTGTCTAAATAAAACTTATAAATGGTCGTAAAAAAATTTATTTAATTTTTAAAAAGCTAAAACATTTTGCGTTCGTTTCTGCCATGTGCAGAAAGTGCGCAAAGATCCAGAGCTTGTTTTGGATGAAACGCCCAATTTAAAGTCATGCCAGGGACCAAAGTTTTTGGTCTCGGTTTTGACAGTAAACTCTCCTTTGTCCCACAACTAACCTTAAAACTAAATGTTTAAAGGCAACATATGTTAAAGATCGTGTCAATTGCTAAATAGGAGAAGTTCTTCTTCATCTCTATATATCACTCATTTGCACAAAACCAGATAAAGGATTCATTTTCTATGGATCTGCCCGCCTCTCCTAATCAAAATGTTAGATACAATCCACCACAAGGGTCTCAAACTTGTCTTGGGACCTGCATAAATTCTCCTGTTTAAAGCTTTTAAAGGAAGGCTGACGAGCCATCTCTTGCAGATAGCACTTTAATATATAACTACAGGATTCCAATGGACTCTGTGATTTTAAATCTGACTACAAACGAATTTATACTGATGGTTCTAAGGATGGCACAACAGTTGCAGCAGTGACTGTCACTCCTTCAACTACTTATGCTTCAGGGCTGCATGAAGGTTGTCATAAAGACCTAATGTTTTAAAAGGGATCATCCTATAATCACGGGTATTCTAAATGTTCATAATATATTTCTTCTATGATATATCGTCTTTGATGATTTTCCAGCCATATGGGTACAAAAGGCAACATTGAAGCTAATTCAGCAGATAAGTCAGCTCTAAACATATTTCACAAGCTTTCAATTTCACACTTTCAAATTCCAAACCTGCTATTTAATCCTATATCAAACAGCGATGGCGGCCCCAATGGGGCCAGTACCGAATATAATTCTTTTTCATCTTTCACCCAACAGTAAGCATTTGTATTACGATGTGTAATTGGACACATCTTTCTCACCTATTCATATGTTTTATCTATTTTATCACTTCAGCTAACATTGAATTTTAGATGATATAAGGCTATAAAAAATTTCTTTATCAGTTTCTGAAATTTTTTTGATATTTTGCTGATGTTTAACAGCCTTAGTGCTATTGCCGCCTTTTTTTACTTTGCAATCATTTTCATTTAATTAAATCTCTCGCCCCTAAAGGCTGACATTTTGTCCAGATGGAGCTTCAAATAACTCACTCACTCACTCATTGATAAATGTCAAACAGGGGACATTGAATGTTAAGCACTGATTTGAAAGAATTTAGGTAAAGAGTTGTTTTCCTTAGTCAACTCTAAGCCATGAACTCGCCAGAAGCAAGAGATGCAAGGAATTTTGTAATAATTATATTTCTATATAATTTCTTAGCATATAATGACTCATTCAACATGCAACAGAAGTGATTTCTATTACTATGATGATTTTTCGTTTTACCATTTGTTGTTTATCTAACAGTGTGCACTTCTATGATTAAGTGAAGCTTCTTTTACTGTCGTTTCAGCCAGTGCTATTTGTTCTATTTGTATTATGGCATATTGAAGGAGCAATGTAGATGTAGCAAATAACCATGTGACCATGTGGGAAACACTAAATTGTTTTAATTACATTTCCCTACAAACGTATTATTGAGAGAATATTCATATTCAGTGGAAACAGTTTTGACTCAGATTTTACCATATTGTTTATGCAGGAAATGTTTCGCATCATTTGAATTACAATTTTATGTTTAAAGTTATTCTTTGCCAAAAAGATTTTATTTGATGTTTCTAAGTACAAAAGTGTTAAAAAAACTGTTATAATTTTAATGTTAAAATTTTGTTCATAAGAGGTTCAGAAAGTCTAGGTAGGTTATAAATGTTATTTGTTTTGCCTTAAGTATTATCATGATTGTTTGTCATAACTTGATTACTTCCCTTGACACTGATGATGATGATGATGATCAGAGCGCATGTTTGAAATCACAGTGACACAATGTTGAATTAACAGCTATATAAGGGAGAGATAGTCAAGAACACAAATGCCTATAACATAGTTTACTATAATTAGGTAGGTTATAAATGTTATTTGTTTTGCCTTAAGTATTATCATGATTGTTTGTCATAACTTGATTACTTCCCTTGACACTGATGATGATGATGATGATCAGAGCGCATGTTTGAAATCACAGTGACACAATGTTGAATTAACAGCTATATTAGGGAGAGATAGTCAAGAACACAAATGCCTATAACATAGTTTGCTATAATAAGATAGTTTAATGCATAATAAAGGAATACTGTTTTTTTAAAGGTTTTTCTATTTATATATTCTATGCATTTAATTTGTTATTGATAATTCTGAGGTTAATACTTAGAACTCTTTTGCTCTTACTGTTAGGAAAAGCCTTACTTAGCAAGTGTTTAGTTTTGTTTTAGTTTTCTGAACCTCACAAGTTTATGAAGCTAAGGATGAACATTACATCGTATAAGAACCGTGAACGTAAAAAAGGAATAAGATCCAGCATATTTTCCAAATCCAAATTGGAGTTGATGTGAAAAAAATCCGAATTGTACTGATGTTTCGATCTGTTGAGTAAAAGTCGTTCAAAGAGTTTGCTGAGTACCGAGGTCAAAGTTATGCCCCTGTAATTGCTTGGGTCCGTCTAAGTTTTGGTGTGACCTTTGTAAATTTGGAGGATCTTACTGATATGATATGAGGAGGGTACACATTCGTTTTGAATCATATAATTAAACATGATTGATAGGTGAGTAAATAATGATCTACCCACGCGCTTCAAGTGTTAATATGTAATATCATCAAGTCCTGGCTATTTACCTGTTTTAAGAGATTTTACAACAGTCCATATCTAGCCTGTCGTCACTGATTTATATACAGGTGAGTTCATTGGGTCATATGGGGATTCATTTTATAGATAATTGACAGTAATCAATACTTTGGACGCAAATTCCTTATCAAAATTGTTTGGCATAAGTGGGGTAGCAAGGTCACTAAAGTACTTTCCAAACATTTAACAGATATCGTGTGGTTACACTGTAATTAACACTAGTATCAGTTATGTATCCAGTCTCAGCTGATACGTAGTCTATGTTCATCAGTATATAGTCTATCATGGTACGTGATTGTCTGCACTTTGTGGCGAAGGTGTACAGGGATTGGTCGTCAAAAGGACAACATATAGTAAGTGTCGTTCTTGTATGGAACATTTATAAAAATTGTTTAAGTTGGATTATAGCCTTTCCAGTGTTTGAGTAGTGTAATTTTACTCACAGTAATGGCTGTGGTTTCGGCATAATAATTTTAGCGCATCCTGGACAACATCAAATGACTGGGCTACCTTGACATTGGACAGCACAAAACGCTTCGTTTTAGATCGTGGTGCACCGGTGAAAGCTTTCTCCCAGTGACCTGAGAAGTTGATAGTTTGTTGTGTGTTTTCGTTGCAATCAGTAGTCTTATTTACATGTAGTGTTATCCCTTGATAGTGTGTGTGTCCTTGCAATAGTCTTGCATAATATGATAAATTATGACATGGTGCTGGCTTATAGTGTAATAAACTCTCTCTCTCTCTCTCTCTCTCAGGGTGGGAGGTCGGAGCCCAGATGCGCTTGGGGTCTTCAGTGTAAAGCAGCTTGAATCTCGTGTTCATACAATCTATTTTGCCAGCATCAGCTTGTTTGTTTAATAAGATGTCATCACAAAGCAATCACCATTCAATAGTTTTATCTTTCAGTTCAATTATCAACGACCTGATTTCCCTATTATGAATTTCAAGTTGACATCTTGATTTCTATAGTTCAGATGACTAAAATTTAATTTCCTCATTCTTTGTATCATAAGATTCTATCATTCGCCTCATATCCCCTTCATAGGAGTCCAGAAGGTTCTGTAATTTAGCATTAACACATTCCAACTGATCTTTTATATCATCATGAATTGACAACTTACTCAGTAAATGACACAAGATATCTTTGCCCTTACAATTTTCAAATGAATCAACATTCATATCATGATAGTCACTTGCCTGAGGATCACACACGCTTTTTTAGTTCGTACTTTGTGTCTGCTGAGAACGTCTTGTTGAATTACATGTCCTGGGATATTGTAAAGCTAATATACGTCAGATACATAAGAGCATATTCTGTCTACCACGGTTTATTCTTCGTACAATCACCACTACACCCTCTGGGAAGTCGTCATAATCTTTCTTTGCAATGCTGGCGATGCGTATCAACAGAGCTCCTATTTTTTTGTATTTTGTGTGTAAATCTGTGCTGAATAACGATATTTGTATGTTTGACAACACTGTTAGGATGGATATATTACATCGTTGCGTCATCTTGGCATTGACGCTGATGTGTCATCATCATGGCAGCAGTTATATAATTAGTGGATTCCGTAACCTTGAACTAAGATGTACGTCATTGGCTGCCGTAGAGCTGTGATCAGCTACAATCGATACTACTTATTGACTTACCCATTGAATGTGAATGTTAATCAGATAGTGCTATGCATAATTCTTCAACAGGAAGGAAAGTCAGCAGGAAAAGAGGTAAGCGTGCAGGTGTCCGCCGACTATGGGCGAGGAAATCTAGACCCTAGTTACCTACCATTCTGTTATCAAATGTTCAATCGCTGAGGAACAAATTGTCAGAACGTGCTGCGTGAAATTTGTTCTTGGTGACTTCAATGGCTCAACACTGAAATGCGTCTTATCTACTTATGAGCAGTATGTTAAGTGTGCTACTCGGAAAGAAAACAATCGACCTTTGTTATGGAAACATCAAACAGGCGTACAAAGCGATTGCCAAACCTCAACTTGGAGTTTCTGATAACAACTCCGTTTTTCTCATACCAACTTATAGGCAGATACTGAAGACTTGCAAGAAGCAAACTAAAAGTGTGAAGTCATGGGATCCTGAGTCTATACAGCAGCTACAAGGTTGCTTTGATGGCACAGACTGAGACATGTTTTGTAGCCACAGCGACGACCCATGCGAAATCTCTGACACCATTGGACTCCTCCAACTTCCGGTGGCGCTGCGTGCATGTCAGGTAGCTAATTTTCACGCTCCCCAAACCCAGTAAGATGTTTGACTGAAATAATGTCCACCAAGAAAAATAACAAAGTTAAACAACAAACAAATATGTCTGCTAACTCCGACGCTAATCTAGGCGAAGAAGGGATACAAACGAGAGCCCGGACAGGGTCCGACAGACCACCCGGTCCGACCGCTACTAGCAGTGATACTCAGACCACGCCGTCCACCATGACACACGACTCACCTAACGCGGACATGAATGCATACATCGCCTCTGCACTAAAGCTTCAAACAAGAGAGCTTGGAACAAAACTCAATAGCATGGCAGGTGAAATCAAGGAATTAAATGTTAAAATTAATGACATTTTCGCTTCAGTCTCCTACAATGCAGAAAAAATTGAACAAAATGCGGATGAAATTGAAAAACTTAAGTTCGAGATTGCTACAATGAAATGTGAATTTGAGAATAAATTACTAACACAGGAGCTATACTCAAGGAAGTTAAACCTCCTCGTCTACGGAATTTCAAACGAAAAGGACCCACGGGAGGGAGTGAGGGAGCTTTTCACTGAGCTTGGAATTGATGACGTAGAGTCAATGCTGTTTACTAACGTTCACAGGCTACCCCGTAAAAGTACGGATCCACAGAATTTTAGGGCGACTATGCAGAAACCGATAATCATCAAATTTGTTGGGGCCGATGACAGACAACTCGTACAAAATACAGCCTACAAGCGATCGTCCTATCTCAAAGAAAGGAAACTCAGCATCCGTACGGACGTGCCCGTGATTATGAAGAAGATGAGGGGATGACTGGCAAACAAGGCGTTTGAGTTGAGAAAGTCCAAGAAACTGCAAACGCGTATCCAGTAACGTGGTTTGGATTTGTATCTTGAAGTCAGGAACAGCGCCCAGGACAAGTGGAGAAGGATCGGCCTAGAAGACAGTGTTTGATTTGTGTTTAAACTAACTGGAGACGACAAAATCTGTCGAACGCCCTCTCGGCGAACTCACTTGCCCTCAGCAGTGAGAGCGTTAACTTTAACATAAGGATGTATTTGTTTTAATTATATATTGTCACTTTCATTTATTGGATAGGATTTTCCAACGTGTCTTAATGTGTGACATTTGTTATTTAACTTCTTTTGTGCATTCAGGGGACAAAAGATCATGATAAGTAAAACCGCTTGCAAGCGTGGATGAATGTTGGTAAACAAACCGAACATGTGCTTTTCTATTTTTGGATATTAACCTCGGGACTAGAGGTAACAAACCGGATGTGCTATCCACGATGCAATCTGAAATGTGAGTTATAATCATTATTAGGATTGACTTATACTATTATTGCTGTTAAATGATATTCTCTCATGGATATGACTGAATTTGTGGACTATTAATATTATAAGTGATCAGTGACAGTGACAGATTGATATCGCCCACCCGTGTTGATTGTTGACAGTGTTGTGTTCATCTTGATTCTTTGATTTCATTATGATATTATCGATCTTGTCTATGACAGATAGCGATTTTGCTGGTTATCATAAAGTATTGGTATTGCTTTAACGATGAACTCCCCGAAAGCACTATTTACAGTTTTATTTTACTGGATTTGGTGGAAACAGCTCCAGCATGTCACCTTTGTTTTCTTTTTATCTTTTTTTTTCAATCTTTTTATTTTTTGCTAAAAATAATTGTTCCCTTTTCTTTTATGATTCTGATCTATTCCATAAATTGCCATCCATTATTTTGTTTTTAATAGTAATGAAACTAAGCCAACATTTACAGTAATGTATATATACAATAAAGATAAATAACATATTATCTTATATACCCTTATCTGACCATGGGTAGTATCAAGAAGATCAAAATGATTTCAGCTAACTGCAGAGGCCTAGCAAACAGGAATAAACGAAGAGAGGTTATGAATATTTACAGAAAAAAAATTTATTCTATTATTTGTTCACAAGATATTCATGTATCAAAGGAAGAGGTTAATCTTATGAAAAATGAATGGGGATTACAATGTATTATTGCACCATTCCTATCCAATGCCAGAGGTGTAGCCATACTATTTAATAACAATATTGACTTTACTATACATAGAACTTTAGAAGATGAAAATGGAAATTATATAATTGCAGATATCACTATTGAAGAGAAAAGATTTACACTAACAAATCTATATGGACCCAACATTGATGATCCTAATTTCTACAGTAAACTTTTTGAAAATATCTGTAATTTTGAAAATGAATCAATAGCCATAGTTGGGGATTGGAATTTAGTTATTGATCCTTCAATGGACTTAAAAAATTATAAGAATATAAATAATCCAAAAGCCAGGAAAATACTCTTGGATAAGATTGAAACGCTGGATCTAGTAGATATATGGAGAGAAGAAAATCAAAATATAAGAAAATATACTTGGTGGAAGAAAAACCCTAGACAGCAAGCAAGATTAGATTTCTTTTTATTATCAAGGGACATGTTTAATCTCTCACTTGATGCTGACATTTTACCCGGCTACAAATCAGATCACTCTGCCATAAGCTTCACATTCTCAAATACTAATAATCAGGAAAGAGGGAAAGGATACTGGAAGTTTAATACTTCCTTGCTATTAAATCCTGACTATCCAGACTTGGTAAGATCAATTCTGAATGAGACAATAGAAGAGTATGCCGCTACCAAGGATGAAAACTTATGTGATCCTAATGTTAAGCTTAAAATTGATGACAATCTATTCTTAGAAACATTCCTAATGAAGGTTAGGGGGAAAACAATTTCATTTTCTTCTTATCTGAAAAAAAAGAAAAAAGATAAAACTTCGGAATTAGAAATTCAAATTAAAGATTGTGAAGATACAATAAGAACAGATTTTCAAAGCATGGATGAATCATTACTTTCAGAATTATCAAAACTTAAATTAGAACTTCAGCAAATCCAAGAAGAGGTGATAAAAGGAATATTACTCAGAAATAGGATTTTATGGTATGCGGAAGGGGAAAAACCAACAAAATATTTTTGTCAATTAGAAAATAGAACTTTTGTAAGTAAATCAATAAATAAAATAATAACAGAAAAAAATGAAGAAATAACTGATGGTAAAGCAATTTTAGGTGAACTTAAAGACTTTTATAAAAGATTATATTCTTCAAATAAGAATTATGAAAATAATCATTTAAACAATGTTGTCACTCCCATTTTGAGTGAACAACTGAGAGACAAGCTGGAAACAGATATAGACATGAATGAAATATCAGTAGCAGTGAAAAATATGAAAAATAACAAAAGCCCTGGAATTGATGGATTTCCTATAGACTTCTTTAAATTTTTTTGGAAAGAACTTAAGGGTTGGATTTTTAGATTTATCAAGGATGTTTCTAAAAGCAATAAAATGTCGGTTACTATGAAGCGAGGAGTGATAACTTGCATCCCTAAAGCTAATAAAAATAGGACACTATTGAAAAACTGGAGACCAATTACTTTATTAAATTCTCTTTATAAGATTATTAGTGCTTGCATCTCTAACAGATTAAAAACCACCTTAGATTCTTTGATTCACAACAACCAAACTGGATTTATCCCAGGTAGAACACTAAGTGAAAATACAAGATTGCTATATGATCTTATGTTTGAGACTAAGAAAAGAGATATTCCAGGATTATTGATATTTATTGATTTCGAAAAAGCATTTGACACAGTGTCGAAAGATTTTATTAATTCTGTCTTGAAAATTTTTTGTTTTGGTCGTGAGATCATACACTGGATTAATATTTTAACCTATGAAACATCTTCTTGTGTTGTACAAAATGGACATCTCTCTGATTTTTTCCTTAATGAACGAGGCTGTAGGCAAGGTGATCCTTTATCACCCTATCTTTTTCTTTTTGTAGCTGAAATACTTGGATGCATGATTCGACAAAATGAGGATATAAAAGGTATTGTAATTGATAACCAAGAATATAAATTAGAACAATATGCTGATGATACTCAACTGTTTCTAGATGGATCAGAGGAATGTTTATATGCTGCGATTCATACCATTAATACTTTTTATAATATGTCAGGCTTAAGGATAAATATGGATAAGAAGGTTTATGAAAACAACCAATAAATTTCAAATCTGATAATGGAGCAGATTGTAATAAAAATTTCTCCATTTCAGAATTTAAAACAGCTCTCGCTAAAGCACAGGATACAGCAACTGGTTCTGATAATATCCATTATCAGCCCTTAAAATATCTGCCAGAACCTTGCCTTAAATTTAACTGGCTCTATATAACCATATTTGGGAAACAGGTAATTTTCCATCTTGTTGGCATAATGCCATTATTGAACCTCTCCCGCTGAAAGCCTTTACGTCAGCGCTAATAAACCATCTCTTGCAGATCGGCGCATCACGTTAGCACTTCAATACATAATTTAACTCATATCCAAACCTACGTACTCAATCCTGAATACCAGCAGTTGTATTCTTTAAAACCAAAAGCAATTCCACCTCTCTGTATAGGTATTCAACAACATGTTGAAGATTCGAATATCGACCTCTCAACTACATCATGGTAGTTGGTCAAGCTCCGTGTTGATTTCAGCTTAACCACTCATAAAAAATTTGAAACCCATCAACTTATATTCCTTTCAACGAACTCCATGATTTTTATTCTGACTACAAACCAATTTATACTGATGTTTCTAAGGATGGCAAGACTGTTACCTTTAATAACTTATGCTTCAGGTTAGTCACAGCTGAAGCAAAAGCCACCCCAAAAGCCATTCAAACACCCAACTATTGATAATCACATTAACTTTTCTGACTGTCTATCATGCCTTCAGGCTATCAAAAACTGCAAAAGGGACATTTTAACCATTCACAATCGTTTCTCCAATGTGACACCGTCTTTTGCTGACTACCTAGCCATATGAGTATAAGGGGCAACAATAAAGCTGATTCAATCAGCTCTTAAGGTCAAATATGTTTAACAAACTTTAGTTCCATATACATATTCTAATTTTATATCGAACAGCGTGGCAGTCTAAAAGGGATCAACAACACAATAAACTTCATGCAATCCAACCTCATTTATGTTATAAATCTCTATCTTCTTTTACGCGGCAGGAAGCATGTGTCTTATGACGATGTCACAAATGACACACGCGTCTCACACATTCATATCTTTTAAAGAGGGAAAATGAATGATATTGAAAGTGTCCAGTATTTGTTCAGGAAAGGAATGTTTGCATGAGAAATACATGAAGACAGGGTCGATACATTGGGTGATGACTACCTCTCAGATTCCACAGTTGCCAAATGGGTTGCTTAATTTAAGTGTGGCTGGCAGAGTGTTGAAGATTGAAGGAATTTGGCTCGATTCAGGGGAGACAGGGGTTATTTCCTGAAATTATTAGTGACCCAGGATGAGACGTGGGTACATCACGTGGACAGTGGAAGGATGCCAACTCCCCAAAGCCAAAAAAATCCAAGAAAGTTCCATCTGTTGGAAAGGTTATTGCCTCGTTTTCTGGAAGGTCAGGGTATCATCATGATAGTTTACTAAAAGAAGGACCAAACTATCAACGTGGCATATTATGCTAATGAATTGGGGCAATTAATAGTAACCATCACGGCCAAGCGGTAAGGGAAGCTCAGTGCAGGGTTTTGAATTTCTTCCAAATCTACCCTACTGACCATCGGTTTTCTTCCTCTTTCCCAATCTGAAGAACCATTTACATGGATGTGTTTTTGCTGAAAACAACAGCCTGAATACTGCCTTGGAGAGATTTCTTGAGACCGCGGAAGCGTTATTTTACAAGAATTGCATAATGAAATGAATTCGACTCCTTTTTAACAACAATTTATTGACAATAAGCCTCCTATATCATTTTAATTTCTTACCAGTTTCCTTACTTACATTTGCAAACACGAAAAAGACTTTTTGGTAGGAAAGAAACAGCAACAAATCTTACAGCTCCAACAGTATTTAAAGTATAGGCCTCGGATCTCAACTCTTATTTTAACTTGCTTATGATAAAAGCGAAGGTACATAACTGATTGCCATATATTAATAGAGCAAATGTTTATTACGCATAGGGCCCAACTTAGTGGTAGTCATATATATATAAAACAATAAACAGTGATTTCACGTTTCCTGTAGGACTAGCTTTTGGATATTTGAAGAAATGTGAATGCACTTGATAAATCTACCCATAAAGATCCTGAAGTTAAACAATTCTTAGAAATGCAAAACTAACAATCAGGTTATATGCAAGGAATAAATCTTTGATTTCTGTTCATTGAATCTGTTTTTTTAGAAAACTGCGATGCCAAATGATGAAGGAATTTCTGAGTTTTCCGCCGATATTGTTTTTAAATATATCATATGGACCAACATCGTAGTTATAATTGTAAACATATCAGATCATCATTTTCAATAAGTTATTTGTAATGGAAACGTGTTTTCAGTGTGCATGGTAATAACTCTTATCATCTGATGACAGAGTTTAAAAAAAGCTTATATTAAATCAAAAATTTACCCCTGACTTGTTGGAGTCACATATGCCAAATTTCATTAATGGTTTCTTTTTTGCGAGAAAAACTAACTGATGCTAGAAAGTAGTATTTAAATGCTGTTCAGGCCTGCAGAGTGATGATATAAAGGTAAAGATAGTAATTAAGAAAACCAGATAAAAGTTCAAAATTGAGTTGATACCGTTGACTGAGTTATATAACTGGTATTCATGCAAAATTGTATTTCAGATTTAGCATACATACATTCGGTGCGTTTTTTCATTGAAAACACATAATTGTCAAATATTTGGTATATTAACAACAACAAACATGGAACATGTTCATAAAGCCAAATTGGTTCAATCATTTTCAAACCAGGTTACCTTAGTTTTATTTGGGCGGGAGGGTTTGGTTGAATATGACGAACATCGTTGAATATGGTGTAGTGTTTCTTGAAATTTAGTCAATAATCTTTTAAAAGATTTTTGAAAATCTGTTATACAAATCAACCATGCCTTCTAGTTATGCGACAAGATAAGACCATTTGGAGAAATTTAGGTACAAGTCGACTTCAATGTGAGTACATACAGTAAATCTTTCTCAAAGAATTAAATTTAGGACATTGTTCACTGAACATTACCTGTGTTCTCCAAAGAAATGCAATAATTTTAATCAGTTACATCAGCCCTTATTTCAAGGCAATTGTAAATATATATGGTGAAAAAGACGGCTACGTGAAAAAGCGATTAAAGGGTGATTTTAACTTTTTACGAATATAATTTCCAGCGTTTTTTCGCTATTTAAAACAAGAAGGGTTTTAGCTAAATGTTCCATTGCTTATTGTTTAATGCACACCCTGTACAGATTTGAGTTTTATCAACTTAATCTATCAATCATTCATCCTGTGACATTATAAACTCTTAAATCACACACATTTTCGGAATGTGTAAGTTTTTTTATATCCTTTTTTCACAACTGAAGTCTTGTTAAAAGGCTGTATCAATCATTCTAACCATGACGATGCGAAAACTCATGTGCATATCAACGCTCCGATATGCAATGATACGTTTCTGACTTTTTTGTTGAAAAATATGGTATTTAAAACAATTGTTGAAAATAAATATATCAATTAAGTGTCCCATTATACATGCTTTAAAAAAATTCTATTTTCATGAATCCTCTTTTTATAGCGGCCATGAATTCAAAGAAAATCTAAAAATAATTCAAAAATGTTTTCAATGGTTGTTTTTCTTTTAATTAGAATTTTTATAGTAAGTAACACTTTTATTATCCGTTTTAAAAAAGGATATTATTGAAATTGTTATTTATCTCTGATTTTTACTATCATGAATATTTGCTATGCTGTATACTGATTATAGATTATAGATACATTATGAAATGGTAACACCAAGCACCAAGTATCTTTCTTTCTTAAGTATCTTGCTGCCTGACAAGGGTTGTTTTTTGTATTGTATGATCTTGAAGACACTTTTTTCAATTTGGAAATCGAGGAAATGTTCTTGAAATGGACATAGCAATTACTGTAAGATGAGGTTAATTTGTCAACAAACTATTATCGCTTTTCCTAAAAACTTCTGATTAATTCTTATTTGGATTTGTGGATATCTTTATTCTTATCTAGGTTCGACAGCAAGTAATTTCTATTTTAGAAATATCATCCTAGTAGGTTATAATAAGGGTACAGGATCAACGATGGCCAAAACGTATCTTCTCATTAATCTTACGTCAAAACTACTTCGCAGTTTTTACCTGTAAGATTAATGAGAAGACACGCCTCACTCATCACTAATCTCGTACCCCCATTATAACCTACTTCTACAAACAATAGATAAAAGATTGAAACCTACCTCTATTAATATTATATAGCAAATAATTATATCAAAACTAAGCACACAAGGTTTCTTAGATAGCAGAGACTCGGAAACTACACTGTCGACCGATATTCTTTTGTTGCAAAACCAGGCCATTCCCATTATCTAGTTTTTCAAGCCAAGTTGAACAATAGCCACGCTTCTAAATATAGCGACAGCTGGAGAGTATAAGGGATAAATTTCACACAATTCTCATCGATTGTTGTCATAGCCGTGATCAGAATGCTACTGACTACCATTCCATTGAGATCTTCAGCGCGGGCTCGAATCTGCATCGGGGTTGTAATATTTTAGAGAAGTAATATTAAATAATACTTAACTTTAAACTAATTAGTGTAAAATAAAGATATATTTTCAATCTATTAATTACATTTATTAAATTATTTCATTAAATTTATTGAAAATCGGAAAAATGGTATTGTAGATATAAATATATGAGTTTAC
This sequence comes from Phorcus lineatus, assembly GCA_921293015.1. Lineage (NCBI taxonomy): Eukaryota > Metazoa > Mollusca > Gastropoda > Trochida > Trochidae > Phorcus > Phorcus lineatus. The sequence goes on along the minus strand of OV121083.1, from coordinate 31,311,329 downwards.
CAATGAGTTCTTGTTGGCCCCAATAGCCCTGTGGGTCAATGGTTTGGCAATTTCATTATAGCTTTATCGTGCCGTCGGATCGGTTAGAATCACATTTCTGGTCACTGGCATGGGTCTAACGACTTCTATACCTGAGGCTCTTGATATGATTCTTGAGAAGGAATTTAAAATTTGCACACCAATAAACTCCCGCGATACCGATAAAAAAACCAACAAAAAACCTGGAGCGGTCATTGAAGCCACTAGCATTGGCCTAACAGCTTGCAAGCTTCGAGCCTATATGGAAGGTTTGCACATTCCAATACACCTCTTGTGGTTTAAGCTTGGTTAGATGTATTGAGTCGGCTTAGAGCTACAACAGAGGTACGGCAAAGCAATTTGAAATTTCCAAAGCATTGAAACACGGGGCTGTTGGTTGCGCAACTCCCGCCCTCGCCTCCCTGGGGAGGTATGGTTGCACGGTTCCTTACCCCCCAGGGAGGGCTGGATGAGAAGCCAGGAGGGGGGATTTTGCTAAAATTTATAGTGAAAATTTTTTATAAGCTGTTGGGTGATCTGTACAAAGTAGCAATTTTGAGTACTTATTTTGATTTAACTTTGTTCTTATCTTGTCTCTCTCTGCTTTAATTTGAATTACATAATTCTCACGTAAACAATCATCAAAGGTATCTTTATCCTTACACTTAAATAAACAAATCCACCTTGTCTGCTCTCTAAAGTCTTTGAGTATAGAGTTATATTTCTGTGAAAGAATCCACACACTTTGCCCGTTATGCCGCCCCGAGAAAGCTAGTCTCGTCAGCTCATCTTTCTTTTAAGTGAGGTCTTTCTCTGCACTACAGTTATCAATAATGAATAAAGTGCTTTCATTTTTAATTTTTTTCTAGAAATACTTCAACCCTTCATTCAGACAATCATCAGGAAGAATTTTGTATACTTCTGGATCTGTATTTATCCACAATCTAGATGTATATGTTTCATTAGTATTTATGGTGGGACATACTATTACTATGTGTTCAAAATTTTCATAGTAATAGTTCTCGATTAAATCTAGAACAAATTTAGTCTTACCACATCCAGTCCGCCCACAAATTATAGCACAATGTGGATCTTAAGGTAATATCATTCTTTTTTATTTAAGGATGTTCGCTCCTCAGTCACAGTGAGAAAACTCAAATAACCTTAAATCATAATGTTCTTATATAGTAAACCAAAATGAAGCGGCAATTTTTCAAATTAGATTTCTGATTAAATATTCATCAAAATTAAGAAACGTAGTATTTTTCCTTTTGAAATTATTCACAATTTTGCTGACTCAGCAATTTTGATTGTAACTATCATTTAAACAAGTTCTATAATCTGTTTTTCTCAGAAATTAGATGTTGTTGAATGAATATGATTTGTACGTATGCGTTCAGGTATATTTTTAGATAAAGAGTGGGAGAAAGCATGTTTTTAGTACAAAGATAGCTTGATTGTTGATAATTTAATTGAATTGTTTGAATACATGATGTGCCGTAGCGGCTAAAAACCCACACTACCATATATATTTTATACTAATGTTGGATATTTAATGGCGATTATAATCTTAATGGTTTTAGGTATCCGCTTTGTACTTCTCAGTGTATTTATTTTCTTGCTATTTCTTGCTTTAAATATTAGAGCTATATTTTAAAAATGGATATCAACGAAGTTTTAGGTGAAATTGACATATCCGCTGATCATTTTGAGCCTGACTTAGTTGAAAGTAAGAGAGAAAAACTTATAGGAGCTGTTTTAGGTGGAAGGAAATTTGTTGCTGAGAAAATTACTATAGAGAGAATTAATAAGATGACAGATGAAGAAGTAATAATAGAATACAAGAAATAGGAACATAGGTTAGGTTCTGTTATGGTTAAGATATTAGGAAAGTCTTTGCTACTTTTATATTCTACTGCCGCTAGCTACTTCTTTGATATTCCCCCAGAAAATAAAGACCAGCTAATGGATGAGCTTAATGATGACCCCTTTGTTGGTAATGCTATAAACAAAACTTGTTGTGAGCTTTATTATAGGTACGGGATGTTCCTCGCACCGCTTACAACTTTTATAACAACTGCGAAGTATTGCCATTTTAAAGGTAAAAGTTTAGATAATAAAGATGTCCGAATCGGAGAAAATCCCTCAATTACAGACACTGGAACCCAGTGAAGCCCCAAAACTTACAGTTACAAAAAATCCTCAAAAAGTAGCTGCTGGTAAGAAGGGGGCTATGGTTAAGAAATTGAAACGTGAACAACTTAATGCAGCACAGACTGCACTCCAGAATGCACCACAAATTGAACAGAAGCAACCGAGTGAACCACAAACCGTGGTTGTAAATAATGTAAATATATCATTTCCTTTTTTGATATGTGTTATTGGAATAGGAATTTGGAGTTGGCATTTCAAGATCCAGACACATATGCCCAAGGAGCAATTCTACAGATGATGGTCTTTTAAAGACTGAAGGATTTCATATAAAATAGAGAGAGAAGATGTCTGAAAAAAACACACTTTACCATAATGCAGTAATAACTTGATTAGCCATTGGAACTTCAAGGGTTAGTAAAATGGTATTTAAAACTGGTACACCCAAACTGGATTTCAATGTTAATGATGTTGGGATGGTCACATTACATATTTGGGGAGCAATGTTTATAAAAGACTATATTGAAAAACATAAACATATCCCCACTGATATAGTGACTTAGTATCCTTAAAAATATATAAATTTATTTATAAAATTGGCCACAATTGCTATGATGGTGGGAGCGCAGTTGTGAATGCATTGGCATTGTCTGGGAGCAACTACTTGTTTTCAAAAATGGGCAATGGAGGAAGAGCAAGCCAAGAATATGTGGGAGAAAGAAAGAGTCGCAAGACTTGATTTCATAAATGAACAACTTAGAAGACAAAATCATGCTATTAAAACTTTTAGGGATGTCGATGAAGCAATGCATGAGTATCATGTGAGATTTGGAGCCCCATTAGAACCCCTAGAACCTGAGCCCACTCTAACCGAATTTTATACTCCTTAACAATATCAAAAACGGGGTGAGATAGTATTTGTTGTTTTGGGAATGATTGCAGTGGGGTTTATTGCTTATAAAATAAAAAAAAATAAAAAAATATTTTCTTGAAAATTATAAAAAATGGAATGCTTTCACGAAGAAACTATGATATACAGAAATAAATTATTCTGTGAAAATTGTTGTCAGTTTGTTATTAGATGTAGAATTGTGTAGACTTGACTTTTAAAGAATGTAATCATGAGAATATCATTAATAGTTATGAAAGGCACAGATGTATAGACTGTGGGGAAGAATTTAAAACTCTCAGTTTCTTGAAGAATATCTGATAAATAATAATCTAACAATACCAAAAAAACTGCCCTTATCTATGAGGTCTTTAGAAAAAAGGAGATAAATATTCCCATCTCAATTCAAAAACTTGTTGCAAAGTAATATATTGCAATAGTGGAAAAATTAAAAATAATTCTAAGAGGAAACAAAAGATTGGGGTTGATAATCTTTTGTTTGTATAAAGTTTATCAAGAAATCAATATTGATAAAAGTAATAATGAAATTCAGAAAAAGTTTTGGATTAGTAAGAAGTTTTTTAAATAAAGGTTGCCTTTTATACATCTCTTATATAAAAGCTGTTTCTTAGGTGATGAGTTTATTTAATAGAATACCTATTAATTAAAAAAATAAAAATAAATAAAAATATCTTTTTCTTGAATATATTAAAATGTGGGCCATTTCAACTAGAAGAAGTAAAAAGGTGGTCTGAATTGTCCGGAAAAGGGATCATTTTTTGTCTTTGGCAGAAACGTTTTTGAAACACCATCTCAATCTAAATTAAATGAACTAAAAGGATAAAGAATAGTATTAAAACTAAATCAAAGGTAAAGACCGAGAAGTTAGATGAGGAATATTTAAAAGATTTAGATAAAGATATTAAAAGGGATTTAAAGATCATTTTTTGTCTTTGGCAGAAACGTTTTTGAAACACCATCTCAATCTAAATTAAATCAACTAAAAAGGATAAAGAATAGTATTAAAACTAAATCAAAGGTAAAGACCGAGAAGTTAGATGAGGAATATTGAAAAGATTTAGATAAAGATATTAAAAGGGATTTAAATATCAAACCAGAGCAATTCCAATTAGCGAATACTTTTAGTGGATATCTACGAAGCTGGGAAATGGAACCTAATTATAAGGATTTATCTACACTATACATCAATACAGAAAAGATATTAGTAAACAAATTATCAGAAGAATTGAAAGACATGACTGACATTAAATACCAATTGGCAATTAAAGTTAGCTTTATCAAGGATGGTGAAAATACTATAACCCACGTCTTTTTTAGAAGCAACCAAATGGTAATAACCAATCCAGATGATATTCATTCAACTTTTACTTAAGCTGAACAAGTGGTGGATGAAAATTTAGAAAAATACACAAGAAATATGTTTCGGGGGGGGGGGGGGGGGGGGGGGGGTAAACCGTATAGAAAAATTATGGTTAGACGTAGCAAAATATGACCCATTGAAGGGAGGATCTTATATAGATTTACCAGAATATTATAAGAAAAAGCAGGCCATTTTCAATGTACAGAATACTGATGATAACTGTCTCAGGTGGGCATTGAGGTCTGCCCTATTCCCAGCTACTTCAAATTCGAATAGGCCCTCTTCATATCCTACTGATGATAGGTTTACTTTTACTGGTATAGATATGCCTACTCCTGTTTCACAAATTTCAAGACTGAAAAACTGAATAATTTAGCTATTAATGTATTCGGGAATAATAAAAGTAACAAGGGTATCATTATTCATAGGAATAGTTCAGCTGATGAAAAGATTACTAGAATGACTATCATGACCTTTATCTAAAAACTGATGTATTATTACTGGCTGATTTATTGAGACATTCAGAAAGACTTGCTTGTCTCAATACGGATTGGATCCTGCACATTATTTCACTAGTCCAGGACTTTCTTGGGATGCCTTGCTTCAGAAAACTGGTATAAAACTCAAACTTCTTACTGATTATGATATGCATTTATTTATTGAGAAGGGACTTAGAGGTGGTATATCCATGGTTTCCAAGAGACATGCTAAAGCAAACAAAACATACGTAGAAGGATATGATGCAAGTAAGCCATCTAATCATATACTATGTTTAGATGCTAATAACCTTAATGGGTGGGCAATGAGCCAATATTTACCAACTGGAGGATTTAAGTGGGTTAATACACAGGTTGCAGCTTAGCAACCAGAGGTTGCAGCTGCGCAACCAGAGGTTGCAGCTGAGCAACAAGAAGTTGCAGCAAAGCACATCCTGAAAATACCAAAAGATTCTAAAACCGGATATATATTTGAAGTTGACATCGAATATCCGAAAGAATTACATAAAACCCACAACACCTATCCTCTAGCCCCAGATAGATTAACAGTTAAACAAGAATGGTTGTCTGATTACCAAAATAATTTACTAGGAGATAAGAAGTTATGTATAATCCCAACTGCGGATCCGCCCCATCTTAAGATGGGACGCGTCCCAACTTGGGATTCCAAGTTGGGACGTCCCATCTTAAGATGGAACGGTGGATACTAAAACATATCAATAATATTCTTATTTTAATATGAATTGTGTCAGTAAAACATGGTTTTAGATAATTTCTGTATATTCTTTTCACACCTACGAAGTAAATTTGATAAGATGTTTATTTACTTCACTTTCTGAGTCGGTTTCATCTGTCATTGAGTATGAACCGTTCAACACAACTAAAACAATTATTTAAAGCCACATTTGATTACTGATTGAATCACACTTGTTTAGCGACACAACACAAACAGATCAATACACAGATTTGTATTTAAATAATAGTTTTCAGTATTTTTCAAACGACCAATGCATGCATAGATCGAACACCAGTAAACAGAGAGAAACCAAAAAGCTCCACTTTTCACAGACATCTTTTTTTCTTAGTTTCTTTACAAAAAGGTGGTATAAACTATTAACAATTAAACAAAACGATGAAGTAATTCAAAAACAGATCCAAGTTTGACAAATCTAGTGATAAATTGTTTAAAAAAAATTTAAATCACATACCTGATACAGAGAAATGAATAATCCATGCAAAAACCTCCTATAAGCAGAAATTAAGGTACTCTCCATCGTTACAATCCAGGCCTGAATAGACTAGATATGTTAATGTGAAAGCTTGGGACGAAAGCCTGACACTGAATGATTGGGTACCAATTTGCCCACCGAAAGTGGTATTAGGCTAAGTTGGGATGATACAGTTATCAGATGTGCAAAAATTGGTACCAAATTTAATGAACAAATCAAAATATGTAGTTCATTTTAGAAATCTTCAACTATATATTTCTTTGGGTATGAAGTTAACTAAAGTACACAGGGTCCTTCAATTTGATCAGAGTCCTTGGATGGAACATTATATTAGATTGAATACTGAACTGAGGAAGAAAGCTACAAGCGATTTCGAAAAGAAACTTTACAAGTTAAAGAATAATTCAGTATTAGGTAAAACTATGGAGAATTTAAGAAAGAGAGTGGATGTGCGATTATTTAGGGCCGATGAAAAAATGAACCTCTCAGGAAGGCGATTGCTAATCCAGCTTTTAACAAATTCAAAATATTTGATCATGATTTAGCTGCTGTTCACATGAATAAATCCGAGATAGTTTTCAATAAACCGATAAACGTTGGTATGAGCATCCTAGACTTATCCAAACTTTTGATGTACGACTTTTATTACAATGAGTTAAAGAAAACTTATGGGGATAGATGTGAGGTGTTATACACCGACACAAATTCTCAACTACTAGAAATACAAACGGATGATGTGTATGAAGATATGAAGAAAAGCATTGATTTGTATGATACAAGTGATTTTGATAAAGACCACCCATTACATAATATGAAAAATAAAAAGGTTTTAGGTAAGAGGAAAGTTGAATGTAACGGCATACCTATTTCTGAATATGTGGGGTTAAGACCTAAAATGTACTGTATACAGATGGCAGAAAGGGAAATTAAGAAGGCTAAAGGAATTAAATGGTATGTAGTTAGGAAATACATGAACTTTGATCAATACGAAGAGGCACTATTTGGAAAGAAGAATTTTAAACATGAAATGAATACTTTGAGAAGTGTAGGTCATAATATATATGCAATGAGAATAAATTAAACATCATTATGTCCATTAGATACTAAAAGATGGATTACAGATAATGGTGTTAATACTGGTAACATCGTACCTGACAAAACATAATGTAAGAATAAGACGAGGATATAAAGAGGCCCATAGAAGTCAAGCTATTGTGGAGAGGTTCAATAAGACTTTATCCGAGCGTTTATTCGGCTATCAGTATGCAGAGGAATTGAAAATGAAATCTGCAGAGAAATCTGCAGAGAGATCCAGAGAATGGGTGGTTAGATTACCACAAGTTATTTCAGCATTAAATAATGAAGAAACTAGACTTATTGATAAGAAACCAGTTAATGCTATTAAACTGAAATCTGTGACAGCAAAGGCTGTAGCGCCTCTATTGGGACCAGAAAAAATAATATCTGATAGAGTTAGTGTTAGATATTTATATCAGCCGGGGGAGCTCGAAGGTGGATGGTTCAGAGCAACAGATCCAATTTGGTCACTTAAAATATATCAAATAAGTCTATATGTTTCTAAAAAAGGTGAGCCAACATTATACTACCTCAAAGATATTCCAGGTAGAAGGTTTTCCCGGGAAAAATTACTTATTGTACCTTCAGATACTGATTAGCTTAACTGGTACTAAGTTTAGCTAAACTGTTGCTAAGTTTAGCTTAATTCTACTAAAAGTTGCTTAAGCAAAGAAAGCTATTTTGCTTTAAAGATTTTTACATTATAATAAAAGGAAATGAATAAATTATCAAATCCTAGAAATAATATCATTTTATTCAGTGATTCAAGAAAAGTTGTGTTTAATAATATTACATATAAAATAATTGATATCTCCACAAATGATGGGAATAGTTTGCTATTTCCTGTGAAAAATATCAAGTCCTTCATAAAAAGAGATTTATATGGATGATTTTACATACCATTACATTTGTCAGAAGAGTTGGGTAATACTTTATCAAAAATAATAAAACAATGTAAAGCCCACTTGATTAGCCACTACAAAATGGAAATATATGAATTGAATGACACAAATGAATCGAAGACTCTGTTAGAAATGAGTGAAGATTACAATTTCTTGAAAGATTTGTGTTTTGTGTTTTAAACCCGACTCTAATGTCTTGTTTGCAAAGTTATATCATTCCAAACTTTTCACTGTGGCTAAGGATGATATAGAATTCATTGATGAAATTGATATGAATTATCCTCGTGTTTTGGTCAGTGCTGGGATAAAATTGATTCAATTTGCATAGGACCTACTAGTGTAAAATTACGAGTTAATATTTATGAGGGGTATTTCAAAGATCTTTCCCAACAAGATTTCAAAGATCAGTTGTTATAAACCAGATACAATATTCAAGTACAATTGTACTAATTGAGTGAAATATTCAATCTCTTTTAAACAGGGATTTCTTCCGGAACAATTGCATGATATCTTCCTTTGAAGATTTCACCACTTTGATATTTTCCTTCATTTCTTAAAATTTTGAAAGCTCAAGAGATATCAAAACATATTCTGTGTCTGAGATTGAGCCATCATCTAAAGCCTTAGAAATAGGGTCAGAAATGGTGTTTAATTTAAAATCGGCAATAATACAAATTTGTTCATGTTTCTTCAATTTTGAATGTAAGTTGCGTGAAACAAACTTTTAAAAAACACCTAGTACACCAGATAAAGTTGCGGCTGCTTCTAATCCAATTGCTACTGGTGTCAAGATTAATGTTGATAGTACTCCTACACCAGCTGTACCCAATGCTACACTTAATGTGATAAATGCTGTGTCCAAGATGTCTGTGACATTAACTATCTTTTTATATTGTTCTTGTTTTTGTTTATGGGAATCCTTTTCATTAATAATCTCGGCTTTTATTTCACTAATCCTGGCTAATCGGAATGCCTTATATTTATATTAAAACCTTTAAATGTATACCTTTATAAAGCAATGTCTCCAAGAAAATCCAAAAATGGTTCTTCAGAAGTGCACAATTTCTTAAAGAAAACACTATTATCCATAGCTATATTGTCAACCTTAATCCTACTTCCTGGAGGGCGTTAGATCTCTGTGTCACCTTCCAAACTATTTACCATTGCATCAGGTGTTATGTAAATACTAATGGGCCTATTGCGAGTTTTCCATTTTATATTCAATCCGGGAAGTATAGTCACATAATCAGTTGGTACAGCTCCCAAAAACAATTCCAGGTAGAGATATTCTCCGTAATTCTTCCTATAAAAAATTTCTATTATTTCCAGGAACACAGGTATGTCAGCCTTTACTTCCTTACTTCTGGTGAGACCTAATACAGCGTCATTTGATACTGCAATCCCCTTCTTTTTATTTGGAAATAAGAGACCAAGGCGGATCCATTATTTATGATTTTTTCTAAGAAAATTTTGTTTCCCAACCACTGTGTTCCCGGGGGTTACACTAATATCTAGCTCAAATTTAGGTTCTTTAATGATTGCTTTTTGCACATAATTGTTATCTTTAATTTGAAACCTGTAAACAGTATTCTCTTCCCCCTCATCATTGAAAATTTCTTTGTTACTAAGTTCTACTCTTTTGTAAACACCAAACTCAGTTAACTGTAATCCATATAATTGATCCTTCTCAGATGGTCCGTCGAATCCTTCTAAATCACCTAAATCAACTAGTCCTAAATTAACACACCTTTCGCGTCTAGGTCTAGGTCCACTTAAATCTGGCATATTTTTTTATTAACAGTTATATTTCTTTTAAATGTGAACTTAAGTGGTGTAATCAATATCAGAAGCACAAAATAAGGGGGGGGGGGGGGGAGGCGACATATGTCAAATGGTACTGTATTGTGGTGAGACGCTAATTTATAAAAACCTACATTGGGGGTAAATATATCTTATCAAGAGTAATTTTATTTCCGGGGGTTTCATATTGAATTTGATCCCCAAAATAATTACGAGGAAATTTGGGATCGGATAAATTAAAAATTCGATAGAGATAAATACATATAGGGTGTTTATAATTATACCCCAATCACTTGGAGCTTTCCATTTTAGATTAAATCCAGATAATATTTGTACAAAATCTTCTGAACTATTCAACAACTGTAGTTCTAGATAAATATAGTTACCCGTTATACTTCTTGTGCAGACCGTTTGGTAGTCATATATAACTGATCCCATCAACTCTACGTAGGGCCAACCCCCGAAGAATTACACTTTTCTTGATTTGGGGTACATATGATATCAGGTGTTTGCCTTGGTTTATAAGTTTCTTTAAAAAATGTTGTTTACCACCTATTATGAAATACCTTATGTTGCTAACACCAATATATATCAACCATTTAGGTATTGCAACAATTTTTATACTTTTACCATCATTATTCATTCTTAACTGGTTTTCTGATGGGTTTCCTAATTCTAGATTCCCAGAATAGACATCCTTTATATCGTTCAGTTTTGGTTCGTATGGTATTAGTTTATATTCCCCATCTTTATATTGAACCAAGTACTTTTTGTCTTCTTCCCCCTCTTCATTAAAAATTGGTTGATTGTCTATAGCTAATATTGAAATTTTAAAGTTGGGTATGCGACCAAGTTTAAGTTTCTTATACTGCCGGCTAGTAAACGTTTCATATCTACCACTGTTGTAAATTTCATTTCCCACAGGAATTATCCTCAATAAAGTAGAAGGCTTTTCTCTAATAATATTATCACTTGTATTGATACAATCGAGATGTACACAAAGGTCTTTATAAATTGCCAAGTTAGGTAAATGGAATTATGGAATGGGATACATGTTTATACCAGAAATTGGTTCTAATAAACAGAATATGATCCAGACAAATTATGATCCGGACGGTTGGATTTTTCTTAATTTAAAATCACAAAACGCACTTAGTGGTGTACTGCATTTTCATAAAAAAAACAACAAGATATATATCCCATGGTAAATGGCAGGTTTCATTTATAAGACAAGTTCATCCACGCTGGGAAACATTTATACTCAATAATTCTAAAGGATTTACTGCCCCGGTGATTCAAAGATTAAATGAATCAATTAGAACTTATGTCTGGGAATTACTAGGTGCTCAAGCCCAAACCAGAACTAGTATCAACTCTGAGGGATCATCGTTTGAAGCCCAGAAACATTTTGTAGCAAATGTTGAGGATGCAATTTCCAGCCCAGTTGATCTCCCTGCTTCTATCAAAAGATATCAAGACGTATTACAAAATGCCAGTTCAAAGGTAGATTATGTTTTTGGGATAGGTTTGTACCTGGCACCTAGTAATATGAAACTAAAAATTGGTAAAGTTAAAGGCTATAATAATGAAATCGTTATTGCGAGAGATAATAGAAAATTGGGTATAAATACAGAAATTAATACAGTGGTTACACAATTAGTAAAGGATGAAAAACCTAAAAACATTATATATAAGACCCCAGCAAAGAAAACTAATAGTTGATCAACATCATGAGAATAAAAAACCCAATATATTATAATTATGGGGGAGGGGGAGGGGGGGGAGGGGGTAGTTGTTGGTCTAATTATTATTTGGTTATTCTAGCTTTGATAAAAACAATCATCAACCCACCAATAGCTACCATTATTGCCCAAAGATTTGTCCTCAACCAAGATGCTGTTTTAGATAAAAAGTTAAAAAGCCATGATAGTATACTTTCTATTATGCCTGGTAATGCAGTTGCGGCTTTTCCTGCTAAGTTCGCTAATGATTTGCATAAATATTGTAGCCATTCCTTTAGTTTATTAGGTTTCTTGTTTGGTGTAGGAGAAGCAGGTGGTCCTGATGGGCCTCCAGTTATAGATAGAGCTATAGTTGATATAAAAGTCCTATCGCTGTTAAAATACTGGCAATAGTTATTCCCTGTTCCCGAAACAAAGTTCGAAGGCGGTCACCGAGGGATGTATCTTCCCCTAATATCTTATCCATAGTCTGCCTTATACGCTGAATTTGTGATAGTAATACTTCTTTATTTGTTGAAGCAGCTTTCAAACGTGCCGATCTTTCATCTTCTAAATCCCTTATTCTCTTTATAACCCGTTCCTTTTGTTCTGGGTTATTGGCTTTGGCTAATTTATCTTTTTGATATTCTAAATGTTCATCTAATTTTGTTAGTTTGGATAGGTTATTTATTAGCTCACCTCTTTCAGCCCGCATTGCCTCGTCGAGTCCTCGCAATTCTCTTATACTTAGTTCTAGAGATTAACTCCTTCATTATTTCCAAAAATGAATGAAGTACTTCTAGTACCTGGGCTATCAAAACTGTATGAGCTATTCAAATAATCCATTTCAAACTCTTCATCCGGAGCACCTCCAACAGCTCCTTCTTCATCAGCAAAATTTCTAGGTTCAGACATTTTATTAAAGAAGATTTTTCTTTTTAAATAGAAAAAAATATATATATAAAATGTTGCATTATGGTCAGAAGCTCAATCTGTTGCATCAACTTAGGGAGAATCTTGCTATCAAGGGAATCCGGTCTTCTGTAAGTGTTACAAATAACCCTAGCACTATCAACCAAATTGAACAACTGTTAGTCCGTTTTACTAATCTTGGAAGTCAGGATGTTATCGTTCCAGAAACAGCCCGCTTGGCTTTTGATATATTCTTAACATCAGATGGTACCAAAGATGCAGATAGTACCATAAAACAAAACATTGGGCGAGCTATAATAAAGAAAACCACTGTTAAAATTAGTAGCCATGAAGTATTGTCTATAGATGACAGTGATATATATCACACTTATGTGGATATTTGGAGATCTACGCAGGAAAGAAATAATTTACATTATCGGGGTATTGATACAACTGAAAATCGAAATGTAACGCGGTTGCAGGTGGGATCTGCCCTTGGAAATGATTCAGTTGTGGAACATAAAGCAATAGCAACTAATTTAGGAAACAGATTTTATATTCCTCTAGATTTTGAATTGTTAGAGAGTCAAATGCCATTCTATCAAGCTGCTTTGGGAGATAGATTAGAATATGAACTAATATTTAATGAATTTAAACATGTTATTATAGGTAGTAAAGAAATGAAATATAAAATTAAAAATATTGCATTAGAATTTGACAAAGTTACAGAACCAGATTTTGCCCCTACCGCTGGGTTTGACAGAATGACTGAATCATTTTATCAAATGGGTACCAAATCAACTTTACAGTCAACATATGCGTAAACTAATTTATGGGATGAAATTAAGAAACTTCCCAGTATAAAACGCCATCCAATAACAAATATGGTGATGAAAGATTTGTTTCTGACTGATATGAGTATAGGTAAGTTTTTAACTGACAAGTACGCTTTGTGGCTTGATCTAAGAACAACTGATGATGACCAACTTCATGGCTCTGGAAGAATTGAAAATGGTAGTGAGGGAATGACAATTGCAATCACCAAAGAAGCAGAAACAGCTGGGCCAGTACATATTTACTTATATGTTATCATGGATGCCCAATTGAATATTGATAACGGGAGCTTTGAATCTGTTATCTATTAATAATATTGTTATCTATAGTAGGTCATAATGGGGGTTTTGGATTGGCGATGAGTAAAGCGTGTCTTCTCATTAATCCTACAGGTCAAAACTGCGAAGGAGTTTTGACTTCGCAGTTTTGACGTAAGATTAATGAGAAGATACGTTTTGGCCACCGTTGATCCCGTACCCTTATTATAACCTTCTCATCCTGCAAGGGAAGGGTACCATGATACTGGTATCTATCTCTGATAGCATCAGTGCTCTTTGCAACACCTTCAGGAAGTTTATTTATGGTATTTGCAACCAACTTTGCCTTTAGCAAAACAATAGTTAATCAATTAAGTAACTTTGTTTGAAATATATACAATGTTGAACTAATCCTTTTGTGAATGGATTGATTTATCATTTAAATGTTTTCAGTTACTCATTAATTCCTTTTTTGACGAAGAGTTTTGGAGCACACATTTTAGAAATTTTTAGTTATCACTTTAAATATTGATTGAATATTATTTTGAATAATGAAAAAAACTGTTGCAGATCTGTTGCAGCATGTTACAATTGATTTATTGTCTTTTAAAGCTTGTACTTTTCAATATTCATATGATTTTATATTTCAGATTGAGGTTTGGAATGAAAAGGAAGAGGTCTATTGATATAGGATGTGATCTGCTTAATAAATTTATTTAGGTGAGATCTTCATTTTTCACTTACTAATCAAGATCCCTCCCATATTGATCATTTTAGTGTGATATATCATTTTTTCAAAATCGTGAGGGTAAGATGAGGAAGAAGTTGAAATGTGTTCTGCTTTCAGTTTGGTGTTGCATTATGCATTAATAGGCCATGGGCCGTACTAGCAAATTGTGACAAAGTGCTTCAGGCTGGCGTGTGAATAGCATATTTTGGCATATTAAATAAGATCTAGATATATTAACGCATATTTGACAAAGTTCTCCCAAAAACATGTGGTCATAAATGTTATATAAGCAATTTAATAGCCAAATTGCAATGACCTTAATAGACCAATCAGAAGGCAGTTTGTCCGTAGCAGAAAAATGGCGGCCCCCATGAAAGAGAGTTTCTTCCACTTGCTTAAAATTGACGAGGAGTCACTTTTATCATGCACACACAGGTTAGACAAACCTGTATGAGAGCGATTGAGTTTTGGTACAAATAGAAGCTTGTTGCAGTCAACTTGTAGTACCTGACATTGCCGGTTACCATAGACGCTGTTATCAAAGATTCACAGACCAGAAGAGAATATGAGAAGTTACCCAGAAGGAGAAGGGATGACCATAAAGCGTTACTTCCCGACAACATTGAGGTCAGTGACCTTTTTACCTTTTCATTTAAGGTAACTAAGAATGTTTAAATTCACTCAATGATTGTTATTGTCCAGTTTTCGATCACTTGTTTTTAAATTAAACTAGCTTGTATCTGATTTAAATTGATAACTAATTTTCATAGTTTAGTGACCTCTTTGATATTTAAATTCAGGGGCTTAGAAAGGTATTAAAAATATTCCAAATATTCACACTGATCGACTTTGTCATTGGTTAGTTTTCGATCACTTTCATTTAACACAAAAATTAGTTACAATACCACAAGATTGATTACAGCTTCCATTTGCATTATTTAATAGGTAGAACCTAATTACATTTTCTTGATAGTAATATGACTAAAACATTTCAAGATTTTTATTCATGCGTATTGATAAAAATGGTTTTGTGAGTTGTCAGTTTTTATGACATTGTTTTGATTGACTATAATAATATTGGCAGCAGATACCTTGATGCACGGAAGCTATTCCCAATATTTTAGATGAATCATTAGGTCACATATCATTTTCGGAAAATTCAAACAACTTTAGAAGGTAATTGTTTACAAAAAAGGCAACTGATTGACTTTTAAGTATCTTTTTATTGGCGAGTCAAAGGTATAATTAGTTAGGTAGTAAAATTTTAGTGACCTGAGACTTAGAATTTTTTAAACCAAAGTGAATGTGCAATGAGCGCGGTTGTGTAGTGGTTAGCATGCTGGCCTATCGCCGCCGACGACCCGGGTTCGAATCCCGGTGGAGACACCAAACATTTGTGACCTGGGTCTCATACCGCGTTGTGTCCTTGGGCAAGGCACTTCATCCACGTTGCACTCAGTCAACCCAGCTGTATAAATGGGTACCTGAATAAGGGAAGTACGGAAGCGCTAAGTAGCTGCTGTAGTACAATTCCTTCAGGGTAATAATGTACCGCCAGTGAGCAGTGCCTCGTACTGGATATTAGGTGTTAAAATGTAAATTATTATTATTTATTAATGTGACAATGTCATTATATGTACCAATATTGATCTGGTTAGTATATGGTTACAGGATATTTTTCTTAGTGTAAAAATATTGTATGAAATAATATCGGCAACAATGTTCATACTTCCTTACTCTAACGTTTATTTTTGTGTGTGCAGAATTCTACACGAGTCGTCTGCAAGGTCAAGCTTCCTATCTTCTTGTTCACCTCCTGTCACAACTTAGTTAAAAGAAAGGTTAAAGAAGAAGTATTCTGATTAAGAATTCCACCAACCTGAGTCAAGATGCTGTGTAAATTAATCCTCTACAATTCTGCAGTTGCTGCCAACACTTCATCATCGATTACAACACAATTTTTTATGGTCTATGGATTTTCAACAGGAAGTATGCAGTTGGTTAGCGGGAGAAAAAAGCTTTTAAGAAAGTTTTTAAAAAAATTAGTTTTGCCAAAAGTTGGCTGCAATTTTTTTTTAAAGAATAGCATTTACAGCCACGTCTGTGTGGTCTATCATATTCATTTTCAAAAATAAAATTTAGAAAAATATTGTATTTTATCGTTCTAATTGTACTATAGATTTAAAAACCAATGGTCTGTGTTGACAACATGCAATATATCAGCAATGCCAGTGCTAGCACTCAGAATGGCTACATTTTACCTGAACTTCAAATATTTCAATCCCCATAAAGTTTCTTTGACATTATTACTTTTGTTTGAGGTTGTGTAAAAATTATATTTTGTAAATTATGAATATATTAAACATATTGTTCAAGGACAGTCCTATCGGATATTTTTTGTAAGGACTTTCCTGTTTATTCGTATTTATTAGTAGTACATGATTATAAGTCAACACAATTAAAACTGGTTACTCAGGGTAACATTTTTGTAGATTAAATTTTAACAACTTGATAATAGGGAAAGCACAATTGGTAAAATTCTAATATGATATATCCATAAAACAAAATGATTGTTAAAATGTTTAGAAATAAGTAAATGTAAATAGTAACAAGTAAATGTTATCCCCCAAAAAAGCATCATGGTGGACTGATTGTAGATATAACAGACTTCATCGACATATTCTCATGAACCACTGACTTTAAGAACGTGAAATCTATTGTACAGAGAGACACCCTAAAAGATCCTAGAAGATTGAAAACTTGAGTAAAATTGGCCAACTTTAATTAGAAATTGTAGACTTAAACTCAGTTATATTTTACTTACTTAATATATTTCATATGTGTCTTTCTTGTTAATGTGTATTGATCATGAACAACAGTTCTTGTCTGATACCAAAAATATGGACATTTCTTATTAATATATATCCATGTTATCATACATTAATAAATTTATGCTATGATTCCAGTGATTTTGAGTTATCTGTACAAAACTTTTAGTAGATTTGAAAATTGTATAGTCTTGCATTGGAAAATGCTATTAAGCACAAAGCAATCGTGGAAACAAAATTATTCCTTACTCTTGTAGCCTGTCTCTTGTCTCAAAGGAGTATCTTCAAAAGAATTCATCACACTTAATGCTTTTTTTTATATAAAGTTATACTCTCCTGTATCTCGAATTCAGTGTGTAAATGATCTTTAATATTTGGTATCAGAATGGTTTTTGAAAAAATACATTTTAATCTGCTATTATCAGCTATACTTTTAGAAATTAATGTAGACCGACATTTAAGCAGCTAAATTTTAAATAAACAAGCAACATATCTAGTATTTTTGATCGTTACTCATCGGTTCGTTTTACAGGGATTGAATTCTTTCATGGTCAAGTTTTTTTTTAACAAATTAAACTATTTTTAGCTGCTCATTCTAGCTAAAGCACAGCCAATAACATTGCATTGCATTTTCTGTTTCCCTCGTTTGCTTTATTCTGATTATTTTTGTTTTTCAAAATATTCCATGCATGAGAAATATACTTAGAAGATTGACTTGTGTGACAAATGTGCAATCAGATCTCCAAAAAAATACACTAATTAACTAGCAGTAATTAACTTGTTTGAAATTTTCATTATGTAACTTTACAGAAAAATTATGGAACATTTATGATTAAAACTGAAATGTGATTTATTTTCCATATGTGAAATTAAGTTATATCTTGTCTGGGCTTAATAGTTGGACAAGTTGCCAAAAACAATCATAGATCATTTAACCCTAATATTAATCTTTTAATAATTAGGTAAAAGTTGTTTTGAAGTCAATATTAACTCATAGCCATAGTTTTTCTAACCATCATATGCAATTCAAATTCCATCCACGCCCACAGCACTGTAGTAACCAAACACTTTCAGGAGAACATTGGCATTTTTTAATCAGATTATATTGGTGTAAAGTTCTTTTATTCACCCCTGAGCCTGAAGCACTTTAAAATTTGAGCCCTCATTTGGGGCTTCGGCCTATAAATTGTGGTTTGGCTTTATACCACCTACAATATAACATGTCATATCATATATGTTTCCTTTATTGTATGGGTTTATTTTATTTCACATTCTCAATGAAAAGTGAAAAATGTTTCTAAATTTTAAAGGGGACTAGTTTTAGGGCATTCTTGTTTCTTTACTGAACCAAACCTGTACCAAACATAGTGTTCTATACCCAAATATGCATTAAACTCAAGCTCAAATGAACCATTTAACTTCTAGCATTTAATAGAGTCAATGTAATTTGAATTTATATATTTTGAAACAAATATATGAACAGTATCAAATGTCATCATTTTATGGGTACAGTTTTATTCACTCAAAAGATTTAGAATACATATCATATTTTACCACAGTTTGGTATATTGATAAGTATTAATACAAGTAATTCTTAATTAAAAAATCCTTATTTCAACATTTATTCTTTTTTTGTGTGGAACATGTGCAGATGTGAAGTTGAAGAAAATCCTGAGTTGGCCCACGTCTCATGCCACAAAGTGTCTTTATCTGAAATGTTCATAAGAAGCATAAAACGAATGAGTGATAATATGAACATATTTAATATAGAGATAAAACTTCAAACAGCAATAATTCCTTTCATTGCTGGCAAAAATAACAATCACCCTTTCCTAACCCTAGGTCCATCTTATATGTCAACAAATGATATAATATTTAACATTCTAATCAATTAGTTCTTCCTTTTCCAGAAATCTGAATGATACCATTAAATAATCAATAGCCGGGAAGATGGCAGCCATCTTGAAACTGTTCAAAGAAAATATCTATCAGAATTTTGTAGTGATACTGTTTACTGCTAAGTAAAGATTTCAAACCCAAATGTTTTTGACTGACCTCGTTATGTGAATAGATAGTAATGTTGATTCCATAATATTCCCTTGCAGCATTCTTGCGGCGTTTCTGCTGGGCTACTACCACAAGTCATTGCGGAATTCTTGCGGCGTTATTGCAGCTTTTCTTTGATGCATTTACGCCGCTGTATCGATTTTCCGCATGTTGGGTATTAAAGCGGCGTTTTCCACCAGGGAGCAATGCAGACTTCTTGTTCCCGCTAAAATGCCGTAACATGCAGCGTCCAATATACACATCTGCGACACTTGTGTCTGTGGCAAATTCTCCAAACACTGCCTAGATAAACTCATTTTCCAGCTGTCAAATTCATAAGAAATAAGAATTGTTTTATTCTTTATCTACTCAAAAATTGTAACTTTAGGCAGAACGATGATTTAATAAGTCTAAATTAATTGAACATCCATTCTCTCCCCACAGAGGTAGCTCTGTTATAATTTCCTATACAACCTTTGACTAAATACGAAAGTTTCTCGGGCTTCAGGCAATTTCCTCTACCGGCACAATATTGCAACTTAAACAACTACCTGGCAATATTTCAACCAATGAAAACACCAAATGCATGAATAACATATTTGTTGTCACACAGGCCTATGCAATGATGCAGTCGCAAAATAAGGCGTATGTGTTCTGTAAACTTTTGAAACGGCGTCGTTGATTGCACAACTAACTTTGATTGCATCCAACATTTCTACATTGATCTACATTTCTAGATCAAGAAACGTTAATAATTAGGACAGAGGTATAGGAACTTACGATGGAGCTAATTTTGAACACCATATGACATGATATTCGCACAAACTTTGAAAGTAATTAAATAAACCTTTGTTAAGCAGTAATGTCAGATTTCCAGTTTCAAACAGTTTGCTGTGCAAGCCAGGGTCTAAGCTATTGTAAATAGAATTGCTGTGGGTGATATTAACGTCTATCTTTTTAGTTACTGGTTGCTTTTTTATATAAAATAAATGAAAGACTGTGCCCTTTTATGCAAGGGGCTGCTGGAATATTGGACAACATAGAAACCATTTTGTTTTCGCAACAGAACTACAACTATTAGCAAATTTACATAGACAAACACCTGTCTCTCTCAAATTGCTGACATATTATGGATTTCCGTTAGTTTCACCAGACATGATTAAAATGCAGTGTTGCATCTAGGTTTTGATAAAAGTGGGCCAGGTGGCCCATCACTATTGAAAAAGTGGGCCACTGGTGACCCATGATGAGTCAAAAGTGGGCCACTTGTTTATAAGCAAATACAAAGATATTTTTGCAATACATTATGTCTTTATTTAACCTTATTGTACAATGCTGTACAATAAAATATCAATAAAGTACTACAGTAAATTACTGACCTGCAATGTACTGACTGGACTTGACTATGACTTGACTATGACTTGAAAACTCGTCTCTCTCTACTGTCCTTCCACTTTTTGACCGCTTTTGCAAAATTGAACTTGCTGATGTCCTCACCCTCCAACTTGATCAGCATAAGTTTATTGAGAGTGTCACTAGTCAGGCGATTTCTGGAAGGGGTGTGCAGGTTGTTTTGGCATGAAAATCCCCTTTCGCAATCAGCGGTCTGCAATGGCATGATTAAAGCTAGTCTTGCTAATGTGAGAAGGTTGGGGAACATTGCCTTGTGGAAGGTATAGATGTCAGACCACAGATTCTTGAAATTGTCTCTAGCATACATTTCCTTTAAGACAACTTGCTTCACAAGTTCCCATTCACTCATAGTTGCAAACTTGTCAATTTTGGCTTTGCTGATACGATCATCTTTGCCAGAACGATCTGAGCCATAGAAATTTGTCAGTGTTTCAATCTCGTCTCTGCCATACTTGTCAAGATCTTCCTTTGAAAGGACGGAAATGCTTCTCATGCCCATAACACTAAAAGCAGTGGCGACAGTTGTAGAATCCTTGGGAAATCGTTTGGAAACTCTGTCCTGTAGAGAATTGACAAACTTGTCTCTGATGGCTTCAGATTCTTTCACATTATAGTTCTCAAGCTTTTCACCCCAGTAGGTGACAGACACATTGTCATTTCCAGTTTTCACTTTAACTTTATCCTTCATCAATTGCTGAAAGTAACTTTTTCCAGTGAGTGCAAGTTTCAGACTTGACAGACAGCCATCAACTGTAGGTTGCACACATGCAATGTCCAAGTTCACTTTCTGGAAGACAAGGCTAAGTTCTGTGAATTTGGGAATCACATCCATCATGACATGAAGCATGTATACAAACTTGTAGTCAGTGAGGTTGGCTAGCAGTTGTTCCTCTTTGGAACTCTTCTTGTCAATTTTCTTGAAGTACTTGACTAGAGATCTCCATGTCTGGTACACTGTAAACAAAGCGTTATACATGGCGAACCAACGTATTTCGTGTACCTCTTTCACTTTCAGCTCAGGGTCTTCCAGAATCTTCTGAACTTGATGCAATTCTGCAACTCTGCATGCCGACTTCTTACAGTAGTAGAATAAATCGAACAATGTTTTCTGAAAAACTTTTCCAATATAATCCACATCCTCTGCAGCTTTTGATGTGCACAAATTGAGTCTATGTGCCAAACAGTGAATGTTAACACAATGTGGACTTTCATCTTTTAGAAGTTTGGCAACGCCTGATTTCCTCCCAGTCATAACAGAGGCCCCATCAGATCCAAATGCAATTATCTGATTCATTTCAATTCCTTTAGAATTCATGAAATCTTTCAAATGTTCATAAATAATTGGTGATGTCGCACGTGAACCCTTCATTCCTACATTTCCAAGAAATAAAGTTTGCTGTTCAAGATTTTCAAACACAAGTCTACCATATACAACCAGTTTTTTGCTCACGTTAATGTCAGTGCTTTCGTCTGTTAGTATGGATGTAAAGACACTTTGTTTCAATTTAAAGTCAATATCTTCTTGAATAACTTCGACAAAAGCCTCTTGAAACTGATCAGCTGTCTCTCTAGATGTATATGATGCGTTTTTCCCAACACCTAGTGACTGTATGTCTTCACAACCTTGAAGTTTCATCAATGAAACGAGAGAAGAATATTTCATGCTTGCAATGCCTTCTTTACAAAGCCAGTAAGCGCATCTCATAGCAGAAATAATACTAGCAGTCTTTTGACAAATTGCAGTTTCGGCAGCTACATTAAAATCTTTCCTCATAAACAAACTCTGTACAGCATGCTTATGATCTGGTAGTTTTGCGTGTCTTGTCAGCGTAGATGAACGATAGTTTTTACATGTCATCGATGTGAGAGCATTTTGGAAATTACAGTCACGACAGAACTTGCAACTCATTATGCCCGTTTCTTTGTTAAATTCAAGCCAATTGTATGTCTTGAGCCACTCATTTCGAAACTTATGTACAAATTTTCGTTTTCTGGTTTTAGAATCGCTGTCACTTTCATTGTCGGTCACCATAACGTGGTCAGTGTTCGTATCGACAGCTTGAACATGGCCGCCGTCTTCAATGTCATCGGCACGTTGTACCTCGTTCTGACTTGTAGACGTAGATTCTGATTCAGATTGTCTCACAAAGAAATCAGTTATTCGTTTTGCTTTTTTGGCTGAAGACATTCTCAAAGGAAAGGTTTCTTTTAATTTCCACCGCGTGAGATACTTCACGCTTATCACTCGCGACACTGTGACCTGTCGTCATTCACTTATTTCCAAGAAAAGCATAGCGAGAGTGTTGCGCTTATTTTATCCAATCAAATTGATTCACACATTAAAGCCACATACGGGCATTTCGATTTAACCAATTAAATTGATTGTTAGTCTCATTCCACGGTTACGGGTATCAAGTTCTTAGTAAAGTGCTATAAATAGATATGGGATTTTCCGAACTTCGTTTTGAAAAGCACAAATAAATTGAATATTTGAAAACGAGTGCTACGCATGATACATATATAAATGCGTATTTAATGTATTTTTTGCGTATGGGGTGGCCCAGTATTCATTAATTTTTGTGCCACATTTTATTTTAAATGCGTAATTACGCAAATACGCACTCTAGATGCAACACTGAAAATGTATCAAAAGTATAAGTCGGCAATGCTAGATTTTAAAGTGTAAAATCATAGACTAACCAACATTCAGCTTATTAAACAATTGGTAAATAAATATCAACATTTGTTGCAATTTATACGATTACGTCAAATATAAGATGAATACATTCAATTTTATAATGTAAGTTTTTTTTGCTCGGTGGTATATATTTAGGAAGAAAGTAAAAACATATGATTATGTCAGCATATGTTAAATATCAATATGCTTGCACTTGTAAAGTGTTCATAAAATCAAAGATTTCTATGTTCACCAGAACAGATAATTCAAGAAATAAAAATACTTGGTAATAATTAAGATGACGTTCAATAGAATTCAACAGATTTTGAATTAAAAAAATCTGCCATTATAGTATGTTCAAAATTGTTTTGCTTTAGAGTTTCGACTAACCCACATAAGGAATAAAAATACAGTCACGCACAAGCAAAACTATAAATAAAATATAGCTCCTCGACTTATTGTAACTCAAGTTTTCAATGCAACTGCCTAGCTTTAGCAAACTGGGAAAGTTATGAGAAGGGGCCGCTTATTATTATGTGAGTTACAAATGTGGTTTGGGAGCGTTTACAGGGAGAGTATTGCGTAGAAAATGGTATGTTAAGACCAAAAGCAAAAAAGATGTTACCACTGTAGCCGACAATTGCAACAATTGGGTCACTGTTTGGTCCAACTCCACCCCTGGATGCTGCTTTAAGCATAACACGGTATGAGACATCAACCTCCAGATCCGTGATAGTGTGTTTTGTTTTGTAATTAGAAATGTTCTCCTTCAAAATTGGTCCTGAAAACATTACAAGAGAGTATGTTTACAAAAATTGCAGATGGTTGAACATTTCTCTTCAAAGTATACAAGGATATTTCCTGAGAAGATGTGTAATGATAAGTGAATACTTCGGGACACTAACCTACTTTTGATTGTCACAAAAAAGAGTCTTGTAATTTGTTCCAAGAAACAGAATGAAAAGGAATGAAGACAATTATATTAGCTTTTTATTACCATTCTTGATAAGGGTTTCTCACAGTTCATCCAAAATCTAAAGTTGGCAAAATTGAAGTAGTAAGATCGTTTTGATTTTTATGAGTACAGAATTTAACAGTTAATTTGAGATTCAAATTGCAAATCACGCTCACCCAAATCATTACAAAGGTTTAGACATCACCTTTGCCCTTCAGGCAACCGTTGTAAAAGTTTAATGCAGAAACTAAGAGAGATCCATATGTCATTTGTTGCAACCATAATAAACATGACTTTTGTGATAACAATCTCAAATCTATGAACAAAATAAACATTTAATTTCTTTGAATATCTGTCTTAAGCTCTATAATTGGGATACATCATCTTCTTCAGTATGCCGGAGTTTAAGACAACGCAATTTTCAAGGCATGAAACAGCTTAAAACAAGACAATCAACCCATCAGACAATTTGATCATTCAGCATCCTATTGTATTTCTAGTTTCTATTGTTCCTAAAATACTGTTGTCATACATTGGTCTCCAATAATATTGAGTGCAAACATAGAAGATTATTTTATTATGTACAATGTATATATCGGATTTTTAATTGCAAATATCTGTTCTATGATGGTTGGTTATGAGAAAATAAAAATAGGGATATATCATGAATGGCTTATGGGATATTTCCAAGGACGTAGTCTTTGGTAAAAACCTGCAAATGATTCAAATGGAAACTCTAATGCTACAAGTTACTTTTGAAATGTTAAAATATCTGAAACCAGTGTGATTACAAACACATTTCATTCTAAGAATTCCTTTACTTGACCAGTTTGTAATGTATAGAGAGTTGGGTTCTTGCAATGTTGGTTGAACCAAAGTTGCTGAGGTAGAATTCACTTGAATCTCTTTACAAAAAATAGTCTTACTTTTCAAAACATCCTTGCAGTAAGGATTTTGATTTTATTGTAATTGGTCAATATGCGAACCAAATTAGAAAATGACCTAAAAGGGAATATTGCAAGGCTTTCAAAGTTGTTTTCTTACAATATTATTTGCAGTTTGACAGTTTCAATGCATGCAGTATAAACCATTCTTAATCCACCATCTTTGAATATCCCTCTTGCTTTGTTCCATTTGATTTGTGACATTTTATCCAGTTAAGCAATGAAACCTTTTTGAGGATTGGGGAAATTATTGAACATTTGAACCAGTTATGGAATACCCACAAATTGTTCCACATAAACAGAACGTTGTGGAAGTTGATTAAAAAAACACTTCAATTTTAATAGTGAGTGAGTGAGTGAGTTGGGGTTTAACGTGCTTTGAACAATATTTCAGATATTAAACACGTGGATGACAAGCATCCAAATGAGAGTGGACAGATAAGGGAGAAAGGGATCGAAAGGTTGAGGGAAAAGACGGAAAGAAAGGCATAGTGAGAAATAGACAACAGGTTTCAGAAGGACTCAAATTTAGTCTGGCTTCTACCCGTCGACCTGTCCAGCTTGGGTGTCCCTACAAGGAGCATGAAAGCTCCAGCTGGCATAACTCTTGGGGTCTCTGAAGCACGCAAACCACCACACCACGTTTAGGTATTGAGTCCAGTGGTGGTCAATTTTAATATCTGTGACCTCTCTTTCAGACCTATTTTCTTTATAGCCTAACCATACTGCTTTGGTCTTATAAATGTTTAATCAAAATCCAGACATTTTATAAAAGGTATTAATTTAATAAATATCAGCTCTTAAACTTTATTCAAAATCATCAAAAGACGTAATCTGCAGTACAATCCAAACCATAAAAAATTGCATTCAGAGACAAACATGGTACCTCATTAGAAATAAGATTCATTAAGAAAACAGTTATCTGAAAGTCTTCCCTATATACAACCCCGTCAGGGTCCCTGGTTACAGTAGTTCATCTGTATGTCCATGCCTGTCGTGTGAGGCGACTAAACTGGGGAGGTCTGTTTGCTATGGACTGCCACCCGTGTTTGTGGAGGAGGTGTTTGAGGTTGGTGCATGCCTAAAGATGTGCTCCTTCAACACATCACTTTGACCCTAACTTCTTCTAGACAGGTGGTCAGATGGGCCCTGTCTTATCAATAGGCTGGTCTTGACAATTCCTTGGTGTTTTTATAATTTTGCTTAATCTTCAATTTCCATTACCAAAACACTTCTCAATCAAACTTTTTTCCTATTTTTTTAAAACCTATTCTATCTCACTCTCCTTTCCAAATATTCTTCTTAAATACAATTTTCAGCACAATTTTTCTTACAACACCAAGACCGCCACTGGTCTCATTACCTTATCGTGGTGTGGTGGTTTGCATGCTTCAGAGACCCTGAGAGCTATGCCAGCTGGAGCTATTATGCTCCTGGTAGGGGCACCCACGTCGACGGGTAGAAGCCTGACCAAATTTGAGTCCTTCTAAAACCTGCTTTCTATCTCTCACTATACCTTTCTTTCCGTCTTTTCTCTCATCCTTTCGATCCCTTTCTCCCTGATCTGTCCGCTCTCTTTTGGATGCTTGTCATCTACATGTTTAACTCATTAACGCCGAGACAGCTTCACGGCTCAACGCCTGGGCCACTGACCACAGACGCTGCTCGCTGTAGCGAGACCAATTAGTACAAAGCACCGTTTTTTTAGCGACAGCCTTTGTGAGCGACTGTTGAACGGAAACTGTCTAGCCTTGTGCCATAAAGTCTTGATTGTTTTATAGTTTCATGAAGATAGATGCAGGTGCTGAATATTGATACTTTACAGGAATGTAACATGTGATATTTCACCATTGAGTTTATATTTTGCGGTTTGTCTAATTTCATTTCATAAACATACTCAAAGAGAGAGGGAGGGAGAGAGAGTGAAATTGTTTTCATTGTCTCACCAAATAAAATTGACAAGTAAACTGCATTAGATATTGCACATTTTATATTGGTCAAAATGTTATGAGAGACAATTTCTCTTACGTATACCTAAACAACAGTACTTAAAGAACAGCAAATAATAAACACAGACACACACTTACATATTATAATATATACCAAATATCACTTATAAGCATTTGTCAATCTTCATGTTAGATTGTCTTTCTCAATCTACCACTACAGTGAGTTGTTGGCGGCATATTGTTCACTCCTTTGCAAATACTAACACATCAACACGTAACGTACCTCATATTTTCACATTTGTTGATTTACTTGCATTTTTATTTGTAAATACAAATACTGCATATCTACACACCATGTTGAGTAGATACAGTGTGTTGGTATCTCAACTATCTGAATAACTCTTAAGAATTTATGGAAATGATATCCCGATTTAAGAGATAGCACGTAACATCAACCAATGTAATGATTATTAATATTAAACAAGTGATTTATTCTGTTGGGACTTTGTCAACTCTAATTATAATTAGCTTATAATGTGTATGTATCCATTCAATGGCAGACAGGGTCGTGGATCTATGAAGCATATTGTCGAATTAAAAAAATCATGTACATGCTAAACCTATTATTGTTACAGGGCCGCTACTGATTGTGCTTGACATAGGATGCGCTCAGCTAGTTCAGTAAAGTAATATTCAAATAAACTGTTTTATTAATAATAGTATTCAAAGAAGAACAACACTGGCATTCAAAATATTAATTACATGCAATTATCAACTTGATAGTTCATGACATGACATCCCCAAAGTGATGCATTCAAGAAGTAAGGTAAAATCAAAGTGTTACTTTCAATAGCCTCAAATTCTTAACAAATGATTCATGAATACATGTACATAAATGTTTATAATAACGCTTCCTCTCGTTTCGTCTTAGATATATGAATTCAATGCGTTTTAGAAATAAAATGTATCCAACAATGTTTCAAAATTGGTAACTTCACAAAGACTCCAATCGTTTCATCTGATTTAATAAACCTTCTTTTTAAAGTATTTATTTTTCTCTTCCAAGACCAACGTATGCAAAATGTTTTCATTTACAAACCGTAGTATATTTTTGAACAAAGAGCAACGATTTTAATTTCTTATTGCTTTCCTGAGGATAGCATCTTATTTACGAAACTGTTATCTACATGAATGGATGCTAAACTGATTTAAAAGAGAAGTTCATTGTTATACTATACGACAGACGCACATACGCGGCTCTCGCTGAATAAGAGGTGCTTTCGATTAACACACATAAGCGTCTCTCGCTGTGAGAAACTGCTAATCAACGGACGGTTATATGCGGCTCTCGCTGTGAGGATCTCATAATTTTGACGCATATACGCGGCTCTCGGCGTTAATGAGTTAATAACTTAGTTAATAGCGTTATTACCTAGAGAAGGCTAGAGTCATTTACTGATTTGTATTTCTTGCATAACAAGACACTATATATTCTAATACATTGATGTTCTAAATAGTAAACTGAGGACATTTTATGACCTTGATAAAGATTGAGT
The DNA here is from genome assembly GCA_921293015.1 of Phorcus lineatus. Classification (NCBI taxonomy): domain Eukaryota; kingdom Metazoa; phylum Mollusca; class Gastropoda; order Trochida; family Trochidae; genus Phorcus; species Phorcus lineatus. The sequence goes on along the minus strand of OV121083.1, from coordinate 31,282,563 downwards.
GATACTTTAACTAAAACTACACAGCTGGAAGATACTATAAATTACAAGAAAATTATTGAAAATATAAGAAAAACGTCATATGAACAAATTTGACATTTTTGATTTTCATGAAAAAATGTTAAATGTTAAGAACTTTCTTTCTCTTTATATACTGAATTTAATAAAAATAGATGTTCTTTCTTTACTAAGATATAAATCAAATCAAGTAATGGACCAATGAAATGTGGAGACAAAAGGTATCAACTGTCCATCTCACTGCCAATGTCTAAATCACTTAATGGGTCACTTAGTTGTAATCAAATTTGTTTGTTTAGTAAGGGACAACAGTGACCAAAATGGTTGTTATTGCAAATTCAGATTAGGAGTCAGATAAAAAATATCTTGTGAGTTCTCAAAACTTCATGGCTCATTAACTTGTTAATGAGTTTATTTGCTTAGTAACAAACCTAAATTTTCCTAATAGATTATTTACTTTATTTTCTGTCCTCATTTAGCAACTGTATTGTCAACGGGTAGAAAGGTTGATTCAGAGTTGAAGCCGTGTTTACTTCTTATCACTTATCAGAGCAATTGCATAAGCAGTAAACCTGTTATTACAGATTTAAAATCAGTTAAGTAACTAGTAACATAACTGTAATCATCCAAACAATACAAAAATAATATTAATAAAACGTGACAAATAGTAGATGTGAACTAATGATTTTCAGTTTAATATCATTTAAAAGATTATTATCAATAGTTATGGTTAGTAATGGTACTAGTGTGGTTATTATTACAAAATGATTGTCTCTTTTTGGTCTTCATACATTATGAAATGTATCTTATTCTTCTTAACAAAACCATGCAAATAAAGTTTTATGAATGCATTTGTGATTTTTTTAAAAATCTTACATTAATACTGCTTCGCGCCTGATAAGCCTAAGACTAAATCAACCAATCAGAATCTCTTCAATCAATTCAATTCTTTTATTCTGTGAAATATTTTATTTCATTGGATTATGACAAAACAATATTGTAAGTGTAACATATAAGAAATGACGCTAAAATCTTGATCTGTTCTTGTAAAAGGGGACCCATAAAATCACTCAAAGGGGGATAACTCTGTGTTCAAATTGTCGTCGGTAGCTACAGGGTTTACACGTTCCAGTTCATGAGCCTCGCCATTTTGGCAATGTACATCGTCATTCAATCAAAAACTGATTTTGTTGTCATTTATTGTTACAGGCTGCTGGATCAGCATTAATGAACTCGAGGGGTGCAACATTTGGGGGCTCGCCCGGGATCCAGCAGAGAAGACATGTTATGATGGCTTGACTACTGAACTCCAACCCTGGTCCAACTGACTGATCATCGACTATCATCATGGCGGATGAAGCAATCTACCTTGAATCACTACATAATTCATTGGATGTTGGTGAAACTTTAGTGTCGTTTCCTAAAACGTTTACAGGTAATGTGAACATTGTAGTGAGTAACCCGACTGATAAGGCTGTGACTGTTTACAGGAGAACCACACTGGGAAAAGGTCAGCCCATACAGTCTGTGGTGCCCCTGATGTGTAGAGGCGATAAGCCGGAGGAGGTTATACAGTGTTCAGTGTCATCAGTTAAGGAAGCCGAGGTGTGGGACCGCCATGTCAACATTTACCACTTGGACAAGAGTCGGCAGGAAAAAATCAAGATGGTTCTTCGCGAGAACTGCCAGGTATTTTCTAAATCAGATGATGACGTTGGGAATGTGCCTGATCTAGTGTTGGATATCTTAAGGATGATACCCCTGTGAGGAAAGCATACATGTCAATTCCTCTGCCGCTCCACAAGGAAATGAAATATTAAGTGACTGATTTATTCAGAAAGGATATCTAAATCTTCTTCACATTTTTCCAGCCCAGTAATGTGTGTTCTCAAGCGAGATGGCAGCCTGAGACTCTGTGTGGATTTTCGCCAGATAAATCAGAAAAGTTTTAGTTGGCAGACAACCGATACCAAGAATACAAGACTCCCTAAACACTTTGAAAGGAAATGAATGGTTCAGCCTCTTGGATCAGGGAAAAGCATATCATCAGGGTTATGTATGTGATATTCTTGTATTCAGCAGAAACTTTGACGATCATGTCGAGCATCTCAGATCAGTGTTGAAGAGACTTGCATCAAAGGGAATCAAATTGAAACCACGCAAATGTGAGCTGTTCAAACAAGAAGTTCCTTATCTTGTACATCTGGTGTCTGCAGAGGGATACAGAATGGATCCTGCAGACAAAGAAGCCGTTCTGAAGCTAAAGACCAAAGAACCACCTACTGTTGGAGATGTGAGACAGGCTTTTTGGGTTATTACCAGAAATATATCCCTGACTTTGCACGTCATGCTAAACCTGTATATGACCTCCTCAAAATTGATAAAGACCAGAGAAAGTCCAAATCAAAAACAAAAGTAAAACATGGACAAGCTCCAAGTAACCAACACATTTGTTGGGAGCCAGCTCACCAAGCAATCATCTGTGAACTTGTCGATGTCTTGGTTACAGAGAAGATAATGGCTTACCCTGACTACAATTAGCCATTTATCCTTCATGTGGATGGCTCGCAAGAAGGTTTAGGTGCCATACTATACCAACAGCAGGGCCAGCGAAAGGCAGTCATTGCTTATGGATCCAGGACACTGAGCCCAACAGAAATGAATTATCACCTTCACTCTGGGAAGTTAGAGTTCCTTGCTTTAAAGTGGGCCATTACAGACCAGTTCCAAGACTACCTTTACTATGCGCCTTCTTTCAAGGTTTTTACAGACAATCATCCATTGACATACATTTCACCGTTCACTGCAAACCAGGACCAACAAATGGAGATGCAGATGGGTTATCTCGAATGCCTCTTGATATTGACCAAGTGATGAGTGACAACACTGAAAAATTATCTCCTAACATTTTAGAAACTGTATGCAAGCCTATTGCAGCCTCATTTGTTGCTGACCATGAGTGGGCTTCAGCATTTGGTACTAGTGCAAAGACTGTGGAAAAGGAGTTGAGGAAGGGAATGGCAGTGGTAAATCCAATTGACACTGAAAAGTTGAGAAGTGCACAAGAGGAGGATGTAGGCATCAAGAGAGTGCGGCAATATGTTAAGAAGAACAGAAAACCAATGAGATTTGAGAGAAGAGATGAACCACCAGAGGCAAGAGATTTAGTACATTAGTGGAGCAAGTTGAAGATAACATTCTCTGCAGGGAGACCATCCATCCAGGTGGAAAGGCCAAGTCGCAGATAGTCATGACAAAGAAGTATCAGAGGCTGAACTTCACGACAACATGGGGCATTTGGGCACTGATCGTGTTGTGGCACTGGTAAGAGATCGGTTCTTTTGTCCACACATGTTACAGGACATTGAACATTATATCACTAAAGAATGCACTTGCAATTGCCTGAAGGATAAGAAACCAGTGAAACAAGCTTTTGCACCTCTCAAATCAATTGTGATTACCTCCGCCCTTCGAACTAATCTCGATTGATTTCTTACTTCTAGAGAAATCGAAAGGCGGCTATGAGTACATACTTGTGGTTATGGACCATTATACCAGATATGCACAAGCATATGCAACTACAAATAAATCTGGGAAAACAGCCGCAGAGAAGTTATTCAATGATTTCTTCCTGAAATCTGGATTCCCGTCACGTCTTCATCATGACCACCAAGGTCGGGAGTTTGAGAATGAACTTTTTGATCAACTTCAGAAGTATGCTGCTATTGCCAAGTCAAGAACCACACCCTACCATCCCCAAGGTAATGGACCGTACCTTGCTCTCCATGTTGCAAACTTTGCTAGATGAGTACAAGCATGATTGGAAGAGTCATTTTAACAAAGTGACACATGCATATAACTCTACTCTGCATGACACAACCGGATACTCACCATTTTACTTACTCTTATAACCAGGGTTTACTGTATTTCCAAAACCTATGCTTGTAAGAATATACTTGACTTGATATGCCCAATTCTGCACATTACATTTCTGTAGTGAGAGGCAAAAATAAAGCTGATTCAGCAGCTAAGTCAGATCTCAATTTCAAATATGTCTCACAAACTAAAGTTCCAAATATAGATTCCAAACCTGCTATCAAATCCTATATACAACAGCGTTGGCGGTCCACATTTGACCAACAACAACACAATAAACTTCATGAAATACAACCCCATTTAGGTTATAAATCTCTTCCTTCTTTTACCAGGCAGGAAGCGTGTGTCTTCAACGATGTCGAATTGAACACACCTATCTCATCCATTCATATCTTTCATACGGGGAAGATCCCCAAGTATGTATTCCCTGTCAGTGCCCCCTCATTGAAAGCACATCCTGTGTGAGTGCTTGGACACTGCACAAGTAAGGGAAACAATATTTAAATTTCTCAACTTTCTTATCACTTTGGTGAACACCGAACTTAAGATAACTAAAGGCAATCAATCTTTTTTTTAAATTTTTTTTAATTTTTTATTTTCCCAAACTCCATACAAAAAAACACATATTATAATAACAGTTCCCAACATAAACAAATTTTACACAAGTAATATTTCATTAATGTATGCTAGATATAATGGATAGGCAATCTTCAAAATAAATTCTGACAGTAGGTTGAAAATAGTAATAATTAAAAACTAATCTAATATTTCATATAAGAGTATGACAAATTGACCAGAAATTCATAAAGCTATCATATTTACAGTTTGTGTAAGCGTTAAATCGGTCAACAAAATATGCAGATTTAATATCCTCTTTAATATGTTTAAAATTTGGGATTTTCTCCTGTTGTTTCATTTTAAATATGTTGTATTTCACAATGATTGTCAGTAGATTCAGAACATAGTTTCGTTTCTCGGGATATCCTAAGATGATGTTCTTTTTAGAAAAGATGATGGAAGTTCCTGTTTTTTCAAGTATCCATTCTTCCAATTTTTCCCATATAGATTTAATAAAGTTACAATCATAAAACAGATGTAAAATTGACTCATTTTCTGTTTTGCAAAATGTGCATTTGTTTGATTCTTTGTATCTCATTTTTGTTAGAAGCTCATTTGTTGGAAGAAATCTATGCAATGTACTATATTGGAGCCATGAATGTTTAGCACTATTGTAGGATTTAAATGTTAATCTTTCTATGGTTTCCCATGTATTTTCGCTGATGAACTCGTTTAATTCTTTTTGCCATTTTTCTCGATATTTAAGAGTTTTTGTGCTTTTTCTGTTTATGAGTATGTCATATATATCTCTACAGCCTTTTGGATCACCAGTTATGTTTTGTAAAAAGAAGGGTAAAATTGGTCGGGATATGTTCTTTTTGATTTGAACATTTATTGATTTGCAGTAATATCTTATAGCTTCTATTATCCCTTGGTAATCAAGAAAATTTGTCTTGCAACCAAAATGTTTTCTTAATTGTTCAATGGTTAAAAAGTTACCATGGCAATCCAGGATGTCGTTTATGTAAGTGATCCCTTTAGAGGAGTAATGTTTATAATTGATAGGTCTTCCACTTATCTTGACATTGTCATTTTTCCAAATTGGTTGTGATAAGAGATCTTCAGCTTTTTTAGCGTTTTGACCTTTTTTGTTAATAAATCTGCCCCACGATGTTAATGTATCTCTCCAAAAGTGATTTGTTCGGGGTGTTATTACAGATTCGTTTATGTGTGTTTCACATGTTTGTATAAAGCTGTCTATATTACTTTTAATGGTTGTTGTCAGCAATGTCTTTATTTTTGAATCGGTGTTGTTTAACCTTTTTATCCATGATATTTTTTGTGATTGAATGAAACATCTTATATCTGGAAGCCTTATTCCGCCTTGTTCATAGTTGTTAGTGATAGTATCGCGATTAACTTTGTCGGGTTTGTTTTTCCATATAAACTTGTAGCAGAGTTGTTCAATTTCTTTTATCATTTGATTGTTTGGGTTTGGTAAAGTTGCAAATAAATGGTTAAGTTGAGGTAAAAGTAAGCTTTTTAAAATGGTGTTGCGACCTAGTGGAGTTATGTCTCTTGCTAACCACTGATTCATAGATATCTTAAAGGTTTTAAGTTTATCTTTATAGTTGCGTTCTACCATTTCTGCTACATTGAGCGTAAATATGATACCAAGTAGTGTAAAGGTGTCATTCTTCCAATCTAAATTCCAGTTTTGACAAAGTTTTTTTTTGGAGTTTTTCGCAGCGCCTATCCATAGTACCTGTGTCTTGTTGACATTTATTTTTAATCCTGAAAAAGAAGCATACTGTTTCAGAGTTTCTAAAGTCGCCTGTAAGCATTTTTCACTACCATCTAAGATAAGTGAGGTGTCATCGGCGTATTGAGAAATGAGATATTCAGTATCACCAATGTTTATGCCTTTAATCTTTGGATTAGTTCTTATCATTATTGCCAAGACTTCTGCGCAAAGTAGAAATATATATGGAGATATAGGATCTCCTTGTCTACATCCTCTGGATATGTCAAAATAATTTGAGAGGAAACCGTTTACTACAACACATGATTGAATGTTATTAAAAAAAGTGTTTATCCATCTCGTAATAGATGACCCAAAATTGAAAAATTCAAGAACCTGTTGAATGAAGTTCCAGTTAACTGAATCGAATGCAATCAATCTTTTTGATAAGTTGTATAATTTTAAACTTTCTATATCAGCTTTTAAACAACTTTGTGATATTTTGCTGATGTTTTTACAGCCTTCGTGCTGTATCTTCTTTTCTGCTTTTTCAATCACTTTTATTATATTAAATTCTCGCCGCTAATGGCTGAAATATTATCGCGCTAAACAAAAACGTACTCGCTCACTCCCTATACATAATATAGTGGACAAAATGAATAAAAATAAATAAGGAATAATGTAATTTTTATGATAAATATTTCATAAGGTGGTCAATGAAGAGATATTTCATCATCAAGAATTTCAATTTTTCAAAGATCCCTAATTATTTTGTCTAGTATATTTATCGCATAATATGAACTATTATTTAGAGAGAGTGTAGGTATGATTCAATGGATCCAGCTCATAATCCTCTACAAATTAACATTCTGACAGCGATCAAAAGACACTTAGGAAGTTGATAGATAAATTACATGGAACGTCCCAGTAAGACAAGGGAATTTGATATGCGCATGCGTCAACTAGTGAGGTCGTTTGAATTATACTTTCAGTGACAGTGAAGATTTTACTGACTTTTAAGTGTTGAAATTGTTTTAAAACAACTTTAAAGCCATCGATATGAACCCAGTGGATACCCTGAAGAGGAAAAGTGAAGACACCTGCCACCAGACAAGGAGCAAGAAGACTAAAGAAGGTTTAGAAGACTCAGCTCACTACCAAGTGAATCAACAAATTGTAAAAGCGATGAGACACATTCAGCAACTAATGACTGTTGTTCTGCTTTTGCAATGCATCGAATGTGTAATGCTGTTTCAACTTTAACGCATGAAATGCGAGACATGAACATTAGACTGACTGAATGCATCAACGATCTAGAAAGTTCACTAGAGTTGAAGATTGCTGAGAGATTCAAAGAAATAACCAGTAGTGTCGTTAAAGAAGAAATGTCATTAGTGCGTAAAGAGTTCAAAAACAAATGGAGTAAATTGGATTCACAGATTTATTCTCTGAACAAAGATTTAAAGAATTGAAGAAAACCTACAGCCAAGCTGCAAAAACAGAATCAGTGAAAAACAATATTGTCATAAAAAATCTGATTCAAACCAATAATGAAGACAACAACACTGGTGTGACTACGCAAAGTGAATGCTTTGTTGTGTGATTGTTTAAAATTATGTGATGTCTGTGCTAAACAAGCCGTCCGAAAACCTGCTTATGGAGGAAAGCATGGGGTGGTCATTGACACGCTCGACAACAATGACCACATGAAGCAGATGTTTAAAGGAAAGTGTGGACTTTGACATAAGAACGTGTACAGTGAAGCCGAGACGTCACGAGAGGTGCGTGATACACAAGCCTCACTTAGAACGTACTGAAGCAGCTGGGTAAGGAGAAAGACTTTCACCTGAGGGGAACTAAACTTGTTCCCAACAAGCAATAGGATATATGGAGGGTTCTGTTGCTGGAACTGTAGAGGGTGGTCCAAGTCGATTAATGACAATTTGCAGTGTAGAAAGTTTGCTGTAACTACTGATAATTATGATATTATCGCTTTGTGTGAGACATTTCCTAGAGGTGAAGATAAACTTGGTTTGGTAATAACCCCAAACAGGTAAACAAACACACCAAACGTGGTTCCGGTGATTTTGGACCCTTTGTAAGTAATTCAATTTTGGAACATTTTACACGTGATATTGTTGATAGTGCTTTTGATGATATCTTCTGGTTTAGATTTTCTCATGTATCATGTGGTTTTATGTATATCTAGCAGTCTGTTATCTTAGTCCATCTGGTTCATCTCAAATATGCGGGAACTCCAACGCCAGGACGGAAGACAACTCTGACTTTGTGCAAGGTGTGGAAAGAGTGCCTTTAAGAAACATTGTTGACTACAGTAACCGAAAGGTATCTTACAGTTTTCTTCTTCAGTATGTTGAATGGAAAAAAGTTGTAGAAATAATGACTTCACGGTCATTAGCTAAAATTGATGTTCTGCTGTTGATTATGTACTTATACCTCATGAACAGTTACCTTTGTATGAAAAGTTTGAGGTAATCAAGATGTTGATATGTATGCCGGGAGTGCACAAGAGTCCCTGCCAGATCTTTCAATGTTAGTTTACTCCCTCAACTTGTCCAGGTTCTATTCCACAGCGGCGACAAGTGTTTCTGTGGACAAATCTTTACAGAGTGGGCTGAAGCGATATAATGTCAATAAAATGCCGGGTAACTTCCTGTGTGATGACAAGGCATTAACAGCTCTACAGCTCAGAAACCTTGTTGCTTGATGAAATGGAACGAGAATGGATAAAGAGCACTGGCAAAGCACAAGTTAAACGTCGTCTCAAGCAAATATACTCTGGGCATCGCAAGAGGTTTGATCGACTGAACAGAAAATTGAAAAGGCAATATCACCTTACAAAGCAACAAAAACTTTTGGAAGAAAATCGGCAGAATTGGTATTGGAAGTGAAAGGAAACCATTTGTCCCCATGGAAGTTGTGACAGAAGATGGAAATTTATGATCAGATACACCGTCAGTTTTGAGTAAGTGGAAATCGGACTTTGAGTTAATATACTCTAATAACAACGATGGATTTGACAATGAACACTTGAAGGAGGTCGATGCCGAGCTTCAAAGGCTTGCTGTTATTGATAACCTTACAGATGAAGATACGACAATGAACAAGCCTATCACGAGGGAGGAGGTAGTGAAGGCGGTGCAGAAGGCTAAGTTGAAGAAAGCGTCAGGAATTTACAGTATACACGCTGAAGTGTTAAAAAAGGAACAATGTGTAGACAATTTGTTAAGACTCTATACTACTTGTTTTGAGAAAGGATTTGTGCCAGATAAATGGAATAGTAGCATCATTCATCCTATTGTGAAGGCAGACACCGATGCTCGCACACCGTCTACTTACAGAGGAATAAGTCTCATTTCTGTGCCCTGTAAAGTATATTGTGACATCCTTAATCAAAGACTTACAAGTTGGCTAGAAACCGAGAACTATATTGCAGATGATCAAAACGGTTTTCGCGAGAAGAGAAGTTGTTTTGACCACATATTTACTTTGTTTTCGATTGTCAAGGCTAGACTTGATGCAAAACAACAGACATTCGCATGTTTCATCGATTTTTAAAAAGGCTTTCGCCAATGTTGATAGGTCATGTCTTTGGCTTAAATTGAGGAAGGCAGGTATAAATGGTAAGATGCTCCAGACAATTCAGTCACCATATGATAACGTGAAGTGTGCTGTATGAGTGAATGACCTGTTGACCCCGTTATTTGACGTTCCTAAAAGAGTTAAGCAAGGATGCCTAATGTCTTCAACGTTATTTGCTTTATATGTGAACGATATCGCTACTGATATCAACAACCTTAGTGATGGGATTATGGTGGATGATATATGTGTATCAATACTTCTCTATGCAGACGATGTTGTCATTTTAGCCTCAACAGAAGATAAGCTGCAGCGAATGTTGGATGCAGTTACATCATGGTGTTTAAAATGGCGACTCAATGTAAATCAAGAGAAATCGAAGATTGTCCATTTTAGAAATAAATCTACACTTCAGTCAGCATATGTTTTTACCTGTGATCAGAAGACTGTACTTTACTCCAATGTTTATAAATATTTGGGTTTGTGGTTTCAAGAACATTTGAATATGAAATACACTATTCGTGAAATGGCTGGTCTGGTGATATGGCACACAGCGTATTCACTAAACTCTATGAATCCAAAGTACGACCAATTTTATTCTATGGATCACCAATTTGGGGACTTTACAACCATAGAGAGATCAATAACATACAGAACAAGGCCTGCAGGTTCTTCCTAGGTGTTCCCCGTACTACGTCAAACTGTGCTGTTAGAGGTCAAACTGTGCTGTTAGAGGCGACATGGGATGGTCCTCGTGTTTAACGAAACAGCGAATTGAGTGCTTCAGATGGTTTGTAAACCTAAACAGAATAAAAGATGACAGACCTCTTCATAACGTTTTAGATCCCCAAAATGCAAATAACTAAGAAATTGCCGCTCAATAAAGAAGGATTTGGTTCCTGAACTTAATGTACAAACAGTACAGTACAAAACAAATCTAAGAAAGTATGTTGCTCGCCTACGATGTGGAAGCCTACCCTTAGAGTTTGGTCGGCACTGCAGACGCCCCACCCAATTAGATCCTAGATTTTGTTTTTTTTAATAATGTTGAAACAGGATTTATCTCAGAGTGTTATTTTTATGAAGATCTTAGAAGTAATTTTAACTTGGACTTTTACCATGCAACGGGGCCCCTGGATCTTTTTATCAATTGTTTACGGAAAGTAACCCAAAACGCATAAAATGCATCTGCACAAGAAATATGTTTTTTAGACGGCAATTATTTTTATGATTTTTATAATTATGTATTCAATATTTTGTATTTCAACCATACAATGTATATCATTGCTTTTTTTAACTCTAAATTTTAAGTTATTGTGTACAGTACTACTATAAGAACTACATGTTCGTTTGGGTTTTTGTTTTAGATAACAATTATTTTTATGAATATATAATCTTTTACCTATTTGATATTTTAATTTCGAGCCATTACTATTTTAACATATGTATATTTTATGTTTAATATGTACAGTTTATTTGTTTAAGTGTCTCATAAGCCAAACATTGGCTGGATGTCAAGTATATTTTATGTCTTTTAAGATGTCTGTTACAATGTATACTGAACTTGTGACACTATAATAAACTATATCTGTCTGTATGGATGTCTGTCATATCAAACGGTTTTTCAGTTCTGCTCAAAAAACTTACCTCTTGAGAACTCGACATTGAACTTGTTTTCGAAGAAATAAACATGAACGTTTCGGATATAAGAAAACTATTTTAAACACTCCATCAATGATTGAGTAATTTACATGCAACGTTTTAGTAAGATTTATTGAAATTTGTTTTTATGAAAGTGCATTTAGTTCTTCTAGGGAAAGGACTTGATTACAAACAGTACGGGAGGTACCGTATGGGCTACTATGCAGATGAATTTATCTCAAGTTATAAACCTACAGAGACGTCAGAGAACAAGTACATTTCTAATTGATAGTGATATTTTATGCAGTGCAGTTTTCTTACATAAATTTAGTAAATGCTCCAATGTTTTCTCTACAGACATTGCCTAACAAAACGACCTATTTTACATTGAAAGGATTTTGTTGAGATTATTCTGTGGATGAAGTTAAACTGGAAATTCTTTTCCTAATTTTCTATTGAAGTATAGTTGGTTTTTTTGCATAACAGTCTGGTAATTAGTGATATTGAGCTTAGATTCCCATTTCATCTGAAGGTTATCTAAGGTTAAAACTTGAATTGCACACATCTGGGAATAGACAAATTTATTATCATCAGAACTGCATAATTGTTTTAAGATAGTACACTGTGTACTTACAACTATGTCAAGATGAGCTGTTGCCTTGATTAGATCAAAGTATTGTTTGGGTATGTATTTAAATCTGAAATACTGGAGATCTGTGTGTTGAAGAATAAATTCCTCTTTAAGTATTAAAAATGTCTCTAGATCACCATTTAAAGTGATACCATCCTTAATTCGCCGTATTCCATTCCTATACCACGAGATGAATAAGGTCATATCAGTTAATGGAATAAAGGGCTTCGTATTCGTCAACACTACTAAGCTCATTTTTGTTTATACAATTGTAACACATTACATCATGTTTCAAAAATCAGTTTGTGAGGTTTTTGGCACATAATTGCAGTCCTTTTCTTTGAAGATTAAACAAGTCGATGTCTAAAAATTTGTGATAGTGATTCAATTGGTAAGTGGGGGCGGGATAGCGCAGTGGTTAGCGCGTTCGGCTTCGGATCAAGAGGTCCGTGTTTCGAATCCCGCAAGGGGCTCGGCAACTTTGTCTGCAGTAGAGAACTGTTCTACACGCAGTCATTTTTTAGGTGCAATGCTACACTGAATTTCAGCGCAGTAGCACCCATGGTTCGCTAGTTCCAGCCGATGCTTGCAGGTTTCACGACAATGCATAGCCAAAATGGTGTTACGGGTTTTCTCCCTGCAATAATACTAGCAGCCACGATATAAGTGAAATAATCTTGAAAGCGGCGTTAAACACCAACTCACCTCACCTCACCTCAAATGGTAAGTGCTGCCATAATCCATTCCCGGGTAAATATACATTTGATCTTCATATCATTAGAAAAGGATATCAAATCGATCATTGGATCCCCTAGGCGTCAACTGTGTCCTAAGTTAAAGACATTAGAAAATGTGCCCAAATAAATTACAGAGCTACAGCTGTCTTTTTTTAGTTTCTGAGCACTCTTAAATCTTTCCAAAGTTTAATCTATAAAATCTCACTCAAGCGTGTCAAATGCATTTTCAAAGTCAATCGAAACCAAAAGCCCAGGTATTTTATTATGGTTACAATAATGCATTAATTCGTAAAGTATTGTAATATTTTCTACTATAAATCTATTTTATAAGAATCCTGTTTGAGTTTAGCTTATAATCAGGAAGAACATCTTTAAGTCGTGAGGCAATTATGGGGGTGCGATTTTATAATCAACGTTCAAAACACTAAAGATTGTCAATTCTTAAAGTAACCCCTGTCATAAGAGTCTTTTGGTATACAAGTAATTATACTTTGCCTTTGAAAATTCGACAAAGTTCCAGTTTTATATGAGTATAGAATAGATTGCTAGAGAATTATACCGAAGTCTTTCAGTAAAAAAATCTGAAGTTTTGCTTTTTCGGTTTTATATTCTTTTGTCTTTTTTATGAGGTATTAATCAATGCTTATTGGGCTGTTGTTACCAAGTTACGACTTTTCAAACAGTCAGAAAATTCCAAGATTTAAAAACTTTGTTGTGAAGAAAGAAATGTCCCCCCCCCCCCCCCCCCCCCCCCCCCCACACACACACATACACACCATATTTGGTGTAATCAGATCTCAAATCGTTACTGAGAAAGCTCGTTAATAATTGAATTTTAGGGTTTCATATTCTACTGTAGTAAAGGCTCTACCTGTGCATGTGGAAATTGCTCCCTGGCAGTACTCTAGTACGTAGTAGATAATGTAAGGTTCTCCTGCTTTGCAGCCTGGCCTATCCCACTCAATCTTCAAAGCAAAGTCAGGTTGTAACTCAGAAAAAAACACATTTTTTGGTTTCTGTGGTTCTGAAATTAAAACAGATAAAAATCACAATTTATGCTTCCTAATCACTTGCATATATTATGAAGGTTCCTTTATGAAATTCAAAAATTCAAATAAAGTTAAAGTTCAAAATGTATAAATAACGGCAGTTTAATCATCTAACATTAATCATTAGGGCATTCAGTGACTTAAATAAATGCACAATGCCAATATTATGATTCGTTGAAATATTGAATTGCATTTTGTTCATTGAACAGAGTGATCATTGTGATTTAAAGGTAAAAACATCTGTGAAAATATATGCTTAAGTTAGTATTATTGGTATCTGTGTACAAAACTCACTTTTACTTCTATTAAAAGTGCAATTACTCCAGGCTATACCACTTGACATTGGTCCACTTGTTTCATTTACTCGAACAGACATGCCTGTAAGTATGTTTTCAGGATTATGAACCTCAATATCATGGTCGGTTTTGTTGGCAGGAAGTTCCATCCACTGAATGTCCTCATCAGGTAGCTGGAATATGTATTTGTATAAATATAAATTAATAACGTAAATGATAGTCACTGAATCAAGTTGATAGTACATCATACTTTTAATGAAATGGTTTGACAATTCATTGGTGCATAAAAACAATTTGGGGTTTATTATAATAATCTTCATGGTGAAACGGCATTGAAAGACATTTAAAGGTTGTTTATAAAAAAAGCTAAAAGGTTGGATGATAATGTATTCAATATGACTTACACGACTATTTGCGGGTACATTTACTGCTGGATTGTTTATAAACACAGCAAAAACACATTTTGCACACCCAAATATAAGATTTTAAATCTTCATTTCAGGACCATATAATTTCCGTGTTATGCTTAGACAGAAGTCTTGTATGAAATGTGTACTCATCAGTCCTCTTGACTATAATGTCATTTCGATTCAACTTCTATTCAACAATGGTACAAAGGAGATTGACAATGTATTGTGATGGCAGATCATTGGGCTCCATCTAGCAGGGCTGACAATTGGTAGAAGAAATGTGTATCATTACATTGTAGGTAGCTGTCTTCTGTGAGGACACATGTCCAAACAAATATTTTAAGGGACCGTTCCCGTTATGGTCGACTCTGTGCAACAATACCTCAATATGATATGGCTTTCTTGCTTCATTTTAGGCAACATCCTTTTGCCCCCTGACCATCCTCAAATTGGTATAGCTTCAAAACCGTCAGTTGAGTTACGAGACAGTGCTCACATGCTATTAACAGTTTTGGTTATAGGGTCAGAAGAGTCTCCAAAAGTCCATACCTGAACGATCGATACAAACGAAACCATAGACTTTGATTTGGATCAGCCATTGTGGATTTTGAAGTCATAGAGGATGATTCATTGATCATATCCTTCTAAACGCTCTTGATGGGGGAGTTAAGAGTAAGTAAGGCTGTACCATACAATCTAGGAAGATAGGGTATCTCAAGAAATATTTCAATATTCCAAGATGGTATAAATATATGTATGGTAATCTTATGAAAAAGCAAAACTCCTCTTTAATCTTGGAATATGTAAACATTTTTTCTATACATTATTTAGATATAAAATATATTGGAAAAAACTTTGTTAAAGAATTTTCTTTGATCTGAAAAATTTAACAACATATTGATAATGACTTTAATGAAGATATGACTTTGATATGAAAAAAGAAATTATAATGAAAATGACAGTGACCAAAAAATACTTTTATGAAGAAAATGACTTTGACCATGAAACAATATTCTATGATAAAAATTATGTTGATAAAAATAACTTTGATGAAGAAAGGATTGTGATTGTGAAGACATGCCAACCACTTTACATACCAATTTCTTTTGAAAATGGATATGTATTTTCTTCTGAGAAAAATGATACAATAAGGGAGGAAAATGACGCTGAAAAATTGATGTTGAAAAAAGAAAACTAGCCGATAAAACTGCCATCAACTACATTTTCGAATATGCAGAAAAAGAAGACAAAGAGAAACTCATACAGAGGGCACAGGCAGCGCTAAAATGATAGGGTCAACAAGGATAGGACGAAACACACCAGTATAAAGCTCTAACAATTCAGAAACAGCATTTTTATCAAAACCTACAATCAGAAGGACCACTCAACGGTATCACAAGTGGAGGAGAGAATTAATGACAACTCATTCCCATCCTCTTAAAACATTTTGACAAAAAGCAAAATGTTTGTGGAGTGAATTTAACTTCGTAAAAAGACATTTTTCAAAAAGCACAAAGCATATACTCCTTACATGTGTACAAGAAATGACAATTGTGCAATTGAAACAAAACATCAATTCATTGATTGGGAACGACCAGAAAGAGGCCAATAAAATTACTCAAATCTGAATGCATAATTAATAGAACATTATGCGCTAATCAAGCATCACTTGCAAATCAATAATTAGTGTACATTGTTACATCGTTAATCATGTGTACTTATTTAATTACCATGTTGTAATACTCCAACTGAAGAAAAGACTTGGTAACAAGTAAAAAAGTGACGCATCCAGTCATCATTCAAATATACCTACAGCAAGTGTCGTTTGAAGTATACATACATAATAGATAGAGGACGAGTAGCAGTATCTCTATCTCCCGTTAATGTACTGCTACGAGTTCTCTACCTATCGCAGAACAGTCAAATACTTGAATGATGAAATACATGTCTTTTAATAAATATGTTATAAATGAAATGTCAACACATTTGGGACACATTCTCTCGAACACAACAAATAAATATATTCATCGCTTTCACCTCGATTATAATTATGTATTCAATATTGAATAAAATTGTTGCAGGTAACTGCAGCAACCACGTTGTTCTCAACTGGTTTCGAAAAAGAATCAGTACAAGATCTTACTAGACATCACTCTGACGTTGAGTTAAAATAGGGCGTCCCAGTGAGACTACCCTGAATGTCTGTTATTCAACAGCCTCCATTCTTCAACAAACTCTCTAGAAAGGTAATATTTTCATTTCACTTTACAACTGCTGAATGGCATTTTTGTGTGGAAATCATTAATAACATAACTTTCTATAAACATAAACTTTGGCAACATTCATTCATATAATGTTGTGATACAAAAGAGATACATTTCAAAGCCATGTTAAACCAAGACAGACCCAACATCACCTGATTTAATTACATACTGTTATTCTTCATTTAGGATTATGAATATCAAGCTCCAGAAGCTGAAAGAATACCATTGCAGGAATCAACCATTTTCATCCGGAAAGAGGACGCTGAGGTAGCAGTTTAATAAAAGTGTACTTGATTCTTTCTAATTCGTTTAAAATATTCGTTATATAATACCTGAAAGGTGTAAGCTGTTTATAATTATAAACCAGAGATATAAAAACCCTATTTCAAATCTGGCCATGGCACCAGACTCTTCATGCAAAGCTTAAACTACCCGTGCCGAGAGACCAGCTAAACCCATGCACAAATGACGGCTGATTACTCATCTTAAACCGATGATAATGACACTAAAACGATACTTTCACCAGAGCCTCTACTACAAGTCGCTCTGGTTCAAATGTATAGTTGCTGATCAATGGCAATGCAATACCAAAGTGCTCTACACAATTCGAACGCTACCCACAAAGCTTATCAACTAACTGTTTATATATCCTAATCATATTTGAATATTCAAAAATTGTATTGGACATTCTTAAGATATTTATTCTTACAAGACGGTATGATACAGGGCCCCGTTTCACTAAACGTTTGTAAGCTTACGAATTTCGTAAAATCGATCTTAGCGTTTCTTAGGGTTTCACTAAAGATTCGTAGCATAAAATATTCGTAAGTTACGTAAAAAATTACGACAGCTAAGGACGTGTCGCAACTTTATATTTTGTTCGTAAATGTAACAAAGATGGCATCAGTCAAGTGACAGTGTTTACACTAAATACCGTTTCTCAATGTTACAGGGTGCCGTTTCACTTAATGTTCGTAAATATGAACGTTCGTAAGCATTTACGACCGATATTACGAATTTGTCATAAAAAGATAAAAGCGTTTCACTAAACGTTCGTAAACCGATCGTAAAATAATCAACGTTACGATATTTTAGAGGTGAAGGTAAAAAGGTAAATACGAATTATGAAGCAGGTGCGCGAAAACGTACGAAGGACTGACCTGTAGAGGGTTTTCAAATTCAATCGAAATGTTTATTATCTTTAAAATTTATTTGATTGAATGTCCTTGAAATGAATGTCGGGAATATCGCGTTCATTATGTAGCATATGCATTTTATCGCAATGAATCATGTTTGAAAATGTAAAAAAAACCTCTCATCCAAGGTTCATAATAGTTGATTTTTTACAAGTCACAACAAACTTCTCAATGTTTACACTAAACATTTTTTGTCAAAGGGTCAAGGACAAATTCCAAGGAATCCCTGTCATGGTCATGGTCTGGTATTCCCGTTTGCCAGTGCTTAAAATAAATCGGCGTCCAAGCTAGTGCATATGTCTTACACTGAGAACGCGTTTCGGTTGATACAAATCATCATCATCTTCCTTGACAGGAGAAAACCCGTAGACTGTTCTCTGCACTGATTAATTGACTAAATCTAAATTTGCCATTATTTTGGGTCATTCATTTATGTTGCCCAACCATGTAAAATATGATTTGAATAAATTGTACGTGTGTTTTTGGGGATCCGATGCTGATGCTGATAAAGATTTTGAATTAGTAAAGACTGAAAAGTGTTTTCAAAAGGTCTCTGAGTACAGTTTTGAAGGGAAAACCCAATTCTAGTCTCACCAAAATCACCAGTGTACCGATGAAAACACAAAGTTATGTATATTCATTCATGGATTCATGGACGGCTACCAGTGTTTAAAAGCACACCGGTACATACGGTTAGGTGAGTGAAAATAAATTGGGAATGTGAAAAAATTTATTTTAGAGAAAACAAAAAACCCAGTAGAAGAATTGATATATTTACCCCATATGATATAAACAGTACCTAATAAAAGTAAATTTCGATAGTTATCATTGTGAACATCACTTATAAATCCATAACTAATTGATTTATTTTCATGATGTTAACTTTCATATATTATGATTATAATGATTCCCTGATTTTCATACATTCAATTGGTTATAAAAGAAAATCATTCATGCTTGTAAAAATAAATTGTTGACATGTGCCAAAGAGGATCACAGGGTTGATATACCCTGAACCGTTTCCCGGATGCCTTGCCGGACCCCCCGGATCCTCGCAAAAATGGTATACAGGGATACAATACCGGTTCCTCTCCTTGTAGCAAAACTAGGAATGTAGCTGAGAAATATGAAGTTTTTGTAAGTTAAGTAAGCTTTTGTCAAAACGTTGTCTGAGACAATCAATACACTATACATCTTTGACAACTTTTACATATTATTAACATGATATTGTCATATAAAGGCCATTTGCATTTATAAAGAAAGAAACTGTTAAAACATGTTTTTGTGAAAGTTTGTTAGTCAAAGTTGACAGTCAGGTTTAAGTGATAAATATTTTGATGATTAGATTTAAAATAAAATACAATGTTTAGAAAAACAGTATTTAATCGGAATCAGAATCCAAGGGGTCATTTCTTATTAAAAATTATTCAAAATACTTTCTGAATTAGGTAAGGCACACTGTTCAAAATCAAATGCAGGTGTTGAATATGGATACTTTACAAGAATATAACAGGTGATATTTCACCATTGAGTTTTTATCTTGCAGTTTGTCAGATTTTTTTTCATAAACATATTCAAAAATTTCATAAGAGTGATAGAGAGTGAAATAGTTTTCATTGTCTGACCAATTACAATTGACAAGTAAACTGCATAAGATATCGCACCTTTAATACTGGTCAAAAGGTTCTGAGAGACAATTTCTCTTACCTATACCTAAACAACAGTACTTAACTCATTAACGCCGAGACAGGTTCACGGCTCAACGCCTGGGCCGCTGACCACAGACGCTGCTCGCTGTAGCGAGACCAATTAGCTCAAAGCACCCCTCTTTTCGCGACAGACTTGGTGGGCGAATGTTGAACGGAAACTGTCTAGCCTTGTGCCTTAAAGTCTTGATTGTTTAATAGTTTCATGAAGATAGATGCAGGTGCTGAATATTGATACTGTACAGGAGTTTTTATTTTGCAGTTTGTCCGATTTCAATTCATAAACATACCCAAAGAGAGAGAGAGAGAGAGAGAGAGTGAAATTGTATTCATTGTCTCACCAAATACAATTGACAAGTAAACTGCATAAGATATCGCACCTTCTATATTGGTCAAAAGGTTCTGAGAGACAATTTCTCTTATTTAAACCTATATATACCTAAACAACAGTAATTAAAGAACAGCAAATAATAAACACAGACACACACTTACATATTATAATATATATAGTATATACATAACCAAATATCACTTATAAGCATTTGTCAATCTTCATGTTAGATTGTCTTTCTCAATCTACCACCACAGTGATTTGATGGAGGCTTATTGTTCATTCCTATGGATTTACTAACACATAAACACGTAACGTACCTCATATTTTCCCATATGTTGATTAACATGCATTTTCATTTGTAAATACAAGTACTGAATATCTACACACCTTATTGAATAGATACATTGTGTCGGTATTTCAACTGTATGAATAATGAATAAGAATTTATGGAAATTATATCCCGATTTAGGAGATAACACGTAACATTAACGAATGTAATTATTATAAATATTGACCAAGTGATTTATTCTGTTGGGACGTTCTCAACTCTAATTATAATTTAATATGAGTATGTATCCATTTAAAAGCAGACAGGATCGTGGATCTATGAAGCATATTGTAGAATTTAAAAAAACCCATGTACATGCTAAAACTTTTATTGTTACAGGACCGCTAGTGACCCTGCTTGATATAGAATGCGCTCAGCTAGTTCAGTAAAGTAATATTCAAACAAACTGTTACATTAATAATAGTATTTAAAGTTGAACAATACTGGCGTTCAAAATATTAAGGTCATAAATATATTTTTTCCAAATATTGTTTGTCTTTTAGTTCTAAACTTTTCTTACATTTGCAGTTTTATCAGCTTATGATATAAACTGAAAAGCCAAATCTGTTCGTATATTAAGACAAGGCAAAAGGACTTGTAATACAATATCTTAGTTTTACATAAACAATACTGGGCGTTTCTGTTTTTAAAACTTCAGCTCAATATATTTCAATATTTGTCTTTTCAATTTTCCCTTAAATCGAATTACCCAGTACTCTAGTTTAAGGTGAGTCATAAAAAGATCTTGGTTAAAATGTATGCACATATAAGCTTTAATGATTTCTGTAGAAGCTTAAATTAAAAAGTATTTACCTGGATAGTTACTGGGTTATTTCTATTTTAGCAATGTCATATGGGAATTCCAACATCATGAATAATATTTATTAGTGATGATGAAATTAAGTTACGAACGTTTAGTGAAACGGCACCCAGGACTACAAGCCATTCAATATGGTTGAGGATCAGTAATGGCGTAGGATGTTTCTTATGACTGTAAGCAGGATTAAATGACGCAATAAGGGATAAGTAAAGGCGCTTCACTATATCCAGGATGTGATGGATCCAGGCTTATAGATTATTTGATTCCCACAAACTTGCCTCTAAATGAATTGAATTGATTTAGACTTTTGTGTAAATATTCCATAATTTGAAATAAAAAGAGATTAAGAAAATTTACTTTTTCATAGTGATAAATATAGTTTATAAAAAAAATACATTTGCCAAGGATTATGCTACAAAGGTCAGTAATGATGTTAAAATTAAATAAGAAAGTTTCAAAATCATTTTAAAAGTCTGTGTTAATATTTTTCCTAAATGTTTAGTGAAAAGTGTCCCTGTATGATTGAAATGTTGCGCATGTGCAGAAGATTGATTATTTCTAATGCCTCCCTATCTTAAAATTATCACCGAATGTTAGGGAAAATAAATGCCAAGTTTGGTGCTTTTATCACAATTTGAACAATTACTTTGGCGAGCAGCTTAACTATAAAATAACTTTTGTCAGAAATATTATAGAAATATTAATAATTATGTAAAATTTGAGGTTAAATCTTGTTTTGGATTTTTCAAAGATTTAGAAGATTGAAAGAATAAAAATTAATTTAGAAAATATTATACTTTCTTAATGTGAAGAAATGGTTTTTAAAAAATGTTTGCATAAAATAACTTTTGGTAGAAATAAATATTAATAATTATGTACAATTTGATTTTAAATTTGATATATTAATGATTATGTTAACTTTGATTTTAAATTAAATTTTCAAACGATTTAGAAGATTGAAACAACTGAGTTCTATTAATTTTGAAGTTGAAAAAATGACCTTTCCATTGCCTTTTTGGGAAGTGCAGTTTTTGAATGGATTATCAACGATTGAGTACATATTCCACACATCAATAAATGCAATCTTTGAAAACATTTTTTATCGACACGTTGAAAAGATAAACAAAGAATCTGTGTAATGAATCTTATCAGTGTCTTTCGCTTGGAACAATACCACATAATTTACACTATCAATTAATCGAAAGTTTGAGTTGTTTGGATGATACTTAATAGATATATGCAAATATAGATTTGTTGTTCATTGTTGTGTATCAAAAATGAAAAAACGCCACCTTTTTGTCACAGTGACCAGTGCTTCAGTGACCAAGAGTCATTTCAGGTCTGCTAATTGATGGTGTTTAAGAAAAACTTTTAAATTGTTTTGACTGAGACATTTCTAGTCCCCGTTCATCCCGTATTTAATTGAAGATATTGTTACTAAGAAAAAGGGATGTAGAGCCTTCTACGACATATTGCAAGAAAAACCAAATAATGATAATGACTGTAAATACAAATGGAAATGGGAAAAAGTTCTGAAATGCTCGATCAATGAAGAAGAATGGAAAATAATCCACAAAGTACCTTTTACATCTAACCTTAGCTCAAAATTAACATGGTTTCAATATTCCATTCTACATAGAATTTTACCTACAAATGATCTCTTACATAAGATGAACATTAAAGATACAAATACATGTAATTTATGTAAAAAAGAAAGCCAAACTATAATCCATCTGTTTTACGATTGCCAATATGTAGTTGAGATTTGGAATAAACTCAAAGAATGGTTAGAAGATGTTACAAGTGCTAAGATAGAACTATCAAAAAGAATTATATGTTTCGGATATCCGGTAAAAAGAAATAGAATACTGAATATGATCATAACTATTGTGAAATATAACATATTTAAATCTAAGAATATCGAGATGAAACCAACTTTTAGTAGCATTAAACAAGACATCAAAAAACGCATACAACATCGACAAATACAACACATACTCAACTTGTAATCATTCGAAATTTACGAAATTCTGGTCGATTTGTCATCTGCTCTTCCAAAATGATTAAAGATTTGTTTGTTCTATTTTGTAATGACATCCTTTTTCCACTGCAGCTTTAGTTTCATTTGTAACCAACAACGGCAATGCTGATACCTCCTTTATCATTTATATCATGTATCAATTTCTGTCAAAATGTACCATCCACGACTATGTATTTCTTACCCAAGACTATGTAAAAATTGATGTATGATTTCTTGTATATGTACCACAAAAAAAAAAAAAATAAATAAATAAATAAATTTCTAGTCAATGTGAACGGCTAATACATTATAATGAAAACCAAATATGTTCATCGGGAAATACATCATTCATATGACCAATTTTATAAGAACGACCTTTCAAATGCCCTTTTGGAAAGGACAAGCCAAAAGGCGACGTACCTACAGCCCGCAACTGAGCGTTTACTTTTCTAACTGATTTTAGTCTATTTACGACCTGTAAGAAATATCCTATAAATGTTAAAAGGAAAGTGCCCTCTAATTTTAAAATTTATGTGATTTACCCTTGATTGCAATTTTGATTTCTTAAAACAGAGACCGTGAATTAATTATACTTTGAATTTTTAAAAAAAATATGGGTCTTTTATATATAAATTCTAAATCCTTCTACCTTAACTATAATTTTGATTCGTTTTTCGCTAGACATAAACCAAACTTCGTTATTTAAAAGGACAGTCCTTCCTTGATAATGGTGGAAACGAAATTAAAGGGTATATTCCTGTTTATTCATATGGTATTAGTACATAACAGAACAAATCTGAAACATGTTTTTGAGGTAACATTTTGGTTGATTTAGATTTGCCATCTTGATAAAAAAGAGCACGGTAAAACACACAGCAATGAGTAGTAATGTTGTTCATCGGTGCTATGAATGTATGGGTATTTTTGTTGTAAAATCAGTTAAAGTACAGCTCATTTTCCCTTGTCATTCTTATAAAGAAAATCGTGGACCAATTTCTGATTGGACAAGGTCTTTTTCTTTTTCTTGTCTTAAACAATAACTGTGAGACAGTAAGCAATTGAGATAAACCGAGATCAAACACCATCATACAATTGTATACATTTACTCATACGTAGTTGCTTAAGATCGGCCTTAAAATAAGCACCCTGGAGCATGTTGGCCAATCCATTCATGAACTGTATATTTTCATTAATAAACATGTTTAAACAGGGTTTGCCTCCTGAGAACCTGACGCATTACCTAAAACAAGCTCTCATGCAATCCGCTGTCACACTCAAAACAATTCATCTATCCATTGCAATTTGCTCTCTCATCTTAGTTATTGTATGTGTTTACTTACGCTAAGAGTATCAAATGAAGGTGTTATCGGTACAATTTTCTTACCAAAAAAAACTTCTAAATAACTATGATCCGAAAGTCTTGGTGATATTTTTTGTTGTTAAAATCCTATACAACAGATAAGCATGAAAGGCGTTCTTTGTAATTACTGACTTTAAATTAAAATGTTTCACACTTTTAAAAAGATATTATCAGAGATGATACATTTGTCAATAAAGAATTGTTTAAATGTTTGATTAAAATTACTTTTTAAAACGCACTAAACTACATTACCCTATATATAAAATACATTCAATAAAATGTAAATTTGAAGTGAGTCAGTGACTGGTTCACTGAATTCACAATAGCATAGGTGGCACGTCTTTGAATTTTAATGTTAAGCAATTTATTTTACATTTAAAAAGGCATGGTAACTGTAAACTTCAGCACCCATCTGTAAGCCTCTGCCAAAACAGGTACGAAAACTCTCCGTGTCTTTTGGTCTAGTAGTTTTATATTTGTTAGGGAGGGCATTTATATAAGCATGTATTTGCTTGTTTGCCAATCCCGTTTCTTTTTGATGAAATAAAACATGTTTAAACCATTTTGTATCTTCATTCTGTTGAAGATAATTTACCATAATAACATATTCTTATTTATTATTCTTATTGTTTGCGTCATGTTTCCTGTTTCAGGTTAGAATTGTGACTTTCACCCTATATATCATGATCTTACTGAAACGATTAAGATAAGATTATACTTTTCAGAAACTGTCAGAATTTCTTCATAAAATTACACGTTCATTAAGTTTAGCGTATGTGACACTAACAGTTCATGGATCATATCTTTAGTTATTAATGAAACCACCTTTCCAAAGCCTTTTTTTAAAGAAAATTTAACCCCTTCAAAAGAGATTTGGACTCACTATTAATAATTTTATTTTGCATCGGATATTAACTTAGGTTGAAACATTTATAAATTTTAAAAAGTTGAACTTTGATAACAATTTTGACTTTTAAAATGAAAGATTTTACAAAAGAAAAATGTTTTGATAATGGTAATAAAAATAATTGAATCCTTAATAGATACTTTGGTTTTACTATTTTTGGACTTGGTATAAATCATGAAGGGCTAATTGGTTTTATTGAGAGCTAATTGCTATCAAGAAAATCCTTCTGCTCTTTAACGATTTTGTCACAATTTGTGATATCTAATGAAAATCTAATCTTTCAAAATAAATGATATCCAGATAAATATTGAAAGATGAACGATTCCAATTCTTTCAATGCTACCGACATTAGTATTTTTGATTACGTCATGTGTGACTGTGATCTTCTGATAGCAAGCTAATTAGACACAAATCTAGTCAATCCTAGTCCAAACAAGCTGGAAGCTTATATTAATGCCGCGCCAATAAAAATTATATTTTGAAACCATCAAACATAAAACACAAAGTTATGTCAAACCAATACGATGTACAGTTGCAACACGATTCGGTTAAAATATTCAATATTGCAAAGGCAATTTCTTCACGCCAAATTAGAAATACAACATTTCAACTCATTTCTTATCAATACTACAAGAAGATTATCAACGGAGTTTGTTGACTTTGAGTTCATTAATAAACTTTGTTTACCTTCACATGATTTTTTTAACACAAACCAGGGTACAGAGTTGAGAAAAATTATTTTTATCTACTTAACCCGAGGTAACATGATTTCGATCAGTATGTAAAGGTTGTTTTTATATGTACAAGTGTCTATCTAGGCTTGTTAGAAGCATTGAATTGAGAGAATTGTTGTGTGTTGTTACTGCTAATAAGTTAATCAACTGATCCGGACATAAGTCAAATAAGATGAGTAGGTGAGAGGGAAGAATTACATTTCAGTGTAATATTGTTGTTTTACAGCTGAAAGTTTACTTAAGTAATTGTTTTGTTATCGTTAAATATGCTACTTAACATGTCCCCCCGAAAAAAGGCATTAGGTTTGTAAATACACATCAACGAAGTTTTTTTATGTATACTAACAATTGTCGAGTTATTTTGTGCTGACATACATGTACTAATGTAATATTTTCAGAGTACTTAATGATTCATATTGTTATTGCTTATACAAATTTGATTTAGAAACTCGTTAACACTCTGCGACAAAGATTTGTCGCCGTTAAGATAGATTTTAGTATATTGATATGAGTTACAAAGGAATATTCAAGCCCTAAGTTGGCACTAGTGGAAAATATCTAAAATGTTGGGGAACCAGACTTTGATAATAGGAACTTTTAATTATTTTTACATTTGATACAATCATCCAAGTCGCCAAGTAGATAAACAAGATAATAGTTTGTTAAACATGGGCTTATGGTGTCTCCATATGTTGTTTTAGCCTAACACTACCTACGGTGGGCAAATTGGTGCCCATTAATTAAACTTATACAAAACGAAATAAAAGGGAGGTTCTTCCAACTCGTCAAGAGTATGTACCAGCAAATTAAATCGGCTGTTGAGATTGATAATGATATATCAGACTTTTTTCCTTGTAACTCAGGTGTTCGCCAAGGAGAAAACCTCTCCCCTATGTTGTTTTCTTCATTCATAAATGATCTTGATACTTTTTTTAGAAGAGCGAGGTTCAAAAGGGCTGAGTATTGAGTCAATCACTAGTGAAAATCTGTCTTTTATAATTAAGTTTATATCGCTTCTCTATGCTGATGACACTGTCCTAGTAAATGATAACCCAGCTAATGTACAATCTTCATTGAACAATTTTCACGAATGCTGCAGAAAATGGAAACTAAATATCAATATCTAGAAAACAAAAATTGTCATATTTGGAAGTGGTCCTGCAAACAGATCAAAGTCTTCTTTTACAATCGGAGAAAATCCTATTACTGTAGTTGATGATTACACATACTTTGGTATTATTTTTCATAGAAATAGGCGACTTGTAAAAGCCATAAAAAAATTATCGGAAAGCGCAACAAAAGCTATGTTTGTATTACTTAAGAAAGCTCGAAATATGAGTATCCCTTTAGATTGCCTTCTAACTGCTTTCGACATTATGGTTGTTCCTATCATGATCTACGGTTGCGAGGTGTGGGGCTATGAAAAACTGAATATTATTGAAAAGGTTCATTTAAAATTTCTTAAGTTAGCAGCAGGTCTTAGAGTGTCTACGCCTTCATTTATGCTGTATGGCGAGTTCGGAAGATTTCCACTGTATATAATCATCTACAAGAGAATGTTATCTTTTTGGTATAAATTAGCTTCATCTTCCTCGACACGCCGCTAATGGCTGAAATATTGCTCAAGCGGCGTTAAACAATAACTCACTCACTCACTCATCTTCCTCGAATCGTAAGCTCTCCGAGATTATGTATTCTTTTATGGCACTGAACATAAGAGATTCCCTAGAGTTCAACCCCTGGTTATCCTCTATAAAATATATCCTCACCCAAATATGGAGATCAGAAATAACTACCAGCTCTAAAGGTTTTTACTACAAATTATTTAAGGAAAACCCTGCTTTTGAGGAATATCTCTATCTTGATAAATTGATATACATGCCATTATTACAATTCAGAATCAGCAACCACAAACTACCAATTGAAACAGGCAGATGGCAAGCAATTCCGAAAACAGAACGTACGTGCAATCTGTGTAACTCGCCCGCTATTGGTGATGAGTTTCACTACCTACTGAGGTGTGAGGCTCTTCACCACCATCGTGTACAGCTCATTGACAATTTCTATTTCAATTGGGCAGACCTTTTCAAATTCAAACAACTAATGTGCAATAAGGATACCAAAAAATTGAAAAAACTATCGAAATTTATAAAGATCATCTTAATTAGATCCTGATTTACATTACATGTACAATACCTGTGACCATGACTGTTTTATTGAATGCTTATACCCTTCTTCAGTCTCTTGTTACTCGTTAAATGAAAATTTCACCTGTTCATCTTGGAAACTATGTATATTTCTTTGTTATATATTTCTATGCTCATGTACCACCGTCGGTGGCGTTTTTTGAGAATAAATGAATTTGAATTTGAATTTGCATGGATTTTTCATTTCTCTGTATCAGGTACGTTTTTAAATATATATTTTTAAATAAGCAATTTATCACTAGTATTGTAAAACTTGGATCTGTATTAGAATAACTTCATATCTTTGATTGTTAATGGTTTATACCACCTTTTTGTAAAGAAACTAAGATACAAAGAAGTCTCTGTGAAATGTGGAGTAGTTTGGTTTCTCTCTGTTTACAGCTGTTCGATCTACGCATGTATTGGTCGTTTGAAAAATGCTGAAAACTATTATCTAAATATAAATCTATATATTGATCTGATTTTGTTATGTCGCTTGACAAATGTGATTCAATCAGTAATCAAATGTGACTTTAAATAATTGTTTGAGTAGTGTTGAATTGTTCGTACTCGATAACAGATGAAACCGAGTCAGAAAATGAAGTAAATGAACATCAAATCAAATTTTCTTCGTAGGTGTGAAAAGAATATGACAAAATTATCTAAAAACATATGTTACTGATACAATTCATAATAAGATATGAATATTTTTAACATGTTTTAGTATCCCCCGTCCCATCTTAAGACGGGGCGGATACGCAGTTGGGATGATACATATATTTATATATTCTTTTATAATAATGTCTATCTTAGAGACTAGCCGCTAGATTGATGTCATAAAGCTGGTGTTATGTTTATTTATTGGAAGAGGCCTTAAACTTTGCATAACTTCAACTCTTGTGGAATCGATCGCTCAATAGTGCAGTGTTTTAAAAGTTCTTTAGAAAATCAATCCCAGCGTGTAGTTATGAATGGCTATAGCCCGAATCTAATATCTGTAACAGCGGGCGTCCCACAGGATTCTGTTTTAGGATCGTTTTTGTTGTTGGTCTATATGAATGATATTATAGACGGCATCGATAGTAACATAAGATTATTTTCTGATGATACATCCATCTATGTAATACTTGACGATCCTAACGCAGCGGCCTGTTGTCTTAACAATGACTTGATAAAGTTTGCAAATTTGGCACAAATATGGAAAATTCATTTCAATCCATCCAAAACCAAAACAATCTTATTTAATAGAAAATCTAATCCAAATCAGCATCCAAGTATATTTTTCAATGACATCGGAATTGAAGAAACGACGAGTCATAAGCATTGAGGTATAATACTTCAAAATAACTGTTCAAGGGAGAATCATGTTGACGATATCTTAAAAAAGGTAAGCCCTGTGATACACAGTGTAAAGAGGAGGCGTAATGCATAATGTTGATTACTGAAAATTATTATTTGTATCAAATGTATCAAAAGAAACAAATGACAAAATATACACTCTATTTCGACTTTTATACCCCGGTTTTTGATAACCACCCAATCAGACTTGGTTAACCTTTGACAAAATCCTCGAAGCTTCATTGCAGCCACGACCAGTGTGTGACGTACGAGGGGATATCAAAAAGTTTCAATTATCACAAAGAATGTACTGGTGAATACGGACCAAATGGTCACTGTAGCATAAGTGATCCTTGTCTAGTTCCTGGGTCAACAAAAGTCTTTTTCGCGACAGCCAGTTTTACGTCTGTTGACCAAACAGCACAGTACCCCCTGTTATGGAGAAAATTGAGGCGCGCAGTGTAATTAAGTTTTTACATTTGAAGGGCTATACTGCACGTCAAATTCATGATGAGATGAAATCTGTTTATGACAATGACAGTCAATCCTATGACAATGTTGTGAGATGGAAAAGGGATTTCGAAACAGGTCACATGTCCCTCGCAGATGAGCCAGGAAGTGGACGCCCCTCACTTACTTATGACATGGATGTCATCAAGAAGGTTGAGACGCTGGTTTAAGTAGATCGCCGCGTAACTCCACAAATGATAATGCATTAAACAGATCTGAGTTATAGCAGTTCATGGAATATACTCCATAACCAGTTGCATATGTCCAAAGTGTCAGCACGCTTGGTTCCTCGCTTACTGATTCCATTGCAAAATCAGAATCGAAGGGACATGTCACGACAGTCATTGGAGCTTATGGAACAAGGTGAAGAGGATTTCTTCAAACGTCTTGTTATCAGGGATGAATGCTGGGTCTATCAATATGATCCTGAGACGAAAGAGATGAGCAAAGAGGGGAAGCAAGCTACGTCACCACTAGTGGTGTAACGATTCATCGATAGTAACGATGTTTGTATCGTCTACTACGTGATACGAGTGCATCGATACAAAACATGTTTAGACAATATATCAGGATATTTATATCATGAGGGTCCACAATATATCGATGTAACGCCATAAGAGACAATATCACGATACTGTTAACATAATTTATTTTTTAAAAATAACTATAAAAGCTAATAAGGTTTTTCTTCTATTTCTAAGATAACAGTGATTAGAACTGACACAGAAAGAGAAATTATATGATATTTCTGATATTTTATATGTAATTTCACTCTAATTTTGTGATTTCCCTTCATGTAATATCTATGACAATTTGGTATCTAAGAAATAACGTTACTGTTTTATGTCCTATCTGTAGTTCTTTCATAAACTGTAGAGAATCGGGATACGTATTGTATCGCAATCACTGTATCGTGATGATAATCGTCTCGCATGTTCCTTGGCAATAATTCCATGATATATCGTCTCGCCTAATGAAACTAGAATCGGGATATATCGTCTCGCCACTAAGGCAAGGATACACAGGTCTAGTCACCACCTCCCAAAAAGGCCAAGGTGCAAAAGTCTGCACGAAAGGTCATGGTATCTGTTTTTTGGGATTGTCGTGGAGTCATCTTAGCTAAGGGTCAGAACATTACTGGAGCTTAATACTGCAACCTGCTGAGCATGTTACGAGATGCCATTAACTCATTAACGCCGAGAGCCGCGTATATGCGTCAAAATAATGAGATCCTCACAGCGAGAGCCGCATATAAGCGTCCGTTAATTAGCAGTTTCTCACAGCGAGAGACGCTTATGTGCGTAATTAGAAAGCACCTCTTATTCAGCGAGAGCCGCGTATGTGCGTCCGTCGTATAGTATAACAATGAACTTATTTTAAAATCAGTTTAGCATCCATTAGTGTAGATAACAGTTTCGTAAATAATATGCTATCCTCAGGAAAGCAATACGAAATGAAAATCGTTGCTCTTTGTGCAAAATTATGCTACGTTTGGTAAATGAAAACATTCTGCATAGGTTGGTCTTGGAAGGGAAAAATAAACACTTTAAAAAGAAGGTTTATTAAATCAGATGAAACGATTGTAGTCTTTGTGAAGTTACCAATTTTGAAACATTGTTAGATACATTTTATTTGTTAAACGCATTGAATTCATATATCTAAGACGAAACGAGAGGAAGCGTTATTATAAACATTTATGTACATGTATTCATAAATCATTTGATAAGAATTTGAGGCTATTTAAAGTTACACTTAGATTTTAACTTTACTTCTTGAATGCATCACTTTGGGATGGCATGTCATGAATTATCAATTTGATAATTGCATGTAATTAATATTTTGAACGCCAGTGTTGTTCTACTTTGAATATTATTATTAATATGACAGTTTGTTCGAATATTACTTTACTGAACTAACTGAGCGCATCCTATATCAAGCACGGTCAGTAGCTGTCCTGTAACAATAATAGTTTTAGCATGTACATGGGTTTTTTTAACTTCTACAATATCCTTCATAGATCCACGACCCTGTCTGCCACTGAATGGATACATGCACATGTTAAATTATAATTAGAGTGGACAACGTCCTAACAGAATAAATCACTTGGTCAATATTAATAATGATTACATTCGTTAATGTTACGTGCTTTCTCTTAAATCGGGATATCATCTCTATAAATCCTTAATTATTATTCAGATAGTTGAAATACCGACACACCGTAACTACTCAACATGATGTGTAGATATGCAGTATTTGTATTTACAAATGAAAATGCATATAAATCAACGTATGTGGAAATATGAGTTACGTGTTTATGTGTTCGATCTTGCAAAGGAGGGAACAATATGCCGCCATCAAATCACTGTTGTGGTATATTGAGAAAGGCAATCTAACATGAAGATTGACAAATGCTTATAAGTAATATTTGGTTATGTATATACTTTACATATTATAATATGTAAGTGTGTGTCTATGTTTATTATTTGCTGTTCTTTAAGTACTGTTGTTTTGGTATAGGTAAAAGAAATTGTCTCTCATAACATTTAGACCAATATAAAAAGTGCGATATCAAATGCAGTTTATTTGTCAATGTTATTTGGTGAGACAATGAAAACAATTTCACTCCCTCTTTTTGAGTATGTTTATGAATTGAAATTGGACAAACCGCAAAATATCAACTCAATGGTGAAATATCACATGTTATATTTCTGTAAAGTATCAATATCCAGCACCTGCATCTATCTTCAAGAAACTATAAAACAATCAAGACTTTATGGCACAAGGCTAGACAGTGTCCGTTCAACTATGGCCCACAAAGGCCCCCGCGAAAAGACCGGTGCCTTGACCTAATTGGTCTCGCTACAGCGAGCAGCGTCTGTGGTCAGTGACCCAGGCGTTGAGCCGTGAAGCTGTCTCGGCGTTAATGAGTTAAACAGAAGCGCCGCGGTATGATCACCAAAGGTGTACACCTCTTAAGTGACAATACCCCAGCTCACACTTGTCAAGCAGCTGCTGTGGAGGCACGGCGATGTGGCTTTGAAATCTTACCGCATCCCCCCTATTCACCCAATCTTGCACCAAGTGACTTCTTCTTGTTCCCCGAGATGAAAAATCCACTTCGTGGAAGTCGTTTTGTGGACACCAATGACATCATTCGAGAGGTGGGGGCTTGATTTTCCATGAAATCAGGGGTCTTCTATTCAGAAGGTCTGTGCAAGGTCAAGAAGCGATGGGGAAAATGTGTAATTCTGGATGGTGACTATGTAGAGAAGTCTTAAAAACATGAGAACAAAATAAGTTTGTACCTTTGATATGCGTCTGTGATAATTGAAACTTTTTGATATCCTCTCGTATTAGTCAACTGAAACTCAAGCTCTATGTTTTTTTCTGTATTTGAAAGCTAATTCGACAGTCAAATAGTAGCATTACCGATATAATAACTGCCCCATGATATCAACTGCCCTTCTCAGTTGTCATATCCACTTTGATTAGAGTGTGACAATACCTGGACGCAGTTTTCTCGGATGGGTTTACATAAAAAAGTTCAGAACTTGGGTGGTGAGAGATTCACCACTATTGAATAACACGTATTGTTATTCATGTCTTTATCGATATGCAGTGTAAATTTTGTTGAAAAAATTCATGTATTTTTACTGTTGTTACATTTGTATCATATTTCGCAGTGACAACTTAGTACTGAAGAGGATGATTCGTACGTATATATCTCACATATCTGGTTTTCTAATGTTACATCTCACCACGTGTGGCTATGTCTCTGTCTTTGAATGTATCAATCAATGATTTAATAACATACCTTGTTTAAGCAGTAGAAATATCCTAGATAGTGATAAAGAATTTTGGCAACCGTTCCAAACGATATACGTTTTCACATGATTGTAATCGTCAGTAGAAACGCAGGAGCCCAATCTCCTTCTTTTAATTTATTAGTTGAATATATATTATACAAGTTCATTGGTTCATAATGATTGGACGTCGTGAAAATCCAAGGTATAATTAGAGACCATTAATAGTTGAACCAGTCTGATTGTTGTGACATAATCTGGCAGACGTCGTAATTGATGTACACATGCTACGGGATAGAGCGCATCAACGCACTGTCTTTCGCTTGGAACAATACTCATTACTAAAGATATAAAAAATGTAAATTAATTGAAAGTTGGAGTTGTTTGGATGACATTTAGTATGTTTACACGGTACTCAAAACAGCGAGCTTTGCTGCTCTTTTTTTCAATAAGGAGGTTACAGGGTTATTGGGGTGAACAGCGGAATTCCTTTCTTCATATCATTAACATTGTTATTTTGGGGCAGCATTATGATTTTCGTGAGAGAAGTTCTGTTAATATCTTTGTCAAACTTAAGCAGTATCAAATATTTCAGTAAGTGATAAAGTTCAATTAAATATTCAGATGATTGTTCAAGTAATGATATCACTCTTAAATATGTATATATTTAATATTTAGGATAAAACTATCAGGTTAATTAAAAATTACATTCCACAAGTGACTTTACCTTTCCATTAATGACATTTTGTGTTGTGACACCACAATCAAATTTTATTTCTGTGACAATTTGATTGTCCTCATCATTAAAAATAGTCAAAGTTGACAAAATGCGCCTCTTGTTATTTTTGAAAACAGTTACAGTATGAAAATAAGATTTATCATTCTCTGTTATACATATTCACAATGGATTCCTTACAGGGGCTGTGATCATGTTCAAGGACAATTGGGGGTTAACTGAAGGCAGAAAGGTCCCCCCGGCAGAGAGTGTAATCGTAAATTCAATATTGACATATAATGTTGCAGATATTTTTTTTTGACATTAGTCTTTTTCTATAATTTCAGGACCACAACTGACAAATCAAGTTTACATTTCAAATTTTTTATTTTACCACTTAACAGTCTATGGACAAACGTACAAAATCAGGGAAAATTTAGTAATTCTATACCCCAACCTTATCGGGTGTTTGGAATAGCTGTCTCCAGCTTACAAGCGATTCCTGACACAAGTCATCAGACAAGGGATACATTATGACCAGATGGCTGGACCAAACTCTGTAACACAGGCTCATGCCTAAGTTCATCTAAAAATAGACCAGCTTAGAGAGGACAGCCAGCTCTTAGGCTTTGCTCTTTGCCTTAATCCAATCTGCAGCAAGTTGGACAACAGTTAATTTCGTATTTGTCATTTGTTTATAACATTCCTTTAATTTGATAATTTACACAGGAAGTATAAAAGGTACTTTAGTAAAGTGCATCTTTATCTCATTTTGCATATCTCTTTACATGACAATAAAACAAGGCTACATTCTTCACATGAATATACTAAATGTGCCATTTGTCTATAAAATTTGATTAATTTTATACCTATGGGTATTATACTTAAAGGCAATTATTCTTAAATTTCATGAATGAATTGAATGATCTCTTTGCCTTTTACTGATGACAAGAGAGGACAAAATATAATAAGGCTATCAAAAAATCAAAAGGCATTTCAACAAAACATTATCTGATGGGGCAAACTGGTAGCAAGAAAAAAGCAAGATAGTAATATACGAAAAAAATATTCTGTACGTTTCCAAAATTAAATCTTTTTGTGATCAGGGTGAACAAATTAAAATTACCTAAAGTTTTGACAAAATTAATATTCCTTGTAGCATTTGTCAATCTTCAAAGACACTGTTAACGACCGCTAAATATCTACATTCGCCGTACTGAAAAGGACCGTATTCCCCAAAACTATCTGTTCTTCCAAATATGTTTGAATACACAAACCTGACATTCGCAATGTTGTATTCTAGACTGCCAATCCATTTCACTCGTTAGGTTTGATTTCAGTCTCCAAAAAAGTTTTCGGCAATTCCCATTCGATGGATTCATATGATAAATATTTTTTGGTTTTGATAGTTTTTACTGATGGATAATGACAGTGGTGTATTTCATTCCAAAGGCTGGACTTACGTTTTTCTTTGAGCCATCACATATACTTGTTTTGAGTAATTGATGACAGCCATCAAATTCAAAGAGAAGTGTGCGATTTAGTTTCTATGACATAAATCAAAGTGTCACAAGGGCTGGTGAAATTTGCATCATGCTTTGTAAATAAAGTATATTTGAATACTAAATGTAGTGATAGACAATGTACCTAACATACAAAGGATTGTCTACTTGCACATATACATGTTTATTAGTGATTACATTTGCATCGCATTTTTAACTGGAATACATTATTTGATCAGTCATGTCATTATGTCAACAATGACATATCCATTCTTTTGGAAGCTTCTTTGGTTTATTCACTAAGTCGCACCTTCAGATAAGAGGATGGTACATATTTGAAGTCATTTCTGTATGGTTTGTTTAATCCGTCTGTCATGGATGTATTCTTATAATTAGTTCATTGCAATTGAATTACACGTTACAATCAAATATCAATTTCAAATACACAATTTACGTTTCAATTATAATATTTGGGATCATTTTATTTATTATGAACAGTATTATAGTACAAGATGCATTTATGAAGTTCATCTGATTTAAAAGACTATTCACCTAAGGAACACCTTTTACATATATATACCCAATCAAAAGTTAGGTACCGCAATTTTTAAAATCAGAAATGTTATGCCGTGGGAACGTCAATCAGTGAAATTTGATTCTTTGACTGATTTCTTGAAAGGAAACAAATTCATGTTAACATTGAGAGAAAATATGACTGTAGTTTTAGATGTACTGATTTTTTCCAAAAAAATAACTATTGCTCTTGGGTTTAAACTACGTGATTAACTTTTTCAGAGGTGAAAAATAACATTGTTAATACAAAGTTGAAATATCAACACATCTTCTATGATGCCCATTAAAAAACTAATAAAAGTTCTAATTATATCATTTTTTCCAATAATTATTGACAAAAAGGATATAATCACTCTATTAAAGAATCCACTCGGTTATAACCTGCTAATTAAACCTTCACTTCGATTTAGAAGGGTCATTGCAGTTAAACTGAAAAGATTGTATACACACGATATTGTGTTAAGATCGAGTTCACAAATGTGGTAGATATTCTTCTTGTTTACATATATAGATAATTAAATGAATAATAATTTCAAAGATTACATATATATATTTTGCTACCTTAAATTGAAAACTTCTGTTCAACTTAATCTGTTTAAATGTACCTTACATATTCCATTTTTCATAAATACCACATGATATTGATTTAGAATTCTAGTCAATCAAGTTATGTCATTTTCTGCATTTGTTTTAAGGAGAATAAAATAAAAATGATGTATCCTTATATCCTAATATAAACAAATGGATAGGGATTGAGAATTAAATTAGAAACTGTTTCGCATTATCCATGATGCACATTGATTTGAAATAAAATAAATGTTAAAAATATTGTATACATTATGATTATTACGGCATGATTAGCCCTACTGCTTGGTAGCAAGACTGAAATTTAGTTTATGAAATAATTTGATAATATACACTCATGGCAAAAATGGTTGTCACCCCCAGACTGAGAACGCTACGTCAAGTTTAACTGAGTGTTGACAAATAATCAAACATGCAATAACTGTCAGAATGATTTGTGTGATTGGGAAAAACATTCGTAAAACATACCAGCTTGTATTTTGGTCTTGTGCTGGCCAATTTAAGAAATTCTACTAGGATATGTATGGTCCCTGTGAAAAAGGGCAATTTTTTACAGTATCCATATAGTATCAATTGGATGGGTATCAATAAAACAAATTACATTTTCAAGTTCAATTGTCGGTTTTATTTCATTCTGCAGTCATGTATGAGTATATTTACAAGCCTAATATCGGGTAGCACCGCCTCTGGAATTTTCAAGGGCGATAATTCGGGCAGGCATACTGTCTATCAGTGTGTTGATGTTTGCAACAGCCAAATTGTTCCATTCATTCACAAGAGCAGCCCGCAATTGCTGTAAATTTGCAGGAGCAGGGTCCAGTCTTCTAATTGCACGGTCAAGCTGATCCCAAGCATGTTCAATCGGATTCATATCCGGACTTTTTGAAGGCCAGGGCAATCTTGTTACTCCTTGTGCCTGAATGAAAGCGTTCACTGTATGTGCACGATGGGCTGGTGCATTATCGTCCTGCAACAGGAAGTTGTTGCCATACACTCTTCTTGCATGTGGGAGGAAAACGGTTTCAAGAAGACGTCTGTACGACCTCTGGTTGACGTTTCCTTGAAGGACGACAAGATCCGTTTTACCGTTATGGTGTATTCCTGCCCATACGTGTACAGAACCGCCACCGTGGGCAACCTGATGCTGCAGACAGTCGTCATTGAGCCTTTCCCCACGTAAACGTCGCACTCTCATTCTCCTGTCCACCTTATGCAGTAGGAAACGAGACTCGTCAGTAAATATGACGTGACGCCAATGTCCAAGTTGGATTCTGCGGTGCTGCTGCGCCCAAGCAAGCCGTGCCCTGCGGTTGGCCAGTGTCCAGAATGGTTTGATGGCAGGTCTTCTTGCCTTATATCCATGCTGGAGCAACCTGTTCACTACAGTTCTCCGGCAAATGGGCGTATTAATATGAGCCCCCCATCTCTGTGCAAGAGTCAAAGACGAAAGACGTCTATGACGTCGGGTCAAACGAAGAAGAATTCTATCCTGACGAACCGTAGTTTTCTTGGGACGGCCTGAAGACTTATTCGGAACAACATTTCCCTGTATGGCGTGCAGTCTTTTAATCCTTTGAACAGTTCTAACACTGACGTTACATGCTGCAGCAATGACACGATTCGAAGCGCCACCACGACTCATGCCAATGATTTCATGTCTGATTCCTGGTGGAGTGGGACCAGGCATGGTCTATGCTTTTCAAAAACTATAGTCGTGAAGCTGTATCTTATGAAAGAGGTCTATAGTAATCGATGGAAATGACAAACCTAAGGAGACAAATTTCCATCATTTCAATGAAATGCACGTGGTCTACATGAAACCGCTGACACTGTTCATTGTAAAGTGTGAGTTAATGTAACTTCATGCCTGTAATGACATTTCCATGGAAAACCAACATTGCCATGCATACAATGTGATATAAACTCCAATTTAATTAAATATTAGGGGGTGACAACAATTTTTGCCATGAGTGTACTGTTCTTCATCCATGATATTCTTTTCTTCGGGCTCCTAACTTCATGTGTTTGCAGTCAAATCTAGACTTGCTGAATGAGTATCTAGACTGTATCAAAGTCTCACAGTTTTGAAGCAGGACTACTTGGCAGCGTGAGAGAGATACAAATATATTTGTTTAATGTAACAAGACACTGACTCTCACGTGCCCCTGTCTCAGCCTCTGGTGGTGGAATGCCAGCAGGCCATGGCTAATTGTTTTGGTGACAGATTTATTAAACTAGAGATTGCTTCTCGATAGCAAGTTTTGGAACGTTTGTCCCTGGACTGTTAAGATAAATTCCCTTGTAAAGGAAAAGACCTGTACATGTTATTATATTCAAAAGAGAATATGATGATTAATGTTTCTTAATGATTATTCTTGGGGTTATTAAAACCAATCCATTGAAAAATTTGTTGCCACCCACCAAGAAGTTTTGTTTCTTACCTATGCGATAAAATGACCATTTCATTTTACCAGTATAGATTAGAGATTAGTCAAATATTAATCTATGATGCTTTAAACGAAATTTGTGATCCAAGAAAATTTTTTACAAACAAAAAGTGTTTGAGATATGGCATAAAAATTTTTTTTTTCTTTTTTTGAGAGGATAGGTGTCTGTAAAATAATATATATTTTAAAAGAAAATTTCTATAGTAAAATATAAACTGTGTGTTGTTATTGAAATTCCAATCTATCCATATACCAAATTTGGATTATTTTGGTTGGCTATTAAAAAACTTATTAAGCCTACAAAAGTAGCATGCGACCATTTCATTGGTGTAAATACCCCGATCTCCTTGTATCATATCCCCGTCAACGCTCGTCCTTGCCGCTTCCCCTGTCCAGAAATGACCTCGGGAATGCCATAACAAATCCTTTTGCCTCTTCTATCTCAATTGTGGCAGTTGACAATAGCCCAGGTTGACGGCATTATCACTGGTTAAATAATCAACAACAATGAGCGTAGTGTTAGTGTTTACAAAACACTTCCTTCCAAAATGGCTGCCGGTATTGTATCGTGGGTAATAAAGAAAAGGTCGAAGCCCGCTTTACTTAAATGGGAAAATGTAATACATTGAACGTTATGTTATTGAAAACATTATTCAATACTCTTTCAGAATACCATGACATATAGATAATAATGATTTTTATCAAACCACTAATGATAACTGATGTTTATTTAGGAAATCTTCAAGAAAACAATCCATACTCAATAATCAAAAATGAATACCATACCGATTGCTAAGAAGCCGAGTAACACCAAAATGTAAATGGCAATACTGTTGTAATACAAAACGGTAACAGAGTATTTGAAATTCTGCCATATTCAATTTAAAACCTTTGACACATTCGATTTTTCTTGAATGGAGGGATCGAAGGGGTTAAAATGTCTACGTTGGACGTGTCCTTAAATAAATCATTACACCAATAAGGTAATGAGTACTCCACAAAAAAATATTAAACCTTATAACCAATTCCCTATATTTTTATAACGGCAAAATGCTTTCTCACTCCAAAAGATGTGAAAAAGTATAGAAATATTCCCTATCATTAAATCCATACCGTAATGTATCTAAAATCATGGACATGTCTTTGACACCATACTCCCTACTTCAAATTCATGTGTTCATCAAATATCAAAATACATTTCCATACGAGGGTAAATCAAAGTTCGTAGAATGACACAGAAAACAATATCAAAATACCACTTTATGCATTTTGTTTTTTAAAATGAATCAAATCAATCTCTATGCAGTCTATCATGATGATACCCTGGCTATACCAAAACACCGAGGCCATCATTTTTCCAGCAGAGGGAATTTGTTTGAACGATTTTGGGGTTGGAGAATTGGCATCCTTCCACTGTTTTTGGTTTCACAGTTGAAGTGATGTACAATTGTCCTTCCTTGCCTCGTTGATCGATTGAAGCCACCTTGTGATTACTGTAAAATATCTTTACGGTCATCATCCTGTACACAGTGATAACTCTTAAAATAAAGGATGATGTTACCCATTGCGCGCGTTCGGTCCGGGATGCTCCGTTATTGGCTCAGCTCCCTGCTTGATGCAATATTTCCACTTGGAATTATCCGTTTGTTTGTTTTTTAGTGTTTCAGTCTGTTTAAAAAGGTTTCGATCACACTCTATTCATTCATTTTTAGAGTAATCAAAGTGTCAATTTAAGTGATAAAGTTTTCAATGATACACTAACAATTATACTCACGCATGAGTGTGCAATTTTTGAGGTATTGCAATAAAACAGGGTATAGCTGATAAGCTCAACTTCAAGTGGCGCTGTCCAGCTGATAAAGATACGACGACCTCCTTCCTCAACGAGCGCTGGCACTGGGTAGACTCGTTCTTAAAACAAAACAATTATCTTTAAACATGTTCAAGTCACAGGTGAAAAGTATTAAACAAAGACCTCAATTAAAAAATTTCTCTTTTCTGAAAACAAATCTTCCAACGTAATCTCTATTGTCTTTCATCTGATTTCTTGTGCGAGAAATAGAGAACTCTTATTGTAACATCTAAATGTTTTCAAACAAACACTTTGTGTGAAACTGAGATTTCGACATTTTCGTCGGGAAGGCTAATTTC
This sequence comes from Phorcus lineatus, assembly GCA_921293015.1. Lineage (NCBI taxonomy): Eukaryota > Metazoa > Mollusca > Gastropoda > Trochida > Trochidae > Phorcus > Phorcus lineatus. Next base: position 31,240,530 of record OV121083.1, on the reverse strand, counting down.
TAAGTCAGTTAAAAAATAAAACAAATTTCGACAGAATAAAAAGAAATCATAAAAGTTAACTAATCTATTTGAAACGCAACCATGAGACCATGAATCATTGACTTCATAAATACACGTTACATTTGCTGTAAGGAAATATTGCATTTCAGTTTTTCCTTAAATAACACTTTTTACTTCTTAAAGTATTCAATTGTACCTTTGACGTAAAGTTATCTGAATTTTAACAACAGGTTTGCTTTCACTCTAAAAACGTATATACTTAGCACAATTGAAAACTTGACACGGGTAAATTTATGAAATCGTTTCTGTCTCTTCATTGAACTATTTTCAACACTATTTGTAGTGAAAGAAATGGTTTTGACTCCTTTAATTTGAGGAATTTGTGAAGTCACAGTACACTTTGATGGTTATATTACATATGGTTATTGGCTTGTTTGCCAATCCGGTTCCATTCTTTGGAAATAAATATTTAAATATATATAAATTTAAATCAAACGGAATTCCCATTCTAGAAATCGACCCTAACAATCGTAATATATGTTAAAACAGAAGAGTTAAAAGTGATATAGAATATCTGAGAAAAGATAACGAATATATAGTATTCTTTATTTTCGAATTGACTTAACGATATATATTATATTTTTATATAAAAAAATATTGTTCAAAATCAAAATCTGAGAAGCTTGATACAAAATTATTTGAGAACCATTAACAATCTAAGCATTGTTTAAAAAATCGGTCCTACACACTGGAGGAAATGATATCCCCGGCTACTTATGAACGGAATACAATATAAGTAACTACTGTAGTAAAACTCTTCACAAACTGAGAGTTCTTCACAATTTACACAGGAGAAAATAGAGTAGTTTAATGAGGTTTCATCAGGAGGAAATGCCGAATTTCAGCTACAGTATACGGGAGGAAACTGGGAGTTTCCTATAATTTCATGCGCAGTATACGCCTAGTTTCCAAGCGAAGGATGCTCTTGGAAATTATATTACACAATATGAAACTAGAGGAAATTATTGAAAACTCTTGAAAACATTCTATACTTCTACAAAAACAATATGCAAAAGGTATTATTGATTTACAACTTGGAAGATGGGTAGTTTGACGTTAATATCAGGAGTTTGAATGGCATTGTCAAACATTTTCATCACAATTACTAGTGGTGGTATGACAAAAAAACTAAATTCAAAGGTTAAATGTATATCAACAGAAGTCTTAACTTATTCAAACTTCATGCAGGAAAGAGGAGGAACTTTGGAAAATTTTAGATAACATAGTGAATCTGACTCCACACTTTCATAAAGCATTGAGGTTGCAGATCAAAAGAAATATGATTATTGACAACTTGACAATTTGTTCGATAACCTAAAATGCTAATTACAAATTAAAATGTGTATATTATATAGATTTCAAGTTGGTAGAGATATATATCATTTTTGATTGATTATACAATGAAATCTTTAGAAAAACCGTTCTTATTAAATTTTTTATCAACTGTAGTTAAAGCACTGACATGAGCGTCAAAAGTAGTATTTTGACATCTATTTGCCATGACTTGCCTAAACTGTTACATCAGATTTTTGTTCTTCCTATCTGATTATATTTACTTCAATGATATATACATGTATTGAATACATAAATGAAAAGGTATTAATATAACACTTCTATAGCAATCGAACGTCATTTTGATGAATAGAAATAAGTTTGTATCAAATCATATCAAAGATCATTCTAAGGCAACAATATCAGCTTGCTTACTTGAGTTGAGAGTTTAACAATATCAGGCAGTATATTTGCTATTTGTAATAATGATGATAATAGTCAATCGGAAAGCGACAGTTCTTACAGACAACAAGTCCCACCTTCATTCAGACATTAAGACGCCAAGGTAATTAGTTTACAACAATTGACATTGTCGGTGCTTTATGGTCACCTAATCAAAGGAGATATGCCAATTAGTGTCAGCGACCGATCTGTATGCATCTCAACCTGTTTAGTGCCAGTGCCCATCACCACTGTCGATTTATATAATCGGCGCTATTCATTTTACTTTACCATGGGATCGGAAATAATCGGTGAAATTTTGATTATTCATCAATACATCCCTTTGGTTATTTAACTCTTTTTCTAAATTGACCTCCCCCTTTCACTTAAAGATTAACATAACCACGTCAGCAAAAGTACCTCATGGTGTATGCAGTTAAGAAACGGCACAGATTATCCGATTTGGTTTAAACATATATTGTTTCATAAAATGAACAAAAAAACAACGTCTTTGTATAAACTGCAAGTGCGATATAAAAATTATCATAAAGTTGTTGGGGATGCCTAATGATTGGCTGATGCTTAAAGTCAATTGATATAAGTTGTGCTTTGGAAAGATGTAAGTAATAATGTGGTTATAAATTTAAAGAAAACAGTTACTTTACTTATAAACTGGTGTAAAGAGTTGATTTGTTCTTTGTAAATAGTAACTGCAAATTGAATAATATTTTGAACATTACTACATGTTCTGCGAAAAACAATAAATAATTTAAATAAGAAAAATCTATCTTATCAACAGAATGTGATCCTTTTGTCTAAAAGAGTGGAGAATATGGAAACGACGAGGTATATCGTATATACATTTTGTATTTCATTTAAATGTAGATGCCAATAAGAAAAAATAATATGTATGATCGACAGAGAAGCATATAATCCAAATCTGTATAGCAACAACCTCAGAAAGACGTTTGTGAAACTGTCACCGTAAATAACATTTCCTGATGTTTGACGATGAAGATTTGAGGATTAAGGATAACGAACAGTTAAACGTTTTCAAATCCTTTAATCGTTTTATTACGAGAAGAACGGAAGAAAACAAATAAATTTTGGAAACATCTATATAACAAACTTTGTATATCATCGTGACCACATGCTGTTTTGATGCAAAATACAAAGATGAATGCTGTCTTCAACGCCTCAGATAGGTCTTGTGAGAGTAATTATATAACAATCTTCAATGCTTCTTTTGGCCTCTATTTATTTATGCCATGTTTAAAATTTAATCTGAATAATATGTCATGTGATATGGGTTTTTTGATATAAAGACATATTTCTGACAACCTATTCCATGATATCGTATAACATGAAATATATCTATATCTATATTTTGGACAATAATAATAAATAGGGGATATTTAACTTTTAATGATAAGTATTTTATCAATATGTAAATTATTGAAATTATCATAATTCATGTTATAAACAATTACATTTAAATTATACCCCTAATTTTCGGTGTTCGGAAAAAAAAGTCCGCGGAAAAAAGTCCTAAATTTGACTAAGTCCTATTTTGGATTTTAGGTAACATAAACTCTTCAAAAAAAGAAACTTGACACTGACTTTTAAAGTTCAATATATTGGCATTGATTATTGCTTGGCACCGACGACCCATGGATGCAATCAAGTTGTCAATCACAGCCTGTGGAATGTTCTGCCATTCAGCTGTTCAGTCTTGGCATTCTTCAGGTCGCTGTACCGATGTTGTGTAGTCTGAATGAACAGCGGCTGATATGGCTTTTTATACCCCTAAAGCAGACGTGTCTGCATGTAAACCTTCATGATCCCATGCTGCACGTGCTTTGGCAGAAAATGCATTTGGACGAAACGCTCGTTTTCGTACCTGAACACAACGTAAACTTTTTGGGCCATTGTTTTTGGTAAATTTACACTTTTGAGCAGGCCTTTCTTTAAATTACAGGTATGTATCATGAAAAAAATTGACCCGGTTTCGAAAAAATCAATTTCGCATGAATGTCAAGTTTCTTTTTTTGAAGAGTTTATATTACAAAAACATAAATATTTGGTTGTTATTCAATTAAATCAGATACATTGTTTGTTTGATCGTCTACTCACGGGAGCAACACAAGCTACATACAATACATTAGCACTGATTACACATTTCGTTGTTAATCACTGGTAATACAACAAAGCCTCTTTGTTTTATAATAGCACTGATTACAAATGTCTGATTGTCTGATTGGAGTTTATTCAGTCTGATGTTCCTAGAAACACCACTCAAGAATTCGGATACGGACTTCCTCCCTGAGTCTTTGCAAGCGACCTTGCATCTTGATGTAGATTGATTTGCTTTTTTGGAAAGGCATGTTCCCGATGGCGTCTTAGAAAAAATCACACGAGACTCACATCACATAAACTCTTGATTAAAGCTTAATTAATCCTTGATCAATCTTTATCTAATATCACAGTTGATTCAATAGATGGAGATAAACTCACACTTCGTTAATTTTTAATTAATCCGTTTTTAGATATCACAACATCCTCAATTTAACCTGTTTTTTTAGTAATAGGACTTTTTTTCCAGAGGACTATTTTTCCTATAATCTCATTTTCTTATCCAGTTTATTATGCATTGTAATGGGAGAAAATCCTAGAGTATCCTCCCTTGGCCCCCAGGCGGCGCACGCGTAGTTACGGTCCAAGCAGATTCAGCGCTCCATTCCATTCACCAAGTGATCGATTTCACGTGTTTGAAGTTTTTGGAATTCATGAATGACAATATGAATTACAGAAGTTGGAGAATACCGAAACTTAAAACTGAGCTGAAAACGGAGAAGCCAGGATTTCTGGACGAAAAATAAACTTGGTACAGAGGTAAGTTTGATATTGTAAATGATGTGATGCGATGATATAAATAGTCTGATAACCTAGTCTTTCGCGTCACGACTCACAAGTTTTTTTTACTGATTTCTATGCGCTTATCTATTCGGCAGCACATTCAAATGCTTTGTTTTAAAAGAGCACAAAAAATGATTACAACAGTAAAAAAATTCAACAGAAATATTCTGATTTGATATTGAGATTATAGACTTCTATTCCGTGTTCCTTTTTTCCGTGGTAGGCCTAATAGGATCAAGAAATACACTTCGATTAGCTGTTAATGACACATGCCACAACTGCAAATTTTACCGTTTTTTAAACACAGATTGATAGTGTAGAAAAGCAGTTTGATTGATGTTGACAATCTTGACTCCATATGGTCATTAATAATCATGAAGGAGGTCCCTTATTATTGAATATTGTGGGTCTTATCATTTTACATGTATATTTTCATAAACATTAGTACACATTGCAGATTGTAGATTCTAAAATAACTGCACAATTATCCTTAAAAAATACATGTGAAAATCAGGGGAGACTATAGTTTTGGACATAAAGTGTCAATCTATTGTCTATGCAATGTATATCAACTGAGGTGTCCCTATTCTTGGGGTTATTAAAATTAAATTGATAAATTAACATCTGTGAACAAAATCAACAAAGTAATATTATCATAAAGAAATTAAAATGTAGTTTTGGTTGATATTAAGATTTGATAAAAGCATTTGCAAAACTAAAATAATAATAGTCTCTTGGATGTCGTTAAATAATTATGTTACATGTTGAATCAGTCATTTCATTGTCATTGTGTTGTGTTACTGTTTCAGACTGGAGAGTTATGACAGGAACAGCAACTTTTGAAAGAAACCTGAAATGATGCAGGTAGAATTTGAGATGGACATCCCACCTATCTCGACCTACATAGATGTGAATAGAGGAAGTAAAATCCCTTTGGTGCTATAGACTGCTATCAGCTGCTACCTTGATACTTTCCATCATAATATTTCATCTAGTGCTAAACATCTGGACATAAGCTGATTTTCAAGATATTCATGTTTCTCCCTGCAAGATGAGTTGTTCTGAAATGAAAAAATGTGTGTCCTATATAATCGATGTTTATTTTTGTAAAGACTGCACTATTGTTGAATGTGAATGTGCTGCAAGGCAGGGAGCAACTTGACAAAAAAAAGGCAACTGATATGACATTAGGCACTAGTGACTTCAATGTTATTTTCGAGTCAAGACCTTAAAATTATGATGTGAAGCATGTATACCTATATATTTGCCATGTTGTAAAAGCTCCACACTGTAACAATTCAAAGTGCGACACATCCAGTCATCATTAAACATGTTAAAATGATACCTACAGCAAGTGTCGTCGTATTTTATTTTCTCTTTTACTCTTGAAGTCAACAGGACAGATAACCCACAAAATCTCTTTCTCGCCAAGTCATTTATTCATTCAATTCAATGTTCTTCGCTTAAAGTTTACCCAGGTAATCCAAATATTATGGACTGGTTTCAGTGACAAATCGAACAAATGCCTATGTTCAAAATTGGTCTTATGTCGATGCAATTTAATGAGAGTGACAAGAAAGTGGTTTTCAACACTTATGGTCATGCTGTGAACTGTACTATACAAGTAATTAAGGTGATGGACACAGGGACCCAAACTTTCAAATACAAAACTCTTAGTCAGAATAATTCGCTAAGCCTGTATAAAACAGAATTACTGGAGCATTAAACACGATGCAGTCAATGGAAAGTGATGAATGAGTAGTAGAATGTATGTGCTCATACTAAGTTGTTACTGTAGTGATAGATTTATTTGTCAAATAATTTTGTCCATCTGACTCAGAATAACTTATTTCCTCCCTACATGATCAACATCCATGTCACATTTACTCTCAGACGAATCTGATATCTTTATTTCTCGCCCTTCGTGCCTATGTTTCCTCTTCAGTTCAAATCAGTCCCATCAGAGTTTGTCCAGGGAAATTTGGAGGGTACAGTGCCTTGATTTTTCTGTCTTCTTTTTTGGTGTGCAACCTATAAAAAGACATTTATATCAGGGTTTTTTTTCAAGGTATTTACAATTGGAATAAAAGCTCTGTAGCTCATCGGGCTGTAAAATTTATCGTCATTAAGCTGGGGCCATAGTATGAGTAAGGAATCAGGATTATAGCACATTTCAGCATCCAAAGCTTTTTCCTTCTAATCTAGTATATTAAAGGTACAGAAATAGAAGCTACTAAACAGCCTTCCATTGTGACATTATGACTTCACAACTACACATTATTGTGACGTCATACACACAGCGGTATTACAGCTGCAACTTTAATACTGCCGTAAAATATTACACTGCAGTATCTTATACAGGTGACGCTGTACACAAAATTTCAGATCTCAAATAATCAGTACATGTGAAGGACATAACACCTTTTATATTTACACATTTCAAATTGATAACTATATAACTGTTCACAAACATTAGTATTAACCAAATGAATGAAATATTTGAAAAATGATTTTTGCAAAGAGGCAATCACGGAAAACAAAATTCAAATTCAAAATTGAAAACAAAGGCTTAAACACAAAAAATGTAAAGTAATATAATTTAATACGAAATAATAGATGGATATGAATATTATTGATTCTTTACTAGATACGAAAATTTTCTTGCGAGGATGAACGGTTACTGACCATACATGCCATGATGATTTTGAAAGTCCTTGATGTCTTGCGATGAGAAAAGGACTCCCTTCTTGTAACTCAAGTCAGTCAGAACCATATCTCATGCTAAAACAAAACCAAAAAAATAAATCAAAACTTAATATAACGAAAACGTCAGCAAACAAAACTATAAAAAAATGCTAAATTTGAAATTTTTTTTATTTAGGGCCTAATAAGAACTACTAATTTTAAAAGGGTAAATAGAAAAGTAGAAAATATAGCTGCGCCACTCGTGAAAATATAAATACTTCACTCGATGAGATAGATACATGATATTCGACGAGAAATGTCCAATATCCTCTAGTTACATTGGTCGTCTGAATATTGAATTCAAATAAAGTACTTCAAAATGAGATGATTTCAAATAAATTCGGAAAGTTTAACAAAGATATGTAGGACTCAGATCTGTGGCGGGTCTCTAATCTATGGCGGATTTCCTTATCTGTGGCAAGTTTGATTGTAAGACTGCTTCATGACGTCATGCTCAGTGACGTCATTGTGCGATGACGTTATAATAGCTATAACTGTTCCTGTCGTAAGGCCCAACCGCAAGCGAAATAATTAGAGAAGTCACAGAGAGATATTGCAAACGGATAACGACCAAATAATAAGAGTCTATATTCCAATTACGAAAATATGTTAAACATTACCTTACATGTAAATAAGACATTTGCGGCTTCATGCTACATCAATTGTGTTTATTTTGTAAGATCTTTTAGCCCTCGGTGAATCTCTCTTTTTTAGCTCTAAGATACTGAAAGACTATCTTTTATAACCCTTGGATTCCTATTGGACGAATTTTAGGGTAAGTTTGTCTAGCGTAAGGTTTGGTTAATCATTGCAGAAAAATACAAAAAAGGTACAAATGTCTGGCATTTGAAAATCTGCCATAGATTTGGAAATCCGCCACAGATTTGAGTCCTGCCATGGATTCGAGTCTTACAGATATAAAAAAAATAATTCATCTCATTACAATTATTCATGCTGCACGAAAATAACATGTAACTCTAAGGGAATATCAAATATGACATACTAATCATATCACTACGTGTACTTCCAGGTTGCCAAAACTGTTTACATTTTGTAAAACTTTAATTGGTTTACAACCTATCGCAACAATGATTCGAACTATAAAAAATCAAATAATGCGATTTTTATGACTTATGTTCCCTCACCATAACTTGTAACTGAAGTGAAATCCGATGATTTGAAACAAGTCGACGGCTGCCACACCTTGCTCGGATTTATCGTCATCGTTCCGTCAAATAGCGATCATTCATGTTTTTCTTGAGAGGAGGGTCACTGAGGAATGTCAATCGTCCTGACACTCAACAACAATATGTCAGCATGTTTTTAAAATGTGTCTAGAAAATTTATGTAGATATCACCATTAGTGATTCAAGTACTTCCGGTTTGTTGGACCGTAGTGAGTGTCGCCCACAAGGGGACTAGTTATAAGGGACGTAACTGGGGAATGTTGCTTATTGTGAATCGTAAAATGTGTTGCTATTAAATTCAGATTTTCATTTGGTACCAAACTTTGACAGATGACTGTAGAAACGGTAGTTATTGTCTATGAAATGATAAACAGTTGTTATAATGGATTCATTGTCGCTATACATATCAATTTCATATAGGTAGTGAGTTCAATGCTAGCCGTGAAGGACACAATTCAAGCACAAGTTTTGAAGTTTCCATGGTAAGAAATCTTGATTTTGAGTATAGAGTTGTTATGATGTTTTTATGTATTGATCCGTCACGAAATAAAGTCATGACGTATTTCCCTTACACTTTTGATAGATTTGAGTCTAAACAGAGAGCACAATTATCTATAAAATTCTAAATTAATTCCTTCTTATTGATTGTTATGAAATAGTACCAAAATTTGCTTTAAATAAAATACACTGTCTGTGATATCTTATCTAGATTCCAGATAGATATAAATTTTCTAGCAAAAGTAGTAGTCGATTGATCTTTGAATCTCTGGTGTCTTACCATGAAAGCAACATTTGGTATTATAGTAAAAACCCTTTGAACTTTCACCGAAGGCAACTTATGTTGTTTTAATAGATTAAAACGTTCAGTTATACAGAAATGTAAACTACCTAACGAAATTGACTGATTTTAACTCTGTAAGTACATGAATGTTCGCTTACTACTGACTGAAGGCACTGACTACTCACTGATTGACTTTTCGATTTTAACTCACCAATTACCTCTATTGTTCGCAAGATGCAGTTGACCAGTATAATCCCCTGGTCTGATAGTTTAAAAATCACAAATGTTGTTTCCCGGTAATGAACCGAATCTCTTTAGGAATTTGTACAAGATTCACAAAAAGTGAAAAATAATTAGGTATACATTTTCACTATAACTGTCACCTTGTTTCTTTGCCTCATTACTTGATTATGTTTTTCGTGTGATTATTGCTTGTATTTGTTATGCGTACACGATACACTTTTTACATCTAAGGCAGCCAGCCTTCTTTCATTCTTCCTGTCACATAACTTTGTTTCAAACAAGCTTTACCAATTATTTGTATAGGTTCCTGCAAACCGGAAAACATCAGCCATGCCGCGCAGACGCAGTCCCTATTCAGACGACAAAACCCTTTTCTTTCATCGATAGGTGATTCAAAAGAATATCAATAATAGCAATGACACACACAAATGATCATGGATCATAGGTAAACTGTAATAGTCTGTACAAAATGAAACTGCAAACAATTGTTGTTGGAAAAAATTAAACATCTATGAACTGTAAATAGTAATTTATCTTCACTACATATATTTTATACAGAAATATAAGATACCCACGGCATTAAAACAATGGCGAACAATGGGACCGACAATGTGCTTTATTTGACGATACAACCATGCGCGAGGTTAATGACGTCATTTCAGTAACGTTAGAAATGACGTCATATTGGCCAAGTCCATTGAACAAACTTGAGGGGGCTATTGTCCATCATGGCTGACTCGGCGTCTGTCGATTCGAAACCAAAAGGAGAGGTGTAGGTTTGCAGAGAAAGAAAAGCACGGATTCGAGACGTAACGTATCCTCTGGGTACATTTTCAAATTCATATTGATTGTTCAATAAATTTGATTCTATTTATATTGGAGCGCCCACCCCTTTACATGATAATGCACTCGTCCGAATATGTTCTACGGCGAGAGGCATCATTGTTTTCAAAATGTTTTTGTTAAAAATACCATAATTTTTCAACTGTTTTTATATATAAAGCAAGTAATTGTTAAGGGTATCTCATATAAGAAATAGAAAACTCGTTGTTGTGCATCTATCGTTGAATAAAACATAGCAGGGAGCATAAAACACTCTGCGCCCTTCTGTTATGTTTTATTCAACGATAGATGCACAGCGCCCTTCGTGTTTTATGCTCCCTGTTATGTTTAATTCAACGATAGATGCACACCAACTCGTCTTCTATTTCTTAAATAAAGCATTGTATTCACAGAGACAGTTTTTGTTTTGTTAGTGTCTGCTTCCATTCAGACATGTCACTTAGACCAATTATGTGCCAGACGGTGACCACTCGTTAGATAGATGTCAAGGACGCTGTTTAAACATGTGCAGGTGCAGAGAGGTGACCCCCTCTAAGTCTCTATGTCATTAGGGTGGCGCGTCACGTGACTCGTTTATAAAAACAATAAGTTACTCAACATTAAAAGTTGTCCAATGTGATCTCAGGGGCTAAATAACAATCAATGAACTTTAGTAAGCATTAGAGAGTCATAAAATTTGTTCATGACTTGTCATAATGGGAAAAACTTTGGTAGTAGGAGGTTGAACTTGTTGAAGATCAGTGATAATAGTTAAATATGTGTTCTTATCTATAACAGGATTTGGATATTTGAGTTTGTATGGATACATTCTCTGAAAAAGGTAACTTTCATACGTTTATTTTGCAGCTGAACTATCAGTATACTTGATTTGATAGTTTAAATTATGTATATGCGGCTTATTTGCATTTCATTTTTAGAACATCTTTACAGCCATGAACCTTTACTAAGCTTCGTCACCGGGCTACATAATGTCTCCAATAACAATCACATCAATGAATTGAACTAAATACTAAAATCATATTTTTATGTTGTAACTTTGGCAAAACAACGTATAGATTATGCCAATGAACGAAAGGTACCATTTGTCCCTTTAATATACCAGTAAAAACTATTTAATTTTTATTAATGTCCATTTCACTTAAATATAGTTTATGGCTAGAATATAAAATTCAGCTAATGCTTCTTATCACTATCTATGCAGTTTAGTAAATATTTGTATATATTAATATATATTCAGAGTGTTAATATCATTTTTTCATTTGTACAACAAAGATACACACACATTCTTTAACAGGAATTAACTTATTATCTCATGTTATCTCTACTAAAAATTTCACACAAACACAAAAATTTCCTGCAATTTTCTCTCGTTTAATGAAGTTTCATGGCATTTTACTTCGCTGAGGAAATTCCCTGTTTACTGCTGATGAAATGTCGTTAACTCATTAACGCCGAGAGCCGCGTATACGCGTCAAAATAATGAGATCCTCACAGCGAGAGCCGCATATAAGCGTCCGTTGATTAACAGTTTCTCACAGCGAGAGACGCTTATGTGCGTTAATGGAAAGCACCTCTTATTCAGCGAGAGCCGCGTATGTGCGTCTGTCGTATAGTATAACAATTAACTTTTTAAAAATCAGTTTACCATCCATTCATGTAGATAACAGTTTCGTAAATAAGATGCCATCCTCAGGAAAGCAATAAGAAATTAAAATCGTTGCTCTTTGTGCAAAAATATACAACGTTTTGTAAATGAAAACATTTTGCATACGTTGGTCTTGGAAGAGAAAAATAAATACTTTAAAAAGAAGGTTTATTAAATCAGATAAAACGATTGGAGTCTTTGTGAAGTTACCAATTTTGAAACATTGTTAGTTACATTTTATTTCGAAAACGCATTGAATTCTTATATCTAGGACGAAACGAGAGGAAGCGTTATTATAAACATTTATGTACATGTATCATTTGTTAAGAATTTGAGGCTATTGAAAGTGACACTTTGATTTTACCTTTACTTCTTGAATGCATCACTTTGGGGATGTCATGTCATGAACTATCAATTTGATAATTGCATGTAATTGATATTTTGAACGCCAGTGTTGTTCTACTTTGAATACTATTATTAATATAACAGTTTGTTCGAATATTGCTTTACTGAACTAGCTGAGCGCATCCTATATCAAGCACAATCAGTAGCGGCCCTGTAACAATAATAGGTTTAGCATGTACATGATTTTTTTAATTCGACAATGTGCTTCATAGATCCACGACCCTGTCTGCCATTGAATGGATACATACACATATTAAATTATAATTAGAGTGGACAACGTCCCAACAGAATAAATCACTTGTTTAATATTAATAATCATTACATTGGTTGATGTAACGTGCTATCTCTTAAATCGGGATATCATTTCCATAAATTCTTAATTATTATTCAGATAGTTGAGATACTAACACACTGTATCTACTCTACATGGTTTGTAGATATGCAGTATTTGTATTTACAAATAAAAATGCAAGTAAATCAACAAATGTGAAAATATGAGGTACGTTACGTGTTTATGTGTTAGTACTTGCAAAGGAGTGAACAATATGCCGCCATCAAATAACTGTATTGGTAGATTGAAAAAGACAATCTAACATGAAGATTGACAAATGCTTATAAGTGATATTTGGTTATGTATATACTATATATATTATAATATGTAAGTATGTGTCTGTGTTTATTATTTGCTATTCTTTAAGTACTGTTATTTAGGTATAAGTAAGAGAAATTGTCTCTCATAACATTTTGACCAATATAAAAGGTGCAATATCTAATGCAGTTTACTTGTCAATTTTATTTGGTAAGACAATGAAAACAATTTCTCTCTCTCTCTCTCTCTCTCTCTCTCTCTCTCTCTCTCTCTCTCTCTCTCTCTCTCTCTCTCTCTCTCTCTCTCTCTCTCTCTCTCTCTCTCTCTCTCTCTCTCTCTCTCTCTTTGAGTATGTTTATGAAATGAAATCAGACAAACCACAAAATATAAACTCAATGGTGAAATATCACATATTATATTTCTATAAAGTATCAATATTCAGCACCTGCATCTATCTTCATGAAACTATAAAACAATCAAGACGTTATGGCACAAGGCTAGACAGTTTCCGTTCAACATTCGCCCACCAAGTCTGTCGCTAAAAAAGCGGTGCTCTGAGCTAATTGGTCTCGCTACAGCGAGCAGCGTCTGTGGTCAGTGGCCCAGGCGTTGAGCCGTGAAGCTGTCTCGACGTTAATGAGTTGAACGCCTAGGGTTCTTCCAGAGGAAATTACATTAAACTCTTAGGGTTTAAAGCCGTATAATGCATGAGGCAACCCCACCTTTTCTTGTGGTGATAGGAGCGGACCACTTTATTTAATCAGTGTTACGTAACGCCGAGCCCAATGCCCTTAACAATGCAGGGGTTGAACTCTAAGCTCAATCAGAATAGAGTCCTTCACAATCTAGGAATTGGCCCTTATACTCCATCATTTGGGCTCCAAAAAAACGAGATAAGATCACATTAGAAACTATGATTCGACCTGACCTTAACTAAATTAACAGATAGTTTCCATTTCTCTGAGTAGTTTCCAAGAATATTAGGCTGGTTCTGCAAACCATTATCAGTCTCAGACATCAAAATTAAATCGTCTGCAAATCGAAATATAAATATCTCTAACATGTCTGAAACATCTGTACACCAAGTTTACCATTTGTCCCATATAGGACAATCAAAATAGTCTGTCACATCTCAACCATATTGTACCCAAATTTCAAATTCGAAGACATTGCTTTTAAAATAGTGTACATGTTCTAATCTAATCCAGCATTACGCAAGCATTACCAAAGCATTTGTCTATCAATCAATATAATCAAAAACTGTTTCAAAGTCAACAAAGGCAACATATAACTTACGTCTTCAACTTGATAAACATTTTTGAAAAGTGAATACAAGGTGATAATATTTTCAGTTGTTGAATAATGTTTGCAAAAACCAGATTGATTCTCAGTGATCTTATCTCTCATATTTGCCTACTTTGTAAGTCGTTTACTGAGGATAAAAGTAGATATTTTCCAGAGTATACCCATAGATAGATAGATCATCTTTATTGCCTCCAATATGAAGATTGTTACAAATCACAAGTATATCACAAGTAGCTTATAAGAGTACAGTGAATTAGAATACAGTTACTTGTAAAAAGAATTGAGAGAGATAAACGGTCATAACTCAAATACCAATTATATTACTTTCTCCAATTCTCTTAAATCTAAATTAACAAATTGGGTTCAGAACCTTCCTGTCAATCGGAAAAATTTCATCTTCATTATTTTCCCAAAATTCTGATACCAAATATAACCGAACCTTTTTTTCCATATACCCCTGAATTGGCAAAAAACCACAAGAGAGGCAGAGCGTCCAGGCAGACCTGACTCCAGAAATATCTCTCTGTTGATTCCAAAATATCCAAATCTTTTGATGTTAGCCTACCCCATACATAACATTCATATGAAGCACATGGTAAGATGACTTTATGCCATAAATGACAAGCACAAACTGGATTGATTAAATTTAAACCGTAACAAAGTTCAAGGTAATGGTACATATTAACAAGTTTGCGAGCCTTTTCACAAGCTGATATTGTTCTATTGTACGACTTATAACTTGTACTCATCAGAAATTCAGAATATATTACAGATTCCTTCTGTGGAATAGATACCAAACCATGATATAAACTAAGAGCTGTAATTGTCTGCATTGAATAAAAAAAGGCAATTCTACTGACGTCAAACTTTAACTTCCTCTTGAAACCAAAAATCATGTTCGACTTTTTGAAAAGACTGAGAGTTAAGTGGTTTGCTAGCGATTTAAGTAGTATCTTCAGCAAGTACTGGGGATTTCCTCTGTTAAAAGTATATTATCGTCTCTGTCAAGCTGAATGAAGCTGTATCAGCGGCGTCAAGATGCTTACGAAGACCAAACATGTGGCTATGAGGACATTTGCGTAAGTCAAACAATCAATTATTCAATGTTTATTTCTCGAAATCCACCCACGGTGGTACAAGAGAATACACATATGCATATATTACTATTTAATAGTCAATGACAGCGTTTCAACAGAAATCTAAGGATAATACTGGCAAATTCTAAATATGATTCTAATACTGATACATCACAGGTCAGAAAATGTGGCTACAAACGATGCAAAACCTGTACAATTTTTATTGAAGGTAGTTTAGTTCAAATGACAGCAAATCAAACGTTTTCTGTGAAAAGAAGTATGACATGCGACTACAAAATTGACATTAACGTGATTTTATATCATGGATGTTAGGAAATATATATCAGGAAAACAGAGCTTAATTTGAAAGGGGGAATGAATTTTCATCGTTCACAAATTAAACAAAAATATAATCGCACAATTGCTCTAGTGCGCATCTAGAAATATGTTTTCTGTTTTCCCACTGAATCTGATTGCTTGGCGGAAAAGAAATTTTAATCTATTAACTAAAGCCAAAGCTTAACACAAAATTGTATGGTAATGATGAACTTACACAAAAGTTTCCAGAAAAGTTTATAAGTAATAGTATTTTAAAAAATTAAAATACGGACCAACAACAACTGAGATCTTAAGTGGAAAGGAACAGTGATAGTCAAAATTATCTTAATCATGTATCCACCTTTAATCCGAATCATGAAAACGCCATGTCTATTGTGAAACGTTATCTTGCAATTTAAAGTCCTAGTCAAAATAATAAACGCAATTTCATAAACAGCAGTAAGCCACAACAACAATAAAATATTTGCAAAACTTTGACCAATTCTGGATTTGACTCAGCTGATGTTATTCCGAAAGTATCAACGTGTGATTCACGTGTGATTAAGGTTGCTACACGTTTGAAAGTATTATTGAAGGATGTTACATTAATATTTCACCAAAATGAAACATGAATTGTAACACCATAAATGTAATTTATGTAATCATAGGTGCTAGGTGTAATGAAAAGTATATCGGGAGAACAGAAAAAAAATTAAAGGGGAGAATCAACCTTCATCGATCCCACATGAACCAGCCCCGATATCGAACGATTAAATGTTAAAGTTTACATAACCACAAACATATATCACTATTTTCTTTGAAATATATATTTTGAAAGTTTAAAATAAATGCCATCAAGAGTTCATGCTATCTATCTGAAACTACATTGTATATGTTGCTGGGCTATAAATATCACATACTCCTGAATAGCTATTCAACCATTATAAAGATCTACTACATTGGGGTAACCACAAACATATATCACTATTTTCTTTGAAATATATGAGTGTCTGATTACAATGTTGTATAGTGCGTCAAAGGTCGCCACTCAAATATGTTCAGTTTGGTAATGAAAGCCGTTTTTGAATGCCACTTTTGATGGGCCGCTTAGATCTATCTGGCCACAAACAAGGGAATGCATGACTGGTCACACGCCCTTTTTGTAACGTCATAGACAGAGTCATTGCCTCGTGATCTAAACATCTGTCGCAACAATATCACAGAAAACAAATTTACAATTTTCAGAGAATATTTTCCACTCAGTTAGATAAATCATTTGATGATGTAACACTATTAAGCGTTTGGTGTTAAAAAGATATCCACATCAATGGTAATTAAACAATTATCTAAGGCGGTATTTCAGTTGAAATAATGATGCGCCTCTCTGTACAGTCTGTTTAATACATCACAACCGCGCGAATTTTATCGCCCCTAGCCCAGGTTGTTTTTTTACAGCCGATAATTATGCTGTCTTAATGAAAGGCTAATTAAAGGTGTTTATTGGACAAATTAACAAAAATAAAGCCCAGTTCTTATTTTGATGAAAAATCTGTGAACGAAAAGTGATAAAGTGATAAAAAACGAGAAGTGATAAAGTCGAGGTTAGCGGTTGTTTAAAGTATATTAAGTTAGAAGCCATTTAAATGGCTAGTACTTTCAGATCAACTAGCCTCATCAGGCCATACAAACATCGGATAATGCGTTGCCAGACAAATTCGTCGTGTACTATGTGGCGTCATTTCATTCTTGCGTCACAATATAAGTTATAATAGCGTATACAACGAGACATTAATCTCTAAAATGTAACCTTGGTGGAAACATTTATGCATCCAATGCAGCGGCTTTTTCTACATTGTCCAGCACTAGAATTTCAGGGTAGTTTCAAGGTGTTTGAGTTATTTTAAATATTCCCTCTTTTGTGTGTCATCTGTTACAATTGCACAAATTGTAAAATTTAAACCATACCCATTATAGATGTGAATCAAACCCAGACTAGATTCGCCCCCACTCCCTCCAAATAGTATGTATGTGAATAAACCCAGTATAGATTCCCTCTCTAACAGCACGTATAAGTATCTGCATTAAACCCAGCATAGATTCGCCCCCTATATCAGTATGTATGCTTGCGAATCCAACCCAGTATATATTTGCCCCCACTAACAGTATGCATGCATGCATGCGCATCCAACGCAGTATAGATTCGCCCTCTCAATCTGTATATAAGTATGTACATCAAACCCAGTATAGATTCGCCCTCTCAATCTGTATATAAATATGTTCATCAATTGTAGTGAAGATTCGCCATCATTTACTGGGTCTTAGTATGTACATCCAACCCCGTATAGATTATTCCCAAATTATTCTATTTAACTACATACCTCAAACCCACAATAAATTTGCATTAAGAACTCTATATTAAAAGTTTACTTTCCCTCATATAATGTATTCAATATTCAGTGTATATATGTAACCCGATTGAACCCCACGTGGGTGGACCCCACGCCTATAATTGCTAAAAGGAGCTCAAAATGCATGTTAACAAGAATATACAATAAATTATGTAAATCTAACTCCATCTTAATGCGTTTGAAAATGAAAACATTATTTATCAATCAGTTAAGGAGGGGGTGATTCTATTTCGTGGGGAAATTTTATTTTGTGGAGGGGGGACCCATTTTATATTAATGGGAGCAGTTTTGCACCGGTGTATATTTATATTCAATTCACTTTTATCCTTTAATTCCCTTTAAAGATATTATATCCCAGTTTTGTATCCGACTTCAATCCCCATTTTCATAAAGACAATACATTCAAGTAAATAGAACACCAAACAGAGTTTAGATGCGTCCTTTAATTAAAAAGATATAACGGTTCAAAGCGCGTAGAAATTGGCCACCTCGAAAGCCCAATTAAAAAAGTCCCTAGAGTGGCCTGAGCTCTCCTTCGGCAGATGTGACGTCATAGACAGGACTCGCTCCGCGTTTGTTTGTAAACAAGTATATATCAATGCAGATATGGGTCGCATTCGTCGACGTTTTCCTTGCGTTGCTGCTAACTGTACTAATAAGAAATCAGGAGCCATTCAACTGCATCGGTTTCCGAAGGATCCTGTTAGTTTGTTAGTCAGAAAAGAGCGAAGTGGAGTCCCAATGACAGGTCTGTTATCTGCTCCGATCATTTCGCAGAGGACTGTTATGATCTTTCCTACGATTTCAAAGCGGACTTTGGACTTGCCCCACAAAGGAAAAGACTCGTCAAAAATGCCGTACGAACAGTTAATAAACAAATGAAGATGATAACATGCCCGCTACCTGTCTGTCCAGCGAGATATGACAGTCAACCATATCGGAAGAGAAAACGGGCGGAATACTTTGAGAAGAGGGAACGAAAGAGGGTAAGGAATTTGAAAGAAAGGCTAATTCAAAATTCTATTCCAGGGGAGGTGGGATAAATAATCATGAAACTTTTGGGGAGTTGACTATAATTGATGATTTTGCAGACGAATGTTGAGTTTTTAATCTGCATTATGAATTTATGTCTCTTTAGATTAGTCGCAGAATTTATTAATTCAAACCCCATTAACTGTTTGAATTTTTAGTATTTGATTGCATATGGGGTTGAATAGTTATTTAAACATGTTGGAGACTATAATGAAATAATGTGCATGTATATATAGATCTGTAAATTATACACAGTGACAGGTTTGTAGTTTGTTACATTATTAGTTTTGGGGTACATATCATTTTTTTTGTGTGCTGATTACTCTAAGGATACATACGAAAATGTGGGCAAGTCACTTATGTTTGTATGTTGACACTACAGTTTGGGTTATAACATTTATGAAAAATTAAAATTTCTTGCTACAGCGTCATTTTAGAAGCAACAAAAAGTAAAATTAAAGTAAAAGAGCTGCCCCGGAGAAACATTTACCATTTTATGTAGTCTTACAGTGGATAACTTATAACCTATTATATATTGATAAACATTGCAGAATGAAATAAGATATTTAGTAATACAGATTTGTTATTATATTGTCATGTGTCACGTGTATTGACAAACCTAATTACCTTCATCAAGTTTCAATAAAGGCTGTTGATCATGGGTGAGGATAAAGTTTAGACAGGATAACTAATTAGTGCCTTGTGTATTACCTATTGGAAATGTGCCAGGTGCTGAGGTCATTAAGTTTATTGCTTAATTGCCATAATGTACAGGTGTGTGGCATTTCATGTTGTGTTATTATTGACAATATTGGCCTACGTCACTCTAGATTAGTACCAGGCTCTTTATCTCAAACACTGACCATTACTCACACAAAAGAACAATAATCTGTATCCTTACTATGAAAAATACATTAGTACGCGTACGTAACTCTAAGTTTTTATGAAGGTGGCAAATTGCGAATCAAGAGGTACATTTACTAAACACATCAAAGATTTGATCTTCATTATCACTAATAACTGAGTAATAAGGCGAAAAACAGCTGCTCGGAACCTCGTATCCTAATGACGAGATCCGGAAATTGCCGAGAGACAGACCATCGAAAGCGGGATCTCATCGTTACAGTCATGCAAAGCAGAAGCACGGAGTTGCGATATTGAGTTGACACAAATGGCACAAAGTAGTAACAAGTATTCTACATATACAATGGTCAATCAACTACACAGGGGGATAGTCGATTTGTCGAGGTGTTCAAACAAAAAACAGTCACAACGGCGGCAGATATCAGTTTGGGTTCACTCGATCGGCATTATCGGAGATTAACAACCCAAACAAACAACAACAACAACAGATAATTAATGTCAAACAGGATATGTCGATGTATTGATATTAATAGCTTTGGTGACTTAGGGGCTTTTTTTATAAGTACAATCAGTGAAAATATATACGTTCACGACCGCTGGAATCTATAATGTAAACAATGACACAGATCAGCAAGTCGTTAACGAGTCCTGTCTATGTCGTCACAACCCTCCTAGCACCTGATTGGCTAATAAACCGTTTCGCGTCTGTTTATAAAACACGTTTTTTCTGCTATTTTCAGGTGGATGTGAACCTAAATAGTTGTTGATATTTTTTCTTAACTGTGTTATGAAGTATTTCCGCTAATCTTACCCCCTGTGAGGATATATTATCTTTAATCAATTTCTTTAGCTCTCGTTTCTGACCATACCTAAACCGTAGTCTTATATTTTAAAGTGATCATGTTAAATAAGCTTTGTCGTGTCTGACGTAGTCATATTACATTGTCTGTTGCCATATTTAAAATCATACTATGGTCCATATATTCTATTTCGTTAATTCTGTATTCGAATGTTCGAAAACATCAATGAACCAAGATTGGAGGAGGCTTACCCAAATATTCCTGTATCACATTGATAATATCAATAAAATAAAATAATAAAGAGAAAACTAAATAATTTTGACGTACTGCGTGTGAAATCTGGTATAATCATCGTTGTATACTTTTGGGACGGACCAGCCTCTGTTGAAGCCGATAAAGTAACAAAGTAGCCTTGACGATGTCCAACATCAAGCACCAATGATCGTTGTGAGCCGGGCGGGTGATACGACTTCGGAACTGTGCCCCCAATATCTGTCACGTTAATGTTGTAAGCTGTTATCTTACCATTGCTCGTTTCCTCGGGCACCGCCTTGAATTGATATAAGATGTTGATATGGTGATATTAAAACAGTAAAATTGCCTTTGCTGGGTTGTTAAGAATCCGATCTAATCAAATTCAAATCTTTATACATTTTGAATCACCTCCATCGTTTTCGATGAATTAATGGCCTGGACTGTCATTACAAAGCAATCAAGGGTAATTGATTTGCTACATTAGTTTCCAAATTCCAATGTCCGGTTTCTTCATTCTTTCTCGGTCATTGTTCAAAATGAGCCAAATTGATTAACATAACATTTATTATATCAAATAACTATTGCTCGAAATAAACTAATATATGATATGAATTTTAAAAATAATATTTTGAAAATCTAAAATAAATGCCATCAAGAGTTCATGCTATCTATCTGAAAGTATATGTTGCTGGGCTATAAATATCATATACTCCTGAATAGCTATTCAACCATTATAAAGATCTACTACATTGGGGTAACCACAAACATATATCACTATTTTCTTTGAAATATATGAGTGTCTGATTACAATGTTGTATAGTGCGTCAAAGGTCGCTACTCAAATATGTTCAGTTGGGTAATGAAAGCCGTTTTTGAATGCCACTTTTGATGGGCCGCTTAGATCTATCTGGCCACAAATCAGTGAATGAATGACTGGTCCCACGCCCTTTTTGTGACGTCATAGACATAATCATTGCCTCGTGATCTAAACATCTATCGCAACAATATCACAGAAAAAAATAATTAACAATTTTCAGAGAATTTTTTCCACTCAGTTAGATAAATCATTTAAATAAATCAAATTCAAATCTTTATACATTTTGAATCACCTCCATCGTTTCCGATGAATTAATGGTCTGGACTGTCATTACAAAGCAATCAAGGGTAATTGATTTGCTACATTAGTTTCCAAATTCCAATGTCCGGTTTCTTCATTCTTTCTCGGTCATTGTTCAAAATGAGCCAAATTGATTAACATAACATTTATTATATCAAATAACTATTGTTCGAAATAAACTAAATATATAATATGAATCTTAAAAATAATATTTTGAAAATTTAAAATAAATGCCATCAAGAGTTCATGCTATTTCTCTGAAACTATATGTTGCTGGGCTATAAATATCATATACTCCTGAATAGCTATTCAACCATTATAAAGATCTAATACATTGGTTAACCAATAATGACAAAGAATGGACCATAATGTAACTATGAACTATGATTAACTAAATCATATACAAACCTGCCAGTAGATGGTGAGTTGGCACTGGGCATCGTATCCGCATGGCCAGAAGTGGAAACAACCAGATACTACTGCTGGAGCCTCACTTGGCACTGCACGAACATAGAGTTTAAACAGTAATTGGGTGCACTTTTATAATTCAGTCAAGAATCAGAGAACTTTTGATTAATTTAAACATATTTGTTCAGTGAAGAAAGTGATTAGGTACAAGTTATCCAACTTCTAACATTCTATAAAACTTAGGTAATCTCCTCCCAAAAACTGTTGTCACTATTTGGGATGTTGAATTTAAATTGCGTTGTTTTCCAAAGAAGGACATACATAGGCACACATTATACACATTATCTAAAGCAAGTTAAAAGCACCTACAAGAAAATGTCACTTTGGTATATTTTTATAACTGTGAAAACACTTTTAACAGAAATCATGTAATTTGACAATATCAGAGAGATTCAACTAAGCAACGTTCAAAATAAGATTTCGAGGCCTATACGGGCATGACGTTATCTGTTATAAAACTTTCCATTAGCGGAAAGGAATTGCAATCTTTTTGTGAATGAATACCGTGACATCAGTTTTTGATTTTGGTCTGAAAACGAACCAATCCTTTTGTGTCTTTCGATTAAAAACAAAGTTGTCCATACTTATTATTACCAAAAATAGGTAAAGAGAATATAACAACATTAATTCCTTCCAACTCACCGTCTTGGTCCGTAGTAACGGTAAACTGGATGGCGTCACTATGATGTCCTTTAGGGGTTCCGTTTATCATTGGCACGGTGGACACATTGACAGCATATTCTGTGTAAGGCCTCAAAGCATCAAAACACACTTGACGCTCAGATGTGGTTTTTTTAATCTATCAAAACAATAAATTGCTTGTTTTTAAAAAGTCATATCATTATGAATAACTAAAGGTAAATAAATATATATATCGAATTATTAAATTAATTCACAAAGCGATGTTACACTAGAATGGAGAGGAGGCAAGAAAATCATCGATTAATATTTTAAATCTGGGCTAGAAGTTCTATCTTTTTAATTTGAAATCAATCAATAGTAATAAATAAAAGTTTGAACATGTTGAATTCTTCAAAATTAGCTTAAGACAAATTCAGTCTCTTTTGCAGTTAATATATTTCCACGATTGAATGATCTTACATACATGAATATTTGTTGGGAAAACGATCTCAACCTTTCACATATGATAGTTCTAAAATATGATTGATTAGCTCCGTAATTGACATTAGCAAATGAAAGTTTTTAACAGATAGCTGCATGGTTTGTCTCTATATATTCACATCAGCATATTTTGAACGAATGCCCAGGTTACTATATAGATTTGCAAATGTTGATCTGTTACTATTTCAGTTCATGAAGTATGTTTTCCCTATATAGTTCCTTTTCTTTTTGTAAAATTAATCAATTCATCCATATAAAAAAAATGTCGATATAAATAATTGTCTAAAGCTCTTTCTGATTGGATTTCAAACTTTTATGTCAATGTTGGTGACTATAATTTTGGATGCAACTTCTTAATATTGCTTTAACCAGAGGTAAGTGGTCGTAGTAAGAAGAGCAGGAAATAATCCCATAGAGATACGTAGGTGAATTGAATGTGTATATCAATAAGGTCCTCAGGACAAAAACGTTTGCCTTGTAACCACCCCCCCCCCCCCCCCCCCCACCCCCTCCCCCTGAGATGAGAGAAATTGGCTTGTTTGGATAAGATTACTTTGATTTAAATAAATTGGTCAAAAATGAAAACTTGACACTTAGGTTTTTTTAGATTTTACATGATTAATGTGGTAGTAACTTTTAGATCTTTATGGTCGCAATACTAATTAGAGGAAAGGCTAGTAAGTTGGCTCCGGTCAGTCTATTTGGTCATAACACAGGTGCACTTGACACTTAGTTTTCCTCTCACAAAAAATTAGATATTTGTTTTCAATCAATTATTGTATTCGTATGTTGTGCAAAGATCAATTTGGTATGATCAGAAGACAGAAACACATAATCACGTTTGTCTTTAACGCCGATAACGTTAAAGACGTCTGAATACCCTCCCAAATGAGTTTCACAGAATGAAGAGAATCTATCTGAGGTGATCAGTAACGATTGTGTCCACCCCTAGATCTCAGAACGTTAGTGAACATTGCCCGAGGAAGACGTCGCAATTGCTCAACAAGGTGACGTTGAAGATCTTGCAACGTCTGTTGTCGATTAACTTGTTGACGAACACGTCGACCCACTTCGTCCCAGTTTGTCCAAGGTGAATCGAAATTCGTCACTAAAAACAATGGAATTCCACTGTAGTTGAATCAACCTTAAAGATCGACTGAAATTACCCATGGCAACTTTCGTGATTCATAAAATATGTATTCTAATTTGCCAGTAACTTGAATTTATATTTTCGAAATCGGCCGATAAACAACCTTAATACGGCAGGAAATCTCACAGTCTTAACAACTGTTTAAACATATCTAAATTCATCCAAACAACTCAAACCTCCAATAAATTGATGTTTAATATATCTTTAATTATTTGTATTGTTTCAAGCGAAAAACAGTGTTTTAATACGATGCTATGCGCACTATCCCATAGCATGTGTACATCAATTACGACGTGTGCCAAATGTTGTCAAAACAATCAGACTGGTTTAACTAGTCTTATTCTTTTATGACACATAGGTGGCCGTTATGTAATCCTATCGCATTCAATTTCAATTCTTGTTTAAATGGTCTCTGATTATACCTTTTGATTGTTCACGCCTTGTACCCGCCAAGCGGAATATATGTCCTGTCATAATTGCGTAACTCTTGGCATTCGACTGCTACTTAGTTTATTGTCACAGCGTCCAGTCATTTTGAACCAATGAACTTGTAGAATATATATTCAACCAATAAATTAAGAGAAGGAGATTTGGCTCATGCACTTCTACTGACGATGACTTTCATTTTTAAAAAAGTACCTCGTGAATAACGGGTACCAACATTCTTTAGGATTACATAGGATGTTTCTAACGCTTGCAGAAATATTGCAACACGATGTGAGATGTTATACTTGATAACAATATAATATATGTAAGTTAAATACATACGAATCATCCACTAAGTACTAAGTTGTCATAAAAGTGTAGTGAAAGAAAATATTTTTTTCTACAGTAAACATTAAAATTGTTTTACATTGTCTCCCGTTTATTACAAAAACTTTCATTTTTCCGAGACAATTTAGAACTTCATATTGATAAATACATGATATAACACTACGTGCTATCCCATAGTCGTGGATCTCTCACCGACCAAGTTCTTAACCTTTTTGATATAAACCCACCCATGAAAACCGCGTCAAAGGATTGTCACAGTACAATCGAAATGGATTTGACGACTGAAAAGGAGAGTAGATATCATGAAGCTGTTACATATCGTATTTAGGAATTCTTTCGGTCATAGGATTCCTTCTATTTTGCCGTTGAATTAGCTTAAAAATACAGAGAAAATCAAAGGGCTGGAGTTTCAGCTGACGACTAGCACGTCATACACTGGGCGTGGCTATGAGTCATGCTTCAATGATTTTGTGTAAGCGTTCGCCAGTCTCATTAGGCGGTTATCCAAAATAGGGGTATAAAAGGTCTCCTAGTAGTCGATTTAAAGTGTACATTTTCTCATTTTTTGGCTCTATAGATTCCTTTAAGTGAAGCGAATACAGATAATACTTTGTAATAATCAAAATTATGCGTTACGTCTCCTTGCCTTATGGCCCACGCCAACTAAGTTATATACACAGGGTGGATATACCCTGAATCCGTTAGGCGGATCCCTTGCCGGATCCTCCGGATCCTCGCAAGAATGGTATACAGGGATCCAGAACCGGATCCCTTGCCGGATCCCAAGTAGATAAGAATACAGGGATCCGGAGCCGGATCCCTTGCCGGATCCAAGATCCAGACGGACACCACCGGATTCTCTTCCGGATCCTAAGTAGATATCCGGTGACGAATATGATACCGGATCCTCTCCTGGTGGCAAGAGTAGGCAAGAATGGAAGAATGCAAGGTTAATTATGTTATGGTGAATTTTCTCAGAACCTTCAAGAATAGACAAGTATGAAGATTTTCCTAAAAAAGTAATACATCATACTGGTATCTTTGATACCTTCTACTATCATATTCCTGAAATGACATTGTCACTTTACTATTAACATTATTATATATATTAATATCAAGTGTTTGTTTTAACCTGTAGCTTTTAAAATATTTGTTTTAATTAGAATCGAAAGTGAATTTTCTAAACAGGCTGTTTTAATTTTATCGAAGTATGGTTCAATATTATACACTGTAACGCTTGAACGCACACACTTGATCAATACACCTGTCAGCGTATTCACATTTCACCTAGACTCATTTGTGTCTTATTGCTGCAACAGATGAAATAAGAATATCTATGTATTCGGCGGATGTGACGTCATAGAAAGGACTCGCTCCGCGTTTGTTTGTAAACAAGCATATATCAATGCAGATATGAGTCGCATTCGTCTACGTTTTCATTGCGAAAGAGACATGCCTTCTTCCTGCGTTGCTGCCAACTGTACTAACAAGAAATCAGGAGACATTCAACTGCATCGGCGAAGTGGAGTCCCAATGACAGGTCTGTCATCTGCTCCGATCATTTCACAGAGGACTGTTATGATCTTTCCCACGATTTCAAAACGGACTTTGGACTTGCCCCACAAAGGAAAAGACTCGTCAAAAATGCCGTACGAACAGTTAATAAACAGATGAAGATGAGAACAGGCCCGCTACCCGTCTGTCCAGCGAGATATGACAGTCAACCATATCGGAAGAGAAAACGGACCGAATACTTTGAGAAGAGGGAACGAAAGAGGGTAAGGAATTTGAAAGAAAGGCTAATTCAAAATTCTATTCAGGAGGAGGTGGGATAAATAATCATGAAACTTTTGGGGAGTTGTCTATAATTGATGATTTTGCAGACGAATGTTGACTTTTTATCTGCAGTACAAATTTATGTCTCTTTAGATAAGTCGCAGAAATTATTAATTCAAACCCCAACAATTGTTTGAATTTTTAGTATTTGATTGCAGATGGGGTTGAAAAATTCATCGGGTTGAACTAAATAGTTATTCCAACATGTTGGAGACTATAATGAAATAATGTGCATATATATATATATATAAATATATATATATATATATATATATATATATATATATATATATATATATATATATATATATATATATATATATATATGCACATTATTAACTTTATGCACATTATTAATTGTGTGTGTGTATGTATGTATGTATGCATGTAAATGTTACACAGTGACAGGTTTGTAGTTTGTTACATTACTAGTTTTTTTTTTTTTTTTTTTTTTTTTTTTTTTTTTTTTTTTATTTCCCATAGGTTACAGAGTTTGAGCATAATATATGGACATAATATATGGACATTCATAGTGAAAATATCTATCTAAATATATTGATTGTTGTACATTATTCCATGAATACTGGTATCAGTGGTTTCCATTTGTTGTTAAAATTTTTTTTACTAGTTTTGGAGTATATATTATTTTTTTTGGTGCTGATTACTCTAAGGATACATACAAAAATGTGGGCACGTCACTTATGGTTGTATGTTGACACTAGAGTTTTGGTTACAACATTTATGAAAAATTAAAATTTCTTGCTACAGCGTCATTTTAGAAGCAACAAAAAGTAAAATTAGAGTCATAAAGCTGTCGAAACATTTACCATTTTATGTAGCCTTACAGTGGATAATTTATAACCTATTTGATATTGATAAACATTGCAGAATGAAATAAGATATTCAGTAATACAGATTTGTTAATATATTGTCATGTGTCACGTGTACTGACAAACCTAATTACCTTCATCAAGTTTCAATAAAGGCTGGATTAGATTAGTAACACACTCTTTATCTCAAACATTATCTCACACAAAACAACAATAATCTGTATCCTTACTATGCAAAATACATTAGTACGTAACTCTAATTTTTTATGAAGGTGGCAAATCGCGAATCAAGAGGTACATTTATTATCACTAATAACTGGATAATACCAAAAACAGCTGCTCGGAACCGTCGTATCCCAATGACGAGATCCGGAAGTTGCCGAGAGGCAGTCCATCAAAAGCGAGATCTCATTGTTACAGTCATTCAAAGCAGGACCACAGAGTTACGATATTGAGTTGACACAAAATGGCACTAAGTAGTAACACATATTCTACATATACAATGCTCAATCAACTACACAGGGAGATAGTCGATCTGTCTAGGTGTTCAAACAAAAAACAGTCACAATGGCGGCAGATATCAGTTTGGGTTCACTCGATCGGCATTATCGGAGATTAACAACCCAAACAAATAACAAGTTAATTAATGTCAAACAGAATATGTCGATGTATTGATATTAATAGCTTTGGTGACTTAGGGGCTTTTTTATAAGTACAATCAGTGAAAATATGTGTATCATATCGAGTCCCATCCAAGTTGGGACGTCCCATCTTGAGATGGGACGGCGGATACTTAAACATGTTCATAATATTCTTATTCTAATGTTGAATTTTGTAATAACATGATAACATGTATCATTTAGATAAGCACTTTAAGGACCTCGAAAGATATTTTGATTTTCATGACTTATTGGCAATATCTATCCCTCATCGCATACGAGTCTTTCATCATAGCACAATACGATTTCAAAAGTAATTCTAATACAAAATTTTATAAATTATTTCATTATATTCTTAAATAGTTTTAATTGTGACAGCATGTTAAGCAAATAAAAAAAGAAATTATATTCAATTATATTCAATTATACACTCAAAATCGACTATGAGTGAATACCAAGAATGCTATTGCCTTGTAATCAGTTCAATTTCTTACACATAAACCGTTCCGTTAAGCTGTTTATTTACTGTTTTTATTACTCAAAAATCACCTTTGGTGGTACAAATGCACACATGTAAAGTTATTTTACAAATAATTTGCACGCGTCTGAGCAAGATTTCAATGTACTCATTGTTTTTGATAGTCGAATCTAAGAATTTATGTTATAAGATGTCCAGTAAATAAATCCAGTTACGCCTCCTCATATTTCCGATCGAACCTGATCTGATCAGTGTCGTGGTGCAAATGGCAAACATACCTGCTTGGTAGTTCAGAGTGGGTACCAATTGTACATGAGCATGCTTGTAACACGCCGAGCGTTTGTTGTTTTAGTCAATGATTATCATTCATATTTATCAAGGCATTGGCCCCTATCGGCAATGTCACTGATAGGTGGAAGTAGACGTGACGACTGTAAATTTATTGTTATTGTATTGTTATTCGATGAAAGTTTTTTTTGCAAAACTAAATATATTCAAAATATTTTTTTCATAAACAGAACGATTATCATGTAAAGTAACCAAAATTAAATCAAACATCATCCATTGATTATTTATGAGGAAATAGCAGGCTTTTTAATAAAAAAAATTAGAACTTAGTTTCCAAGGTTTACAAGAGAAGATTATGGTTTAAACATATTTTATTCATTTCAAAAAAAGAAAATAGATTTGCAAACAAGCATGAAGCTTATATTACTGCCGCGCCAATAAAAATTATATTTTGAAACCATCAAACATAAAACACAAAGTTATGTCAAACCAATACGATGTACAGTTGCAACACAATTCGGTTAAGATATTCAATATTGCAAAGGCAATTTCTTCACGCTAATTTGGATACAATATTTCAACTCATTTCTTATCAATACTACAAGAAGATTATAAACGGAGTTTTTTACTTTGAGTTCATTAATACACTTTGTTTACCTTCACATGAATTTTTGACTCAAACCAGGGTACAGAGTTGAGAAAAATATTTTTTATCTACATAACCCGAGGTAACATATGATTTCCATCAGTATGAAAAGGTTGTTTTTATATGTATAAGTGTCTATCTAGGCTTGTTAGATGCATTGAATTGAGAGAATTGTTGTGTGTTGTTACTGCTAATAAGTTAATCAACTGGTCCGTACATAAGTCAAATAAGATGAGTAGGTGAGAGGGAAGAATTACATTTCAGTGTAATATTGATGTTTTACAGCTGACAGTTTACTTAACTAATCGTTTTGTTATCGTTAAATATGCTACTTAACATGTCCCCCCGAAAAAAGGCATTAGGTTTGTAAATACATATCAACGAAGTTTTTTTTATATACTAACAATTGTCGAGTTATTTTGTGCTGACAGACATGTACTAATGTAATATCTTCAGAGTACCAAATGATTCATATTGTTATTGCTTTTACAAATTACCTTTTTAGAATATGTGCCAAAAGCTGCTATAATATCCTTTTAATGCGTGAAAAAATCTTGTATAAATAATGTTTATGTTATGTTTTTTACCCTATCATTCAGTTCATTTTATTTATTCTTATCGTGTAATTATATTATTCTATTATGTCAATTTTATGCTGTATCACTCGTCCCTCATAACTCCATATAGGAGTGGCATATATACTTTTACCATTAATGTATAGTTAAATATGTACGAGTTTTACATGTATATATGGTGAGACGTAAATAAAAAATCTGTCTGTCTGTCTGACTAACAATTGCCGAGTTATTTTGTGCTGACATACATGTACTTATGTAATATCTTCAGAGTACCAAATGATTCATATTGTTATTGCTTTTACAAATTTGATATAGAAACTGTCATTGCTTATACAAATTTGATATAGAAACTGTCATTGCTTATACATATTTGATATAGAAACTGTCTTAACTATTGCTTATTGTAAAATATTATCATATTTTATTGTATGAGAATATGCAATATGTGTAATCATATAATGGTTAGTAAGTATAATACTATGATGTAAGCAGTATTTTATCTCCATAAAACATGTGTTTACAAAATTCAGAATATATATACAAAATGGAAAACGGATTAGCAAACAGGCAACAAATGCCTATATAAATGTTTTTCCTGAAACAAACGATTTAGATATGAAGTACATTGGTGGAAATATACATTTGCAATTATTCATACAAAACTCAAATTTATATTAAGCTTTGTCTACCTTACATTTGGTACAAATTTAAGGGAAGAGCTATAAAAATCGTTTAATATCATTTATGAAATGATAAACATATATTATTAAGTATTCGTTAACACTCTGGGACAATGATTTGTCGCAGTTAAGATAGATTTTAGTATATTGATATGAGTTACAAGGGACTATTCAAGCCCTAGTTGGCACTAGTGGAAAATATCTAAAATGTTGGGGAACCAGACTTTGATAATAGGAACTTTTGATTATTTGTACATTTGATACAATCAACCAAGTCGCCAAGTAGATAAACAAGATAATAGTTTGTTAAAACAACATGGGCGTATGGTGTCTCCATATGTTGTTTTAGACTAACACTACCTACGGTGGGCAAATTGGTACCCATTTATTCAGTATCAGGCTTTCGTCCTCTGTCATGCCAAGCTGTCACATTAACATATTCAGTCTATTCAGTGCTGGATTGTAACGATGGAGAGTACCTTAATTTCTGCTTATAGTAGGTTTTTGCATGGATTATTCATTTTTCTATATCAGGTACATTTTTTAAATATATATTTTTGAAAAAGCAATTCATCACTAGTATTGTAAAACTTGGATCTGTATTAGAGTAACTTCATGTCTTTGATTGTTAATAGTTTATACCACCTTTTTGTAAAGAAACTAAGATACAAGGATGTCTCTGTGAAATGTGGAGTAGTTTGGTTTCTCTCTGTTTACAGCTGTTCGATCTACGCATGTATTGGTCGTTTGAAAAATGCTGAAAACTATTATCTAAATATAAATCTATATATTGATCTGATTTTGTTATGTCGCTTAACAAAAGTGATTCAATCAGTAATCAAATTTGACTTTAAATAACTGTTTGAGTAGTGTTGAATTGTTCGTACTCGATAACACATGAAAACGAGTCAGAAAGTGAAGTAAATGAGCATCAAATCAAATTTTCATCGTAGGTGTGAAAAGAATATAACAAAATTATCTAAAAACATATGTTACTGACACAATTCATAATAAAATATTAATATTATTAACATGTTTTAGTATTCCCCGTCCCATCTCAAGATGGGACGTCCCAACTTGGAATCCCAAGTTGGGACGCGTCCCATCTTAAGATGGGGCGGATACGCAGTTGGGATGATACATATATACGTTCACGACCGCTGGAATCTATAATGTAAACAATGACACAGGTCAGCAAGTCGTTAACGAGTCCTGTCTATGTCGTCACAACCCCCTAGCACCTGATTGGCTTATAAAACGTTTTGCGTCTGTTTTCCGGAAGTGTTTATAAAACACGTTTTTTCTGCTATTTTCAGGTGGATGTGAACCTAAATAGTTGTTGTTATTTATTCTTAACTGTGTTATGAAGTATTTCCGCTAATTGTACCCCCTATGTGGATATATTATCTTTAATCTTTGTAAATATCTTGTAAAAACTATTTTAATAGATATTTAC
Source organism: Phorcus lineatus (assembly GCA_921293015.1). Lineage (NCBI taxonomy): Eukaryota > Metazoa > Mollusca > Gastropoda > Trochida > Trochidae > Phorcus > Phorcus lineatus. Next base: position 31,207,263 of record OV121083.1, on the reverse strand, counting down.
AAGAGTTTACTTAGCATTTTTTCACGTAGTGATCGTCGTTTTATCTGTATCCTGCTTCTCTTTTCCGTCCCCACGTTGTTATCTTTGTTTAAAGGATGGGAGCCAACTACGCAATGCTTCGCGCAATAAAATAATAAAGTCGATCTATTTATGGACACGGGAAACACTATTAATAGTTAGATTTCTCGGCTTATTTGGGGTCGAAACAATTGGCGAAAAATTATGTAAAGATCTTTCAACGAGATGGATTTTTGGCACTATTTTCTAAATTGTATCAACATACTCTGTGGCCTATGCAAACCGTCTCCATGAAGAACTTACATCTCAACTGCTTTCTAACCCTGCTGAAATAAGAGTGATATATACGCCCACTACCACATGATACTGGAAAGTTTCTCCTTGGCTAGTTAACAGTGTTTGCTTGCATTCTCTTTCAACAGTCACACAAAACCATATATACTGGTATAAGGAACTCAAACACGTTCATGCCCTCCAGAGACACACCCAACAAATATGGATAGAGAAGGTAAAACCACGAGGCTTTGAAAAGAAGTCATTTTATAATTCGAAGGTTAAAAAATTACTTTAGAAAGGCACAACGAAAAGCAATACAGGAATGAACTGAACGATCCCTTCAAGAATTTGAAAATAGTTTTGAATTGGATAATCGAATGTTCTGAAAAAGCATTACTTTAAGGCGCAGAAGACAAAAACTACAATGCACTCACCTCACAAACAGTAAACGCACACCCTGGGATGCTCCGAGGTATGCAATCAATTTGCTGACTATTTTGAGAACGTTCACTAATCTCTTTGCAATCCTGATTTTGAAGAAGCTTTTCATACAGAAGTCAATAGTGAGATATCAAGACTGCTTTACAGTGAATCGTTCGCACACATAGTTGAGCTCAACCAGTCTCAACATCAGAACTCCAGGAACACTTACGTTATCTGAAAAGAGGTAAAGCCCCAGGAGCTGACCGAATACAAAATGAACATCTCATTATCAGTGGTAATATGCTTCAGTCTTCTCTCCTTGTTTTCTTTAATGCCATTCTCAAACATGGGTGGAAACAAACCAAAAGATCACTCACAGAAATACAGTCCAATAACGCTCTCTACAAGCTGTTTGAGAAGATTCTACACAAACGACTATCGTCCTGGTTCTCCTTCCCGAATCAACAGCAGCAAGGCTACCAGCCAGGCATATGATGCATCACCACGTCATTCAATCCTTCCAAAGCTGTGCATCATAACATTAAACTTGGCATATGTATACAGTGCATTCCTGGACAATAATCGGGCATTCAACACAGTTTGGCATAAAGGCCTTTTCCTCAAGCTGAACAGACTCGGCATCAATGGTCTAACCTGGAGACTCCTTGTGCAGACGTATACAGATTTCCGCAGCATAGTTGCATGTAATGGTACAACATCAACCCAGCAGGTACATTTAGACGTCCAAATTTAGTCTAACCTGTGGGACTAGAAGGACGTCTAAGCCTAGAGGTTGTTTAGACGTCTACATGTAGACGTTGTAGACGTTTATCAGACGTCGTTTAGACATCTATTAGATGTCGTTTAGACGTTTATTAGACGTCGTTTAGACGTTTATTAGACATATATTAAACCTCTATTAGAAGTTAAAATACATCCCAATATATTTAACAGACGTCTAAAAAACACGTGTCATATACTTGTTGTGTTATACCCCAGTATATAAATGTTATGCAGTGGGAACTTCATCAGGATTCACGGCTTCAAATAAAAACGTCTAAATATAGTCTAATCTGTGGGACAAGAAAGACGTCTAAGCCTGGACGTTGTTTGGACGTCTACACGTCTTTTAAACGTATATTATACGTCTTTATGCCGTCTTTTAGACGTATATTAGACGTCGTTTAAAAGTTTATTAGACATACATTAAATCTCTATTAGAAGTTTAAATAACTCCCAAAATATTTAACAGACGTCTGTTACGAATGAATTTGGAATAGGAAAATGTCCCCAGTCAAACCAGCAAAATATAACAAGACAATTGTATATTAATTACAATTTAATCAATCAAATAATAAACAAAGTGTTTAAGATTACAATATCAAGCTAATACAAACTACAATACAATATCAAATGAGTCACACTAATTAGCTAAATGAATATATTCAATAGTCCTTATGAATCACACAGTTGATGAATGTAGAAAACAGTCAGTAGGTCTTGATAGGAGATAGATGAATCCGGCTTGTAAAGTTATCCTCAACAGTGGCACGGCAGATGATCGCAAAGTTGATTGTAAGAAGCAAGAGGAGTAAGAGTTCTAATGCCAGCCTATATATAGGTTAGATACCTTCCAGAATGTTCTTTAAAGTTCCACGACAAACTCAAATCAAAAGTGTCCAACTCAAGCAATCAAGAAATAGATAGAACATTCTAGAATAGATGATTCTAGATACTGCCAGCTAAGACTATCAAAACAAGTGTAAGTGTGACCCACTAAACAATACAACAATGTTATACAATGTTAAAGTTATAAACAAGCACACACTCATAACACGTCTAAAACAGTTTAACAGTATAATAATGTTGTGCAGTGGGAACTTCATCATGATTCAGGGCTTTAAAAAAACTGTTTTTTGTAAGGCACAAATGCATATTTTACATGAAAATGGATACATTTAAGACCATTATTCCACTATTTAAAACACATCTTCCTACGCCAAGCTTTAACTATTGCCAATCTCGAACTGTCCAAGTTAACCCTTGCTGCCGACACAAGACTTTCCTGTGCTAGCTCTCTGGCTCACTGTAAAGGAATAGGCCATTTTCCGACGGTAGCGAGATCTCACGAGACGCCCTAGCAACCGGCTGACGAGAGGTCGGTCAAGCAACATGGCTATCGTTGCTTGCAGAGATGACTTCGATTCTTTCTCCGTCTCAGCTTTTAAATATTTCTTAAATAAAACACGGAATATAGACGTCCATATATCGAAAGATAGTGTGGCTACGTTTATTAATGTGTATTTGTGACCGAATGTTGAATTTGACCCAGATAGAGAAGAGAAAGAAACGCGTGATGCGGTCAACGAGAATTTTGTTTTCCCTTCTTTGATCTTTTTCAATTATAAACAAAAATTATAAGCCGATCTAGGCTTCTATCACATGCTGTATTTTATTCCACCGTGCAAAATACTTCAAGAAATCTTAAATGCATTCACGTCCTTTATAATTTCTGGACCACATGTGAAATTTAAACTGTACATGTAGTCCATATTTTAAATGTTTATAACTTGAATCTTTTAATAAGATGTTTTTTACAGAAAAAGGGTTGCATACGTATACAGTATATTATGCATATACAAAATGAATAAATGTTTCCCCTACGATCATTACTGAGATGTTCTACATGCCTTCGCTGTCTAACATTAATTTTGTGTTATGACATGATTGTATATACATGTATAGTTGCCCTTTTGTCTTTTATTCATAAAAAACGTAATTTTAGTAGATAACAGCGAACTTATTCCTTAGCTATGAATATAACAATTTATTAAAAATATAGATAGAAATTATAAAAATAAACATCAAGGGTAATGGATTGTAGAAATATTTTTCCATTATATATTTTGTAGGAGACATTGCCTAAAACACGTAGGCTTATTCTTAAAAGTAGCTTTCTGAAAGGGTAGAAAACAATTTTACATATTGTATTCTTGTTTTTAAAAATTGAAAATATATGTTGATGACTTACACTTACCTCAAGTTACATATAAAGTTTCATTTGGAATTTTGTTTAAAAGTAAACAATTCTTTTCGATAGTTACCAGAGTCACAAAGGCCTATGCCAAATTTAATGATCATTTAAGTTTATTGAAAAAAAATGACCGTTATTTAAGAGTAAAATCGCAGGAGAGTTATTAAATAACTATTTAGGATTTATGTAGCCTAACAGGTTACAATTTGATCGAAAACCGGACAATGACGCACGTCAATAACTCAAACGTGTATTTGGAAACTAATCTAATGCAGGAGATATATTTTCAGTGGATAGTGTATGGAAGGTTATACAATTAGTATTCTAGTAAATGATACGTGTTATTTAGGTCTTGACAAATGTACATAATGTACATGTATAAAAGTGTGTTGTTCAATTATAATTGAAAACTAATGATTATCATTTTTTTCATATAGGAATGAGTGTGAGAGATGTCTTGAATGAATATCGTAATCATGAAAACCAAATGAAATGTCTCGAAAATCACGGAGTGTCCTTTTGAGATAGCCCTTATTATACATATGCATCTAAAAAGCGCTCAAAGACTATTCTTGAGCTGAACATGAATTATTAAACATTTTTTAAAAATTTCAATTTCATATTTTAGAGCTAGACAAAATCATTTTTACATTAATAAAAAAAAATATTAATGACCATGAAATTTTGCTGATCTTTAAAACATTTATCGACAAAATTCATGAAAACATCGAGATAAATAAAACATTGTATGATACGATACCAATCTTACCAGGCCCTAAATTTCAGTTGTATAGGATAAATGATTTTTTTAAATTTTCACATTTGATAGAAAAGATACCAAACCTCAATATATTAAAGTCAAAACGTTATACTAAAAGTGAGGACTTGTTTTTAAAAACCCTAACCACAATATAACTGCTGAAAAGTAATCGATTCAACTGTAAGAGGATGGGTGTCTTTAAATTGAAATATCTTTATAATATGCATTTACATGTTCCAAACTTAAATTGTATGAGGTTATTTAAACTGTACACTATCCACACACCCAATTTGGTTTGTTTTGCATTATCCTTAAGCACGTAGTTTTACTTCCATATTTCTCGACACGACAGTGAATTTCTAGTACAAAACCGCCATCTCTGCGCAGATGCGACAACTAGGGCGCAAAATCCAGTATAAGATAGTCCAATCAGAAAACTCCTAGCAAAAGCTACATCCAGGGACTCGAACAAACATGGCTGCGTCCATGTCGCAGTCCGTCGACTGAAAGATTTCTAAATAGAAAGTGCCGCCTGCAAAGCGATCAACAATATTTTCAAGTTCATATATGTTTATAGTCAATTAGCGTTATTATTGTGCTACAGCCCTATAGCGGACAGCGGACTGTCAAAGAATTTATTCTTAAAATGCCTAGGTAAACTAATCAAGCTCGATAAAATTGATCATGATTTGAAGCACCGACTCGATGCACTACGCCCGGCAAGACTTTATTTCCTGTCATCGTACAATTGTTTTATCATTTGTGCTTGTAAAAACTTTATTAATACACGTTGAACTGAAACATTGATTAAATTTTACATAAATTAACCGATAAAATTGGAACATATCCCGATATCATAACACTCGAAATGTAGTAGCCTGCCACCTCGTTGTATGACGGTAGTAAACGTTTCTCGTCGTGAATTAAAAATCAAAACAGCAAAACAATTGTTATATTTTCTTCCATTTTCACTGATTTCACTAAGTCATTTTCATTTTTGAAAATATTACTGTATGTGCCTTGACATAAAAATTATTCTCTCTCCATTAAAAATTTCCCGTTTGGCGTGTACGTGTGTTTGTGAACAGTTGGATAATCAAAAATGAGACTTGTGCACATGATAAAGATAGACAATTCTTAAGTTCTTGATATAGTGTCAAAGCTAACCAACTAAAAAGTGTGCCCGGTAAAACTAAGACAAGTTAAAGCCCAACTCACACTACGTACGATCGATCACGATCGCTGTACGAAAGTGTCGTGTAGTTGTGTGGATATTGTGCTGTTATTGTGTGGTCACAGTACAGTGATTGGGTTGATCATGCTATTTTTCCAACACGATTTGTTCAAATCGCAAACATGTTCCTGATTTCGGAAAACCGTGTTGTGTGTGGTGATTGTGTGGTGTATGTGTTGTGATTGTGTTGATTGTGCTTCAGCCTTAGGACACGATAACGACACTATGACAGCTCGTACAAAACACGGAGTCAGACGATTACTGTACGATCAGGATACAATCGTTACACGATATTGGATTGAACTTGCACCAATTAGAGCGTTTCCCATCAAAACGTTTTCATCACGTGTGCTTTGCGTGTCTTACTTTTAGTCAACATGTCAGCATAAACGATGGTAAGGTATTGATGGTAAACGAGGGAGACGAGGACGACTTGGCAAGTCTCTCGATGTCAAGATGTAAACTTCCTTACGTGGTCTGGAAATTCAACTGCTTTGAATTTAGGAGGAATGCCTGTGAAATACCATCGGTAGTTATACGCATGAAGCCAGAAAATGAGAAAAAAACTCAGGAAGATTGTTTGAAGATAATGTTAGAATTAGTGATATATGCCCTCCTGTCTTTATCGCGATGACACTGTATTTCATAGCTGCAATGCATCGTAGGATGAATTTAAATTCTAAATTGATCATTAAAAGCAATGGTTCACCTTGTTTTGCCTTTGCACAAATTATCTAAAATCGTGCATTAGTCTTACACCATTCGCGATTGCATCGTGAAAGCGTTGTGTCAAGTTTGTGTTGATTGTGTTTTGACCGTGTTAGAACCGTGACCTTTCGTACATTGGTTGTACTCACATCGTGTACCTCACGCACAGAAACCGTTTTTACATAAAAGATCGTAAAAACCACAATACGATACCAGTACGATCAAATCGTATGTTACCGTTGTGCAATCGTGCGTAGTATGAGTTTAAGTCCACTTTTGTAGTAATATTGTACCAGAATATTTTTCATAGTTTTGCAAATGCTTTTATCTAATCTTAATATCAACTAAAACTAAATTAAATTCATCGTAATGATAATATTACTTTGTTTCGTTCACATATATTAATTTATCAATTAAATCATAATTGCACTGAAAATAGGGACACCTCTAATCATATACAATATATACTTTTCATTGTATGTCTAAAGATATATTATCCCCTAATAAATTTTATTTTCACATATTTTCCAGGATAATTGTGCAGCTATTTAAAAATAAACAATGTGTAAACTATATATAATGGTAACGCTCACAAAAAATGGGACTACATACTTCCCTTTGAAAAATATAAGGGCCGCAGCTATATGTTATTTATTTACCAAAACTGGTCCTAAAAACAACAAAAACATCTTTTCCGTCCCTCAATACTTTTATAAACTCAATCTTCTTGATTGAAAGGTTTGCAATGCCAACTTCTGTGTAACCTGATCAAACAGGTCACTCTAAATGGGCGCGGCCATTTTGATTATATCGCAAATGACGATTTGCCACAGTAAGGGAGGTAACTGGAGATAACTAAAACTCGCCAGTGAGGGCGCTGGTATCAAGCCTGAAAAGGGTTAACTTGGACAGTTCGAGACTGGCAATAGTTAAGCTTTACGTAGGAAGATGTTTAAAACAATATAATGACATATAATGGATATCATTTTAGAATTTGATATGGTAACTTAATTTCATGTTTTGGTTTAAATTTTCTTATGAATAGATTCCAAATTTTCAGGCTAAGTGATGAGCAATTGTGCCTTGAAAATAAACAAGAAAAAAGCTCAAATAAGATAAAATATTTATTCAATATCAAAATCTATTTCATTCAATCAGCATATATACTGTAGTTATAATACAATCTCATATGTGTTTAATTTTTACTTTACTAAGATTCAAGTTTGTCAAATCTTCACATCATTGTCCCAAGCTGAAGAGTAATTCTTAAAGGGTAAATGTCATGATCCAAGGCCATTTTCTTCCTGCATCTTCAAAGAGCATGAGCATAGTATCGTTGATTGCGTCCTTGCAAAAGACTGGTGCAAGTATCTGAAATTAAATTGAAACCATAACAGTTATGTCGACTTATGATAATGATCAACATTTGTACCTATGAATTCAGATGCAAATCAAAACATATGTAAACACTGTTAAATATTTGGTAACCTACGTGTCCGGAAAAAAAATCAGTCTGATAAAACAATAAATGTATGACACTAAACGAAACTTAAGTCCACTATTGTAAGGTTACTTTTGCAGTGAATTAAAATGACATTTATCTGTTGATGAAAATGTTCCACACTGAATCAAGTCCTCTGCATTTAATAAGGGTGTAATTAATAATATACCACTATGAAAGGTCGGGATATCAAAATAACTAGAGAAAGAGTTTGGTCAAGAATCATTTAGTTTCAGTCAAAAAGTAGAGAAAGCTATATTTTTTTCAAATATGTGTACGAACAAAACACTACACACGTTTTGAAGTAGCATCACAAAATTACGAGCTGAAAGCTAATAACGGAAGAAAAGGCTCTAGCATTAGCTGCACAACATTGTGAACAAAAGGAAAGATACCGACGAATGGGCATCTTGATTACTGACAAGGTAAAACTAATTAGCGTATCTAACTAATCTTACCGTAAACTGTAGATGAAAGAAACCATAAGGAACACCACTTCAGATGCGATGATATCGAGAAATCCCATTTCTTTTGAGAACAAAGAAATTAAAATGCCGCCTATTTTAGAGCGCATGCTTGGAGGGATGTAAGTGTCGCCACTTTGCATGGAAAATTTATCTGTGCACTGCATTGACTACAATTTCGATCCGGATTGAACTTCGAATCTCCTCATCCAGATCATTAAAAATTATTTTTTTATAAATTTGTACTTTTGAAAGATCTTTAGGATGTAATATGAAAAACATTAGAGTGTTATATGTTTTATGCACATATTTTCTTTACCTACAAAACATATTGTAATATTCATGTTAGAAGGGTTTGTTTATATTCAATAAGCAAAGGAAACATCTTTCAATCTGAAATATCAAAGCAATATAATAAAAATGTATGAAAGTGCAGGTCTACATTAAGACGTCTAACCCTATCTAGACCTAATTTAGACGTCTAATAGACGTCTTGTGCCTGCTGGGAAGAGTATTTCCAAAACATCAAGGAGGCAGGCAAAGAGGAGTACTCTCAACCCTCCTCTATCTCATTTTTATTGATGATATGCTCGATTTAACTGGAATCGTCCAAAAAGGAAATTCGTGTGACGGATCTGAGCTTGGAAAATCCTACTCTTGCAGACGATCTCACACAGTTAGCATTGTCGCCAACGTCTCTTCTCTTCTCTTCATTTACTCAAGGAAATGGAGGTATGAGCTGAACCCCTCAAAATGCAGTGTCATCATCTTTTCTGCAATATGGACATCTTTTCTTAAAATCTCCATGTACTTGAAATGACCTGAAATCTTCATAATTGTGGCTGATGCTTGCAGGAAAGCCAAACCTTGTTTTCAGGCACTTGCTGACAAAGGACTTAAGGACAAGGGTATCAATCCAATCATCTCCTGTAAAACAGTACAGAAGACAATTGTACCTTGTATGTTATATGGCTGCAAGCTATGGACTAATGTAGCCCAGGCTGTTACCAGACACCTCTCCGCAACCTGGCATTATATGGCTAAGTCTTTACAGAACTTTCCTCCAAACACCAGGAGGGACATGTGTCCCAGCATGATAGACTAGCTGCCTATAGAAACAGAGATAAATAAACGTATGCTTATGTTTTTTCATCGACTGTGTTATCTCCCTCCATATATCTCAAAGAGGCTATTCCACCGACGTCTGCACCAGTACTTACAAATACCTTACAAACATCCACATTCCACAGAAACACAATCTCATAAGCTGCCTGTATGATTACCTCCTCGACGGCTATCTAACGTCGAAGTTCGCATGGAAAAGGCTTGTGTCGGAGAGGATCAGACAGCTAAGAAGACAAGAGCTGTTGTATTGTGCTGTTGCCAGTGGATTTCAAATACATCTTTACTTAGAGCCATCAATTTTTTCTACGGTAAGATTCATATATCTAACTGTCAACTTCGGATACATTTGCAAGCGAATAGCTGATGTAATCTATTAGGAAGTTTACAAAACTTCTCCCTTGTAAACTTCACCCAAACCGATGGTCGGTTACATTTTTAATCTATTTTGTGTACAAGCGTTTCGTTGTCTTAGTATTCTGCGCACTTCACCCGTAATCCATAATGGATATTGAGGTATCTTAGTAACTATTATACCATGAGTTATGGTAGATCAGTATAGATTCAACAAGGTTACTGATTAGTTTCAAAAGGAGATTCAATCAGTAAAGCCTGTTATTGACACAGCACAGAGGGATACAAGAAATAATGGGATAAATGTGTACAATATTCCATGGTTTACACCGCATATGGTTATAAAAAGTGCAAAAATACAGACTCGAAAGTGTCACTAAATGCAAATGTAGAAACGTGTTTAATGACTTTTTAATGGCAATTACTTCTGACCAGGACTTTATTAATATAATGACATAAATGCAATTAAACGGTAATATCATTTGACCTTAAGCTGCAGCAAACCTTAGGCTTATGTTAGATTGCATAATTTCCATTATGCATTCACTGACTTGAAGATAAAGATTGGTTTCCATCAGTTTTAATTTTCCTGATTTCATTGTATTTGGTGTCCAGCATTTGATGTTTTAAGCAATCCTTACCCGTATTCCATTTTGAGAAATGGAAATCTGTTTAAACTATCTGAATGTGCCCATTGATGAAACCCAACTTGATGCCGTAGTTCTGTAATTGAAAAGGAGCGATGGTAGTTGAATTCACGACTTACCGGCAGTTGATGAAGTACAGTGAAGTTGACATTGTGCTGAACTTCTCTTATGCTTGAAGACCAAGTCAGTTGCCAAGAGAGACATATGCTCGTGCTCGAAACTTTATAAGCCGTCAGATTCACAACAGCTGCAGGCTTGACTTCACATGCAAGACAAACACGTAAACCTTATAGACATAGTACATAATCATTCTTTGGAAATGTTTATTCTCTTATAACATTTATATTTTAAAATACTCTCAAGCATCGATAAGCGGTATCAGGAATTCTTGGTTTATTGTTTTAATGTCACTCGGCCTGAAAAGGGCCTGGGCTTTTGACGTGGCCTAGCGTCCGTCCGTCCGTCTGTACATCCCTAACTATTTCAGGGTGGATTTTTACTTCCCAAGAACTGCTCTTTCTGAAGAGATAAAAGCAGGTGCCTTGGCCAAAGTGTTTATAAACTGTAGATTTGGTTATTGGGATCGGGCCCTAAACATATTTTGGTACTTATCTCGAGGCGGACAATGCTTATAATTAAAAGGATGAACTTTTGCCAATGGGGATAATAAGTTGTAGATTTAGTAACTCGGTGACCACTGTTAAGCTCTGTTATTACGTTCTCTATACCCATGGTTGTCGATTTTTTACTATCATATGTATGTTTACTTGTTAATTTTGTATTGTCGTGGGCCTCAGGCCTTTTACGAAATAAATCTAATTTGATATCATTTGAAAAAGCTGAAATTAAACCTCTCCTTGGCGAATTGTTTTTATGAAATTTACATAATGACGATAGAAATAAACAACCTGGGTCCTTAAAGCCTTTTTCTTCTACATAAATATATACGTAATTTCACTAACATACCAATATACGATGACTTTACTATGTGATTCAATATTACCTTTAAATTGACTGATGCGACTCTTTTTATTTGATTGAGATAGTTAAGAGTCCTTGTATTCATATTTATGACATATGCTGTTAAACTCTGTTGTAGATTTCCAATTCTTGAACCTTATTCTGAACAAGATGTGTATTTAAAATATCAAACTCCACGAAAGAATTAAATAACCATATAGTATATCAAGTAATCCGGTTAAGTATCAAAGAACAGAGACTATATAATCTAAAGAAAAAATAAAAAGCTAAAATTTTAGGAAAATGCTCTCTTCACTAAGGTCAAGGTAACAATTTAAACAACAAGACCTTATCTATCATAAGAGATACAGATGCCAAAGATCATTCTATAATCACTGGTTTGTGACAAGTTAGGGCAAAGTTTAATGTTTACAGAAAATGCTACAAGTGGGCATTTTCTCGAATTCAGAATTTCCTCATCTGTAGGGCTCTATAGATCACCAGGCTATCTATAATTCTATAAATGGTCACAGGGCCACCATATGAGCTGCTACAGGATCACTGAAATAAGCCTTGAAGCTTATCTTTCAAAAGTTGATGTGGATAAGTTCCATAATGCTCTTTCCCGTTTACGTTGTTCATCACATGAATTGTTTGTTGAAACAGGCAGATATGTAAGTGTTGAAAGAAACAACAGAATATGTAAAATCTGTGATATGAATGCCGTGGAAGATGAGCTACATTTCCTCTTAATCTGCCCTGTCTATAGAAATCTACGGACAAAATATCTTAAACCATACTTTAATAATCACCCAGAGAGAACAAAACTATTGTCATTGCTAACAAATATGAATACTCTATTACTACAGAATCTTGCAATGTATATTTATTATGCAATGTTATATAGAAGAAATATTGTAAAAACAAATAATTTGATAAAGTGATCTACCCATGAATGTACTACAGGCTTATGGCCTTTTAAGTACGGAAATAAAGATTGATTGATTGATTCAGGATCACATAGGAATCTGCAATAAGGTTTTAGCTTTCTAAGCTTTTTATTTTCAAATGAAAAAACGAAAAAGGTTCTAAGGATGTGGGATCTATGACTCTTATTGGGGTCCACAGGATCACCAGTCTGTTTAAAATAGACCGTGTTCCGAGGAATAAAAGTTTTGAAATATTGACTCTAGCGGTATTCGAACTTATTCTATCAGGGGCTTTCCTCTCCACAATGGTCTGAAAGCAGCTCCTTGCTTTCATGTGTCTTCACCAGTTTAGCGCAGACAAAACCTAGTCTCTTTTGCGCCAAGAACAAGACCAAAATATCAAAATAGTGAACTTATCTGAAAGACCTTTTCACAAGGTATGATCATGTTGGGTGGGAATGGCTGATCAATTATCAATCAAAAGATATTGGTATTGTTAAAACTTAAAGGTATCTTTTGTATTTATACTGACCATAAAGTTTTGTGTCTATGAACAATTCTTTTGATTCGCTTCTGTTCATTTCTATTCCAGACTTGTTGAACACCATTATAACAATGTTTATAAAGTACGGGACATTCTTGAACGAGTTTCTTCCATCGTGTTCTTTCCATATGCAAGTATCTGTGATGTTGTTACTGTTGTTTACTCCGGCAGGGCAGGGTTGATACCTGGAAAAAGAATTGTAATACCCGACTAATATTTGGAAAAAAAGTATTAAAAATTGTTGATGAATCAAGTATCAAATTGGTATTTAGTGATTTAACTCAAAATTAGTTGTCAGAAGATATTAGTATTTCGCGACCAGCATCAGTGTTAAAAATAATTTCTGCAACTGTTAAAACTTAACCTCGGTATTAAGGCATTGTTGTTTTTAATAAAGTTCTGAGGTGAGTGCACTCTTGAATTGTTGAGTGTGATATTCTGTTATTTTATTGTGCCATGTAAGTCACAATAATGATTTCTTTTGTGAAAATGTTTGGCAGACAAATTTCGAGAATGTTTATTGTTTTTAGGCACTGAATTCTTGCCCGTAAGACAAAGTAAACAAAGCACTGTATAACCAGGTGATACGACCTGTGATATTAAACTGTTTAACATTGTTTTTGACACTGGTATCTTCCCTAATAAGTGGCTTACGGGTATCATTAAACCAATCTATAAAAATAAAGGCGATCCTAAAATCCTGTAAATTAATCACATGACTGAGATGTTTTGGAACACTTTTCACTTCTATTCTAAACAGTCGATTGAATAAATTTATCGGATCTAACAAAATTCTGTCCGAAACTCAGGCCGGTTTTAGATAAGGATATTCGCCAACAGAACACATTTTCACTTTGTTTCTCCTTTCGGAATTACTGAAATGCCGCAAAACTAAATCATATTGCAAAAAGCATTTGATACCGTCTGGAGATCCGGTCTTTAGCAAAAAACTCCTACAAAATGTTCTTAAAAGATCCTATTTTGTCTTAGTCTTATTTTATAATCTTTTTTGGCTTACAAGACTCAAATTACCTTTTTAGCCATATTATTCTACAAGCCAAGAAATACATACATAATATGAGCATAAGAAGGAATTCCTACATTTCAAAAGTTTTACAAATCTCTAAAAGAAATAATAAAAATAGAGAAATATATTGCAACAAAAAACAACAAATACTTTATATTTGAACAAAAATGGGGACCATTGGTGAAAGATTTGCTAGGGTAGTGTCAATCTTTATATCATTACAGACCATCAATAATATGAAAGACAATTATCTGAAATACCAGTCTATGTGTACATTATGAATGACAAGTAGCAATACACCATGTAGAAATGATGACATATTAAAGTTTATTTGAATGTACATGTATGTAAAGACATGTAAACATTTATCTTTGAACTGAATAAAAACATACAACAACAACAAAAATCCTACAAAATAACATATCTGGGAAGTGCTTTAAGGTTATCTTTAACATGTACCAAAAAATAAAATCATGTATTTGTAAGGGTGGAAATTACTCTCACTTCTTCTTATGAAAACAAGGTGTCCGCCAAGGAGAAAATTTGTCTCCAATTTTGTTTTCAATATTTCCTAACGATCTTGAAGATGCACTAACTGCAGATTCATGTTACGGTTTACAACTTAGACCTAAAGATTTTCACAACCGCTTAAAATCATTTATCACACTTTTCGCATTGTTATTTGCCGATGATACAGTTCTTATATCAAATATCTGACATCACTGCGGAAATTTACACCCAACTATATGGTCTATGGGGAACTTGTTAATGTTATCAAAACCAGAATGGTGTGTTTTGGGGCTAAACTTATAACTGGAAAATCGTCAAAATTGTGCTCCTTGATTTATAAATTGATATTCAACGATTTCATATTCGGCAAAAATGAACATAAATGGATAAATCAACTTTTCGACGAACTTGGATTGAGTTTTATTTGAAAATTTCAAAAATTTAAAAGTGTCTTCTGGCTAAAATCATTTGTCAAAAGTAAATTAAAAGATACCTTTCAGCAAACATGGATTTCAACAATTGAAACCTCCTTAAAGCAACTGATTATAGTATATTTAAAAATCCATCTCTCAACTTTGAAAAATATCTTAATTGCCTACATTACATAGATCTTTTGAAATTCCGAACTTCTAACCATTTTCTCCCTATCGAGACAGGTAGATGGCGACAAATCCCTGTAAATTATAGGAAATGTACAATTTGTAATTTAAATGAAATTGGTGATGAATTTCATTTCTTTTATTTTTGATTAATCATTTCAGAAATGTACTGCACCATCTATAGTTGGTGTATGTTATAGTGTTATGTTATGTTATAATGTTTTAATGTTTACCATTCTGTTGCTATATAGTAGGGAATTGTTTTAGGGCTCGAACCTACATGTCATCGTGTGCAACAGATATATGATAAATGGTTTGTTTTTGGACTGTTATCTACATGTTACCATGTTTGACAGATACATATAAGGAATGGTCTTGTTTTGGGCTGCCATCTATGTGTTACTATGTGTAACAGGTACATATCTGGAAGACGATGGTTTTTGGGATGAACTCTATATGTCACTATGTTTAATAGATACATATAAGGAAGGGGCTTGTTTTGGGTCTGCCATCTATGTGTCACTATGTGGAACAGATACATATCTGAAAGGGGATGGTTTTGGGGATGACATCTACATGTCACTATGTGTAACAAATACAAATAAGTCAGGGGATTGTTATTGGTCTGTTCTCTACAGATAACTATGTATAACATATAAATGTATTGACGACAACGTTTAGGGGCTTACATGTACATTTCTTTCTACGTAATCGATACTTCGCTTTAAACGCTAGCAGACACATATACAATGTCTTACTTCCCTTCTACATTAACTATCAGACACATGTACAGTATTGATTGTCCTTCATTATACCCTATGTACACTATCATCCACATATACTATATTAACTCATACACTAACAGACACATACATTATACAATGCTTACCTCAATTAATATAAAGAAGATAAACCTCAATTATTATATTTCGAATGGTGAAATATGCCATTTACCGGTGAAAATAAAACCCGTATTTTCACTGAGTGAAATAATAATGGTATTCTACTCCGTGAAATGATGCAACAATCATATGACGTCGTCTGTGACGTCATGAAACAATTGAATGACGTCATGCAACCGCCGCCCTAGCGAAGCGTTTTAGTTTCTCCATTTACGGGGTTTTTGGAAACATAATAAATAGAACATTTGACATTTCTCGTCTAATACCATGAATATCTCATCTCGTGAAGTAGAAAATCATATATTTACACTCGTGGCTACGCCACTCGTGAAAATATAAATTTCTACTTCACTCGATGAGATATTCATGGTATTCGACGAGAAATGTCAAATATCCTCTATGTATTCAATGACATACCAATCAAAACACTTATTTGACTTTGACTTTCCAATAGAAATCGCATTCGAGAACATAAATATAATCATCTGCTATTAAAACTCAAATAATGATAGCATTCCTAGTTAACATAACACATATAATTTGATCTACAACACATTCATCGTCTGAACAAATTCGATCAAGCTATTTGCAGTTATCTTCATACCCAATTATTCGTATGTAAATGTCTGCAAACGATTTTCTATCTTTCATTGACATTCTTGACAGTCAGTATTTTGATGAAACATAATGGTGAGAGTCCCATGTATCAACTTTGAAAATATATACAGACTATGTAAAAGATACATTGTATTTAACTACATAGATAATTACAATTAAGAATTATCAATACAGGGTGCAGCTAGTGAATTAGTTATCCCTGAAACGAACAAGCAAAATATCAGGATTATCGAATAGTTGTCCTAACAAATAAGTTTGGAATTCAGTGACTGCTACTCATAATTCACGCATGCAGTCATTCATCAACGTCAGCAACAACGTAAATGTTCTGGGGCTACAACGGGTAGTGTTTTGGAGCTGCTGCGCATTTATCAGACCTACACAATATGCATGTCTCCATTTCCACTCTTGTAATGCTCGGAAATGCCTTGTCAAAAAAAAGAACAACGTTCCCGATGCAAGCATCCGGTTCTCATTAACAGAATGACCCAACGTTTTCAAGCCGCCATTTAAGCTGTTCTCGGCAGTTTTGATTTGTAAAGCGATTTCTTAGATTTAAGATTCGAAACATAACAATTTTGAACTACGGAATGATAGAAATTGTTTCTTAATGTTTTTTCATGTTGTACAACATAGGCAGATAAAGATAGGCAGGAAAGAAAGCTTTCTCGGGGTTTTCATAGCCACGTGCATCTAGTAGATATGACTACTTAGTAGCTAAACACCATAATTTTGTCTGGGGATCATATATATGATATAAAAAAGATATTACCCACTTTCTACAGTGTCAGAACAAGTAGTACATCGTAATATGTCAGTGTATTTGTATTCGAAGCTCCTACATTAAATGATATCTTACAATGATATCTGACATGCATAATACTTCAGATAGATATCAGGGTACTGAGAAGCTATGCAGATACAATCACGCTGAAGTAGCAGGGTGTCTTAATCTTAATTTCAATAGACCTGAGAAATAACAAAGCTGCAATAAGCTGTGTTCTCTTGCAGAATATGCTTTCTCAGTAAACATTTTTCTACTATTTGTGATTCACTTGTCTATACAAGTAATCTTAAACATTTTGTTATCTACATGTAGGAATGTTTATGTGTCTGTCATCTCTGAAGTCGAGCCGTACTTTACACATTTTAAAGTGGAGAAGGACTGTTTAAAAACATACCCATCTTTTATTCGCCAGGTGAGATCAGATTTAACCAAATCTGGGTGAATCCAGTTGTCGCCAACATCCCAAGAGACGCGCATCAAGCGCCAGTCATCCACTAACACATGAACGTCCTTTCTCGTCAGTTGTTTCGGCCGATCTGCAGCAAAATACAGTAGCAGGAAATCAAACACTCTTTCGAATTTAAATCTAACAATTTCACAGATCATTAGTTCTTTAATTCTGTCGTTTCATCGTGAGTATCGTTTCACAGTTCTCAAAAGAAATAGAGAGCATTGTGCAATATACGTAATGGACCATAAAATTTAATGTTCTCATCACAACAAAATGATATCATAAAAATAACTCGATATATTCACGAATATAGAATTGCTGTTAGAGTAACACGATATTTTATAATAAAATAAAAAATGTTAAGTTTTTCTATCATGTTGTGGGCAGTAGAATCCTCATGGAATTTAATTTTCAACTAATAGCTTTAGAAAGACATCTACAGCTACACATGAATATTCAGCTTTTGTTGAAATACATTAAATAAGATCTGTGGTTTTCAATATACTCTTTTAGGATAAAATTGTCAAATAGCAGCATATGATAACCTACAGTGATTACAAGTCACACTGACAAAATCAGACTCCTCCGAAATAAACTCATTCAAAGATTTAAGCATGGATATATGATTTTGAAAGGATAGGGTACACAATACAGATGAACAATGAGTCTACAATGCATTTGAACATCGCCACCTTTGTCTGAATTATCCTGCTCAAATAGCTTATTTGTACCTGCAAAGCTCCTACTATGTCCTGATCAAATGTATCAGGCCAAATGTATTTAATTGCCGACGGCTTTTTATTAATTGCACAGTCAACAAGCAGTTTCAGAGAAATAAATATCGTTAAGCAAGGAGCCAATCTCCTTTAAAGAAGGTCTACTATTGGTTGCATTACATTATGATTAAAGATCTGACAAGGCCCCCATTATATAAGCCGTCAGGTTCACCTTTTACCTCTCAATCTCTTGGCAGACGCAGACGCTAAATGAAGTTGTAAGTATTTTCAAACTCTGAAGCTGAAACTCAAGAAAATCTGAATCCAAGAAAATGATTTCCATGATCTTGCCTGCAGAAGGCCGAGTTCTGAATTTCTTGGATGCAGGGAAGTGCTTATGCTTCTATTGCATGGATTCTAGCTTGGTGTCAGGATCCAAGCGTTATATTCCAATCCATTTTTCATCTCCTGTAGCCAGACGGCATGAAAGTTATTGAGATCAGCATTGCAGATATCCAAGAGCTCACGACTGGTTTCTACTGTCTGTTCTCGATCTTGTGCACATAAGTTTCATGGCACCCATTTTGCAGACACATTAGACGTGTGAAAGTTCTCATAAATTATGGTCCAAACACCTCCATGGGAACTGCCACACTCTGAAGATATCTCGTACATGATTAAGACCTCGACCCGTGGAACCATACCTTCTTTATTAGCTTCACCATGCCTTCCTCACCATGATTCATCGTCCAATTCGACCCCACATAAACTCAGCGGATCATAAAAAGTATCTATCAAAAGATAGACCGCCTGACCCACAACACTATTCAGCCTGCCGTAAATAAGAGGGCAATTGTGTCTCTATTTATATATTTGTACAACGCAGGTCATGACAGATGAGTTTAAAATGATAGCTTCATGCTTGTACAAAATTGTGGAATTAATATTCATATCTTGTTTTATTGTCATCTTTTGTTTAGTTATCTTTCATTGTTTTTCAACCTTTTGAAGATGCACTGTTTCCTCTTTTCATATAGGGAATGACAATGTTCTAAAAATATATATAATCACTACATGCTGGTGTTAACTCATTAACGCCGAGAGCCGCGTATATGCGTCAAAATAATGAGATCCTCACAGCGAGAGCCGCATATAAGCGTCCGTTGATTAGCAGTTTCTCACAGCGAGAGACGCTTATGTGCGTTAATTGAAAGCACCTCTTATTCAGCGAGAGCCGCGTATGTGCGTCTGTCGTATAGTATAACAATGAACTTATTTTTAAATCAGTTTAGCATCCATTAATGTAGATAACTGTTTCGTAAATAAGATGCTATCCTCAGGAAAGCAATAAGAAATTAAAATCGTTGCTCTTTGTGCAAAAATATACAACGTTTTGTAAATGAAAACATTTTGCATACATTGGTCTTGGAAGAGAAAATAAATACTTTAAAAAGAAGGTTTATTAAATCAGATGAAACGATTGGAGTCTTTGTGAAGTTACCAATTTTGAAACATTGTTAGATACATTTTATTTCTAAAACGCATTGAATTCATATATCTAAGACGAAACGAGAGGAAGCGTTATTATAAACATTTATGTACATGTATTCATAAATCATTTGTTAAGAATTTGAGGCTATTGAAAGTGACACTTTGATTTTACCTTTACTTCTTGAATGCATCACTTTGGGGATGTCAATTTGATAATTGCATGTAATTTACATTTTGAACGCCAGTGTTGTTCTACTTTGAATACTATTATTAATATAACAGTTTGTTTGAATATTACTTTACTGAACTAGCTGAGCGCATCCTATATCAAGCACAATCAGTAGCGGTCCTGTAACAATTTAGGTTTAGCATGTACATGATTTTTTTAATTCGACAATATGCTTCATAGATCCACGACCCTGTCTGCCATTGAATGGATACATACACATATTAGATTATAATTAGAGTTGACAAAGTCCCAACAGAATAAATCACTTGTTTAATATTAATAATCATTACATTGGTTGATATTACGTGCTATCTCTTAAATCGGGATATCATTTCCATAAATTCTTAAGAATTATTCAGATAGTTGAGATACCAACACACTGTATCTACTCAACATGGTGTGTAGATATGCAGTATTTGTATTTACAAATAAAAATGCAAGTAAATCAACAAATGTGAAACTATGACGTACGTTACGTGTTGATGTGTTAGTATTTGCAAAGGAGTGAACAATATGCCGCCATCAACTCACTGTAGTGGTAGATTGAGAAAGACAATCTAACATAAAGATTGACAAATGTTTATAAGTGATATTTGGTATATATTATAATATGTAAGTGTGTGTCTGTGTTTATTATTTGCTGTTCTTTAAGTACTGTTGTTTAGGTATACGTAAGAGAAATTGTCTCTCATAACATTTTGACCAATATAAAATGTGCAATATCTAATGCAGTTTACTTGTCAATTTTATTTGGTGAGACAATGAAAACAATTTCACTCTCTCTCCCTCCCTCTCTCTTTGAGTATGTTTATGAAATGAAATCAGACAAACCGCAAAATATGAACTCAATGGTGAAATATCACATGTTATATTCCTGTAAAGTATAAATATTCAGCACCTGCATCTATCTTCATGAAACTATATAACAATCAAGACGTTATGGCACAAGGCTAGACAGTTTCCGTTCAACATTTGCCCACCAAGTCTGTCGCTAAAAAAGCGGTGCTTTGAGCTAATTGGTCTCGCTACAGCGAGCAGCGTCTGTGGTCAGTGGCCCAGGCGTTGAGCCGTGAAGCTGTCTCGGCGTTAATGAGTTAAAGAATGAAACTAATATCTATATTTTGTAATATTTCACATGCAGTAGTCGTAAAACCCGCAGTAGTTTTCGGGCTGCAGGTGCTCAGAGTATAAACTCCGTGCCAACGAGTTAGGCTGGCGAAAACCTCATGCAAAACAGGCCCAACGTTACTATAGCATACTACAATATGTTCATTCATGAATTACTCAAAGTTTTTATGAAGGTGGCAAATTGCGAATCAAGAGGTACATTTACTAAACACATCAAAGATTTTATCTTCATTATCACTAATAACTGAGTAATAAGGCGAAAAACAGCTGCTCGGAACCTCGTATCCTAATGACGAGATCCGGAAGTTGCCGAGAGACAGACCATCGAAAGCGGAATCTCATTGTGACAGTCATGCAAAGCAGAAACACGGAGTTGCGATAATGAGTTGAAACTTTAAAATGGCACAAAGTAGTAACAAATAATCTACATATACAATGGTCAATCAACTACACAGGGGGATAGTCGATTTGTCGAGGTGTTCAAACAAAAAACAGTCACAATGGCGGCAGATATCAGTTTGGGTTCACTCGATCGGCATTATCAGAGATTAACAACCCAAACAAATAACAACAGCAACAGTTAATTAATGTAAGACAGAATATGTCGATGTATTGATATTAATAGCTTTTGTGACTTAGGGCCTTTTTTATAAGTACAATCAGTGAAAATATATACGTTCACGACCGCTGGAATCTATAATGTAAACAATGACACAAATCAGCCAGTCGTTAGCGAGTCCTGTCTATGTCGTCACAACCCCCTAGCACCTGATTGGCTAATAAAACGTTTCGCGTCTGTTTTCCGGAAGTGTTTATAAAATATGTTTTTTTCTGCTATTTTCAGGTGGATGTGAAACTAAGTAGTTGTTGATATTTATTCTTAACTGTGTTATAAAGTATTTCCGCTAATCGTACCCCCTATGTGGATATATTATCTTTAAATCTTTAAATTGTCATTCTAGTTACTCGGACTAAGTGAGATGTAAGTCAGTTACAACCATGGTTTCGCTGTTGTATCGTGTAATATCAAGGACAGTCCGAGGCGAAGATTTGGCCTCAAAGACAAACTGTCCTTGATATTTCACGATACAACAGCGAAACCATGGTTGTAACTTTTATGTACATTATAGGCAGTAGGGTTTATAAATACCTTTTACATCCCCATGTAACCCTCTACAGGGTTCCATTGATAGTCATGGTGTACAGCGTGAGATGCAGTTACAGTAATCGCAAGATAAAGACATCAGACAATGGGTATGTCACTATTTATCCTCCAAACAAACCATTACTTAAAATAAGTTCACTGCATGCATGTGTAGACATCAGTGCAATCCTGTATAGTTTTTATATAAGTACTTTTATTCAATAGAACCTGGATCATCCCTCACCCGTTGTCACTCCTCTTGAGGTTTAAAATCAGGACTCATTGCTGGCCATAGAATGCGAGTCACAGCATCAATCTGAAAATTCATAATGTTCTTCACTGCCTAAACAGTTTCCGGACGCCTTAAACTCTACCATCCGCATCGTAAGACCAGTGGACACTGCTCCACGACCATAAATTTTTATCCATTCTCGCTTACTACGCTAGACGTTCCGATTCGGTTTTTTGAAATGTTCAACAGTGATTCATACAACAATCTTACCAATCATATGAAAACCGTTACTCGTTAACAACCATTAAAAATCGACTTAAATGACCCATGGCAACTTTTGTGATTCATTAAAATGTATTCCAATTTGCCAGTGACTTAAATTTAAATTTTCGAATTCGGCCAATAAATAACTTCAATACGGCTTTTTCGAAACACAAGCTAATCAGTACCTGTGAACAGAACTGAAAGGGCCCATGGTCACTAAAGCACGTCCTCCCGTGTGACGTGGATTTAGGATTATATTTATATTGTTATTGTGCTAGGTATGTTATTATATCATTGATTGTTAAATTCAAAGACAGACATTGCCTCACGGTGTGAGGTGTTATTTCAGTTAACAATATATGTTAGTTAACTACAAACCAATCAATATACTAAGTTGTCATGAAAGTGAGGTGAAAGAAAATTTAAAAAATTCGCGAAATATGGTACAAATGCCACTACATAAAACATCAAACAATATATTACATTCTCTCCCTTTCATTAAAAAACTTTCATTTTTTCGAGACAATTTAAAACTTGATATCGATAAATCCATGAATATGTGTTATCCCATATTGGTGGATCTCCCAACGCCCTAGTATTAAACATTTTTTATATAAACCCACCCGAGAAAACCACGTCCAGGGATTGTCACAGTCCAATACAAGTGGATTTGACGAATGAGAAGGAAGGTTGATATCATAAAGCAGTAATATATCGTATTTATGAATTCTTTCGGTCATGCTATTGCCTCTATTTGTCTGTTGAATCAGCTTAAAAATACAATGAAAATCAAAGAGCTGGAGTTTCAGTTGACCACTAACACGTCACACACTGAGCGTAGTTTCCAGTCATGCTTTGATGATTTGTCAATGCGTTCGCCAGTCTCACTAGGCTGTTATCAAAACAGGGGTATGAAAGGTCCCCTAGTAGTCGAATTAAAGCGTATATTGTCTCATTTTTTGGCTCTATTCATTCTTATAAGTGATACGAATACAGATAATAATTTGTGATAAAAGAAATTATGCTTTACGTCTCCTCTTTAGGAGTATCCATACTCAAAAGAATATTGTGATATTCCTTTGACGGATCTGGATATAAAAATATGCTGTTTTAAAAAAGGTTCACTGATCATGTGAAAATGATCAAGACCTTATCTGTTTGAACAATTGTGTTATTTGCGCAATATTTTCATTATGGTGATAAATTGACGAAACATAATATATAACAGAGTTTTGTATTTTGATAGAAAATCTTTTTTAATAAAAAGCCTGAGCCTATTAATTTCAATGATGATGCTATAAAATCACCAAAACGTTGACATAGTTAACCAAAAAAGGGGGGGGGGGAAGGGTAAGGCACTTCTTCTCAAAACTTTACAAACTAAACTAGGTGTATCGGCTATTCGTGAAGAATTAGGGTTTACAGATTATACAAGTACACCAAAACAAAACTTCCAGAAAAGATTGAGATGGCACTTCAAAGTTCAAAAGCACAATTATAGAAGCAGAATAAATTAAAGAGAGTAAAACAACCAATGCAACGCGTTAATGAAGCTAAGGATTCAATAGACAAAGCCATACAGACTATCAACGACACACCATTAGATACTGAGGGGTTAGAACTAAGAGAATTCCGAGGGCTCAACGAGGCAATGCAGACTCAAAGAGGTGAACTAATAAATAACTCTCAAAACTAATAAAATTCGATGAACATCTAGAATATGAAACAGATGAATTAGCCAAAGCAACAACGCAGAAAAATGGACGTGTTAGTAAGAGAATAAATGATTTGGAAGATGAAAGGTCGGCACGTTTGGAAGCTGCTTCAACAAATTGAGTAGTGTTACGATTACAAATTCAGTGTATCTAACAGACTATTTAAAGATATTAGGGGAAGATACATCCCTTGGTGAGCGCCTTGAAACTTGGTTCCGAGAACAGGGGAAAATCATTGCCAGTATTTTTTTCAGCGATAGGACTTCTAGTCTAATGGAGGCCCCCCCAGGACCACCTGCTCCTCCCACAGCAAACCAGAAACCTAATAAACTCAAGGAATTGTTACAATATATATCCAAAGCATTAGTGAAATTAGCAGGAAAAGCTGCAGTTGCATTACCAGGCATAATAGGAAGTATACTACCATGGCTTCTTAACAGCATAACAGCATCTTGGTTGGGTACAAATCTCAAAGCTAGAATAAACAGATGATAATTGTACCAACTACACCTCCAATTATACTATATAGTTTTCTATTCTCATGTTCTTGAACGACTTGTTGTTTATCCTCTTTACTTTTAGCCACATGCTGGGGCTCGGGTCTCACATGTGATTTTTTAGGCATTTCAGTATGTTTTGGTTTTACATAAAAGATATATCTCATTTTTT
This sequence comes from Phorcus lineatus, assembly GCA_921293015.1. NCBI lineage: Eukaryota > Metazoa > Mollusca > Gastropoda > Trochida > Trochidae > Phorcus > Phorcus lineatus. Next base: position 31,181,807 of record OV121083.1, on the reverse strand, counting down.
CCTCCTTGTAAACACCAAATAATTTTGGGAGAAATACCAAGTGGAACAAGTTAATTTGTTGTGTTTTTTTAAACGGACCAATGACAAGGCAGGTCACATATGAACGACGCTGTTATCAGTTGGGGGGGATTAAGGAATTAGGACTGGGGGATTATAGGCTGATGCTGAAAAGTGTTCACCTAATTAGACCTCTGGTCAGGTGTTAAGTGAATTATGTTTAATGAGTGTCATGGATGTTAGAGTTTGAGTGAACACTGTTCATTAGTGATTTTACTCACTTTTTCATCAAATCAATCTAATCAGGCAGACTATAAAAAAGAGTTATGTCTTCAGTTGGCATGTCAAAATGGCAAATGTCAATGAGTGCTGCCGACACATGGTACTGTGATGGTACCTTTCAGTCAGGACCGTCTCTTTTCTGCCAACTATACACTGTCCATGCGATGGTCGATGGTGTAATGTTCCCCTTAGTGTATGCTCTTCTACCTAATAAGAAGGAGTCAACCTACAATAAACTGTTCACTGTTCTACGCGAAGAACTTTTGCCCAATAGTATGCCATCATATGTATTTATGGACTTTGAAACTGCAGCAAGAAACAGTGTTCAATATGTTCAGTGTCTGTGGCGAAAAGTCCAATCTCTTGGTCTACAAAATGAGTATCAGTCTGATGCAGATATTCATCGATTTGTAAGAAGAGCAGCAGCCCTACCGCTTGTTGCAGCTGAATTAGGGGATGATGTCTGGTTTGAGACATTAGAGTCTGGACCAACCCATGTAGACTCTGTGCGCAGATTTGCTGACTATGTAACTGAGCAGTGGGTGGAAGGTTTGCCACGTCAGTGCTGGAACCACTACAACAACGACGGCCCAAGGACAACAAATCATGTTGAAGGATGGCAGAGTAAATTGAACAAACTTGTTGGCCACCCATATCCAAACATCTATAGACTTCTGACTGTCCTGAAAAGACAGCAGGCGCTGAAAGAAATCAGGATTGTTCAGCTCAGTGCCACCGGCAATCGTAGACCAAAAGAAGAAGGCATATCGTGATTTGGAAGATAGGCTACAGGCATTAAAAGATCAGTTTCGAAATGGTCAGAGAGACATCATGCTTTATGTAGATGCAGTGTCCCACCTTGTACATTTAGATTAAGAATTGTGTATTGAAGTTGTAATAAAGTGTGCAATAGTGGTCATGATTGTGCTATACTTCCTATGTTTTATGTGACAGTGCTATTCCATCTTTCTATTCTATATAATTGAAATATTTATTTATTTTTGTATATCAATTTTTAGAAAACTATAGTGTGCAGAAGTGCTATGTTTATGTGCTATCTATTGTTGAATTCTGTCCATTGAAAATGTAATATATATAAAATTTTAATTGAATGTATGGTTTATTAAAATGAATGTTGAATAAAATATCATGAAGTGATTTACATCTCGTTTTGCTGCTGACCTGACTAGCGAATGTACTATATAACTGTATGTAATGACCAGTATAGTCTTGAAACAGACTATAGCTAATCCCTCTATAGAAATTCCAATTAACACTTTGGTTACGCTTGCATGCATATTTCACTTTTGAGCTGGCTGAGACTAAACCATTAAACCTCGATCTCGGCAAATACATCTTGCGATGACGCCATAAAACGCGCCTTTCACTAATTGAATTAATTAATCTAATTAAGAAGGTGACATGGACGTAGTTTTACTTTTAAATTAGAGGTAGGTCATTTATGAATACGTTACGACCGAAACTTACCGTCACTTTATGAGTGTTTATATATATATATACATTGTGTTGCTAATTGCTATACCATTAGCAACACAATGTATAAGTATGTATAAGTATGTATAAGTATATATATATATATATATATATATATATATATATATATATACACAATATTTGAAAAAGAGTTCACAAGTATACAGTATTATATATTCAAAGACAAAAAATGACACATAGCCATCATTACTCCAACATGTTTCATTGATATCTTCAGGGAGTCTTACAAAAACAGTTATGACGTTATGATGTCACAATATAATTGACATAACAATGGTATGACGTCACAATATAGCAAGTGGTAGGATGGACACAATATGTTATTATTCTTAAGCATTAAGTTGAGGTTTTAACATTTTAATGAAAAAGTCTTCTTTCAACTGACATAAGTTACCATGATGATCACTATGTTGTGAAACCGGTTGGTAATGAACTCATGGAGACCAATATTCAGTTTATTATTTTTAAAGAATATTTGATTCATAAACCATGAACATTTAACTTTTACATCTATATATATAAACCATCTTAAGATCGGTTATTGAATCATCAATATTCTTATTCCTATATGAATTTCATAAAAAAATGTGTTGTTAAATAATATAGGTATATATATTTCGTACCTACATAGAAAATTCAACTTTATAATCAATTACTTGACCTAATGGCTAGTATTTATCTCAAGCCGCTAATGGCTGTAACATTGCCCAAGCGGCGTTAGACACAAACTCACTCACTAGTATTTATCTCTCATCGTCTACGAGCCATTGAACATAGAATGCATTGTAAACAAAACTGATTTAAATGTCCATTTGAGGAATAATTGAACAAAGTCTTACCGCATTTTGCCAAAAAAAATACATTGTTGAAAAATCTTTGTTTTCGCATTTTGTAATGTCTTATGTAACTATAAAAACTGAATCGATATAAACAGAGTGAAAACACTAATCAGCATACTGTTATTGCTAACAAACATGTTATTAACAATTTTTAAACATTACTAAGTGTACATATATAGTTTGATAATATCTCTTTTTACCAAAAATAGGAGGAATATTGACAAAGTTTGAGATCAAATTCTATTGATACATCGTTTCATAAAAGTTTGGAAATGACTTACCTGTTAAACAATGTATCCTACGACGTTATCGAACAAGGAATGGTTTCAATGATGAGTTAATTTGACAACGTGGCATCTTAGAGGACTTAAATTTGACAGTGAGTCTTTCATGTCAACTACAAATTAGCCATGAATGGGCACTAATTACAAAAAATTTTGGCCAAAACAACAGATAGGGCCAGAAAAGTTCACAATGTATAACCAGACTGTTATCTTATCAATATGTCTAGTAGCTAAGTTGAATAATTAAAATGTAAAAATATTTTACTTACATCGTTTTTATATTGTTGTAAGTTGAGTGTCCCAAATTGGTAATATTAAGCATAAGTGAACGGCTAGAACCTAACCTTGCCTTAATGATCATAAAATATAAAAACTAACAATTCAATAGTGAAGAAACATAAAAACTAACATCATGAAGCAAAAATATGGTATTAATATCAATAATATATATCTTACTTTTTCAATAAGTGACATAACAACTGTTGATAATCCCCAACTTCTTTGTAAAGGCGTCCCAACTTGGAATTTCTTTCAGTTTCCAAAAAATATTGATTATATAACTAATCATCTTGAAACTAAGATATTCTATTCCTGCCCTGTAAGCTGTTATTGTAACCGTTTAAAAAACATAATACAGCTCCAGAAGTTGACAGAGAGCCGTCCCAATTTAGAATTTCTTTATTTATTCCAAGATTGGAAGTTCTTATAGAAGAGTAGCGGATTATTTATTGCCTAGTACTGAACGTTAAGAATCATTTTCATATTACTAAAAGTAAAAGATTCTAGAGTAGGAAGATAAAAGTTTTTAATAGATATGTTAGTGTGTATATTTGATAAGTTTTTAGTAGAATCGGAAATAAAGTCCAAGAAGACACGACAAAATGGCAGCCATCAACTGTCAACAGGTTCATTACCTAACGTTTGAAATAATAATTATGTTGCTCATAGTAATAACGTCTAGAGTAGCTATACAAAATCAAAGTAGTGTTGGGTTTTATTTTTGATGGTTTTTAGTTAAATTCCAAGTTGGGATGACTAAATAGGAGAGTGGGGGATCATTAAATCTAATTATTAACATGTGTATAACTGAGAGTTTAAAATAGTATACATATTGCTTCTATAGACTGCTTATTCAGTGGATATATCATGTCTTAGTTCCTAAATGGTGAGTTTTATTATATTCTAAACATTTTAAATGCAATTTTTAACTGGTCTGCCTCAATCCCCAATTCTTGTAAAAGCTCTCTTTGTACGTGCTAATATTGATATCACCAATAACCAGTTTAGTTTTGCCATTGTCAAAGATATGTTGTTAAAATATGATAACACAAAATGGTTTCTTAGTTTATGGAATGACAACGGCGACCGTAACGGTAATAAGTTACGCACATATCGCACTTGTCAACTTGCACCATTCACTGAAAAATATGTTAAGTATATCTCCCCAAGGGAACATCGTAGTATTTTAGCTAAATTTCGCTGTGGGACCCTGCCCCTAAAAATCGAACTTGGCCGCTTTACCCGCCCAACTACCACTCTTTTAAACCGTATATGTACACACTGTAATGTTAATGTTGTTGAGGATGAATGTCACTTTTTAATTACTTGTCCATATTACTCCGATTTAAGGTATGAACTCTTTTCTAAAATAGCCAAGTTTGAGCCAACATTTCTCTCTATGTTACCGTTTGATAACCTAACTTATATAATGTTAAATAACCTATTTTCCCAATCTCTTGCCGCCACTCTCTACAAAATGTATAAACATAATCTTCTCCAATAATGTTTTATACCCTGTTTTACCTATTTTACTGATAATTTTATGTGTGTGAGTGCACGCGTGTGGGGCTCTTGTTTTACAAATATTTTAGTAATAGCATTTATTTATAAGAATTATTTTATGTTATAACGTGTCTTGTAAGCCTATGTAGGCTGGACTTTGCTTTTTAATTTGATGTGATAATTATATGAGTGAGTGAGTTTAACGCCGCTTGGGCAATATTTCAGCCATTAGCGGCGTTTGATAATTGTATAATATATGTCTAAATGCGAAGTGTGACACTTTAATAAACTAATTTTCTTCTTCTTCTTCTTCATTATATGGTTTAAACATATTTATTTCAGAAAAGAATTGGATTGGTAAACAAGATAGAAGCTTATGTTAATACCGCTCCAAAATACAAAATATAGAACATGTCATGGTGATTGTACAATGAATATATATACTTATCTATACGAACGCCAGCAAGATAAAGAACATGTCATGGTGTATTTACAAAAATATATGATTTATCTATATATGAATCAGTACTCGCCAACAAGCTTTACCAATATAACAATAAAATATATCAATTATGGATCCGATGCAAATCTGCCTGTTAAATCTATAAATTCGTGCACAGATATCAATAGTTCATGATTTACATAAGAGGAACAATTTGGGTTTCCAAATAGGACCGATCTTAGGTCAAAACCTTTGTTATAGAAAAACATATTTTCCCTTATATTCATGAACAATAAATAATCTTCATAGTTATGGCCACAAGAACAGTCGGGAGTTGCTGATATGAATCTTTCATACTTGTGTGCATTTAAGTTGCTGCATTCAAGTCTAAGGCGAGAATGTATTATTTGAGAAAATCTACTACCATAATGTAAGTCGAAATGAGTATGCATTTCAGTTTCCGTGTCTATGGCTTTTTTGAATGTCGATAAAGATTGGGAGTTTCTGTGTTCTATCGGTAATGAATTCCATAATTTAACTGTGTCCAGAAGGAAGGATTTTGTATAATTTACTGTTTTACAGTTTATGGTCTGAAGTTTTGAGTCATCACGAAGATTGTAATCAACAACATCTAATATCTTATGAGGCACAAGGTTGCTAAGATAACTTGGTGTATTATTATTAACCATACTATAAAACAAACTTAATTTGTTTACATATCGTCTATGGATTAATGGTTTACAATTTTTTTCTTTATATATTTTATCATGACTCGTACCATGGACGGCACCACACACAGTTCTCAGAACATCAAGATTAAGTTTTTCTAACATATCTGCTTGTTGTTTTGTACAGTTATCCCATATATGACTACAGTAGTCAAATACAGGAAGAATGAACTGTTTGTACATTATCTCTAATGTTTTTCGGTTCAATCTATATTTGAGACTCCTCAGACAATTAACCATTGGGGCAACCTTTTTAGCAATTTCATTTATATGGTCATTCCAAGAACAGTCATGTTGTAAAGTAAGGCCCAAATGTTAGTGACTTTGAACGGAGTCAATAGTATTATCATTCATGGTCAAATCTGGCATTTGAACTGGTTGCAATTTTCTAGTAAACCGAATAGAAACAGTTTTATTTGGATTAAATGATACCTGCCATTTGTCCGCCCATTCAGAAATTCGCTTCAAGTCATCATTTATATCAGCAGAAGTTTCAACGGGATCCCCAATGATCGCGTATAAGTATGTATCGTCCGCGAAGAGCCGTATATTGCTATTGATGCCTTCAACTATATCGTTGATATATAAGATAAACAAAAGCGGCCCCAAGACGGAACCTTGTGGCACGCCAGCAAAGACTTGCCTGTTATCAGATCGGAATCCATTAATAACAACACCTTGTTCTCTGTTCTCAAGGTAGCTCTCGAACCATGTTAACAAACTTTCATTTATTCCAAATTTTTTAAGTTTATAAATTATGCCCTTTGCCAAATTCTATCGAAAGCTTTACTAACATCACAAAAGACCGCTTTTACTTCCTTACCTTTATCTACTGCTTCAGCTATGAAATCATAAAGATATGTATGTTGATTGACAGTAGAGTCCCCTGGTGTAAAACCAGATTGCAGGTTAGACAATATGTTATTATCTTTGAGAAAATTATACACATGTTTAAATACACATTTTTCAAAAACTTTGGCCACACAGCTTGTCACTGCAACAGGTCTGTAATTCGTGCAATCATTAATACTTCCCTTTTTATGAATAGGAACAACGGAGGCATCTTTCCAAATTTGCGGAAATATCTTTTTAGAAAGCAATAAGTTAAAAACTTCTGTAAGAGGACCCGCTAACAGTTCAGAGTTCATTCTTAAGAACTTATTGCTAATGCCGTCTGGCCCCGTCGCTTTTGTTGTATCTAATGAAGACATAATATCATGAACATCATTTGTATAAAGATACAGATCACTTAGAGGATTGTTAATGATAGGAATAACGTCTTCAATTTGCCTGTCAGGATTATTGACTTTAGTTTGATTAGTGAAATATTGGTTCATTACATTTGCAATATCTAAACTATTACCATATAGTTTATCATTGTAAAGTACGGGCCTTCTTCATTATATATATGTAATGAAAGAAGTTCCAAGTTGAGGCGGCCATAGAAGAAAGTCTCTTGATAAAAAAGTAAGGTATATTTTAATCGTATCATATCTTGGCCTTAATATATCAGTTTATATATTAGTTCACTATTGGATTGATAGTTTGTATATGTATATTTGTATTATGTATATTGAGGCCAGTTTAGGTCCTAGAAGTTAATTTATGCTAAATATTACGAATTTGAGATACCCAACTTACAACAATATAAATGATGTAACTTTTAAAATATTTGTATATCTTATTTAGCTAACTGAGCTATAAGATATATTGATATGTTGTTGTTGTTGTTGTTGAGTTGGGGTTTAAGCGTCTGCTTCCACCTTTTGGTGATGTCGCCGATGTGGGGCCCATACTTGATTATAGCAAAAATAGGGAATAAAATTTGGAATAAGTTATGGGATTCCGAAAAAATGGTATTTAATAGAGTTCTAAATAAGTAAAAATTTTGAGTGAATGCCAGAGAGTATTAATTTTGAATTTTGATAATAGGGGAAGGAATGAAAAATAATACATTATCAGGAAAAAAGATAAATAAAAAGAAATAATATGATAATAAAATAGGATAATAATTATAATTTGATGTCTCACTTTGTGATATGGCGTCGTAACTGCAAAATGATACAAAGGAATTTTACAATTGAATTGTTGGTTTTATTGATGATGGATAATAAATAATTTGGAAATTGTTCTATAAAGAGATTTAATCATAAATTGATAAGGTATATTGATAAGATAACAGTCTGGTTATACGTTGTGAGCTTTTCTGGCATTAGCTGTTGTTTTAGCCAAAAAAATTTGTAATTAGTGCCCATTCATGGCTAATTTCTGGTTGACATGAAAGACTCACTGTCAAATTTAAGTCCTCTAAGATGTCACGCTGTCTTCACTTCTCTCTGGGACACCGGAGAGATCAGACGTATCATCAGTCACTCGCGCAACTACAAAACAACCCAACCTCTGTACCCACAGTGTCTCTACTCGAATTGAGGATATTTATTCAAATATTATTACCTTATTACTTTATTAAAGATTCAGTGAAACAACCCATTGACCAACGCTCAACATTTGAATACGAGGAGTATTCACATTCTATTTGGACTGTACGCGGGTCAAAAATTCGGACTTACAATAAAGATCAGAGGAAGCATTCGGATTTACCGATTCGGATCAGTTATTAGGAATTCCAAATGGATTTCAACGTGAGTTCTTTAAGATTTTCCCTTGAAGCACAACAACAGCACACCAATTAGCACATTTGCTAATGATTCGACTACGAGGAATACTCACCACCTACAACCCTCACCCTCACTAACCCTGCACCCCGACAGCGCATTCACGCACCACAGCGCATACACCTTATTATAGTTATATTTAACATAATGTCATTTAAATTATATCTAGCTAAGAAGTGTGCTCTCTACCCAACCCCAAGCAAAAAAAGGTCTAGCTTACGTAGCTCAGGTCCATTGTTTGATTGCATAACCTGCTTGTCGGGGTGGCGTCGAAGTGAATCACCTTGTTCTTTAGCGTGGACAAGGTCAGTTGTGACCTACAAGGTTGGGCTTGGAGGTGTGATGAGTTTTAGAATAATATATATTATTCTAGGTGGTTTCGTAATAAGCTCTAGGAATAGCTCTAGGAACCCAACCGCATACATATATAGAAACACACTTCGCTGATAGGGTTAGTGTTAAACGTCTATCATACCCAACAAAATAAACAACATTTACAAACTATGGATAATCCACTAGAATTAATTAAAAACTCCATTTTGGACTGTAGTCCAACTGCCATTGAGATACATAAAGATCACAACCAATTACTTGGATCTGCTAATTTTCAAATCGCATTTGGCGATCTAGTCGTACAAGAAAACACAAGTATGGATACTGATGGATTTGCTGTTTACAGCAACAGGAAAAGTAAAAATGAAAGACAGAGGAATCTGACCGCCATGTCGGACTCTTCAAGTTCAACCCCCGACAATAAATAAAAAAGTAATAAACATTCACACCAAACCATACCAACCATTGCACATCAACCAAAACTACAAGCAGTAAATTTCAATTAGTCATGACAGCAGTCGACAACATTGATCTTAATAGAAACATGAGTTGTCAAGACATTACATACCAGCTGTGCAAACAAGGCGCACATCCCACCAAAATTACGAAATGTGGAAAAGGTTTCCTGATCACTACTGACAACAAACAGTACCTCGACAACATATCAGGGCACACTACAATCAATGGGGTCAAAGTTAAATACAGCATTCCCAATTGGGATAAGCAAAAAAAGGAGTTATCAAAATTTGCAAAAGCAGAACAGACGAAGATCTGGAACATGGTTAAAACTGTGCAAATAAATACAACAGTATCAAAATACTGCAGGTTAAAAGAATTTAAAACAACAGGACGAAAATACACCATCAGTAATGGTGACCTTTGAAGGAACAACACTACCCAAACACATCACCTTCGCAGGAAATGCAAAACACTGCTCTAGATGTCACCACTCGGGGCACGACTTTGACATGTGTAGACATAAAATGTATTGTGGAAACTGTGGAAACTGCACTGTCGCGAAAATGTCCCTATAGATTAAAGCAGTTACAACAACTCAATAAACATCACTTCAAAACAATCACTGACAACAAAACCAACAAAACCACCGAAAAAGATTACAACCAATCTGTTATATTTAACTCATCAAATCACTCTTCACCCAGACATTCACCAATCAATGAAGAAAGTCTTTACTCTAGAAAAGTAGTGCCTAGACAACACGTAAACAACTCAAAAGAAAAACACAAAAGATTAGAGGAAACATTGAAAAAAGTTTAAGAAAGACTTCTGGAAGACATAAGGTCTAACCACAAGGAATCAGAGCAACAAAACAAAGTTAGCAAAAACAAAAAACAAATCAAATCAGAAAAATATCTACCACCAATGATGAGGAAAAAACTTGCCTATCCTCACATTGCTCAAAAAAGCACTACCAAAAAATCCCAACAACAAAGACAACAGGACCTTAGGGAAACACTTCATCGTAGAAACACTAAGGCACAACCAAAATCAAAACAAACAGTTTTGTGGATAGGATCATACAGTGGAGTAACGAGCGTTCATTCCAAAATCTTAAAGGCGTCCTTTCCAAGAGGAAAGAGGCACCATTCCAAACTTTCCATAGAAGGAAAGAGGCACCCTTCCACACCTTTCCAAAGGCTTAAAGAACGCCCTTTCCAAAGCCTCTTTGGAAAGAACGCACGGCAAGGCGACCTTTCCACAGCCTTTCAAACTAATTAGCACCTTACCTGTCTGACCAAGAGTTATGTCCCTTTATTCTGTTTGTCAAATTCGTCATGTTATGAATATCTTTAGAAGTCTTTGATTAAGTTAACCTACAATTATTTTTACATTTTGAAAACCTTTGTTTTGTTTGAAAGATTGATTTTTTAAGACATGAAATTTAATTTACCTTTGAAAAAGAATTAAAAACGTTTTTCATCGCAATTTTTTAACAAATGAAGACTTTTATTTTAAAATGATGAATCAAATCCTGCATTATTTTTATTTTATTGCAGAAATTAAATAAATCATTTTACTATTTAAGGATTGACGTAAACACATGCAATGAATAAGAGATATAGAGTTTTGAAATTGCATCATTTAAATAAAAAGATATTTAGAAAATTGTATGCATTTTCATCATGGAAAATGCTAAGAAAAATTTTTTGGCAATGATTATCATTTGTTCGCAATAATTTGTTTGATTTCAAAGGTAAATGGCGACCTTCTTGAAAGTGAAGTTTGAAAGATTATCAATGACAAAGTACATACCCGTTTCAATCGTCAGAAAAAGTAATCCATGAATTGTTTGCAACTTGATCGACTTCCTGAATAATCCTATTAAATTGGGTACCTTTCCAAATGATCTACTTTTTTCAAGTGACTGTAAGCATCGATAGCATTGCAGAAGATTTTCTTCTCATTGGTTGAACGTATATATTCTACAAGTTCATTGGTTTACAATGTTTGTCGTTGTTAAGATGTACTAATTAGCTGTGTAATGCCAAGAGTTGTGTCAGTATGAACGGATGTTGACATAAACCGCCATTTGCCAAAGGGTCCAAAGCACAGGCGTGGAAATTAAATAAGTGCTATTAGAGACAATTAATTTAACAATGAAATTTGACAGGAAATAGATTACATAATAGGCACCTGTTAATTATGACAACATTAGGACCCAGCTATGGACAGTATGCATTGAATCTTATCAGTGTCTTGTGATGGGCAATTGAGTCGCCACATTCTAAACTCAGCATGAAGTATATAATTTGACAAAACCAGTTTCATAAATAAATATCAAAACTAAAAACGTTTTACAGTGTGGTGTAATTTCATTTTTTTAATGTTTTTTTTTAATTCCAGGCTTCATAGGTTAAAAAATCAATTGGATTAGGTAAAAACTATTATGCATACAACAATGTATGAATGAGTTTTTAAAAAGAATATAGAATGTTGATGTAATAAGAGCATTGTGAAGATGACAATATCCCTTTTATATAAAACAACTAAATACAGGATCATATAACAAATATGTGTACTTAAATGTATGACTACATTCATGCATGTTTATGATTGTTCGATATGTATTTCGAAAAGATATATATGTCTCATTTAAGGAAAGTAAATTCTAAGGCAACAGCTAGTTCGCCAAACATTCACTGTCCAAATTAAGGAAACATTAAGCTATGTGTATGTAAATTGCAACTTACAATGTCATGTATAATTATGGTAAAACCTATGATATCAACAACAAAGGGTTGATCTAATATTCCTTGTTCATGAGCTTAACATAATAAAGAACATTTTAGAAATAGAATATAGAAACATACAATCTAATGTTATCGTTTGATAATAACAAGCAAAATAGAAAAATCTTATAAAACAGATCCACAAAAATACATTATTGAATCTTACATATCCCCTATTTCAAATAATGCAGCTTAGGCTTTCTGTGAGAAGAATCGCTCATCATAAACAATATACATCTTGTCAAGCCGACAATCAAGGTTGCCTCTTTGATCTCAAAGTGGTAATTAACTGGATGCGTTTAGTGTAGAGGCTGAACCAGAAGGGGGAGGGGGCGTGAGGGGTGGGGCGTCTGGAAGTGACACTCGCTTGGAAGGAGCGTCTGACAGGATTGCTTTCATTGCTATTTGGCGGTCTATGCTATAGTATTCCCGCTATGCCATTGACGAGACCTGGACCAATGGATTATGAATTGAGTTTCACTGTGAAGTGAAATGTGAACTGTGAATATCATATCTAAAATATAGATTTAGCCAATGATCGATTTACAATTTATGATGAAAATATTAGGCTATTCATTATTACATTAACAGAGTTTATTTCGGAGGTCACGTTTTAATATATCAAACCCAGGAACCACATATTTGAACCAAAACTCAAATGTCCACAAAAGAATTTGATAGAAAGCTCAATCGGCTCATACATAGCTTAAAATATAGTTTTATGAACATTTCATTTCTGTTGATAGGTTTGCTCATACATGAAACGGTATAAGATTGTTTTCTGATAATTCCTATATAATATCAATTCTTTTTCAAGTTAATGAAATAAGGAAATAATTTAAATTTCTGTGTCAAGATTAGAAACACCGCGTAAAGTAAAATTATCAAAATATCAATAATATAAAGTCTATTTTTGTAAAAGATGAAATGGATGTATGAAAACAAATGGATATTTATAATCAACTGGCGATAGTATATACATACTGATTCTTCAATATGTGCACTTGTGGTAAATATTGTAAATAAAAACTTCACCTTGCATATTAACCTCTGTCTAATAAGTAAAATTTGGACTTGCCTTCCATGGTGTGCTAACAGTGAAATAAATGGATGTTTAAGACAATCAACAACGGGTTTCATATCATGTTATAAGATGTCTTACATTTCTTTTATTAACTCTCCATGCTCCAGATCTTGCTTCATATGTCTTTCTGTGAATGTTGTCTTAGTCATTCAACAAACGGTTTCATACCATGTGATAATGTCGCATACATTTTAAATTCAAGTTCTTGATTTTGTCAAATAATCAAGTGTCGCCTCAAGCTCGCTTGTAGTGAATGCAAAAAATATAATAGACATATATTGGACACGCCGAGATGTTCTTGCGGACACGTTAATTGACAAAGTATGTTACATTATCTCTTAATTTGTCGAAAATTTTAAGAGCAAATATATTTCTATATTCATGGATATGATGTAAAGACAGTTCTATACGGTAGTGGCAATTTGAGCTATTTAACAAATAGAAACATCCTTAATTCCACATGACTTCATACACATAAGTAAACGATTTTCGTGATTTCTTCAATTACTAAGATTATTTTTAATTTAATTCACGTTTATAATCATGTGCTTCAGTTAAGCCAATGATAAGGCATACCCAACAATTTTGAAAATTTTCGCTATGCTTTGTTATTAATAGCACAAGTATGTTCTCACAAGTTTTTTATTTCTCTAATTCGTTGTTCTGTATCCATGTATTGATAAATTTTGTATTGGAACGGCGTTAAAATAGGCCAAATGACTTGTTCGCCAATCCAAATTTTGTACGAAATAAAAATATGGTTATTAAACAATCTCATACAATTAGATAATACGGCTTACCTTGCTAAGTAACTACACAGGTCTCTCTGTCAACTAAGAGAGAGAGGATGTTGCACAATTTTACTACATGGTAATTAACCGTTCGTTACCTAGTCTAGCGGACAATCAAGGATGTCTCTCTGATCTTAACATGACAATAAAATTGTTGGGCGTGTGTGAGGGACAGGGAGAGAGTCAGCAAAAGAAGTGACGCTAAACAGACGTGTTTGACAACAAAGATGAACGAGATCAAAATAAGAAGTGAATTAATTAATAGGGCATATCCCCCTCCCTCCCCCCCCCCCCCCCCCCCCAAGTATGCCAATGGTTTCATAAAAATATTTTGATATATATTAGTCTTTACGTCATACTTTCTTCAGAAACTGTTAAAAATCATTAAATTATTCTCGAATATTGAAAAGGTTGGTTATTTCAATGAATGTCTTTATTCAACTAGAAAAATTCATGCTTTGGGTCATCCACGTGTCTACATGTATGTCATGTGAACATTATTTGGAAAAAAATCTGCCTGTTAAATTTATAAGCATGTGGACTGAAAGCTGATGTTGGAGACATGTTCATTTAGGTCGCTGCATTCAATTCGAAGACAGCAATATAGCAATATATTATTTGACAAATTCTGATTCATTTGCCAGTCAAGGTGGATGTAGAATAATGTGTCGTTATTCATAATCTATATTAGAATATCAGTGATCTATATTTGGTAGGCATTGATCTAACCAACAGATGTACTGTATACAACAAAATAACCTTGATTTAGACATTATTTATGTCAATCACTTACCTCAGAATGAAGATGGTCTGGCGCATTCGGGCTAGTTCCTTTCAAACTTGCTATCCAACAAATTCATAAACACATTACACTCTTGCTTCTGGAGCGGCAAAATGTACACACCCCATTAAAGAATACATATTGTCATAGACTTCCCCTACTCTGTTCTGCAATGTTCTTCTGTAAATTATTGAAAAAGGGACATTAACAAGCATTTAGTTAACAGTAATCCTATTTAAAACAACATAAAGATTGACTTATTTATCTAGATCCAAGCTCACTGCTACTACGGGATTCTTCTAAAAGCTTTATTATCAAAACAGAAATAACAGATTACACTGCATACCAACTTTACATTAAATAAATTTTTGAAGAAGGGTCCTTAACAAGCATTTAGTTAACAATAATCCTATTCAAAACAACATCAAGATCCATCTAGATCCAAGCTCCCTGCTTGTGCAGGGTTCTTAATTTCAAACTTGTTTTCTTATATTAATGGCTATATATAAGAGCATATGACAAAAGTCTATCATATCAACTGTTTATATATGAAAATAACTTGATGCCTTTTACTTTAAGTGGTTTTATTCTATGTTTAATTGTTTCTTTTATGAAAAGTGGTACCTCATCAAAATTCCTCTACCTTAAAACATAGGTCTCTATGTTGATTAATATGTTTTGACTTGATACCTCAAGCAAAATAGAAAAAACAGCATGTTGTTATAAACTCATGGTAAAATTCAGAATATCACTAAATATTTCAATTTCAGAGGAAATCATATGAGATGTGTGTGCTGATCTTTTTTTTTATTTCAGCCTTTCTTATGTTTTGATTTTGTTATTATTATTTATTTATCAAGATGTATGTTCATCCTTTTCGCGCCTCTATTAAAAATGATTTTGAGTGGTCATTCTCTTTCATCTATGTCATCAAGCATTCAGTACTATTTTTTACAGTGAATGACTTATTTTTCTTAGATCCGCATTGGCAAATTTAGATTTTATTATTATGTTGTTCTGTTTTAAGAAAAATTAACAAATGTCACTAAAACAACGAGTACTCGTTAGCGTCAGATAATACCATTTAGCATCTCAGACCAATATAACCTATCACACTATGACCAGTTGTCAGCTTCAGGTATTGAGCAGGTGTCAACCGTGCTGTACAAGCATATGCAGGTGGCTTGTAGACAAGTGACCTTGTATCAGTCTGTTTTGTCAGAACGGTGTCTCTCGTGTCTTGAAACAACAGGATACATTGCTTTACCACATCCTGTTATCCAACGAAATCTGAGAGGTTAGATAAGAAATTATCAAACTAATTTTGCATCGGCTCTATTTTTCTTATCTGGTGGCCATTATTGTTTGAATGTGATAGCTGGATGTAGTAATTGTGTCGTTTATCTGTTTAGCCACTCATCAGTGATGGGTTTCATGTTCTGTTCTTAAGCTAAAAAGGACTTGGATATTTATGTTCTTGTGGATAGATTCCATGAAAATGTACGTTTCACATGTTTAACTGATCAACTAACACATGCTTTATTGATTTATGAAATGAAGTATATGAGGCAGCTTTTCACTTTTACTGAACTTAATTTAGCACTTTGAAAATTCGCTACTTTCAGAGTAATGCACTTTGAGTATGTATTAGTTCGTGGAAAAGTGCTATATAACTATCCATAAAATTATTATGACAAATACGTTATGCGTTAAATAACTATATAGTAAATCCCTTTAATGATCTTTATAGATATGTGAACTATGTTATCCAATTAAATATGATACTGTTTCTTTATATATGCCACTCGATAATTCACAATGACTTCTTAACAGCTTTTCATTTCACTTTTCTCCTAGTTATTAATTCTAAAATAATTATTGAGAATTATCTTTCCCCGTCCAGGATTTACACAGTTTCATGATCTCGAAATTTCAGGAAATCAAATTCATGTTTCAAATAAGAAATTAAAAAAAAACCTTTTCAACCATACTGCTTAGAAATGATAAAAACATAAAGTGCGATTTTATGCGCGCTTTATTGACTTAATCAATTTGGAAAGATAGGCAACGGAAAGGTGACCTTTCCTTGCTGTGGAAAGGATGCCTTTCAGTTTTTGGCAAGAACGCCTTGCCAAATGTGGAAAGATATGGAATGAACGCGCGTTACTCCAGTGATACTATTCTTAACCCAAACAATTATCAACTCAACACCAAGATACTCTGACAAAGAACACCAAAGAGATGTCAAGAGAATGTACTCAAAAGCAATGAAACTAGGGTTATGTAGCTTAAGCTGGGAACACTTCTTTGAGAAAATCCACCAAATCGATCCAACAAACAGCACCTCTCACTACCCAGCAAGAAACAATTACTAAATCACACACGCTGAAACAGTTAAGCCCCCCTCATTTTCAATGGCAGACTTCACTGTACTACAACAAAATGTTAATGGACTAGGCACCAATGGTGCCGAGCTTAAAGTACTATTACAAAACAAGTCAAAACAACCAAGCGTAATCCTTCTACAGGAAAAAAATTATCCAAAAGAAGGGATTACAAAATCCCAGGTTATAACACACTAAGAAAAGATCGTTTTACGGATATAAGAAAAAACCCACAAGGTGGACTAATAATTGGAGTAAAACATGGTATTGATTACAAATCCTTAGACATAATCATTGAAGGCATAGAAATTAATGGCGTAACAATAGACATTTATGGTAATAAACCAACAAATGTTATCAATGTCTATTTATTTACCCCACAGCACAAAAATTACGGTTGAATTACTCAGCAAATTACTACCCTATCTCGCTGACTCAGCTTATCTGGGAGGCGATTTTAATGCACACCATCGCCTCTGGGAGAAAGACGATAGAACCAATACCAGAGGAACAGTCATACAAAAATGGTTAGAGGATAACAAACTTATTGTTCTCAACAACGGTGAACCTTCTTTTCACAGGCTAACACAAGATATATATACCACAATAGACCTTAGCATTATTACACCTGACCTAGTTAATGATGCTAGTTAATATGTTCATGACGACAGTTGGAGAAGCGATCACTTCCCACTATTCACCACATTAAAGAATGACAATACACAACAGGCACAAAATAACAACACCCATAAAATTTAGAATTTTAACAAAGCAAATTGGGAAATATTTCAAAATATACGTGAGCAAAACCTAAACAATGATGTAAAAGACGAAGATGTTAACATATACAACAAAAATATCACCGAGGTAATCATAAATGTTGCTAATGTAGCCATTCCAAACAAGAGAACTCACAATCATATACCAGTACCATGGTGGAATGAAGAAATTATGCAAGCAAGAAAAGAAAGAAAATTGCTCAGGAAAAAAGCTAAAAAGGATAAGAAGTTAATACAACAAGCCGAAGCAGCTAGAATTAAGATTAAAACTTTAATAAGTAAGGCAAAAATCCTATCTTGGAAAGAAATGTGTAGTACATTAGATATTAAATCTAACTCAAGGCAAGTCTGTATAAAAATATAAATAACCCTAAGGCGAGGCAAGAAGTAATGGAGCAGGTAGAAAATAATGACTTAACTGATATATGGAGAGAACTCAATCCATTAAATAGAAAATACACTTGGTGGAAAAAAAACCAAGACAACAAGCAAGACTTGACTTTTTCTTAGTTTCAAATGACTTAGCTAACATTGCTCTCTCAGCTGACATCCTGCCAGGATACAAATCTGACCACTCGGCAATAACACTTACTCTTTCAAACTCTTTGAGTAAGAATAGAGGAAAAGGTTATTGGAAATTCAATACATCTCTTTTGAGAATAAAAGAATATAATGACTTGGTGAAAAAAACACTTTTGGAAACTAAGTTAGAATATGCCATAAATAACATAAGCTTAGATGACTTATCAGAGATTCAAGATCAAGATTTGGAACTCACTATTAGTGATCAGTTATTTCTAGAAACCTTTCTTATGAAAGTCAGAGGCAAAACAATCTCCTTTGCAACTTATCATAAAAAGAAAAAAGGCACTGACACGGCTGATTTAGAAAATAAAATCAAAGAAAAAGAAGATGAAATTAGAAATAATTTCCAAGCTATTAGTGAAGACTTTCTTGCTGAACTATCTTCAGATAAAGCTAAACTTGAGGGTATAAAACAGGAAGAAATCAGAAATCGTGACTTCAAGAATAGAATTCTTTGGTATGAAGAAGGTGAAAAACCTACAAAATATTTCTGTCACCTAGAAAACCGCCATTATACCAGTAAACTCATAAATTCATTAATTAAAGACAATGGTGAAGAAATTTTTGAGGGTGAAAAAATCATAAGTGAGCAAAAAGCTTTTTATGAAAACCTTTTCAAATCCTGTGATAATACTTCTGTTGATTCCCAAGCTATTTTGAATAATATCAAAGTACCAACCATTGATGACGAAATGAAAGAGGCTTTGGAAAAACCCTTAGAGCTAAAAGAAATTGCCTGTGCAGTCAAATCAATGAAAAATAACAAATCACCAGGGCTGGATGGATTTCCCATTGACTTTATTAAATTTTTCTGGAAAGAACTTAAAATATGGATTTTCAGATATATAACAGCTGTATTTGAAAAAGGAATATTACCAATGACTATGAATAGTGGTTGTATTCCCAAAACTAATAAAAACAGAAAACTTCTTAAAAATTGGAGGCCTATTTCACTTTTAAATTCAGTCTACAAAATTATTAGCTCATGTTTAATGATAAGGATAAAGAAGACTTTGTCTTCTCTAATTCATGAAAATCAAACTGGCTTCATTCCTGGCAGATGTATAAGTGATAACACCAGACTTCTCTATGATATAATGTTTGAAATGAAGGAACAAAATAAACGTGGAATGTTACTGCTGGTTGATTTTGAAAAAGCTTTTGACACAGTCTCTAAAGATTTCATAATGTTAGTTCTTGAAAAGTTTGGTTTCGGAATAAACTTTCGAAAATGGATTTCAATCTTGTCCAATAACGCCAACTCCTATGTTATCCAGAATGGGCATTTATCCCCACCCTTTCTTATTGAACGTGGATGTCGACAAGGAGATCCTATATCCCCCTATCTATTTTTATTTGTAGCTGAAATTCTTGGTAGTATGATAAGACAAAATAAGGAAATAAAGGGTATCACTTTAAACGGACAAGAATACAACTTAGGCCAGTATGCTGATGACACTCAACTTTTTCTGGACGGTTCAGTGTCAAGCCTTAAAGCAGCTATTGAAACTCTTAATATATTTTATGACATGTCAGGCCTCAAAATGAATATAGATAAAACTCAAGCCATCTGGATAGGCTCTATGGCAGGTAAAAAACTCAAACTTTGTGAAAATTTTAAACTTTACTGGCACTCAGGAAATTTTGAAATTCTGGGCATCACCTTGAATTCTGATTTACAGGACCTCTGGGTAATAAATACAAGAAAAAAGATTGAAAATATAAGGAGAATTCTTGCTTCTTGGAAGCACAGACCATTAACTTTGATTGGGAAAATAACTGTTATAAAATCCCTAGCTTTATCAACATTGGTCCATATATTTTCCGCCTTGCCTACCCCACCTGAAGACTTTGTTAAAGATTAGAACAAAATATTTTTTGATTTCTCATGGAATGGTAAAAGGGATAAGATAAAAAGAATCAATATGATTAGAAAATATGAGGAAGGTGGTCTTAGAATGATAGATCTTGATTCTTTTATTCAAGCCTTGAAGCTATCCCATTTGAGAAAATGTGCTCAATTTTGTGAACCCGAGCCAATTCCCTTTGGAAAAAGTTTTTACATTTGGTGCCAACATTAATTTGTATAAGGACTGTAAGAATCCTTTTTGGAGAAGCATTATGAATGCTTGGTCCAAATATCAAAGATTAGAGAAAAGTAACCCTGACAACATTAATTACATTCTATCACAACCTTTATGGTTTAATCACCACTTTAAAGACAAAATAATCTTTATTGGAAATTGGTACAGTAAGGGATTGTCCTGTGTCATGGATATTTGTAATACTTGTGGGCTAATGACTTTTGATGAACTGAAAAAGGTTTATGACATTAAAGGAACATTTTTAGATTATCAAAAGTTGGTTCTTGGTATTCCTGACTTATGGAAGCAATGTATTAACCAACAAACCTGTATTGTTAAATCCAATTTGGTTATAAATGACATTGTTCTAGACTTGCTCAAACCAGGAAAAGGGTCACGATATTTTTACGACCGCATAATTACTTGTAATGATAGCCCAAAAGTTTGTGAAAAGTGGGCAGCAAATTTTGACATCACTATGTTAGACTGGAAAATTATTTTTACTCAGTACAGATGCTCAACTAAGGATGTCAAATTATTAGAATTTCAATTCAAATTTCTGCACCACTTAGTATATACCAAGAAGGAATTAAAAGCCATGAAATCAGTAGATGATGATAACTGTTCATTTTGTAAATTTGAGAAAGAAAACTTGGCTCACGTTTTTATAAATTGCCCTCTTGTAAAAGAATTTTGGATGAAAATGGAACTATTTTTAACACCCACACAAAAATGGGTATAGTTCTAGACACAAATGCTATTCATTTTGGTTTTCCTGCCAGATTCAAGTTACTCAATCACCTAATCTTGTTGAGCAAATGGCATATCTTTTTGAGCAGTCTTAAAGGTGAAATCTTGTCATTTGAAAAGGCTGTTAAAAATTACAAACCAGTCTATGCCATTGAAAAGTTTATTTCTTGTAAAAATCACAATGTTTTTGCATTTGAAAAAAATGGTCTCCACTTTCATATGCCTTGACAATGTAACAGTTTACAATTTTTATGTATACTGCAACCATTATATGTTATCACAAATATTTTGTCATCTACCCATAAGGACTAGATATGAGTATACATGTAACATTGTACTTGACTGAATGCTGGAATAAAACATTTTGAAAAAAAAAAAAAAAGTCTGGAAAAAGATTAATGTCTTTAGAGGTAAAAACAATAAATTGCATATTCCAAGTATACACTACAGAAATGACTTGGTTTCCTGAATCCTGGAAACCACAAGTAAAGTGGGTAATTGGGGTATACAGTTGGTATCCATTCACTGAAACTAAGTAACGTGGTTTCCAGCTACAATCCATTTTGGATTCTTTGATTTGTATATATCCATATATGAAAACCAACATGAAACTGTGGTCATAAGTATCCAGTTTGCTTCCATTTCTGGAAAGTGAAAATGATTATTTCTTTGAATGGAAACTAACATGAAACCATAACGTTTAAGTTTCATGTTGGTTTCCAATCTTGTTTTGAACTAAATGAATAGATTGACAAATTATTTAGTTTTATCATAAGCATTTTTGTTTGAGTAGTTTGGCATCCACTTGGTATCCATCCACTGAAACTGAGTAACTTGGTTTCCTACTGGAATCCATTTGGCATTCAGATTTTATATATTTCCGGGATTGGAAACCAACAAGATACGATGGTTGCGCGTATCTACACTATTACTGTATGGCTTTAAGATTAACCCTTACAAAACATCTACAAAGTTGCAATACTTCGGCTACATCGTGGCAATGTTTAAACTTTGAGTCAAATCCTGTTTAAGGAGCAAAATAGTTTTCCATCATCTTATGATCGTTAACAAATTATTAACATCAACGGACAAGATTTGATAGGCAGGATAAAAACAATGCATCAAAGTTTACATAAGAACACTCATTTTATCGATACGTTAAATTTAATAGAATAGATGTTTTCCTTTACTGTGTTATGAATCAATGATATCGTCGTAATAAGAAATTTACGTTTCATATATTCAGTTACAAAAGGATTTAAGTGAATGTTGTTGACATGAACAGTAATCGGCTATATTGATGGAGATGGGCGGAGCCTATAATTTATTAGTGAATGAAAGAAATGTGAAGTGAAAAAGTATCAACTGTCCACCACGGTAAATAGTCTTGAATGTTGATTGTTACCTTTATAGCTAAATCACTTTATCGGTCAATAAGTTGTAAACATATTTGGTTGTTTGTTTAGTAAAGGACACCAGTTACTCAGCATAGAGAAATATAATCTCTATGATCAGCTTGCAAAGAAATGATTAGATATGGACTGTTGAAAACGCCTGAATTAGTAACATGTGCAGCTTTTGAGTTAGCGTTAATATCTGAACTCATAATTAAGGAAGAAATAATGTTTCTTAAGGCACAACTGAAAATGATCCGATTTCTTAAGCACAGTTGCATTGAATATTTCCGGTCTTATAAAATTGACTTTGAAACCTGAATGCGTTCATATTTGCCGAATAATATCTTTGATAGGTTGCCTTAGTGTTGGTCGTTAGAAATATAGATAGAAAGGTATTATTGGCATGCGCTATAGCTTTTAAGTTTCCCTAATAGGTTTTTTATTCTATAGTGTAAACACGAATTGTGTCAGATTTTCTATCACAAGATTCTGAGCTGATGGCCTCTTTATTTCTTTTGAATCATCAGATAACTTTTTCAAACATCTGCGTATTTCATTTGTAAACAGATAAAATATTAACTGAAGATGACAAATAATTTTTGTAAATAATTAACTTAAGGAAACTAACAATTCAAAATTGCTCTATCTTGGCTTAATATTTGCAGCAGCATCCATTTAGATAGAAACAAAAATATAATTATGAATATCTTGTATTTGATACATCATTTCCTTATTTCATTCAAAAATATGTTTATGGAATACTATATTACTTTCTGAAAAATCTAAGAAGAATACGTTTTTTTACCACAAACATTTGACATAACCTTTTCAAATACTGTTCTGTTAGTAAATCATCACCTTCAGCGTATCTCTACAACATTAAATACATTTCGCTTCACTTCTTAAGAGGCTAGACAAAATCTACCAATCAGAACCTCTGCAATTGAACTGGCTGATTCATAACACTTCCTGCTTGACACCTGGCCTTACCGGACACGACTGTAGATAATTTCTCAGCTGAGTAATAATTTCATAGGCAGTTCTACAGTAAAGGATTCCAAAGTAAGTACCCCTTAACTGCATCAAACTCACTTACATTGCTCTTATAAACTGTTTTTTAAACTTCCGTGAGAGAGCTGAATAAAATCATTCTTAAATGTTGGCTTCGCACTCAGTCGAAAGGAGTGTTTTTAACTGACAAGCTTTATGGATTGGTGTGTTTATAAGAATGTTAAATTTGTATTGCCATCAGGTTTGTATGTATTATGTTGACCTGTATATAGATGAGTCACTTAGTTCCTTTTATTTAACAATTTTCAGCCGAAGATACGACATTGTTTGAGAAAAAGTTTGAAGATTTTAAAAATGACAAAACCAAAATGGAAAGGGATATTTCGGATGTAAAGCATAGGGTGGCAGATCAGAATGTGTCCATTGAAAGCCTTAAACTTGAAACTTTACAGTTAAGGGAGTATGTTATTGACCAGAGGTGCAGGTCAATGAGGGACAACCTCATTTTCACTAATATTCCTGAGACTGAACCTGCACCCACACTTGAACATTGCGAGGCAAAACTCAAGGACTTTATTAAAGAACACCTGGATATTGACAGCTACAATATGAGCTTTAAACGTGTGCACCGAATAGGCAAGCAGCACAACCCACCCAGAGGATCTAGTCCCCGCCCCCGCGCTATGATTGCTAAGTTTGTTTACACCAGGGAGAGGGACAGTGTCAAAGCAGCCCGGAGATTGAAAGGTAAACCCTTTGCAATTATGGAGCAGTTTCCTGAAGAGATTGGATCTTATCGACGAGAGGTATTGGTTCCTTTAATGAAGGAGGCTCGAAGTAAGAATAAAAAAGCTTACATCTCAGTTGATAAACTCTATGTGAATAATGTGCTTCAGCATGTGCCTACACCACCCCCTTACCGTGTACCCTCCCAGCAGACCCATGCTAAGACCCCCAGAAGGTAGGGGTGTGCTGGTGGACACGAGCACACACTATCGGGAGACACTGTCACTCATCCTTCTATAACTGGTAATGCCACTAAGAATAATGAAGTAAAAGCTCCATATCTTGTAACAGATAGAATATCCCCCTATGAAATTCATGATGATGTACCCATTTCTCAACATATTGACACTAATATTGCTGTTTATGTACATGCTGATGAAAAGCAGCTTGACACTAACCAGGCAATACACATACAAGATAAGAGACAGGCTTTTGTAAAATATAATGTTAATGATGTAAATAATTCATATGTTGATGCTGGTAATGAAGTTGTTAATAACAAGACACTTGTCTCTGATGTCGCGGCTGATAAACAACTTATTGATACTGATACTAATGTGAAAAATGACTATACTAATGTTGCTGCTGAAGTTCACTTTACTGAACACTTCCTGTCAAACAACACATGTCTGCCTGATCTCATTGGTGTTAGAGCAAACCAGCCTAGAGTAAATGTTGTGTTGAATGAAGTTAGTGGTATTGAAAATGTTGATGCTGACAATGATCATGTTGATGCCGTTATTGTTAGTGTAGATGACCATTGTGTTGCTGATGTTCATGAAAACAATGCTCATGATGATGATGATGATGATGATGATGATGATGATGATGATAATAATGCTAATGATGATGCCATGTTAACATTTACTAGTATATGTGGTCTTAGAAAGCACTTGCAATATCAAGAATTTTTAGATCTTATGAATGGTAATGATGTGATTTTCTTTCAAGAGACAAAGACTGACCTGTTAGATGATTTAAAGATTGAAGGCCATACTCTGTATCTTCAACATAGAACAAAAGCTGTAAGAAAATCAGGGGGTCTAGGAATTGCAATAAGGGATAATTACTCTAAACATATTATTCCAATTGGGGACAAAAATGATTATGTAGCATGATATAAAATTTCAAAATCACTTTTTGGTTTTGATAATGATTTGTATATAGGTAATGTTTACATTCCACCTGAAGGCTCAAGATATGTTTCATCTGATGTGTTTGATATTCTAGAAGAATCAACTTTAAGTTATCTATCTATGAGTGGTTATGTCTATCTTGTGGGTGATTTTAATGCCAGGACTAGAAACATGTGTGATTACTGTCAATTTGATGAACATATGATTGGGGAAATGGACCTTGATTTACCTCATATTAATTCAATACTAAGACCACAAGATTCATTAGAATCATTGAATATCCCAACTGGATATGGAAACAAACAATAATTATTTAAATTGATTGAATTGTGTAAAAATCTTAATATGTTCATATGTAATGGCAGGATTGGGAAAGATACGGGCATTGGTAAAACCACATGTAAGGATAAATCAGTAATAGATTATGGCATTTCATCAGCAAATTTACTACCATATATTTTTTATTTCGAAGTCAGGGAATTCTCACCTCTCTTTTCAGATGTTCACTGTCCTGTATATTTTACTGTACATAAATTATTCCCTGACACCCCTTGTACGGAATTTGTTCCCCCGTGCCAAGCAAGCAATGTTCCTCTTCTTCCAAAACCAAAGCATTATGACGCAAATTTTGTCCATACATTCCGACAAGAAATCAGTATTGATAAGGTAAACAAACTAACTAGCCGAGCACAATTAGCGCGCACATGTCACAGCGACCCAGCGGTAGTCGACTCAATATCAGCTGATATTACGCACGTGCTTCTTGACTCAGCACGTGAAACGTTTGGTGTAAGACAAACTTTCTCACATCGACCTTTTAGATCTAAAAATCCTTATAAGATAAATAAACCCTGGTTTGGGCCTGAATGTAAAAGAATGCGTAAAAGATTTCGCAAGGCGAAAACAAAATTCAAGAAAACTAAGGCTGAAATGCATAAGATTGAACTACGACAAATTTCCAAAGCCTATAAACAATGTATGAACAAATTTATGAAAATTCATAGAAATCACTTACATGACTCCTTCAGGAAGAAAAAAAAATCATTCACCAAAAGACTTTTGGAAACTGCTTAACACAAATTCTGAAAATAACAACTCTGTTAAACCTAATGCCGAAACCTTCTTTAACTATTACAGGGATTTGAATGAGAACAATCAAGGAGATAATATTCCCTTGGATGAATGCGCTGAAACTGTCAACTACGATACTACTATACTAAATGCCGATATCACAAAAGATGAAATTACTAAGGCGATTAAATTGTTAAAGAGGAACAAAGCTATTGGTCTAGATCTGATTGAAAATGATTATTTGATTGATTTGATTGATATTCTACTCCCATTTCTTGAACAATATTTTAATTTCATATTAATCTCCGGAAAATTACCAGATGCATGGCTTAAGGGTGTCATAAAGCCAATTTATAGTGGTAAAGGGGATCGTAAAGATCCAAACTCTTACCACCCTATTACTATATTGAGTTGCTTTGGTAAGCTATTTACGAGGATAATGAACATTAGACTTACTAACTTCCTCGAGGAAAATGATATCATTAACTCTGCTCATTCGGGATTTCGAAAAGGTTTCTCAACTAATGATAATATCTTTGTTTTGCATATGCTAAATCAAATCCTCAAAAAGATGAAAAAGAAATTATATTGTGTTTTTATAGACTTTACTAAGGCTTTTGATACTGTATGGAGAGCAGGTCTGTGGTTTAAACTTATCCAAAACGGAATAAAAGGGAGGTTCTTCCAACTCGTCAAGAGTATGTACCAGCAAATTAAATCGGCTGTTGAGATTGATGATGATATATCAGACCTTTTTCCTTGCAACTCAGGTGTTCGCCAAGGAGAAAACCTCTCCCCTATGTTGTTTTCTTTATTCATAAATGATCCTGATACATTTTTAGAAGAACGAGGTTCAAAAGGGTTGAGTATTGAGTCAATCACTAGTTAAAATCTGTCTTTTATAATTAAGTTTATATCGCTTCTCTATGCTGATGACACTGTCCTAGTAAATGATAACCCAGCTAATGTACAATCTTCATTAACCAATTTTCACGAATACTGCAGAAAATGGAAACTAAATATCAATATCTAGAAAACAAAAATTGTCATATTTGGAAGTGGTCCTGCAAACAGATCAAAGTCTTCTTTTACAATCGGAGACAATCCTATTACTGTAGTTGATGATTACACATACCTTGGTATTATTTTTCATAGAAATATGCGACTTGTAAAAGCCATCAAAAAATTATCGGAAAGCGCAACAAAAGCTATGTTTGTATTACTTAAGAAAGCTCGAAATATGAGTATCCCTTTAGATTGCCTTCTAACTGCTTTCGACATTATGGTTGTTCCTATCATGATCTACGGTTGCGAGGTATGGGGCTATGAAAAACTGAATATTATTGAAAAGGTTCATTTAAAATTTCTTAAGTTAGCAGCAGGTCTTAGAGTGTATACGCCTTCATTTATGCTGTATGGCGAGTTCGGAAGATTTCCACTGTATATAACCATCTACAAGAGAATGTTATCTTTTTGGAATAAATTAGCTTCATCTTCCTCGAATCGTAAGCTCTCCGAGATTATGTATTCTTTTATGGCACTGAACCTAAGAGATTCCCTAGAGTTCAACCCCTGGTTATCCTCTATAAAATATATCCTCGATAACTGCTGCCTTTCATATGTTTTTTATAACCCATCGAGTTGCTCGACATCGTGGCTTGTTTCGATGGTAAATTCAACCCTAAAAGATCAATTCACCCAAATATGGAGATCAGAAATAACTACCAGCTTTTTACTACAAATTATTTAAGGAAAACCCTGCTTTTGAGAAATATCTCTATCTTGATAAATCTATATAGATGCCATTATTACAATTCAGAACCAGCAACCACAAACTACCAATTGAAACAGGCAGATGGCAAGCAATTCCGAAAACACAACGTACGTGCAATCTGTGTAACTCGCCCGCTATTGGTGATGAGTTTCACTACCTACTGAGGTGGGAGGCTCTTCACCACCATAGTGTACAGCTCATTGACAATTACTATTTCAGTTGGGCAGACCTTTTCAAATTCAAACAACTAATGTCCAATAAGGATACCAAAAAATTGAAAAAACTATCGAAATTTATAAAGATCATCTTAATTAAATCCTGATTTACATTACATGTACAATACCTGTGACCATGACTGTTTTATTCAATGCTTATATCTATCTTCAGTCTCTTGTTACTCGTTAAATGAAAATTTCACCAGTTCATCTTGGAAACTATGTATATTTCTTTGTTATATATTTCTATGCTCATGTACCACCGTCGGTGGCGTTTTTGAGAATAAATGAATTTGAATTTGAATTTGAATTTGAATTTGAATTTGTTTACACAAGGGTGCACTGAACCATGACAGCCGTGAGCTGAGACAAATGAAGTGGATTATGCAACAGGTAACATCACAGTCAGCATGCTGACCTAATTCTTGAATAATCACGCAGTATACTACTGAACTGTTTAGATTGGAAAATTCAATAGGTAATGCAGCCAAGGCAATTGGTGGTCTAAATCGATTGATTTGTTTAAACTACTGTAACTGCATGTGTTTTGATATGGGAGTACTTGACATCAATTGCTTTTGACTTAGAACAAGAATTTATTTTGGGATTTCATATTTCCGTCGATTTCTACTATATCTATTTGTTTTCATTGAAATTATGTAGGTTTTCTGAAATAACTATTAAACGTATATACCGATTCAAATGTCATCAAATCTTTTGTTATCTACAAATTATAATTTTATGACGGCTTTGTAACAGAGTATTACTTCATTTTTAATATTTTATATGTCTTATTGGTTTTTGTTGTTATGGTGATAAATCCAACATATTTTAGTATAACTTGAAAAGGAAATTGCTGATTTTTATCGAAATTCAAAATAAGAGATATATCAATTTTATTTTCAATTCAATTTGCTTATCTGAGGTGTTCACTGAAGCAACAAGGAGGGTTGCAAGGCCGTAAGTACATTCAATTGTTAAATAAGCATACAGATTGATTGTTGACTTCCAACCACTTAACAGAGTCAATCCATATAGCAATTTCCCTAATTGAAATGTATGCTTGCGAAAAGAAGTAACTGTGGAAGATTGAATGTTTCTCAATTTCATGTACTCATATGAATATTTTAAGTATCCAATCCAAAACATCTGAAAAGTGAACAGGGTGAATTGTGTATATTTTGCACTTTTGAAGATTGTTAATTTTGCAATGAATAACTAAAGGCATTTCTAAACCATCATATGCATATATTTATATTCATAGCTGTCATAAAACCATTATTTCAATGAAGATTGGAGATTTCATTAAAAGTGATAAATTTGTAAACTTACGTTTTCTTACTACTCGTTGATGAATTCATTCTTCGAAATTGTGTGTTTGGATAAATGTTGATAGTGAATGGATTGGTAATACTTTCTATAAAAATGTTTTTATAGGAGGAATGCTTTTTAAAAGATCGGTATACACTGTGAACCACCAAAAATTCACACTTACATTTTACCTTGTAGGTATTTTACTTTTCCATGAATGTTCTTTGTCTTTATTGCAATAAATATTTTATGGTACTTAATGTGTTTGTTCATTGTACAACATAAATAACACACAATAAACACGACATGGAAACTAATTTGAAACCTACGATAAACTTACAAAACACGGAAACCAAGTTGAAACCTACAATATATAAGGATATGGAAACCAGTTTGAAACCTACGATAAACTAACAAAACACGGAAACCAAGTTGAAACCTACTATAGACCTGAATATGGAAACCAGGTTGAAACATTTAATAAACTGACTAAACAAGGAAACCAAGTGGAAATCTACAGTAAACTAAAATCACGGAAACCAAGTGGATCCTACTTGGAGGAGTGTGTAAAGAACTGTGATGGATACCATCCGGATCTGGGGCAAAAGTAGGTTTCAGTTTTCATGGAAATCAACATGAAACTTCAATCACGGAAACCAAGTGGATCCTACTTGGAGGAGTGTGTAAAGAACGGTGATGGATACCATCCGGATCTGGGGCAAAAGTAGGTTTCAGTTTTCATGGAAACCAACATGAAACTTCAGTCATGGAAACCAAGTGGATCCTACTTGGAGGAGTGTGTAAAGAACGGTGGTGGATACCATCCGGATCTGGGGCAAAAGTAGGTTTCAGTTTTCCTGAAAACCAACATGAAACTATAGAAACCTATCTGGATACCAAGTGGAAATACTGGTTTCCATGTCGTTTCATGGTGGTTTCAGTGATTTCTATTATCATTTCTGTAGTGATAAATAACAGCAAAAGCAAACAGGACAAATCAATAATACATGCAAACAATTTGCACAAGCAAGCTCAACAAGTAACTATAAAGCTGCTTTTCAAGACAAAGTAAACAATACACAACCTTGTCCCAAGGACGAAAACAAACCCAACTTATGGAACAATAAGTCTTTCACAATATCAGAACTTAACAATATTGTAAATGAAAAAAAAAGAACAACATCTGGTATTGATCAAACCAGCTACACAATGCTTAAACATCTTCCTAAATTTAAGTAAAGCATTTGACATGGTCTGGAAAACAGGCTTAATACACAAAGTTTTAAAAAAAGGGATACAAGGGGAAATGTTAAATTTAATAAACGACTTTATGTCAGACAGAACTTTTCGCCTTAAAGCAGATGATCAAATATCAGACAACTATAACCTATAACCTTGGGGATTCCAATTATCCACAAGCAAAACTGTATCAATTCTCTTGCCAACACCTAAAGCCGACTGCAGACCACTGAGATTATACATTAATGAACTTTTAGATCAAGTTAAATATGTCAAGTTCTTAGGCATAACCTTTGATGAATATCTAACATGGAATCAACATAATAATGAATTAACACACAGATGCAAAAAAGATCTTAATATGATACGAATGCTGTCTCACACTAGGTGGGGCAGCAGCAAGGAAATGTTACTCACCCTATATAAATCTCTGATTAAATCCAAACTGCACTATGGAGCAGAAGCTTGGTGCAACACCAGTCAAACCAACATACAAAAACTAAAAACCATACAAAATCAAGCCTACAGATACATATCAGGATGCTTAAGCGGCACATCAATGGAACTAGTCAGACATGAACTAGGGGAACTACCGCTAGAAAAAGATTGGGAAGACAATGTTACGAACTATATTGTTAGATGACAACATAAACCATGTATACAAAATATTATCACACGAAAGAAACAAATAATGTAAAAAAAATACCAACACCATTTGGTGTTACCATTAAAAAACACATAGACAAATATGAACTTGTTACATTAGATATTACCTCTGACCTGACCTCTGAATTCTTTCGGATATTCTATGACAGCTTCGAATACATATCAGATTTTAGAATCTTTTTGTATTTTCATGACATTACTATTATGGTTAACCCAGTTAAATCCTCCTGTAGGTAACTATTGTCTCATAGCCAAAGCGTAAAGGTTATTAGAATCTAATTATATTACATGATTAGATGGCTTATATGCATCATATCCTTCTGGGTAGGTATTGTTAGCTTTGGCATAATCCATAAGGAGTCAAACAAGTCTTTCTGAATGTCTCAAATACATCAGCGAATCCGAAACCCTCATTTATACCTACTACAAACAAGTATTATCAATAGATAACAGATTCAAACCTCCCACTATCAATATTCAATTGGGCATCCATGATAACATATAAGTAAATATGTACTGGCCCAGCTGTGTCTGCTTCTATGGTGATTTTAATTGTCATTCCTTCACTACCATTTTCAATTCTTCTTCTAGAGCCATGAAGTTGGTCCTCATCAGTTGTTCTTAGATCAAGCCACAAAGCGCACTTGTCAGTAAAAAACTTACCTATACTTATGTCAGTCAGACATAAATCTTTCATCACCATATTTGTCATTGTGTGACGTTTTATACTGGAAAGTTTCTCAATTTCATCCCATAAATTATGTTTATGCACATGTTGACTGTAAAGTTGATATGGTACTACTTCAATAGTTATTTGTATAGTTTTGATTTTAGCATTATAAATGATTCAGTCATTCTGTCAAACCCAGCGGTAGGGGTTTTGAATAGCATCAAAACACCTTTCATTGATTTAGCATGTACATTTATATTAATATTCCACACTGAATTACTCTTATCATACGATGCTATCATACGATGACGAAGTATGCGATCATAGTATATAGATAAGGGACTATAATATAAAGAATGGATTTCACGTGCCAAATCTGGTTCTGTAACTTTATCAAATTCTAATGCAATATTCTTAATTTCATATTCCATTTCATTATTTCCTATAACTACATGTTTATATTCATTAAATGTTAGTTCATATTCAAATCTATCCCCCAAAGCAGCTTGATAGAATGGCATATGACTCCTTAACAATTCAAAATCTAGAGGAATATAAAATCGGTTTCCTAGATTAGTTGCTATTGCTTTATGTTCCACAACTGAATCATCTCCAAGGGCAATTCCCACCCGCAACCAGGTTACATTTCGATTTCCAGTTGTATCAATATCCTGATGATGTAAATTATTTCTCTCCTGGGTAGATCTCCAAAGATCCATATATGTGTGAATAGTACTATCTTCATCTTTAGTACCATCTGATGTTATCTGAATATATCAAAAGCCAAGCGGGCTTATTTGTTAAGAATTAGGGTTTACAGAGTATACAAGTACACCAAAACCAAAACTTCCAGAAAAGATTGAGAGAACACTTCAACGTTCAAAGTCGCAATTAAATGAAGCAGAACAAACTTTAGTAAAGCAACCAATCCAAAGCATAAATGACTATTAACGATCCACCATTAGATACTGAGGGGTTAGAACTAAGTATAAGAGAATTGCGAGGGCTTGACGGGGCAATGCGGACTCAAAGAGGTGAACTAATAAATAACTTATCCCAACTAACAAAATTAGATGAACATCTAGAATATGAAAAAGATAAATTAGCCAAAGCCGATAATCCAGAACAAAAGGAACGGGTTATTAAGAGAAGAAGGGATTTGGAAAATGAAAGGTCGGTGTGTTTGGAAGCTGCTTCAACAAATAAAGAAGTATTACGATCACAAATTCAGCGTATAAGACAGACTATTGATCGGATATTAGGGGAAGATACATCCCTTGGTGATCACGTGAGCGTCTTCGAAACTTTGTTTCGGTAACAGGGAATAACTGTTGCCAGTATTTAAACCGCAATAGGACTTCTAGTATCAACTCTGACTCTATCTATAACTGGAGGCCGCTCGGGACCCCCTGCTCCTCCTACACCAAACTCGAAACCTAATAACCCTTAAAGGAATGGCTACAATATGTATCCAAATCATTAGCGAATTTAGCAGGAAAAGCTGCAGCTGCATTACCAGGCATAACAGGAAGTATACTATCATGGCTTTTAAACTTTTTATCTAAAACAGCATCTTGGTTGAGTACAAATTTCTGGGCAATAATGTTTGATGATTGTTTTTATCAAAGCTAGAATAACCAAATAATAATTAAACCAACAACTACCCCTCCAATTATAATATGATGTTGGTCAACTATTTGTTTACTTTTCTGGGGCTCGGGTCTCACATATGATTCTTCAATATGTTTTGTTTTTTCATCCCTTACTAACTGTGTAACTGCTGTATTAATTTCTGTATATATATCCAATTTTCAATTATCTTTTGCAATAATAAATTTCATTATTAAAGCCTTTACCTTTACCAATTTTAGTTTCATATCACTAGGCGCCCTATACAAACCTATTCCAAAAACATAATCTACCTTTGAACTAGCATCTGGTTATAAATCTTGATATCTTTTGATAGAAACAGGGAGATCAAGTGGACTGGAAATGGCATCCTCCACATTTGCTACAAACTGTTTCTGGGCTTCAAACGATGGTCAACTATAAATTGTACGACAAATCAATTTCACATTGTATCAGAATATTATGAACTGCAATACAATTTTATACAATCGTTTCTTAACGTATCGGCTATTTCATTTTTTCCCCTGAATATTCCAAAATACCTTATGGCATGTTGATACAATTTTGTGCATTGTGCAGTATTGGATTATTCGCAATTTAACTGCGGGCTGTGAGTGTGATGAATTGCCCCCATTGTATTGATGCACAGCTCCTGTGGGGGTCTCCGCCACAGAATTTATCAGTTAGTCATCTAAAACAATATACAATGGATAGGGAGATTCTCCTACATTATGGCGGCTTTTAGTTATTGAAAACAGTTGTGCGCCTTTCATTATAACCTCGCAGTATATAAATACCACAATCAACATAATTGATCAAATTGTGCAATTAAATTTGTCAGCATGATAATTATTCAATACAATGAGCCTGAATATATTGTCCTGAAATTGAAACTGCGTGAAAAATATCTCTCTCGTGGCGTAATCAAAAATCGCAGACATCTATTTTCGCGCACCTTTCATTTCCGGGTTCGCACCGTCAGTGCACATAAAGCCGTTACGTCAGATTTCCAGTTTGTCAACAAGAGGTCGTCTTTGCTTCGCTGCCGTCACGATGTGGAAATCCTTCGCTTTAAAGGTTAGTTTTTCTTCAAAAAGTTGTTAAACTATGCTATTTCAACCTTATGCAGTAATGCTCAAAACACCGGGACAATAATGAGCCCGAAAAACTATTTTCTCGATGTGACAGATTCGATCAGCTTATCGTCTGCATCAGAAACTAATGACGCTAAAAGGTCATGACCTTAGTTGCAGGGATGATGCGCGGGAAAAATTTTTATGGAAACTCATTTCAGACATAATCCTTACATATTTTCACGCGATTTCAAGCAAAAATTAAAGTTTAGTACGGTTTAGAGAGGTAATTAAAAGAAATTTTGGAAACGATTTAAATTTTTTAAATATTTATTCAATCTTTGAAATGAAATGAAATAGGAAAATGTATTGAAATAAATTTTTCAATATTCATTATTATAAATATTTACATTTATTTGTTGATAAGTTAATTCAATTGCAATTTATTTTTTAAATTTTACTAAAAAAAATTGGAAGATTTTAAAAAATAATATTTTAAAAAATTGGCTATAATTTATAAAGATAAATATTTTTTTTAATTTCAGAATATGTGTACAAGTCCTGAGATACAATCCAGATTGGGGTCTAATATGTATGTTCACAGGTTGTGGGCATTGGACTCTGCTGAAGTGTGAACATATTGTCTTCAAAAGATACTTTCTACTGTCCATGCCAGGGTGTACCTTGTACTTCACTTGAAGAATAATTACCCATTAACATTGCCAAACATTGACTTGTAAATATTTCACATTTTTTCATGAAATTCGAGTTTGTGACAATATGTACTCATAATAATTTGTAAATTTTGACTTGATTTGATGATTTACTAAGTATTAAAATACTATAAACTTTTTCATGGACAAATGTTCGTAAAACTGGAGTGAAACATTACCTTTATTGTATTCTACGTTTATCAAATTGTAACGCGAACTGTCCCCCATACTATTTGACTGCATTCTTGCTATCACGACTATTGATGACGTAGCATACAAGTGACCTAGATACAGTTGTTTGGATGACGGCTTCCTGTCGCTTCGATAGCGATGCTTCCAAAATTGAACATTATGATTTTATAAAGGCTTTTTATGACAAAGGTTAGTGTTTATATAGAAATTGTTATGTTGTTTTCCTTTCCGCATAGAGCGGCAAAACGTGTTATGTGCGCGAATATTGATTACGCCAGGATATATTTTTTGAAGTTGATGTAAGATAAGCGGTAAAGCATGTTGTCTCATTAACCATTACAGGACAAAACTATGGAGTAGTTTTGATGTAAGGTTACTGAGAAAATACGTTATGGTGTTCGTTGGTCCGAAACCCTCATTTATACCTACTGTCACCCAAATTCTAACACCCGAATGAGTTCCATATATTTTTAGCATGTTTGTAATCATCATCAGTTATATTACTTCAGATAAATCATTTAAAAATTTATTTTTCCATTATAATTTGGAATACATTTGAAATCCCCAAGAACTTTAAAAATAGCCTGCATGATAAGGTTTGCATTATGATAATTCAGATTGTGATACACCACTGGGATTGTTATAATTTTGGGTTTTATCTTTAGTTGTAGGTTACACTTATGAGCTGCACCGCTATATTTTCCTGTAATATGACAGTGATCACATACTCTATCATTCCCTTAGGGCTTATTAGAACTACTACAATTGATGAGTAATATTATGTCCAACTATAAATCCCAATGAAACATATAAATATAGATTATGGATAAATACAGATCCAGAAGTATATAGAATTCTTCCAAGGGATCGTCTTAATGAAGGGCTGAAACACTGGCATAAAAAATTAAAAAATGAAACCACCTTATTCATTATTGATGATTGTAGTGCAGAAAAGGACGTTACAAAAAAAGAATTAGTTATCGAGACTAGTGGCATATGGGGCATAGTATATGGATTTTGTCTAAAAAATATAACTTTACTCACAGGCTTTAGAGAGCAGGCAAGATGGATTTGTTTATTTAAGTGTAAGGATAAAGACAAGTTTGATGACTGTTTAAAGGAAAGCTATGTCATCAAAAGAACAGCTGAGAAAGAAAAAGTTTGAAAACAACTGGCTCATGTAACATCTATAGTAAAATGTCACTAAGGCTCTATCGAAAACAATCTCGTTAACTATTTTCATGGAATAACCTAACTGTCATCGTAGTGTTTCCTACACACTTTCTGCAAATGTTGCTGCAATTACGATTTCATTGCATCAGTCTATCATTGCATCTCTCATTGTACTAAATGACTATCACTGGAACGCTGCAGTACATTGTTCGAGGGGCTTATACAGTATTTCATCGAATGTCCGGATCTCAATGAAACGCCGGGTCTTAATTGATGCCGGGGCCACGACTGTTTGAAAACAAGCAAAATTAAGGACAGCCGACTGTAGTTTGACCCCCTTACTGCAACAATAATCATTAGAAAAAACGTGTGTAGTCAGTCATATCAATGAGGTGGGATCACATTAAAGGAAGAAAGTGATGTTTCATTTTAGAACAGGTAAAGATAAACTCATAGGTAACATATTATCAAACTAAATGGTTTTTTTGTAAATATTTGTATATCATAGAAATGAAATTGCAAATGATACTTCCCATAAGGCCATTCGTTTGAGAGCAACCGGAACGATTGGGCTATCCATATTCCACATTGAAATAATCACGACACCAACGGCCAAAGAACACAAAACAACCTCGAATAATTGCAAAACAGAAGAAATCAGTTCATCACGTTCCTACATAAAAATCAAGAAACTTCTACGACTCTTCTTGACCAATAGCAACAAGGAAGAAGCCAACTGTTAGGTATGTTTTAATGTGTATTATCTATCAAAACCTGTCTGTAACCATATAACCATGTAAGCAGGGGTGGGAAAATAGACGAAGGGTATCGAATAGACACACAGTTATATGATAACACATTTAATGTTCCGTAATATAAGGTAAAATTCAATCTACAACACATGATTTAAAACTTTCATGTTCGATTTCAAATAAACCATTACTCTTAAATTAGTGTAAATAAATTAGTTTTGTATAGTTCGCGACCTACATTTTTGTATTCCAAAATGTTATATTTCTCTGGTTGGTCTTGAATTAATACTGAAACTCAAATAGATACAAACTCTTAGGGTGCGTCTATTCAAAGAATTTCGAATTCGGAACAATCACGGCACCGGTTGGATTGACCATGGGTCAAGATTGACGTTGCACAACGGTTATAAAGTTTTCCCTATGTTTGAACGGCTTTATGTAGACTTCATCAGAAATAATTTTTGTATATCCAAATTTAGAATAAGAAATCAATTTCAACACACAGGTGAGCCCCTCGTAGGTTAAAACTTATTATTTTTCTAATTATTCATGGGCAATAAATCTATTTCACGATTTGAGTGGCAGTGTTAAGCGTTTAATGGCTGAATAAAATTTTTGTATGTGAGTAATTGAAACATTCGAGGTTGAAACCCATATTAAGACAATCAATTTAGACATGCAAAATTTATTAAGATTCGGGTTAAGAGAGAAAGGCAGGTAGGAGGATAAAGAATAAATCTCACTGAGAAGAGGTTGGATTTAGACATGACAACCTGTCTGAGGTCTTCAGGCTGTTCGTTATGACTTTCACATTCTAAAAGAAAATGGGACACTGTTTCTGGGCTACTTGTAAAACAGTTGATACATAATGGGGTTACGTCTTTGTCTAATATATGCCTGTAAGCATATAATTCACAATGGCCGAGTCTCTAACTCATGAGATTGACTTTTTGTCCTTGAATTTGTTGTCGGATTTTGGTATGTTTTCTGACTTTGGAGCATGAACTGTACATATGCACAGTGCTGCCACTATCCCAGTCATTTTGCCACTGTTTGTTAATTGCCTTGTTTATGATTGAATGGATGTCTTTTGGAAATGGACAGATATCATCATTCAATTTGGTTAGTGATACCGTATAGCTTGGACTGCTGCCAAGGAATCTGTAAAGATACTTCATTCGTGTTTATGGTTTTTCACCCAAACTAAATAGCATTTAATTTTGAAGCAAATACTGACATATGAAAGTTTCCTTTACTCCTAAAGATGGGAGACATAAAGGTGCTCCCACATGTCCTGATGCTGGATCTTTGTAGGCATCTGTATAGATATGGGTCAATCCAAAGTAATTTGTCCTTATGAAATCTTCTGTTATTGCTTTGGTGATGTTAGAGCTCATTTGTTTATTAACTAATCTTGTTAATAGATGGTCGGCAGACTGAATTGGCGTTAAGTTTAAAATATTGAATGTTGCACATATGTCCTAGTTCTTGAGCTGCTAACACAAAAGGTAACTTACCATGACTCCAGTCACAGTTTGCATATTCAGTGCAGTCACTCAACACGTCTCTAACCGATTGATACTAAGAGGAAGATGCTAAGGAAAGATACGGCCCAAGGGCTGATTTTTAGCGGCAGTACTTCAGAGGAAGTTCTGGTTTAAACTCTCACAGACATTTCAGCTTCACTCACCGTATTACTTCGCATTAAAACTGATGATCCTAAATGCACAGAGAAGCCTTCATTCGGTAATGTGTTCCCAAAAATTATTTCCATTTACAAAAAATTTGCAGGTTTTATATTTCTTTATGGCAATCAAATTATTTCCCAAACCCATTTACCGCGAGGGGAGATGTAAGGCTGTGTCAACCAGGACGAAAGCAATATCTTGCAGACATAATTAGCCAGTGATGTTTTAATGATAAAAAGCATATATAGTTAAAAGACTTGCATTCTAAGAGTCTTGATATATCATGTTTTCTTTTCATCTTTTGGCAAAGGCAGACATATGCGTTTATTCAGTTCCAGCATAAACGAATGCCCTATCATATAGTCTAGTAGCTAAAAAACACTGTAAACTTCAATTGCTTAGGCAGATTATTTCAAAGTCAGACAACATTTTTAAGTAGGTAAGTAGTAGTTTCTCAGTTTCTCTGGTTAATGTTAATGGCATCAAGTAAGTAAAAATTGTAACTGCACCCAAAAGAGGCCAAATCTTTAAGTCATGGTTAACATAGCATGTAAGGAAATTATGAAGAAGCAAATAATGGTACTTACATTCAACTGTGACCCTCTGCTGACCAAGAACGGTGACATTCATATAGCAAGTATAGCTGCCCTCGTCTTTGGCAGACAGTATTGGATAAGTAAGCTGGATACTTCGTCCACTCGTGGCTTTAATGTACTTTCCAGTGATCGTGCTGTTGTCCCGTTTGAAATATAAGTATTCAGCGATGTTACCATTTCCTCCTGTCTTCATATCTTCACAGGTCAGAGTTAGGTTTTCTCCAACAAACACAAAAGGGTTTTCAGGGGTCACAGCTGAAAAAGTAGATATGTCTCTCTGTTTATTTTAAACGCTTTCAAAGTGAGTAAAAAAGAGTATGTTTGTTGATTTACATAACTTGCTGGTCTTTGTCTTCCAGACTAATCAGCAACCATCATCAAAGAGAATATCAACTTCAAATTGGTATGCAAAAATGATGAATATAGCCCTTTATTTAAGACAATTTAGAAAAGTATTCTTTTCTTTCTTTGAAAAATGTGTAAAAAGCTAACATGTTGTTACAGATCACTTGGTAACAGCAAACATTGTAAAGTTAAGTATTTATCTTTTCATGGTATTATTGATAACTCTAATAAAACGTGATTTTTTTTTACAATTGAGTAGTTATTTGCGGTAAACAATTGTTTAAATTTTACAAGAGTCGGCCATTTTCTGTATTTTATAGGTATATATTGTAATCTTAAATCATCAAAAGATGGGCATTTTAATAAGTAATGATATTCATCGGCTATCGCCGGTGAGTATCAAAGACTGCAATTTCTATTCATTCTCGGTATATTTTTCCAGCGGCCAGTCTCTACTGGTAAAAATGATGATTCGATATCCGAAATGACATAATAGGCCGAATGAAAAAATCAGGTAACAGGAGGTATTTTTCAAAGGATGGCAAATCTTTGTACAGTTTATAATAGTATTCTTTCAAATTTTTATCAATATCATTTCTCAATTGTATAAAATGATCTTTAGGGTGGATTCTACCATAGAGGCTAGCCACTGTTTACAGACACAACCAGGATTTTCAGATACATATGTCAAACCACAAGAATTTTAAATACTTTTTATGTGAGACAACCATGCGTTATTTCTATATGGATGAAGGGTATTGTCTAATTTTAGCAGTTAAAGAATACGCGATGATAGCTTAATTTAGGAAGTACCGATTTCTAATCTATGCCAAAATGTGATCATTCTTTTAGCTATTGTTATGTTAACAGGAAAACGATCCAATTCACCATAAACCATGAAGTCAGGAGTAGATAATCTTAAACCAGTAGCAAACTTAAGAAATTTAAGTTGCAATAGTTCAATATTTACAGTATTTTCCTAACCCCAAATTTCGCGCCCATACAGGACAATAGGTAGTATCAATATATCGAATAGCTTAATTATAGTATCAAGTATTGCGAACATGGCTTTCCTAGAGCTAGCTAATAATTCAAGGTGCGGTCTTCTGTAGGTTATTGAGGATGTATAATCTGTAGTCACTGTACTGGAACAGTGGATTGTTTACCATTAGGTAGAAAACAGTAAGACAGGCTTTTATTTAAAATTTGTATACTTAGTCCTCTGAAAATATTACATTAGTACATGTATGTCAGCACAAAATAACTTGATAATTGTTAGTATATCAATAAAACTTCGTTGATGTGTATTTGCAACCCTAATGCCTTTTTTCGGGGGGACATGTTAAGTACCATATTTAAGATAACAAAACGATTAGTTAAATAAACTTTTAGCTGTAAAACAACAATATTACACTGAAATGTAATTCTTCCCTCTCACCTACTCATCTTATTTGACTCAGTTGATCAGTTGATTAACTTATAAGCAGTAACAACACAAAAAAATTCTCTCAATTCAACGCTTCTAACAAGCCTAGATAGACGCTTGTACATATGAGAACAACCTTTTCATACTGATCGAAATCATATGTTACCTCGGGTTAAGTAGAAAAAAATAATTTTGGTTTGTGTCAAAAAATCTTGTGAAGGTAAACAAAGTTTATTAATGAAATCAAAGTCAACAAACTCCGTTTATAATCTTCTGGTAGTATTGATAAGAAATGAGTTGAAATGTTGTATTTCTAAATTAGCATGAAGAAAGTGCCTTTGCAATATTGAATATCTTAACCGAATTGTGTTGCAACTGTACATCGTATTGTTTTGACATAACTTTGTGTTGTATGTTTGATGGTTTCAAAATATA
The DNA here is from genome assembly GCA_921293015.1 of Phorcus lineatus. Taxonomy (NCBI): domain Eukaryota; kingdom Metazoa; phylum Mollusca; class Gastropoda; order Trochida; family Trochidae; genus Phorcus; species Phorcus lineatus. The sequence continues at coordinate 31,139,143 of OV121083.1, read as the reverse complement.
ATTTTTATTGGCGCGTTATTAATATAAGCTTCCAGCTTGCTTGCAAATCTATTTTCTTTTTTGGAAATGAATAAAATATGTTTAAACTATAATCATCTTTTTTAAATCTTGGAAACTAAGTTCTAAATTTTAGAAAATTCTATTAAAAAGCCTTCAATTTCCCCATAAATAATTAATAGATGATGTTTGATTTCATTTTGGATATTTTACTTATTAATCGTTCTGTTTATGAAAAAAATATTTTGAATATATTTACTTTGGCAAAAAAACTTAGGTTAGGGTTTGATCACGTCTGCTTCCACCTATCAGGGGCCAATGCCTTGATAAATATGAATGATAATCATTGACTAAAACAACAAACGCTCGGCGTGTACCTTTGTAGTGTTACAAGCATGCTCATGTACAATTGGTACCCATTCTTGTCACTAATTGGAAGGTGACACACAGGTATTAGTGTCATAACCGAACCGGATGTTTACCCAAATCCCTTCTTTCGGACATTCTTCCCCCCCCCCCCCCTTGAACTCCCGAGCAGGTATGTTTGCCATTTGCACCACGACACTGATCAGATCAGGTTCGATCGGAAATATGAGGAGGCATAACTGGATTTATTTACTGGACATCTTATAAGCATTGACGGAACACCACTTATAGGTTAGTGTTTGTGAATTATGTTTAAGAAACATAAAGTGTTAGATTCGACTATCAAACACAATGAGTACATTGAAATTTTGCTTATCGGAACGGTTTATGTGTAAGAAATTGAACTGATTACAAGGCATTTGCATTCTTCGTATTCACTAAGAGTGGGTTTTGAGTGTATAATTGAATATAATTTCTTTTTTTTTTATTTGCTTAACATGCTGTCACAAAATATTTAAGAATATAATGAAATAATTTATATAATTTTGTATAATAATTACTTTTGAAATCATATTGTACTATGATGAAAGACTCGTATTCGATGAGAGATAGATATAGCCATTAAGTCATGAAAATCAACATTAAATCAAAATATCTTTCGAGGGCCTTAAAGCGCTTATCTAAATGATACATGTTATCATGTTATTACTAAATTCAACATTAAAATAAGAATATTATGAACATGTTAAATTATCCGCCGTCCCATCTCAAGATGGAATTCCCAAGTTGGGATGATACATATACACTTGATTTTTTTTTTTCAAAATAATTTGCAGAACGATTGGAATGTTACCTATCATGTTCTATCAATTCATCACTTTGTGTTAGTTTAATAGATAAGAGGTAACGTTACTTTGTTCAAATGATTAAAATCTTGGCCGCAAACATCCAACTGTATCATCTTCCTGCGCAAAACTTAACTATTGCCAGTCTCGAACTGTGAAAGTTAACCCTTGCTGCCGACATAAGACTTTTCTGGCTTGTAAACAGCTCCCTCTCTGGCGAGTTTTAGTTATCTCCAGTTACCTCCCTTACTATGGCCAATCGGCGACGCAGTGTCATTCCGATATAATCAAAATGGCCGCGCCCATTGAAAGTGACCTGTTTGATCAGGTTACATAGAAGTTGATATTGCAAACCTTTCAAACAAGAAGATTGAATTTATAAATGTGTTGAGGGACGGAAAAGATTTTTTTGTTGTTATTAGGACCGGTTTTGGTAAATAAATAACATATGACTGCGCCCCTTATATTTTTCAAAGGGAAGTCTGTAGGACCATTTATCGTGGGCATGACCATTATATATTTGTATTTTTTCATCAAATAAGTACAGTTTACACATTGTTTATTTTTAAATAGCTGCCCAATTATCCTGGAAAATATGTGAAAATCAAATTTATTAGGGAAAATATATTTTTAGACATACAATGAAAAGTATATATTGTCTATGCAATGTATATTAACAGAGGTGTCCCTATTTTCAGGGCAAATATGATTTAATTGATAAATTAATATCTGTGAACGAAAGAAAGTTACAATAAATAATTGATTGATAATAATTGAATTTTAGTTGATATTAAGATTAGATAAAAGCATTCTGGTACAATTACTACAAAAGTGGACTTAACTTGTCTTAGTTTTACCGGGCACACCTTTACAGTTGGTAAGCTGTGACACTTTAAATTATCAAGAACTTATTAAATTATCAAGAACTTAACAATTGTCTATCTTTATCATGTGCACAAGTCTCATTTTTGATTATCCAACTGTTCATAAACACGCATACAAGCCAAACGGGAAATATTTCATGGAGAGATAATAATTTGTTTATCAAGGCACATACAATAATACTTTAAAAAATGAAAATGACCCTGTGAAATCAGTGAAAATTGAAGAAAATTTAACAATTGTTTTACTTTTTTTTTTAATGACGAAATGACATTTAAATGGTTCACATCAAAATACCTGGTTTTTGACTGCAAGAAGTAAAGTTTGTTTTGAGAAACATTTACCACCGCGATACAAGGTCGCAGGCTACTACATTTCGAGTGCTATGACATGGAGATATGTCCAAATTTTATCGGTTAATTTATGTAAATTTAAATCAATGCTTCGGTTCATCGGTATTCAATAAAGTTGCGGGCGGCACTTTCTCTTTACAAATCTTTCAGTCGCAGCCATGTTTGTTCGAGTCCCCGGATGTAGCTTTTGCTAGGAGCTTTCTGATTGGACTATATAATTCCTTTGCAGTGAGCTAGAGAGCTAGCACAGGAAAGTCTTGTGTCGGCAGCAAGGGTTAACTTGGACAGATAGTGATGCCAGAAAAGTTCACAATGTATAACCAGACTGTTATCTTATCAATATATCTAATAGCTAAGTTGACAATATAAAAATATTACAAAAGTTACATCGTTTATTATACTGTTTTATGTTGGGTGTCCCAAATATTTAATATTTAGCTTAGGTAAACGTTAAGGACCTAACCTTGCCTCAATACTCATAAAATATAAAAAGATTATGAAACTACGAGATGATATTCCTACGTTCAGGTCCACCAACTTTACATTGTAGAATACATTGATGTCCATAAAAGGATTTTGCATGGAATATTTATAAGTCTTTAACAGGTTAGTTACTTAGCAGCTTTTAAGAGACGATGTGTCAATAGTATATATTAACTCGAATCTCTATGAGTTTGATCTCAAACTCTGTCAATATTCTTCATATTTTTGTGTGAAAAGAGATATTATCAAACTAAACATGTACACTTAAAACATTGTTAATAAACATGTTTGTTAGCTGAAGTGTTTATATAGATTCAACTGTTATGGTTGTAGAACACTTTCAAAAATGCAGTAAACAAAGATTATTCAAAATCGTATTTTTGTGGCAATATGCGATTAAACTTAATTCAATTATTCCTGAAATGTATGTTTAAATCAGGTTTGTTTACAATGCATTTCATGTTCAATGGCGCGTAGACGATGAGAAATAAATTCGAGCCACTAGGTCAAGTAATTGATTATAAAGTTGAATTTTCATTAGGTACAAAATGGTTATACCTAATCATTTAAAAACTAAATTTATTAATGACTTCATATATGAATGAGAATATTATCAGCATGATTTATTTGCTCATGAAAAGGAAGCTCTGATGCCTAAGGAAGCTCTGATTTGGTGTTTTCTTTCTACATATATTTTTCCCCCAAAATTTGAAGAAGTTCATCGTATGCCCCGTTCTTCATAACAGAGATCACTCGTTCTTCAAACCTGGGATCAATCGACTAACTCTGTGTTTGCATTTCAAGAAATTTGGGGTCTTCACAGATTGAAATTTCATCATTAAGATAACAAAATTGCTGAGGAAGCTTCGCAGGTGGTGGTAGGTTAACACCTGTGCTCCCACGTCTGTTACTAATTAGTGTCTCATTCTCGACATACTTGATCTGAAATATAGATGGCTTTAAATAAATACTCTGGTGGGAAAAAACGAAATATAGATATGTTAATTTATTTTAGATATTTCGGGGATATCAGCAATGGATATGTTAGCTCTGGCAGTATAAAAACAAAGCATAAAACAACAACTAGTAGACAAGTCAAGAGAAATAAGCAAGCTGAATACCAAAGTGGCAATATTACAAGAGAAAACAATTAATAGACTGAAGAGAGATCAACAGCAAACACCATAACTTCCAATGATGTGGTGATCACAAGGGGTCTCAAAATCAGCAACCAATTTCAGTATTATAATGGTGTTACATATGTGAGATTACTTTCACTTTTGACATTTTCGCTTTCACAAAGTTCAAACATTGATTTTCTTTTAGGGAGAAAAGACATGAAGAAACTGAGATCTCAGAATGCGTTTTTGCTGACCCTCTTTCACTTAGATATTGGTTTGGACTTAAAGACATTGTTGTTCGCTTTTGACTAAGTCCTCAATCAGCAGGTATTGTGTTCATTTCATTGTGTATTGCTTGCTCTACTGCATTTCAAACTGGGACAGATTCCAATATGGTCACACAGAGATGATATATTAAAATAAATGTCTGAAAAATATCGCAAAGACTACCCAAGAAGACATATCGGTACTGAAGTCGAAACACAGACCCCCATCTGCTTTCTGTTTGAAAAGTCAAATGTACAGTGATTAGAAATCTTCATAAATTTTGATGGGTTTGATTGGATGTGATCTAATGGAAGCTTGATGTTTGTTTCAGAATTACTTACAGGGTCGTATCTGATAAGGCCTTTACTGTGCAATCTGGATTTTATTACGTCATTAAGCCTCTTTAATTTGGTTGATGTCAAGGTCAAATGAAAGTTTTTGAGGCAGGTCAGTTTTCCAGGATGATGGCCAATTTGGAAAACACGCTGAGTTGAAAATAAAAAATTAATAATCCGAGCGTGAACGGTTGCCACCATCTTGTGATGACTGTAAAATAATTTACAGCTATCACCCTGTTTATATTGTTAGACGCTCTATGCACAATATGCGGAGCTGTCCGGAGATTCAGTCATGATAAAATCTACAACAACACATCTACCCTTTCACTTACTGAAAGAAGAAGAATTGCTGAATTTGTCATTTTATTTAAAATATATAATACCAGATTGCCCGACTACTTAAGACCACTTATCCCTCCTCTCGTGTCTCAAGATAGCACACTTACCCATTATGAAATGGATCTCGTTTGCAAAGCATACCATGCCATACTGTTTTATATAAACACTCATTTCTTCTGGATACTGTAAGCCTGTTCTTGTGGCTACCCCAGTGAGGACACACTTGGCTACTTCGTCCTATGTTCCAGACAGCACATAGTATCGATATAAAACAGATCGGTCATTGGTTTCGTGACTGTTTAAATATCCGGCCGGAATTACTACCACTAAGACTTGCCAATTCTTAACAGGATTGACCCATTAGCCATTGCTATCTTGGAAGCAAATAGAAAATGTATGCAAGAGTGCATACAGAAGAATAAAGAAAGAAGATGAATGCAAAGAGAAGGATAGGAAAGTGAGAAGAAGTGGAGGAAAGAGGTGTAGAAGAGGGATAGAAAAGGATTTAAGCTAAGCAAAGATGATATGAAAGGAGAGTGAAAGAGATGAACTAAGCAAACAAGTGTTTGGCATGACAAGCCGATTGGCCAAACAGGGCCCATCTGGCCTCCTCTCTAGATGAAGTCAGGGCTAAAGTGGTGTATTGGTCAGTGTAAGCTATTCAGCTATGCCTCCCTCAACCACCAGGCATCCTTCCTCCAATGACACAGGTCGCAGTCAACGGCAAACAGACCCCCCATCTTAGTCGCCTCTTACGACGGGCATGGAGATACCGAGGCCCTATTCTAACCCGGGAGCCGCATGGGGTTGCTGAATATGAAAAAAGACACAAGGACAAAGTGATTTAATCCAAAAAGGGACTAAAGCTAGACAAAGAAATGTGTAAGTTCCAAAAATCAGAAACAGTCTACTTCGGACAGAGAATAAGTAAAGATGTCAAGAATCAAGCAAGATAGATGTAATTCTTGAACTTGAATTTTCGAAGGATATTTCTGAACTCAGAAGCTTTTCCGACTCGTGAACAATATGGGGAAATTCCTGCCAGATATTTCAACAGTCATGAAACCAATGACCGATCTGTTTCATCTCGATAATATATGGTATTGGGCGCCAGATAAAGATCATTCTTTGATCCCAAGTTGCCAATGATGGTGAGTGCAGAACCACATGGAAACCAGTTGTATTTTGTTCAAGAACGCTATCATATGCCAATCATATGTGATAAAAGTGGATAATAATGACAAGGGAGCTCAGAGGGAGCGGACGTGTTTTGAGGAGCTCTTCGAAGGATTACATTGTGCACAATACCTATTACCAATACATGGATGAATCTCTTATTTAGTGTAAGTAGTCACATCACAGATATGTGAAATAATTAACTGAACATTTTGGTAAATATGAACTTTAATGTTACTTTTTCCTACAAAGTCAAAAATTTTCTTGCCATCTACACTTGACGTTTTACTCACTACCCAAGCTTCCAATCAGTAAGAACAATGGATGAACCCCCAAACACCGAGAACAATACAGGCGAAACAATAGAACAAGCTGAAGGAGCCAGGAGATTTACAGCACACAGCCAACTGACGAGATAGACAAATCAATCTACCTAGAAATAAAAGCTAAGCTCGGAACCAAGGATGAAGACATCTTTATTGACAATATCCAGGATATATATAACAACAAGATCAGTGAAATTAATGAAGTAAGTGTATGACTACACCAAGCAAACATGTTAGAACTTCCCCCCTGGACTACTTGTCAGGAGAAAAAACACACAAACTACAACAGCGTCGGCATTATACAAGTGTGCTCAAGATGTCTTCTACCTCTTTCACTACATTGAAGGAACTATCCCTGAATATGTTCTGCAAGCCAAGGTGCTCAGTAAGGCGAGTGTCCGCAACCTTTCTACTCCAAAACCAAATACGCCTTCGTCGGTCAACAACGTCACCAATGACAACACACCAGTGAAGACCATCAGTAGATCCTCATCATCTACAACCACAGACCGCACATTAGGTGAGACAAGTGAGTCGACATGTTCTATACTGTGTCATATTGTTCAACTTAAACATCTAATAACAAATGGACAAAGAAAGCTTGAACAACGTCTACTTTGCATGGAAAATAAATTCTCTGATCAAATCAAACATCTAAATCAGATTATTCAAGAGCAAGATAAGGCTATTGCTGATTTGCAGTCAAAACTCAGAGACTCTGAAGACAGAAGATCAGAACTCAGAGTAGAACTTAAACTGTCTACTCAGGAAAATAAGTCACATAGAGACCATATCCTGCATCTGGAAAATGAACTGTTAGATTCTAGCTATAAACAAACCCCACAATCGGCGACAGCAACTGCAGCGACCGATTATCAAGAGCCACGTCACATCCCAGTCATATCAGGCCAGATGGAGGACAATACTCTGTCTAATCTGCAGAATGAGATCACCTTCGTATATGATGACTACGATAAGGACTTCCCCTCACTGGATCTACGCCGCACAGACAACGTAGGCCAGCAAACAGCGTCCACCAACGTCAACAGTGAGACTACCAACACAAGTGACAAGGTAAAGCGTGATACCACTCATCCGATTAGATCACTCTCTGTTCTGAAGGGGTTCCTCGAGTTAAAACGAAACGTCTTGTGCTGTATAATGGAAGTGCTGAGGAATCATTTGATTCAGTAAAAGACCTCATCTATGACTACACTCATGATCAGAATGTACGTGTAACCTTTGTCAGACTGATGAAGAAAAATGTTCGATCCAATTATCCAGACACATATAATGTTCAAGTAAACCTGGATTTAGACGATTATGAGGATTATGTCTCTAGTAACAGAGATTTCTGGCCACCTGGAATCAGATTTAGAGACTATATTCCTAAAGCTACATCATATAAAGATCAGAATGACACATATAATAACTATTAACAATATGATTGACTCAACCCCTGGTCGATCTACAAAAATATCCAGTTCCTATATTGTCTTTATCATGACGTTGTATATGTTAACATGGAATGTACGCGGATTACTTCGCGGCGGTAATTACATTACACAGACAATGTCACAACCTGTCGATGTTGTTGCCATTCAAGAACACTGGCTGAACCCAGGTAATCTGTATTATTTGAATGATTTTTGTAATTTGAAAACTGTTACATTTAACTGCATGAAAACTGACCCCTTATGTCCACGTGGGGCACTTGGTTTAGCACTCATGGTTAATATAAACTCTGCTTGGAAAGCGGAGAGTGTGCTAGTCAATTCTGATTATGTCATAGCAATGAAGCTCAGTCGTTATAACTATTGTGATGTTTATGTTATTGCTTGTCGTTTACCATCAACTAACGTTTTACACGCAACATACTGCAACACTCTCACAGAGTTGCTAGACATGTATGACTATCTGTTGGAAAGAGGATCAACCTTTATTCTAGGTGATCTGAACTTCAACATATGTAAGGGCCAGTTATCAACCAGGGATAAGTGTTGTCTATCAGATAGATACCTTTATAATGCTCTAACACTATCACTCGCACAAAGTCTTGGATACACTTGTAGGTCTAAACGCAATATGCAACAAAGTATGTTTGACTACGTACTTATACCATCTAGTCTAACTTCAAAGGTTACTTCTGTTGTTATAGATGACAGCTGTCCCTTTAGTGTTTCAGATCACCTACCTTGCTTTGTCACCATTACCATACCAGTAAAGGATTGTTATAGCAATGCTCATTATGGTATCCCAAAATGGAAACTAATCAATGAAAGTAACATAAAAGATTACCAAAGGACCCTTGAATACATGTTATCTTGTATTCATATATCGCACTTTGATTTTAACATTAATAGCAGTCAATACAATAGCAGTATTGACTGCTACAATGATAAGATATGCTCTGCAATCTTGTGTGCATCATCAGATTCTATACCTCATTTAACGTTACCTTAAACCTTTTTTGAAGGCTAATGGTCTAAATGATGCTCATTACAATATGCGAGCTGCTAGACGTGAGTGGGTAAGAAAGGGAAAGCCCCGAGAATATGACTCTGAACAGCGTTTGGCCTATAAAGAGCAGAAAAGAGAATTTCGACGTCTGTTCAGGAAATCAAAAAGAACCCATAAGACAGATTTATTGAAAGAAATAGAATTATCGTCTGAGATAGATGTAAATACCTTTTATAAAACTGTTCGCAAACAAAGGGCAGTAGTAACGAATTTATCTTCACTTGAGTATGGTGATGAGCTCGGCTCAACGCCCTCTGAAGTATGTAGATTATGGGGAAAATACTATGCTGACTTAGCTCAACCCCATGAATCAGAAACTTTTGACGAGGACTTAAAAAATCATATATATGAACTAGTTCGGGATATTGACAGTAGCCCTGGGGAATATGATGAAGAACTGGAAAGAGCATTTTTATTTCAGGAGGTAAAAGACGCAATCAGCGCTCTCAGAAAAAACAAATCTCCCGGCCCTGATAAAATCACCAATGAGCATATCATATATGTAGGCGATGTCCTCATCACTCATTTATGTATATTGTTCAATCATATGATTGAATCTCATTATGTTCCCTATGAATATAGACTTGGAATGGTAATATCAATATATAAGGGTAAAAATGATATATCTGACCCAAGAAATTATAAGGGCATAACACTTACGTCTTGCCTTGGCAAGTTATTTGAAAAGCTTTTTTACAATTTGGTTTTCGAAAGGAACATGGAGCTATAATGTCCGTTTTTACTCTCATGGAGAATATTCAGTACTATAACCATAGAGATTCCCCAGTATTTGCAGCCTTCTTGACAACGCAAAAGCATTTGACAGAATCTGGCACGATGGCTTATTCTACAAACTATATGAACTAGGTATTAAGGTTAAAACGTGAAAATTACTTCATCACTGCTATACTAATAGTGAATCATTTGTTTCATATCTAGGAGAAAAATCAGATAAATACCTAGTAAAACAAGGTGTTGGACAGGGAAGAGTTATATCCTCTTGGCTTTTTCTCGTTTCCATTAATGATTTAATTACATCCTTTTTCTGCAAGCCAACTGTGGTCTTCATGTTTTTGGAATAGATGTTCCGTCTGTCTTGCTTGCTGATGATACCACACTCGTGAGCACATTTCCTAGAGGCCTAAAGGTATCGCTTGATACTGTATTTGAATACGCCTCTAAATGGCGATTAACATATAATCCATATATGTTAATCCATCGAAAAGTAACATCGTCGTATTTAGTAAAAGAAAATTCCATCATGTAAACTTTTAATGTAGGCTTGGCAATATTCCAATTTTCCAATCAGACTCTACCGTATATGGAGGTGTTCTCTTCACTAGTAATCTTTCAACAAAAACCAGAAGTGAAAAGTATTGTCAAAACGCAAGACAGAACGTCAACTCGCTACGGTCTATTGGACTGAATGATTCTGGCCTTCATCCATTTACATGTGTCAAAATATGGCTCAGAATGATTCTTAAAACCAGTCTCTATGGCTGTGAATTATTACCAAATATCAAAAGCCAACAAGCAGAATTATTTGAACAAACGCAAAGGTATTTTGCTAGACTTGTGCAAGGTTTTGATAAAAGATCATCATCAATATCTACCATTGCAAATTTGGGTCTGTGGTCACTGATTGGATATATAGATAAATGTAAACTTGTATTTCTTGGACGTCTGTGTAACATCGAATGTAATAATTTTGCAAAACATATATTGTGTGCTTCTATAACAATTCAAACAAAATCAAATAACGTTTCTGATGATCTCATATCAATATCTAAAAAATACAACCTTTATCACTATGTTGAAAATTACATTGCTCAAGGTGTTTTCCCTCCAAAACAAGTTTGGAGAAGAATTGTAAATAATACTATACATCACTATGAAGAACAACTTTGGCGTTCGCAATCTTTATATCGCCTGAATATGTCCTTTTACACATTGATTCATATCAAATTGTCTTACCATGTTTTATGGCAATGAGCCTATAAATATCCTCAATATAACTATTCACTTCAATTATGTGTCAAAATATCGTCAAGAGGCAAAATATCTTTGTAACAACAACACCTTTGACTATGACTTTCATATACTTCTTCACTGTGAAAATCTCATACAACAAAGAAATAATTTTTTTACATACTTAATAGATAAACTTGATGTTAAAATATGTTATGTTTGAAATGCAAGAAGAAGTAGACATGCTTTTATTTCTCTTTGGAGCCCAAAACCTCTTTTATCATTCTTTAGAGTCATCATTGTATGAAAGTATTCTTATTCGCTTTTCTTTGTATGTTTATGAACTAAAAACGTATCTCCTGAACTGCTACATAGAATGAATTATATGTGCTCATGAACTTATGTATGCTTGTAAATATTGTACATATTAATGCTTGATGTATATTACCTTATAATGTATAATGTAAATTTTGTAATCTTCGGTTATTGCTGGAGGAAATAAAGAATCTCTCTATATCCTTCTTCTCCAATTAAAGAATGATGAACTTTGTAAACTCATTGAATCAAAACGACCGTAATTGCTGATTTCGAGGCTAAACTCAACAGCGTGACCTCTCAAGCAAATATGGCATTTAAACTGGCAAATAAAAACGAACAATTTTCTCGTAAACTAACCATTAAAGTGTTTGATATGGCCTCCGAAGCAGACGAAAACCTAATGAACTGTTTCTGTGACGCTATGAAAGATAAAGTCGGAATATCAGTGAACAGAAACGTAATTGCTGCTATTCACAGAATTGCCCACGCCATCAAGACCATTACCAAGCCAGTTTTAGTCAAACTAAGGACTGTAGAGGCAAAGCTAAACACGCTGAGGGCAAGGAAAACACTGAAAGAAAATTAATCCATCAGTTTGGCAGATGAAGTCACCAAAGCCAATGTCATGCTAATCAACCGCCTGAAAAAGCACGGACAAATAGAAAATGCGCGGTACTTCAATGGCAGAGTGTACGGAATGGGCACAAATGGTAGAAAGTACAAGTTCTACCCCACCGAAACAGTGGAATCTGTCATCAAGGCTTAGACGCTATTGCATTCATTTACTAATTTTCTTTTCATCTGTTTTGTTCAAATTCCGTAGCAGAAAGAACGGACACTCTGCAATATTTAATGGGTTATTATGTTAAAATCTATTACCACACGAGGTGGCACGAAGTGTCAGGGAATGTTATTTTCGTGGATACCCTGATTTGATTTATGTGTTTCTACATAGTGATATAATCACATAAATATGCTATGATACATATGTTATTTCAGTTTTTTAATTATTTTATTCTGATAGTTTGTTTTTTTCCGTTTGTGTAATTTCTTATTTTGCCACTTATGCAATGCAATTGGGTGGCTTTCAAGTAACCTTTTTATTCTTATTCTGTTCCAATTCTTATTATCATTCACTTAATTCCCTTTTCCTTCCTCCGCCATCACCCAGAGTCTGTGAGCTATTTTATCTCCAAAAACTAACACTGTTTGAACAAATGAAGATTATACACTATTTGTCACTGAATAATGACTAATTTCATCATTTTATCAATGAATGCAAGCGGCCTCCAATCTGACTAGACTAAACGAAGAGATATATCTAACTTTCTAAGATAAAAAAAAATTTCAATTATTTGGACCGCAGAATGGGACTATCTTACCTTTTTTGCTCATGGTAAGAGCAATAGCTCAGGCGTCGCAATTCTTATAAAAAATAATTTCGAGTGTACTGTCCACGATATAAAGAGCGATGAAAACGGTAGATATGTAATTCTCGATATAACGATTGAAAATATTTGATTCTCTATTACGAATATCTATGGTCCGAATACCGACACCCCTGACTTCTTTAAATCTTTACTCGAGATACTGTTACATCTACCTGGTATTCCATGCATGGTCGGTGATTGGAACATAGTACAAGAATATACTAAGGATACCTATAATTATAAACATAGAAATAATCCATTAGCAAACAAAGCATTACAGAATCTGAAAGAGACTTTATGATTGGTCCGGGGAGGACACTTAACCCCGATAAAATGCTATATACATGGCGCAAATCAAATCCTATAAACAAAGCAGAATAGATTATTTCTTGATTTCTGAAGATGCCATGTCTTTGGTTAAATCGTCATCCATAGGTATTGGCTATAAATCAGACCACTCATTCATATCCCTAGAACTTTCTCTACAACCTATCGATAGAGGACCAAGTTACTGGAAGTTTAATAACTCTCTTTAACATGATACAAAAAATGTACATTTAATAAATTAAACTATCAGTGACACGATTAACGATTGCTGTAATTCTAATGATAGCGGAAATGTAACCTCAAGACAATTCTCAATAAATGATCAAAACCTTTTTGAGTTCTTAAAATGAGAATTAGAAGTGAAACCATTTTTTATTGGATTAAAATTACAAAAGAAAGAGAAACGTGGGAAAAATATTTGGAAAAGAGTATAAACAATCTTGAAGCAAACCGTCGCAATTCAAATGAAGTCGAACTTTCTATCCCAACAGAAAGGAAATCCGAGCTAGAGACTATCAGGACAAACAAAATAAAGGGTATAATTTTCAGAAGCAAAACAAAATGGTATGATAAAGGAGAGAAAAACAACACTGAATATTTTCTTAACTTGGAAAAAGGAAACTATATAAAAATATGTGTGAATTAATCGATGGAAATTATAAAGTATTGACCGATAGAATCAAATAATGCATGAAACTGTTCGCTTCTATCAAAGCTCATACACAAGTAAACAAGATGCAAATTGGGAAAATAATCTTAATATGTTTGTTGAATCTGATACCAGCTTATCTTCAGAAAAGCGATAAATCTGTGAAGGTGAAATATCTCTTAATGAATGTCTTAAAGCCTGAAAACATATGAAAAACGGGAAAAGTCCTAGTTCTGATGATAGTTCTGATTTACTTTGAATTCTATAAATTCTTTTGGAAAGATTTAGGTGTATTTTTATGGAAATCAATCCAATACGCTTTTGAGAATAAAAGTCTATCAGATTTTCAAAGACAGGGATTAATAACATGTTTCCCCAAAGAACGACGTGATCGACATTATCTGAAAAATTGGCGACCCATAAGTCTCTTCAACATAGACTATAAGATCGCTGTGAGTGCTATTGCATATAGAATGAAACAAGTTTTACCTGATATAATAAGTTCCACTCAAACCAGCTTTCTTAGAGGTAAATTTATTGGAGAAAATACGAGAATTCTGTACGATCTGTTGGATTACTGTGAATGTAATAAAATCCACTGCCTTCTTGTAACGGTCAACTTTGAAAAAGCATTCGATACCATTGAATGTGATTTCATAGACAGAGCATTAGAGTCCTTAAACTTCAGCCCTTCCTTTCGAAAATGGGTAAAAAATTTCCAATCAGATATTTGTAGTACTACCATCAATGCGGGTTACATTTCAGAATATTTCACACTTGGGAGAGGTTGTCGACAGGGGGACCCTTTGTCGCCATAATTGTTTCTCCTGTGCGCTGAACTACTCTCAAATTAAAAATATTAAAAACATAAAAGGCATCGATATAAATGGCGTAACCCACACTACTTTTCAATATGTGGATGATGCAGACTTCACCCTTGGTCGATCTGAAACTAATCTCGCGGAATTAATCTCAGTCCTTAAAAAATTCGCTGTTTGCTCTGGACTAAAGATAAATTGCGAGAAAACAAGAGCAATATGGATAGGATCTAAAAAATATAGGAATGAACAACTCTGTCCACATATCCCTATGCAGTGATCAAAAGAACCTTTTTAAATCTTGGGTATTATCTTTGATACTAATTTGAAGTAGATGACTTTTACTAACTTTAATAAACTATTAAAAAAAGCAAGAAAAATAATCTTCTCATGGGCAAGGAGATCTCTCACTATCAGAGGCAAAATCACCATACTTAAATCCCAAATCCTACAACTATTCTCACATCGTTTCATTTCTCTCCAAAGTCCAGACCAAAGTTTCTACAAAAAATCAAACTCTTTATTTTATCAGTTTATATGGTCGGGTAAAAGGGACAGAATAAAGAGAACAATGATTATGAACGAACATGAAAATGGTGGACTTTAAATCATAAATATTGAAATGTTTGATAAGTATATGAAATTAACATGGATAAAACGACTGCTATCAACAGATGGTATATGGCAATCATAAGTAAATTAAATTCT
Source organism: Phorcus lineatus (assembly GCA_921293015.1). Taxonomy (NCBI): domain Eukaryota; kingdom Metazoa; phylum Mollusca; class Gastropoda; order Trochida; family Trochidae; genus Phorcus; species Phorcus lineatus. Next base: position 31,123,912 of record OV121083.1, on the reverse strand, counting down.
CCGCCCATTGGAAATACCGCTATTTTCAACTTTGAGAAAAAAACAGTTACAATGTGTAAGCAAGGTATTAACTAATACATTTTGGAAAAATGTAATATTTAGCTACAGTCTTATAGTTAATGAAAAAACAACAACCATTTGATGAATTTTTAAAACTTTCCATTTTGAATTTAATTACACTAAACGAATTTAAAGAATTCCTCAAATGGCATGAGAGTGGTGTAAGAAGTATCTACGATCTCTATACAGATAGAGGAATTTTGATTGATTTTAAGACACTCAAAAAAAGTATAAGCTCACGAGAACATATTTACTTTATTTCAAATTATAAAAAGCTCTTCCAAAAGAATACACAAATTTACTGATAACAAGAGATAAGAGAGACTAATGTCTTCAAGAGATAGCAAATTCATATACCAAATTTTATGCAATAAGGTACAATCAACGCTAGAAAATATATCGTACAAATGAGCTCTGAAACTTGAAATCCCAATCTCTACAGACTTCATGTCAAAATGTTTTCATGATATTAATAACAGCTGTATTGATAGCAAGACACGAAATTTCCAATACAAAATTCTGCATCGCATTCTAACAACACAAAAATTTCTACACAAGATAGGGATATTTGACAGTAGCAATTGCTTCTTTTGTACAGAGGAACCTGAAACACTTGAGCATCTCTTTTATGATTGTAGGAAAACTCAGAAATTTATTAGACAGTTTCAGACATGGTTTAAAGAAAAAACAAAAATGAATTTAGCGATATCAAAATCTGTTATTTTACTTGGAGACTCCGATCAAAATATTCTGTTAAATCATTTATATTTCATTATCAAGATGTATGTTTACAAGTGCAAAAACAAAAAATTCATTTATATTTCCCAGTTTTGATAAAAGATATGATACACATTTACGAAATAGAAACATTTATTCACGGCCCTTCTTCAACAAATGGTCGATTTTGAAGCAACATTTATAATATCATACACATCCAGTCACAGACAATCTCCTCCCCATTCCACTCCCATTCATCATCCTTACCTCATAAATATTACACCCCTTTCCCTTTTCCTAACACCTATCCTTGTTTTTCTCTGTAAATATTGTTAACTTGGAAATGTATTTTAAATTAAATCAAATGTTTTCGCTATTTGAAAGAAAAAAAAGAAGATCAACACCGCCGATCCCTAGCCACGTGGGTCATGTAGGGGCTTTATGTATGAAATCGTGGTGGAAATGCTCTCCGTAATAAAAAAGAAAAAGAAAAAAGAACGCTATCAAGTGCCTGGTGCTGGTGTATGAGCTTGCAAAAAATCAAACGGTCTGGACTGCAAACAGATCACAAACCTCTCGTCCCACTCATCAACTTATATGATATCAACAAAGTGCCAATAAGATGTCAGAGACTGTTAATGCGTTTGAGAAGATTCCAAGTCAGAGCAGAGTATGTACCAGGGTAAAACTTTGTTGTCCCAGACACTCTATCAAGAAGTCCAATGAAATGTTCGGATGAAGACTCAAGATTAAGAGAATTGGTCGACACCTATTTAGAGTTGGTATCTACATAGAGACCTATCTCGGATGAGTAAAATCAACACAATGAAGATGATGACCCGGCTATCCAACCATCTATACAGTTCACCAGAACAGATCGGAGTACAGTAAGAGTACACCATTGAAGTTACAACAGTTTTACACAGTTAGAGGAGAACTGTCAGTATTTCGCCATAAAATCGTCGTTCCTGAAAACCTCAGAGATGAAATATTGGAGCAGATTCGCAACCAAGAAGACCCATACTCAGAGCCAGAGACTCACGACAATCGCAGACATGGCATGCAGTGTTTACCAACACTACCACTAGGTGAACCAGTTCGCATAAAGCTTGATGGTGAGAAGACATGGTCGGCTCCAAGCACTGTCCAAGCGAGGGCGCAGACTGCTCGGAGTTACTATCCCAACACAAGCAGATTTCGACGTTCTAGTGTTTTCGACGATTTCATTTCTCGCACTATAACGCGAGATTTCGTATGCGATCGGAGAGCACGAGTGGTTTCATTTGTAGGGCAGACGTCCAGGTGCCGTCCCGATAAATTTTACCAACAATGGAAATCCGAAAGGTAAGATCAATAAAAGGCAAATAACTATCAATAATAATTACTCGAGATCGTTAAAACCATTTTAGAAGCAAATGCCAATTTTAAAAAAACAAGAAGCAAAAAATCATTCAGATCAATTCGTCTGCTACTGACAGCTAATCTATAGATAGAAAGTCACATGATCACAACTCTCCCACGCAGTGCGGGGCGACAAGTATGGCACGCCTGTAAGGTCCAGATTATTACATAACACTATGAAACGTACAGAAATTGTCCAGTCATATTTTTTTTACAGTTCCTTTGAGACATCAATTTTTTCTTTGTTTTGTAGACTTCTCAAAATGTAAGAGGTGGTTACAGAAAATACTCCCCTGATAATCTTGATAAGGCATTCAATATGGTAATAACAGATAATGTTTCCATGCAAAAAGCCGCTGGACATTTTAATGTGCCTATCACAACATTGAAAGATAGAGTCCGGGGGCAAGTTAGCATTGACACTGTAAAATGAGGACCTCAACCAATGTTCTCTCAAGAACAGGAAGCCCTCTTAGCAAGGCACATCATCACTATGGGTGAAATCTTTTATGGCTATACAAGAATTGAGGCTCTAAACCTTGCGTCTGATTATGCTGTTAACCAAGGATTAAGGGAAATCCTTTGTTTTGGCTCTACAGTTTTATCGACCGGAACCCTGAACTGAAACTACAAAAGCCACGTAAGTTGGAGTCCGTTCGTGCACGATGTGCATCTAGGGAAGCCATTAACAACTACTTCAGAGAGTTAACAAATATAATGGAGAAACACAATCTTATGGATAAACCCTATCTACAGATGATGTTCCACCCAGAATAGTTGCTGGAAAACACTGCAAGCCACAAGCAGTAACCACCGGGAAATCTCAGACTGTCACTATGCTCGGAGCCGTGAGTGCCTCTGGTAATACCATTCCGCCTTTTTTCGTATTCCCAGGAAAGCGTATGTTGGATGAGTTGTTGGATGGATCTCTACCTGGCGTCTAAGGTGCTGTCTCACAGAGTGGATGGTCGAATACAGACATTTTCTCTACCTATAAGAAGAACCACTTTGTAAACTTCATTCCACAACGTTCTCATGACAACCCTGCACTCGTCATGTATGAAGGTCACAAAAGTCATGTCTCCTTGAGTCTGATGTAATGGGCGAGAGAGAACCATATCATCTTGTTTGTACTACCTCCCCATACAAGTCATCTTCTACAACCTCTAGATGTAGGGTGTTACGGGCCCTTTGAATCCGGGTGGATTTCAGCATGTCATTCTCACTTGCGTCAGACTTGCGGTAAAGTTATAACCAGGTACGATGTTTGCAAGTTAGTTTGCAGGGTTTACACTTCCACAATAACGATTTCTAACATCTTATCTTCATTCAGAAAATCAGGGATATATCCCCTACATAGTGGAGTGGTTCCCGACACGTCTGTCGCCCCTGCTTTGTCATTTCCGAAGCCACGCCTCATGAACAACGAGGAGGAATAAATGTGACTGAAAATTGCATTTAAATAAGAACTGTTCTTGAAAATGCTGTTCATTTTTTCAAGTTGTGACTTTTTTGTGTGTTAAATAGTGATTATAGTTCTAACATCGTTGACAGTTAGTTTCAAGACTTGTTTTATCATATTTTATGAACTTGAAAGTATTGCTGAGAACGAGAACTGGTTTGCTTAATGAGTTTTTGATCTGTGCGGCGTTCCATACCAGTGATTGCGAGCTCCGAATACCACCGTCGAAAACCCATACCAAATCCCCGGATGTGACGATCGGCAACAACATTGCCGATACGATATTATTAGAGTTTATTATGGCGGACACACTTCATATTATGGTGTGTGATAGTTAAATGTATCCTTTACCAAACAAGGTTAGTAAAATAAAAACTTAATGTGATATTACAATTGACAATTACGTTTTTTCTTACATCGTCGAATACTCCAGAATACATCAAGACACCAGCGGGTGATGTCAGAAGAAATCATCGTTTTGATGAATCTCAGACACCAGATAATGTTATTCAACAAGACTGTCAAACTTATTCATCTCCAGCAAATAATTATGTCTGTAATCCTATGCCAGACACTAACCAGTCTACAACACGGTCTGGTTAAACAGTGAAACCTCCCCAGAAATATGGAGACTGGATGTGAAGTGGCGATAATGTTAAATATTTCCTTGAATTGACTTTTAATTGCATGTGTCAAGGAACATTTTTAATGTTCAGTGACACTAGATTTTTATTAAGTGACTTAAGTTTAAAAGGACTGTTGATTTATAAGTGTGCAGATAATTTCCAGTTGTGTTTATCATAGATTGTTCCAGTTCAAAGGAAGTTCCCAAGAACAACAACAAGTGCACTAAGAAAGAATAACTTGGGACATCCAAACATCGGTTGAGCTTTTCAACTTTGTTACTCCAGTCTTTAGATATGGTAAGAGAATATTAGGAAATTTGAAAGCAGGAAAAACTGAGAGCATTTCACTGGGAATAGCTGAAACAACTTCTAGGAATGAAAAAACTACAAGTAATATCAACCTACATGGAGAACTAGGACGCTTTCCATTATATATCAATAGACAATAAAACATGGTAAAATATTACCTTAAACTTGTTTCTTCAGAAAATGTTACATCTTGTGTACAAACTATATTAAATTTAATGTTACAAAAATCCATCGAACTGGATACGAGAAATACCAAAAAGCTTTTGGAAATAAACTTTTGAATATCTATGGTTAAGCCCAACTCTCACCACTCCCAAGGAGTTTGCTCCTGTGCTGAACAAAAGTTGTGGTCATGGGGTAAATTGATGGATTTTACCATATCAGTAAAGGAAACTACTAAAATTTTGATGGCAGTCAATTTTGGATAACTCATCAATTCTACCTATATAAAGAATACAAATCAAGCTTTCAAAGATAAGGCTGAATAATGTTAACCACAGGAAAACGTTAAGAAAACTGCCAATTATTTCTCATAGAAACTAGTGGGCACGGAAAATACCAAATACCACGCAACAATTGTTTGTTCACGATGTGTAATTGTTTTGAAGTGCCATTCTCGTTTGCCCTTAATATTCAGTTATACACAACAATTATGTTTTTAAAATTCTTATATGTAACAATTTTGCCCTGAACTATTATTACCGTCAAACCGCTCGGACTTCGGGCTCGTGCTTTCACTATCATATAGTTCAGGGCAAAACTGTACTTCATTGCAAAACACATGAGGCTACTCTAATTCTTAATTAAAGAAAAAAATGAATGCTCTTACCTGACTTTTCCTGGAATAGGAATCCTTCAGTCCTAATGACAGCAACCAGTAGTATTAACCATGTATTCATCTTCATTGGACTTCAAAACTCCGATAAAATTTATTCTGAAACAATGTCATGTTCCATCAAAGTTTAAATTTGGTCCAAAATTTTTAAAATGCTAAGGACCAATAACTGTCTCACTAGAATGTATTACATAAGACTGGGATGATTTCATATTTGTTGCATTCTAAGTAGACCTAGATCTAGCAAAGCAAATATATTAGTGAAGTGGTATAAGGTTTAAGACGAAAATATTTTAATTCCAATGTGCTTTGTATGAACATCTTTTACGATCCGTTGCTATGATTAATATAAAACCTCTACTTTCATATTTCGAGGTCATGTTTTAATTGGGAAACATGAAATCCCGCCAAGTATAAGAAATTCAAAATAAGAGAGAAACGAGAGGAAAAGTTAAGTTTGAAGTTAACTAAAAACTTGGTAAAGTTAACCAATTTACTTAATTACGTTTTTTTGCGGTCATCAAAACTCATAACTTTTTCAAAGCACACTGGAAAGTCCCAAACGATGTCAAAATCACATTTAAAACACAAAACATTGTAAAAAGAACATCAACTGTCATGTATAGTGATGTTCCAGCCAAAGGTCAATACACCTACAATTTGTAACCAGCAGCTTCCAAAGATCGGTATCTAAGATTTCAGTTTCAAATCATCTAACATCCACAAAACTTGGTTGTATCAATTTCTAGATTCTACACAATCATACAAAGCGCCTCTATGGAAAGAACGCACGCCAAGGGGGCCTTTCTACAGCCTTTCAGACTAATTAGCACCTTACCTAACTAACCAAGAGTTATGTCCCTTTATTCTGTTTGTCAAAGTCGCCATATTATGAACATCTTTAGAAGCTTTTGATTAAGTTAACCTATAGTTATTTCTACATTTAACATTTTGAAAACATTTATTTTGTTTGAAACATTTATTTTGTAAGACATGAAATTTAATTTGACCTTTGAAAAAGAATTAAAAACGTTTTTCATTGCAATTTTTTAACAAATGTAGACTTTGATTTTAAAATGATAAATCAAATCCTGTTTATTATTATTTTATTGCAGAAATTGTATAAATCATTTTACTATTTAAGGATTGAATTAAACACACGAACTGAATAAATGATATAGAGTTTGGAAATTGCATCATTCAGAATAAAAAGAGATTTAGAAGATGAATTTTCATCATGGAAAATGTTAAGGAAAATTGTTTGCAATCATTATCATTTGTTTGTAATAAGTTTATTTGATTTCAAAGGTAAATGGCTACCTTTATCGAACGTGAGGTTTGAAAGATTATCTGTGACTTGATCGACTTCCTGAACAATGCTAGTGAATTTGGGTACCTTTCCAAATGATCTACTTTTTTCAAGTGAATGTAGCAAATTGACAAATATATATATATAGATAGATAGATAGATAGATAGATAGATAGATAGATAGATATAGATATATAGATAAAAAACAAAAGTCTGGAAATGATTTCAATCCCCGACCGGTTTCACACTATTCAGTGATCATCATGGGGTCTTAATGACGTTGCCATGCTATGACGTCACAGAACAAGGGGCTCATAACTCATAACAATCGATGCGTACCGACACATTGGTGACGTCATTACTTTACATCAATCACATATAATAATACTAACAGCAGTTTTTAGATATGGACATAGTTAGGTGACATTAATTGCATTTAATTGTGGCTTGAAAAGTTTAATAAAATAATGTTCTTTTATCTTTCTCTTTTCATCGCTGTTATCGCCGGCACATCTTTCTATATGTCAACTCAGTGGAATGTAGCGGCAGGACGGGTCCCTGATTTGCTGCTTATGGACCCTCACTCTTGATCTAAGTGTGTCCCCCGTTTGTCCTATGTAATCTTCGCCACAACCACCGCATTTGATAACATATATTAAATTTTGTGATGCGCATTTCATGTTTTCCCGTACATGGAATAAGTGGCCACTTTTGAAGTTATATTCTTTCCCTTCTAATAAGTACGGGCAAGTGCCACAATTTGGTCTTCCAAACTTGCTTATTGATTTGTCAATTTGGCTTGACTGATCAAATTTAGCTTTGCTTATTATTTGTTTAATATTTCGGCTTTGCCGTTTACTCTTTATAAGATGTACATGTGAAAGTTTATCTTTTAAGGTATCACAATTTTGTAGGGGGTGGAGCGTTTCTTTAAGTTTTGGGAGTATCTCTGGGTTTCTTGGATTAAATGTTGATACAAATGGTAGTACCTTTTCTTGTACTTGCTCTTTAACTTTAAGGAGATCATTACGATTTTGCCGTTTTGCTTTCAAAATAGCGTCATCAATTATTTGTTTCGGATAGTGCCTTTTTAATAATAGATCTTTTAATTCATTCAGTCTATAATCTACACGATCAGTATTTGAAACAATCATGCGGATTCGTCTAGCTAACGAATACGGAACGCTGTTTTTTGTATGGCGAGGATGGCATGAATTGAAATCCAAATATCGCTTAGAATCAGTTGGTTTGTAGTATACATCCGTTTCAACAAGATTATTTGAGATGGATACTTTTACATCTAAAAAGGGAAGCTGTGTATCATTTACCTCCTTGGTGAATGACAAACTTGGGTGTAAATTTTGTAATTCATTTTGTCAGACATTCTAAATCAGTATCGCTCCGTTTCCAAAGGATGAAACAATCATCTAAAAATCGCTTCCAAATCAATAAGAAAGTTTGGAAGACCAAATTGTGGCACTTGCCCGTACTTATTAGAAGGGAAAGAATATAACTTCAAAAGTGGCCACTTATTCCATGTACGGGAAAACATGACATGCGCATCACATGTACAGTTATGCGCCTCTTGTTCTGTGACGTCATAACATGGCAACGTCATAAAGACCCCATGATGATCACTGAATAGTGTGAAACCGGTCGGGGATTGAAATCATTTCCAGACTTTTGTTTTTTATCTATTTATTACTTGAACTATGAAGAAGTTTTTTGTGTTAATATATATATATTTGGCAAACGTTTTCAGCAGGTACGAATGTACCTGCTTCATCAGGCCGTTTAATGCAGTAATGCATTAAACGGCCTGATGAAGCAGGTACATTCGTACCTGCTGAAAACGTTTGCCAAATGTAATTCAATTTCATTTTCTTCTTTTTAATATATACTACCATAGAGTTTGAACATTCTTTTTACTATTTTAATATATATATATACATATATATATATATATATATATATATATATATATATATATATATATATATATATATTTGAATCAATGCCTAGACCTGTACTAACGGATTATAAATTCACTGTGACGTGAAATGTGAACTGTGAACATCATATTTAAAATATCGATTTAGCCAATGATCGAGTCTACAATTAATGATGAAAATGTTAGGCAATTTATTATCGCATTAAGAGAGTTTATTTCGAGGTCACGTTTTAATAATATTAATATTTAACCTAGGGACTACAAACTTGAACTAAAACTCAAATTCCACAAAAGTATTTTATAGAAAGCTCAATCGGCTCAAACATAGCTTGAAATATAGTTTTAAGAACAAAACATTCCTGTTAATAGGTTTACTCATACATCAAACGGTATAAGAGTGTTATGTATTCTGATAATTCCTATTTTGTATCAATTCTTTTCAAATTTAAGGAAATAATTTAAATTTCTGAGTCAAGGTTAGAAACACCGCGTAATGTAAAATTATCCAACTATCAATAATATCAAATTTATGTTTGTAAAAGAAAACTGAAACAAATGTATGAAAACATTGAAGTTTATTAATTATTTATGGATATTTATAATCAACTGACCATACCAAAACCAAGACAATAATCAAAACTCTTTAAAACAATGTCAGAGTATCCTACGATATATGCACATATTCATTCAAAATGGTGAATATGGTAAATAGAAACTTCACCATGCATTTTAACCTCTGTCTAATAAGTAAAGTTTGGACTTCCATGGTGTGATAACAGTGAAATGGATAAATGTTTAGATCAATCAACAACGGGTTTCATAATATGTTATGAGATGTCTTACATTTCTTTTATTAACTCTCCATACCTTGTCCTTCTGATATTGCTTCATATGTCTTCATATACCCAACAACACTTTATTTTTTGCTATGCTTTGTTATTTATATCACAAATATACTTCATTAGTTTTTTTTTTCTCTATTTCGTTGTTATGTTCTGTATCCAGCTTCTTAAATTTTGTATTGGAGCGGCGTTAAAATAGACCAAATGACTTGTTCGCCAATCCAAATTTCGTACGAAATAAAAATATATTTATCAAACCATCTCAAACAAAAAATAACCGTTACCTTTTCATTACGGTCTTACTAAGTAATTACACAGGTCTCTCTGTCAACGAAGAGAGAAGATGTTGCATAATTTTACTTCATGGTAATTAACGGTTACCTAGTCTAACCGACAATCAAGCATGTCTCTATGATCTCAACATGACAATAAACTTGTTGGGCGTGTGTGAGGGGTAGAGGGAGTCAGCAAAAGAAGTGACGCTAATAGAGGTGTTTGACAACAAACATCAACTAGATCAAAATCAGAAGTGAAAAGCCTTGCCAAATGTGGAAAGTTGTGGAATGATTGTGCGTTACTCCAGCGATTAATACAACCTCTTTATATTTGTGTAACTTCATAAGACTTTTTTGTAAAAGAAATAGCCCCGAAAAAACGCTGTTTCTTGACACGTCGACGTGCTGATTACGTAACGTTCACAGAAAGTTATAACCATCAATACATATCAATAAAGCTGTAAATTGTAAATAACATACAAAATGATATTTTAATTAAAAACCAATAGACGGCCTTTAATCTAAATTACCAGTGGAAATGTTTTTTTGTTCAAGACATTTTAAGTTGTATGTTGTTTAGGGTATCAATATCATCGAGAGTATACTATGAACTTATGGACAGTTAGACACATTGTAGATGAGGTACTTATCTGTTATTCGACTTGTAAAATGCATATAATTTCGAACGATGTTTCTTTTTTCTAAAGAGCTAATGTTTGTCTCTGAATAAAGTTTTGCATGGCTTGGGCGAGGGACAGTATCACAGATGGTTCTATTACACACAACTTCCGTACTATACAGAAAAGCGTGTCAAAGTCCATACCACGTGTAAGAGCAACATAAATATGTTCACCGACACCGAAACATTTAAATATGCAACGAAAAACTGAAAAACGTTGTGGCTGCCAAATGTTTTGCTGAGCCAATTTTGACCTATACCATACATGCCTATTTGACCTTAACTGGGAATTCTATAAGGAAATTGGGATTCGCCTCGTGATTTTCGGCATCACTTTGGCTTCTACTTTACTGGTTGCAGGTTAATTTCAAAATATGGTATGTATGTTTTTGCATTATTATACAACTAAAGTGACTGAATATATCCTCAAATGGCCTAAAATAGCCCTAAATGCTCTAATATGCGTGCTCTATTCTAATTGTTTAATATTCAACGCTATTAATGGCACATTAAAAAAATCATATTTCATTGGGAAAATTGCTTTGATATAGTTTCATAGTATATAGCTTTGAGTGAAAGTTTTAGTCAGGTTATATTAATGATAATATAGTATCCGTCTGGGCAGAAAATGTTCTTTTTATCAAAAGCATAACATAATTGTAAAATGTACGTTTATATGAAAATGTCCTTTACATTCTCCATCTGTGTATAGCAATCGCGTACGAATTCACTATCATATTCCAGAATGTTGTAAGAAAACGGTTATTCATATAAACTTGGTGCGATATGTGCAAGAATGAGGGGTGAAGATAGAATGCCACACTGCATCGTTTTAGCACTTGGGGGAAAAAGCCTGAACTGTCAATATTTACAACGTCAATCTTACATCATGAGGACATGAGTTAATAGTTTCGGGATGTCCTGTGATAAATACTTTAGCGAATGCAATTGCATAGTTTAAAACCATACATAGAGAAGCATAGATACATATATCTTTGTCAGCCATTCATTCTGGTCTTAGGCTAGGGCCTGTTGGTTAAAACATGACAGTTATTTATTTTGGTACTCGTCATTTGAGTAAATAAATCAATGTAATTTGGAGTTTTATTGAAGATATTATAATTTGATTGTCACTATCCTTTGAGATCAAATAAACAGCTGAAGTTCATCTTACCTGGACATTTTTTCCACTTTCCATTAGTCAAAAGATGTCGTAATAGTAATACAAAAATAAATACTTTGTCTATTAATCATCGAAATAAATTATTTTTTTTGGTTAGTAAATGCTACTCACAAGCATCCTAACGATATATATACAAACATAGATCAACACACGATATATAAAACATGTATCAACATGAACATCTTCATTAATGTTATTACAATTTACCGCACTACGTAGTATTGGTTAACGCACATGTGATCTGAACATATAGGGCAAACTGACGCAATAATAAGTGCATTGTCGATGTCGGCAAAATATTTGTTTAAAATATTAATTAATAGTATGTCGTTTTATTCATTTCATTAAAAAGACATTTGATTGTTGGTAGTATATCTAATCGACTTTTTGCTATGATGTACAACTTATAGATCCATGTAAGAAATTGGTCAAATATTTGTTTCAACGTAAATGTTCACTATCAGGTTAGGAAATATAGGAAGCTCCAAAACATTGTAACCTGTATTCATAAACAAAGAGAAACAACCAAACACATAAATTGTGATGAATATGGGTACATTTAAAGAGAATATTTAAGTTAATGTTGAGATATTGATAATATGTCAAAATGGCCGTGCTTCGGACAGTTTTGACCTTGGTTCGGATACTTTTTATATTTTCTTTATACGGACTTGTAATGCTTTAATATCAACCAACAAAAGTTCTGGAAACATGCAATAACATACGACTAACACATTTAACAAAGATATTAATTTTTAACACATACAGTTCAGCGATTATGCGTTTTGGCTTCAAATGCCTACAAAAGTGATTGTGACGTCATAATTCTGTAACGACGCATGCGGCAGTGTCGGGAGAATTTTACATCGGAAATCATGCTCTGTAGAGATGACAAATGTATTCATGTTTACGAAAAACTTTGATGAAATTTTACATGAACTACTCATTGAGTGTTTTGCAATGTCTGAGATCATTTTGATAAATACTTAAGCTAAGATACATGCGAAAAGATTATCTGCTACTGTCAGTTAGGTCACAACTGTCCGAACCTCGCGCGTTTAAAAACCGTTATTTTCAGATAATTTACAAACAATTTTGCATTGCATGATAGAAATCCAAAATAAATAAATAATGCAGAGTTTCGAAATATTTGAATTGATACACTGTCCGAACCTCGGTCAGTTTTGTCCTACTGCACTCTCTATTACAATTTACCGCAGTTATTTTTATTACATATTTACCGCAGTATTACATCTTACGCGTTTTATTTACAATTTATCGCAGTTATTACATTTTACCGTGATAATTAGATATTGCTATTGATAGATATATGTTTCTCTTGTGAGCATGGTTGCTGATTATTGATTTGTTGTCATTTTAGTGAAGGGTTCAAAGTGATCACATAATGTTGTATAATCAAGTTTTTTTGCTGCATGTCTTTGTATTTACATAATGAAATGTAATGTACCTGTAAAGTTGTATTGTACGGCTGCATGATCAGATCCTGTGAAATTAGTTTGACTGAAAAAGTTTATAATTGGTGAGCATGTCGTGTGACAAGCGTAATGTTTTGTTTTTTGTTAGATAATTTTATTTTTTGTCAAAGTGGCCTAAGTCCAACAGGACATATATATCAATTACAATATATGAATATTTTACAAAATCATAACATAAACACTTGTCCAAAATGTAAATTACATACGTGTATAAACCTTTAAATCATTTACGTAGCGTACCATTCAGCTTAAATTCAATATATATACACACCAAGATTTGGAATAGTTGATTGATTGAATATTTGAAAATTGTAAATCTGATTTATTGTTTAACATCGCTTGGGCAATATCTCAGCCATTAGCAGCGTCAGTTCTTACGAATCGCTGTCATATCGGTCCCCTCCAGGAAAATAGTCTGAATGATCATTGACTCATCCAGTGTTTACCGCTCTAATCACCAGTCAATATGACCTAGGCATCATATGAACATTGAATATCATATAAACAAACTTCTACCACTTATAGACTGTCTTTAGACCGATCCAGTCGAGAGCATTTAGGCCTCCCGTCCCTTGCAACGTGACTGGCTGAAATATTTTGGGGTTGGGGGACAAGTTTCAATCTCAGGCGAGCTGGACCAAGCAACTCATCCATACCAATGTCGTTCAACACTCACATTATCCGAATTTGTATTTCAAAAACCCCAATAGCATTCATAATTTTGTTTTTTTTATTTTTTATGAAATAGTTTTATCAAATCACAGATTGGTACTGTAGGCCTAGAAGATCAACCTCCACCGCTTTGTAATCAAATAGCTTTGCACTGAAAATAAACTTTCAACCTAGATTATATTCTACAATCTACATAATTGTAAACTTACCAAGCAATACTATTGCCAGCAAAATGTTTCATTTCACTTATATTTAACAAGTGTAGGTGTGATTTTTAGATTCAAAAGTTTCTTATGATAAATGTCTAGATAGTTGTAGATCGAGGTCGCCCGGCTTGTTGACACTGTCAGTATTACAACCACTGGTCTCCAGGCTAGTCAATATACCTTAGCCAAAAAAAATAAAAATCATTGTGTCAAGAACGTTAGTCCTTTTAAATTTAGTAAGTTTTTGCATCTAAGTTTCATTAGCATTCTTTGAAAAAGGTTTACAGCTAGTCGAATATTTACATACATTATAATACATTCAATTGGCCGTGTAGAAACTTGTCTTATTTGTTCTTCATGTTATTCTGGTTATTTTGAGATCAAAAACAGAAATGTCTAAATCATTGATCACATTTATTATAGTCACATTTAGGTTATTGAGGTTGAGATTTTTTTATTTATTCAAATGATATATTTAAGTAGGTACTCTTATAGTAATAATTTGTACCAACACATACACTTTATAAATACTTGACAGGGGTCACTTTGGGTTTGGACATATTTATTAAAGTTATATTCTAGATATCCAATTGAAATTATTCATAGGCCTATAAAAAATATATGAAAATGTCATATTTTAAAATTGTGTAAATAAGAGCCTTTCATAGAAATGAATATGGATTGGAATTATTTACAGAATATAAAATTGAATGAGTACAACACAAATTAAATAAGGCTACCAAAAAACATGAAATCACAGTTGGCGCAAAAGAGATTGTTTGGTTAATTTTCTAACATTTCTTTATTTTTGAGAAGTCCTCTGAAATTAATCAATCTTTAAAAAATCTATTGTTTTCCAGGTTTCAAAATGAGATCCAAGTAACAAGATTGTGAAAAATAATATTTATCGGTGGACGTATCAGGTTATTGCTGGTACAAGAGATAGATAGATCATCTTTATTTCCTCCAAAACATGAAGATTATTACAAATCACAAGAATATTACAAAAAGCATAAACAAGTTATTGCTGGAGCAAGTTAATTTGTGAATTTTGTTTTTCAATCAAAAAATATATAAATACCTATCAATTCATTTATCATCTGTTTGTCAAAATATTTCCCGTTACATACAGATCATTCATGATGAACATTGAACAAAATCAACCTATTTGATTAAACAAGACACTCTGAATATTTTTTATGATACATGATAACAAAAATGATCCCGGTTCCTGAAAAAATACAAGAAAATTCACATACGAGTTGAATCATTTACGCGATCACATATATACTTTATTATACCCCATGTATGATATTTTATGAATAGTGTATGCCTAAATAAGCAACAAGTTATAGGATCATTGTCAATTATTTGTTTGTGAAGAGTTTTTATTTGTTGACAAATATTAGGTTTAAAATACAATCAATGAAAAAATTAATCCTTAAATTGAAACACGTGAAATAGCAAATTAACACTTCAGTTTTCATCTGAAAAGAAACAATTTTTTCTTTTCGTTTTGTTTTTGCAGTTTCATATGCATGAAAACACTTGCTTGATGTTTTTTTAATAGCTCCCAAGTAGTACATAGTCAATGTCAGATATTCTAATACAGACAGTGAAGCATAAATATTTGCTAAGAAACTAATTTTTGTTGAAACAGGAAAGAGTGAACTCCATTTTTTTTTAATTTGGAGTTTTCTTTTGGAAATATATTTTTCTTCAACAAATACCTCTTCTAAAACTTTCTTGTAAATTCTTTATTTTGGAATAGATTTTTTAATATAAAAATTTATATATTTTTGGCAGATATAATGATTTGATTTATTAGAACATTATGTCTTGTAACAAACCAAATCAAATATTTGGATATTTTTAATTTCTATGATAGGTAGTTATTAAACCAAACTTCAAGTTCATTCCAGAAATGCATGGTTTCACAACATTCCCAATAAATACATAAATATATAAAGGCAAATACTTTCAGGAACATCATGAGAAAAAGTACAGAGATCATTGTCAACAAGGTTTATTCTCAACAATTCTCTTTTTGTATAAAAAACTCTTTGCAAAAATCTGTATTGAAAATCAAGAAGTTTAACATCCTTCATACCATATCTGTAAGAATTAAAATAGTTGTGCCAATCAATTTCATTGTTATCAAATGTCAATTCCCACTTTTTAGAGACACCAAGGTTATCATTTTTTAAATTCCTTTCTTCATAAAAAGGTCTTGTGCCTTTAGCAAACTTAACTATATTTCTTTGGTAAACACTGATTTGCACATTATATGAAGGAGTTCTTCTTGCGTTTCTTACAAGATTTTTCCATAAATCAGGTAAATTGTGAAGTAAATAATTATAATCTAAAATTTTACCTTTAATACTATATGTTGTCTCAATCTCTTCGAAAGCCATAACTCCATATTCATAACACAAGTCTTTTACTGCCAATAGGCCTTTGTTTGCCCGATGCTTAATAAATAGTAAGGATTTTAAAACAATATTTCAACCATAAGGGTTCTCCCAAAATATCATCAATATTAAGTATTTCGCTTTTAAATGACTTACAATAGATGCTCCAAGCTTTCATAACATCTTTCCAGAAAGGATTTCTAATATTCAATATTTTGTAAATATTGGCATAATTTTTAAGAATGTCTTGAAAAGGTGTGTTGCAGGGGTTTTTATCCGATAGTTTTTTTACAGTAGAGTCGAAGAGTAGATAACTTAGGGCTTCAATGAAAATAGTTATATCAACCATTCCCAGTCGTCCGTTGGTCTTTAAATCTCTTAATTGTGCTTCTCTTTAATTTATCTTTTTTATCATTCCAGATAAATTTGAAAAGTATTTGTTCAAGGGACTTTATAAAGAGCTGCATATATGTACTAATTTTGAAAGGGCTAATGACTTTATAACAGTTATTTCTAAATAAAAGTTAGATTTCTTTTTCTCCAAGCAGCTAATAATCTATTAATTTCTTCTAATATCTTGCTGGTATTTATCACCCATAAATCAGCCAGGTTTAGAGTAATTTGATTCCTAAAACTTCAAATGCCCCATCGAACCATTCACGTTTTGAATTTCTACACAATTTTTGTTCACTGCCTGCCATTGAACCAATTCGTATGGCTTTAGTCTTGTTTATATTTATTTTCAAACCGGACACCTTATAAAAAATATTAATGGTTTCAATAGCTGCATATAGACTATCCTCTGTGCTATCTATAAAGAGTTGTGTATCACCGAATATTGTCCTAATTTGTATTCTTTGTCATCAATAACAATACCTTTACTCTTATCATTACTTCTTATCATACATCCCAATAGTTCAGCTACAAAGAGGAAAAGATATGGCGAAATGGGATCACCCTGTCTACAGCCCCTTTTATTAACAAAGAATTCAGACATGTGGCCATTTTGTATCATACACGAGGATGTGTGATAGGTCAGTATGTGTATTCATTGTATATATATATACATATATATATATATATATATATATATATATATATATATATATATATATATATATATACCACAGACTGTTGAAAAGACTTGTTATCAAGTCGAAATGCGACGCATCCAGTCATCATTAAAATGATATCTACAGCAAGTGTCGTCTGAAGTATTTTATTTTCAAATATATATATATATATATATATATATATATATATATATATATATATATATATATATATATATATATATATATATATATATATATATATATATATATACAATGAATACATATACTGGTATGCAGAGCATCTTTTAATTCTTCTAACCTTTTTTGCCGTAACCTCTCATCCTTAATTATATATAAAAATGGGCCTTCCCCAAAAATATGATTGACAAAGGTATTAAAATGGCAACCAACCACACCATATTGGAATTGCGAAAACCTAAAGAAAAATTAGAACAAAAACGTACTATAACATTTGTTAGTACCCACAATCCAAACAATCCAAATATGTTCCCTATAATTCAGAATAACCTAAGTCTCTTAACCAAAAATAAAAAGCTAAAAGATATGCTTGAAAAACATACCATAATTAAAAGCAAAAGGCAACCAAATAACTTGAAAAGGTTACCGACTAGAGCAAAATTCAATACTTATAACACTGAAGCTGAAGTTACAAAATGACAGGATAAAAGATGCGGTACCTGCCCTATCATTATGGAAGGCAAAAACTTCAAATTTGAGAAAGGGGAATCCTTTCAAGTTAAGTACACAATGAATTGCAGATCAAAAAATGTAATTTATGCAAATTTATGAAATTTTGCTATCTTTCCTTTCTACAAAGTTTATGCAAAGTCAGAAAATACAACCATTACTCTTGAAACAAAAGAGACAAGTTTTCTCCATCATTGAACTGTTAGCTCACATAAGGAAGCGATTACTATTGTGATATATTGGATCATGAGTGTTTAATTGCACTTCTCGGTCCCATCAGTGATTAATGCAACATTGCAGAATCATCAACCCTGAACAACCCCAATGTGTTCGAGTCACACCCACTTAGGGGTGCTTGAGGCAATTATTACGTGATTGGCAACGAATGACTGATTAACCAATTACCCATTCACATATATGAATGTATGAATTTATTGTTTTGTTCCTTTCATAAATATGTGTATACTTTCATTTGTCAAACATACTTGAAAAGAATGATACACTGGTCGAAATGAATTGATCGTATTGTATCAAAGAAGATTGATCCAGTCAGAACCATCCGATGTTTACTCTTTCTTATATATAACTTTCTTTCACGTGAGAAACCTATTCTCCTTATATATATATATATATATATATATATATATATATATATATATATATATATATGACTGTCATCATTAAAATGATATCTACAGCAAGTGTCGTCTGAAGTATTTTATTTTCAAATATCTTTTTACTTCACGTGAGACCTTCTTCACCTTTTACATATATATATGTATCATCCCAACTGCGGATCCGCCCGATCTTAAGATGGGACGCGTCCCAACTTGGGATTTCAAGTTGGGACGTCCCATCTTGAGATGGGTCGGGGGATACTAAAACATGTTAATAATATTCATATTTTATAATGAATTGTTTCAGTAAAACATGTTTTCAGATAATGATTTCATATTCTTTTCACATCTACGAAGAAAATTTGATTTGATGTTAATTTACTTCACTTTCTGACTCGGTTTCATCTGTTATCGAGTACGAACGATTCAACACTACTCAAATAATTATTCAATGTCCCGTTTTATTACTGATTGAATCACATCAGATCAATATATAGATTTATATTTAGATAATAGTTTTCAGCATTTTTCAAACGACCAATACATGCGTAGATCGAACAGCTGTTAACAGAGAGAAAACAAACGGCTCCACATTACACAGAGACGTATTTGTTTCTTAGTTTCTTTACAAAAAGGTGGTATAAACTTTTAACAAACAAAGATATAAAGTTATTCTAATACGGAACCGAGTTTTACAACACTAGTGATAAATTTATTTATTTTTAAATGTATATTTAAAAAACGTACCTGAAACAAAGAAATTAATCCATGCAAAAACCTTCTATAAGCACAAATTAAGGTACTCTCATTCGTTACAATCCAGCACTGAATACACTGAATGTGTTAATGTGACAGCTTGGCATGACAGAGGACGAATGATTGGGCACCAATTTGCCCACCGTAGGTAGTGTTAGGCTAAAACAACATATGGAGACACCATAAGCCCATGTTGTTTTAACAAATTATTACCTTGTTTATCTACTTGGCGACATGGTTGATTGTATCAAATGTAAAAATAAATCAAAAGTTTATATTATCAAAGTCTGGTTCTCAAATATTTTAGATATTTTCCACTAGTGCCAATTTATTTAGTGCTTGAATATTCCCTAGTAAATCATATCAATATACTTAAATCTATCTTAACGGCTACAAGTCTTTGTCACAGAGTGTTTACAAATTCCTAATAATATCTATTTATCATTTATAAATGATACCAAACAATTTTAAAGCTCTTTCCTAAAATTTGTACCAAATGTAAGGTAGACAAAGCTTAGTATTAATTTGAGTTTACCAAGAATAATTGCAAATGTATATTTCCATCAATGTACTTGATATCTTAATCATTTTATGTTTGTTTCAGGAAAAGAATTTATATAGGCATTTGCTGCCAGTTTGTTCATCCTTTTTCCTCTTTGTATAATATTCTGAATTTTGTGTAACCCATGTTTTATGGAAATAAAATACTGTTTAAATCATAGTATTATACTTACTAACAATTATATGGGGGGCATGTTAAGTAGCATATTTAATATAACAAAAAGATTAGTTAAGTAAACTTTCAGCTGTAAAACAACAATATTACACTTAAATGTAATTCTTCCCTCTCACCTACTCATCTCATTTGACTTAGTTGATCACTTGATCAACTTATTAGCAGTAACAACACACAACAATTCTCTCAATTCAATGCTACTAACAAGCCTAGATAGACGCTTGTACATATAAAAACAACCTTTTCATACTAATCGATATCATGTTACCTCGGGTTAAGTAGGAAAAAAATAATTTTACTCAACTCTGTACCCTGGTTTGTGTCAAAAAACCTTCTGAAGGTAAACGAAGTTTATTAATGAACTCAAAGTCAACAAACTCCGTTTATAATCTTCTTCTAGTATTGATAAGAAATGAGTTGAAATATTGTATTTCTAATGATGTTAGATTTCATTTTGGTTACTTTACATGAAAACCGTTCTGTTTATGATTTTTTTTTAATATATTCAATTTGGCCTAAAAACTGTCATCGAATAACAATACAATAACAATAAACATAAACATTTGATCACGTCGGCTTCAGTGATATTGCCGATAGGGGCCAATGCATTGATAAATAAGAATGATTATCATTGACTAAAACAACAAACGCTCGGCGTGTACCTTAGTGTTACAAGCATGCTCATGTACAATTGGTACCCATTCTTGTCACTAATTGGAAGGTGACACACAGGTATTAGTGTCATAACCGAACCGGATGTTTACCAAAATACCTTCTTTCGGACCCCCTCTCCCCCCTCCACCCACCCCACACCCTTCTCTGAACTACCAAGCAGGTATGTTTGCCATTTGCACCAAGACACTGATCAGATCAGGTTCGATCGGAAATAGGAGGAGGCATAACTGGATGTATTTACTGGACATCTTATAAGCATTGACGGAACACCACTTATAGGTTAGTGTTTGTGAATTATGTTTAAGAAACATAAAGTCTTAGATTCGACTATCAATCACAATGAGTACATTGAAATCATGCTAAACGGAACAGTTAATGTGTAAGAATTTGAACTGATTAGAAGGCGTTAGCGTTCTTTGTATTCACTAAGAATGGGTTTTGAGAGTATATTTCTTGTTTTTTTAATTTGCTTAACATGCTGTCACAATTCAAAAAAATTAAGAATATAATGAAATAATTTTTAAAAAATTGTATAAGCAATCTTTTTGAAATCGTATTATACTATGATGAAAGATTCGTATGCGATGAGAGATAGATATAGCCAATAAGTCATGAAAATCAACATAAAATCAAAATATCTTTCGAGTGCCTAAAGCGGTTATCTTAATGATACATGTTATCATATTATTACCAAATTCAACATTAGAATAAGAATATTATGAACATGTTAAAATATTCGCTGTCCCATCTCAAGATGGGACGTCCCAACTTGGAATTCCATCTTAAGATGGGACGCGATCCCAAGTTGGGATGATATATATATATATATATATATATATATATATATATATATATATATATATATAGAGAGAGAGAGAGAGAGAGAGAGAGAGAGAGAGAGAGAGAGAGTATCCTGTAGCTGTATATATATATATATACAGCTGCATGCCAAAAGTTTGTTCACATACCTGAATATACTAGTGCAAATATCATGTAATTTGAGATTACTTTGAGGTATCATAGCGTTGCGGAAAAGAAACGTATTATATTAAATTTTCATTACACAAATGCACATCCATTCTTCTTTAAGGCAAAGGTTTATCGTACCCCACAATAACCCATAACAATTCTGGCAGGTTATTGAAGTGACCAGGGGCCAAAGTTCCGAAAACACTTATTTTTATTTTTCTCCATAAAATCCTTTATAAGTTATCAACTTCTTTAAAAAAGTGTCACGTTTTTTTCTCAGCACAAACTCAATGTGATTATGTTGGTTTTAATCTCACAGAGTCGATATGGGACATTTTATTTGACATTTAACGAAATCGAAATTTCGAAAAATTAACCCCTTCTATCTATATCAATATGCCGTAATTCGAATTTTTTCACGAGTGTCCAGACAATGCCAACAGGATTTCAAGAATGGCTATTTCATACATGGACATTGTATATATGTACATAACCCAATTTTTTTATGGATAAGATTAATGAAATCTTTAGAAACTGTTTCAAAAGGCCTTTTCAAAATCAATAAGTACAAGTAATCCTAAGATTCTTCAATCTTTTGTTTCAAACATGAGGTAATATAAAAGTCTTGTATTTTTACAAATGGTTCTACCTGGAATAAAGCCTGTTTGATTTCCATGTAGAGTAATACATGAACTAATAATTTTATAAAGTGCATTCAGCAGTGTGATTGGTCTCCAATTTTTTAACAGAGTTCTATCTTTATTTTTTTAGGGGATGCGTGTAATAACTCTTCATCGGGTTTTTCTTTTAATTCGTCATTCATTATTGGTGTTTTGATACCTTCTAAATGGCCATTTTCTTGCTTGAAGTGTATAAGCATATTTATTTGAATATAAAATCCGGAGAATAATAATTGGAAACATAAGATATGATACAGTACTGAAGTACTTATTAAATTATTCATTAATTTTTTTTTAAATTCAAATTATATTTAATCGAGATATTTTGCAAAGCAATGATTTACACTGTTTAAAATATGACGAATCTTTCGAAAATTACCCAAATGTTAACGTGTACATCGCTAGAACTATTCCCAGCCAACTTAAAAGGAATATTGATTAAAGCGTTAGGTCATAAAGTTACATTGTAAAAACTTTTTAGAACTATCACTTTGTTAAATATATCTTAGAGTGCTTTGAAAAGTGGATAATTCGTGCAATGTTCTCACCTTTGAGCACTCTTCCGACTCACGATCGGATTTTCCTATTCATTGCCTTTTTTTCAAAATTAACGATAAAAAACGGTAATCCTTGTTACCTACCCTAATGCATAAACCGTGACATCTATGCATACAGATTGTGAAGAATCAAAGAAAGACATTTTAAATAACATGTATAAACACCGAAACATATTGCCATTATCGGTTTGTTTGTCCCCGGAAGTAAAGATGACAAATTAGCGTGGTGCTATCGTCGCTCTGATTTGTTGAAATTACGCATGCGTGATTGACAGACTGGATTGGTCTATTGCGTTCTATATGTATTTCAGCTTAGTCATTGTTACGACATTATTCTTCTGTAACACTGTAACCTTGGAAACAAGTAAAAAGATGTTAGACCAATATATGCAATAATAGTCGATCCTATTCAAAACGCGAAACGCCTTAAGAGCGATTTAAATTGATTTCACACTGGCTTCAGATATGGCAGGTTATATTCAACCATCGAGGCCTGAAACTATCTACTTTAGTAAAAGACTTATTTTAGTTCTATTTCAAGATTACGCATGGAAAAAACTCATATAAAAGTTTCCAAAAAACATTAAGGCCTCTGGTTTCGAAAGGACGCTAACTGGAATGTGCAGATAAATAAAATCTGAAAAAGTTTCATCGATGATTTGTTTAAGAATATTCAAAGAGTAATCATGGAAAACACTATCGTCCATGCATAAAGCCTTTATTGTACCATTATTTGACCACTGTAATTGTATTTGGGATTTGGGAATTGTACAGTAAGTCAGTAAGGATGTGTATCGCTCCCCTTTTTCATACCGCAATATAAGAAAAACGTATTGCAATACGCATTGCATAAACTGTTACTTTTCATATTTAATTTTTTCCATGCTCTCTTCGCTACATAGCAGAAACAAGTGTTTGCCACTAGCATGGCAATGTCCCCCGCCGTTATGAGATATTTGGCATAATGAATATTATCGCGTTAACAATGTATTACAGTGGTCAAAGTGTCATGGTGACCATGAAAATAAGGTCAAGGTCATCAAAGTCGACTGGCGTCTGAGTCTTCCGCCATTGAAAGCTGTCAACAAATATGAACACTAGGTGCACGTTAACAATGTATTAGAAATTGGTCAAAGTGTCGTAGTGACCTTGAAAATGACGTCAAGGTCACCAAAGTCGACTGGCATTTTAATCTTCCTCCATTGAAAGCTGTCACCAAATATGAACACTCTAGGTGCTAAGCTTCACGAATTTGTCGTTGTGACCTTGAAAATGACGTCAAGGTCACCAAAGTCAACTGGCGTCTGAGTCTTACTCCATTAAAGGCTGTTACCAAATATGAACACTCTAGGTGCTAAGCTTCATGAGTTATCGCGTTACCAAGAATCAAGACGGACGTAGTGTCGTGGTGACCTTGAAAATAACGTCAAGGTCACCACAGTCGACTGGCGTCTGAGTCTTCCTCCATTGAAAGCTATCACCAAATATGACCAGTCTAGGTGCTAAGCTTAACAAGTTATCGCGTTAACAAGAATCCAGACAGACGTAGTGTCGTGGTGACCTTGAAAATGATGTCAAGGTCACCAAAGTCGACAGCCATCTTAGTCTTCCTCCATTGAAAGCTGTCACCAAATATGAACACTTTAGGTGCTAAGCTTCACGAGTTTGTCGTTGTGACCTTGAAAATGACGTCAAGGTCACCAAAGTCGACTGGCGTCTGAGTCTTCCTCCATTGAAGGCTGTCACCAAATATAAACCCTCTAGGTGCTAATCTTCATGAGTTATCGCGTAAACAAGATTCCGGACTTACGTGGTGAAGTGGTGACCTTGAAAATAACGTCAAGGTCACCAAAGTCGACTGGCGTCTGAGTCTTTCTCCATTGAAAGCTGTCACCAAATATGAACACTCTAGGTGCTAGGCTTCATGAGTTATCGCGTTAACAAGAATCCGGACGTACGTACGTACGGACAGACGCCGCTGAATTCATAGTCCCCCGTTCCGCGTTGCGGCGGGGGACAATTATATAATTGATCAATGCTCATCTGGCCATCGTCTCGTATAGAGAGATAATTAAGTGGTTGGTTTCGGACCTTTAACATTTCTGTGCTGGTTTCACTTAACGAGTTCAGTAAAATCATGTATTTTTTGTTACGTTGCTCTGCAATTTTACATGGACATTGTACATTGTAAAACCTCCGATGTATTGGATATTTTCAGAGAGTGTACCGGTACGTATCGTGTTGTTCCTGTATTGCAATATACCGATATCAGGCATCAATACTTAAAGATCCATGCACTTAAACCAATTTGAAACTGATTTCCAACCACTTGCAGAAAGAAGATGAATAAAAAAATTCACATATTTCATAAAATGGTGTACAAGAAAAGAACAGATTATTTGAACAGAATCTGTTTCTGCAACAAACACATATAATTCAAGAAACTCCCAAGATTTACAAATTATACCTGTAAGAACATCTTCGTTTGCAAACTCATATTTACCTAGTCTTATTAAACTTTGGCATTCTTTATCTGAAGAAGAAAGACCAATAAATTCAATAAATGAATTAAAAAATATAATTACATCAAACTATTAACTTCTTTTGGGTTTGATATTAATATTGGAAACATGTTTTGTCAATTTAGGAATGCAGGTTGAGATTATGCAGTGATTTGATTTATACATAAAATAAAACTATTCACATAATTCATCATGCAGTTGCGTTGTTACCTATCAGAAACCCATTATCTTTGTATGGCCCAACTATAGTGCCATAAGAAACACTTCATTTTATTTAAACCATTGGTATAACATAAAGGACACTCTGTATGGAAAGCATTATCTAACAGTCTCCATAAATCAATTTATAATCAAATATGTAAATGATTACATTACCGCAGCAAAACGATCCAGTCCATTTTAAATTTTAAATTGTGTTTCTCGACTGAAATGTATGAATGATTATGTACATGTTTGATGTATGACTGAGTATGAACATGTACCTGTATAAATGTATTATGTTTGTTATAATATGTTCCTTTTCAATTATAAATAAATGTAAGTCGCATGAATTTGTTTTGATATGGAGAGGCATTTATTTAAGAATTGACTTCAACATTTATTAAGTTCATGGAGGTATAAACTTAAAAACCGATGTGCAAACTGTGTGAATCCGCGTAGCGGATTTACGCCGAGTTTGCACATCGGTTTTTAAGTTTATACCTCCATGAACTTAATAAATGTTGAAGTCAATTCTTATAAATAAATATATACATACTAGTTGTTTTTAAAACATTTTATTGCTCTAAATATACATATTTGCACCAAATAGAGCTGCAATATATACGCGAATGAATTCAACGCTCAACAGCATGAAAGAGATAAAATGTCAATCAAAACGTCATCGGATCCCTAGCCCCGCCTACAAAACGTTCATCAGCCAATGAAAATCTACAACGCACGTGGCCATGAACTTATCGGACGTCCGTCACACGTGGCCTTGACATTGCTAGTTCTCACAGTTGTAAACACAAATCGCGAACGTAGAACTCAGAGAGGAAACCAGCCGAATTTACCCTCGTAGATGCCATATACTGGTGGTGTTATGATCTCGATCTAACGGAATCTGATTAAACAGTACACAGTTCTTAAACTTGTTGAGGAGCCAAGCTTAACTCTGTTCATGACCTTAACGACATTACTTTGCCAACCTCCCTGCAACGGTCGCGAGAGCATTGAACAATGACATTTGCCTTCTGTGGGGTGGAACGCGATCGGTTGTAATTTCTGATAAAGCTCTCTTGTTTATTATGAAAAGGACTACCTTTAGAACCTTTGACAACAATAATTATTTCATACTGAATTATGTTCATTTTTTATTAACCTACTTTCAAGAAGTGGCATTGCACAAAGTGTTGCTATTTTTAGAAAAACGTAACTTGTTTACAAATAGTTCCGTCGATGGGCGTGGCTTAAAATGATGTGACGTCACGAAATTAAGCTTATGGAGGTATGAACTGAACTTCTATTACCGTGTTCAGCGAATCAGATTGACGCAAAGCAATTGCTATGTATTCGTATGTATTTGTATGTACGAGGGGAAGTCAATAAGTTCATAGAAGTGAATATAAAACAGAAGCCAATGATCACGGTATTACTTTTTTGTCTTTGAAACTGTCCATGTCCTTGCGGTAGAAGTCTTCTGACTGGCCCAAAGCCACAAGAAATCCGCTTTCAATTGCTTCAACAAGTCAGTATAGAAAGCTCCCGTTATTGTAATTTTAGGTGGTTTATAGTCTATCAGTATCACGTCCCTTGAATCCAAGAGAATGGTTAACATGAACTTGCCAGCAAAAGGCTAATTTCCGAACTACTTGGGTGCAGGAGGGTGCTTATGCTTCCATTGCATAAATTTTTACTAGGTGTCAGTATCCTAGTGATGAATCAATGTTTCATCCTTTTCAACCAGACGCGCAAGAAAGATACCCGGATGAGCATCGTAGATGTCCAAGATCTCGCGACTGGATTCAACTGTCTGATGTCGGTCTTGTGTATTTAAAGGTACACAGAGTATGTTGTTGCAGTCAAATCAGTCAAACTTTATAAATAGTGTAAATCTATCGAGGAGTAGTTGTTGTCTCTGAAAATTACAATCTTGGTGTTCATCTGTTCAGTATGGGGGCAATAAACAGGTTTAAGTTGTAATTTATGATCGAACCGGACAATGGCGCATGCCAATGATCAAAACGTAATTCTGGAAACTTATTTACAGCAGGTACAGATTTATGATGATAGTTTTTATTAGATCAATTAACTAATATTCACGTAAGATGCACAATTTTGACTTATTAACTTCTATATGGGTTTTTTTTATTGTCATTGATAAAGAGAAAATATCCTAATTTTGCATTTAGAGATAGAGTTGCAAGTTTAGGAATGATATATGAATTGAACTCAAGACAGATGGTATCTTAGCTCTTATTTCAGAAATATAAACATTTATGAAACATACTCTGTGTCACTTTAAGTTTCATGGTACCAATCTTGCAGACACCATGGACATGTGCAAGTGCTCATGAATTATGGCGGAAACACTTTCGTGAGCACTTGCCACACTCTGAAGATATCTCATCCATCTTTATTTTACGATCGGACATAATTAAGCACTGGACCCGTGCAATCATATCATCTCTAATGGTTTCAACATGGCCTCCTGACCGTGGGTCATTGACAAAGGAGCTGTGATCCTGTTTAAACTCAGCTGACCATTTTGCAACGTTTATGTACGTATTTCTGTCGCATTCACACCTTCTTTCGTGAGAAACTTGATAACTGCATGATGTTCAGTTTTAGAACTTTCCATGATTACGGGAGGGTACCTGTGTTCAACAGGCTATACATCTCAAGTAAATGATCGGGAAGGTTTGTTTAAGTCTGGGGACTGTCGTCAGATGGCCTATCTCAAAAATTACTTTAATGATGATATCTTTAAGGGTGTATGAATAATCAGTTCTGTGAGCTTATTGACTTACCGTCGTATATTTTCAAAATTCACTATTTTAGCATGATCAATACAACATGATAGGTACACTTATTGGACGCCTTTATAACACAGTCAAGCAGTAACTCGTGGTTTCTTGTAATTTTGAATAACAAGTACGTAAATGTCCTGGCCATTTTCTCCACACAGAGGTAGCTCCGTCATAAATTCCATTACAACCTCTGTCTCAATACGAAGGTTTCTCGGGCACGAAATGTAGAACGCTGATTGGATGCAATCAAAGTTAGTTGTGCAATTTCAAAAGTTATAATTGAAATCGCTTAAAATATTTTCGGAAGCTTTACAAAAGCTTACCTATATTCGAGTATGCATCTTGCACTTTGAGTCGTCTTTACAGAACACATACGCCTCATTTTGCGACTGCATCTTTGCATAGGCTTATGTGACAACAAATATGTTATTCATGCATTCAGTGTTTTCATTGGCTACAATATTGCCAGGTAGTTTAAGTTGCAATATCGCGTCGGTAGGAGAAACTGCCTGAAGCCAGAGAAACCTTCGTATTAAGACAGAGGTTGAATAGGAATTTATGACGGAGCTACCTCTGTTGGGAGAGAATGTGTCCTGGCTTGTGTTGCTAGTTTATCTATTTCGAAAGTAAATATTTTGATTTTGTGAATTACAATCAATCACTATGTCAATTTCTTCTTCGCCATAGAAAAATTACTATTTGTTTACCCTACTCTTACCACTTCTAAAAATAGCAATTTCAATTTCTCACAATATACATGAAAATAGTCAAGAAACATAAGATGGAGAATAGTAAAATTTCTGTTAAGAATGTTTTCGTAATTCTCTAACAGCAGTAAGAATGAAAATATTGTCCGATCTACAGCCTTTTCGAAAACCTGATTGACAGGGAGAAAGTAAGAGTACATATGTAAATGTCTAGGTAATCTGGTGTGAAGTAAAACGCTCATCGAGTCAACTTAAAATTGTGAGTTTGGATCACTAGACTCACCTTTTCCTTTAAAATTTACAAAATCACAAACATATTTTACTATTTTCTTTGGAACATATGAATGTCTGATTACAATATTGTATAGTGCGCCATAGATCGCTACTCAAATATGTTCAGTTTAGTAATGAAAGCCGTTTTTGAATGCCACTTTTGGTGGGCCGCTTAGATCTATCTGGCCACAAACCAGTGAATGCATGACTGGTCACACTCCCTTGTGGTGACATCATAAACAGAATCAGTGCCTCGTGATCTATACATCTATCGTAACAATATCACAGAAAAAAAAGTAACGATTTTCAGAGAATGTTTTCCACTCAGTTAGATAAATCATTTGACGATGTAACAATATTAAGCGTTTGGTGTAAAAAGGATATCCACAATGGCAACCAAACAATTATTTAAGGCGGTATTTCAGTTGAAATAATGATGCGCGGCTCTGTACAGTCTGTTTATTACGTCACACCCGCACGAATTTTTTGGCCCCTAGCCCAGGTGAGTTTTTCACAGCCGATAATTACGCTGTCTTAATGAAAGTCTAATTAAAGGCGTTTATTGGACAAATTAACAAAAACAAGCAAAGTTCATTTTTTGTTGAAAAATGTTTGAAAACAAGTGAATCTTTTGAGTCAATAATATAATCGTTCTCAACAAAGTGCATTAGCTATGAAAGCATTTGATTTAGATGTAGAGTCGCCAGGGGTAAATCGAGATCGCAAGTTTAAGAGAGGATTATTGTCTCTTAAAAAATTGTTCACATATTTAAAAATACATTTTCAAACGATATACAACTTGCTACGGTTTTTGTAATACTTTTGCTAGGTATAAATTGCTGGTTTTGTGGATAGGGGTTTTATCTACAGAGCGTAATGTACCCTTAATTTCCCCGACCTCCCATATCATATCAGCCAGAGTACTATTATGTGAAAATTTGTTAATAGGAATTATAATTGCCAAGAAATGAGTAGTAGAACACCAGAGGAAGAATGTATTCATGTGAATATCATCATAAGTTACGAAGAGCCCATGTGTCTAGACGGTGAGTTAGAAAACAGAAACAGAGTATGTTTCATGAATTTAGTATATGGCTTAAATAGAGTCACGACATTGCGTATCGAAAGTTGCATTTTTATCTCTTAAATGCCACAACGGCCATATAAATATTATGAAGCAAACATGTGGCGTCCTAAATGCACGTTTCTTAGTCAAATGACCTACTCATCAATACCAACCTATATTCCTAGTTGAGTCTCCTGTGAATAAGCATCCCAAATTACGTTCGATCGCGAGTCATTGGCTCACGCGATTGTCCGGTTTTCGATCATAAAACTCTACTTTTTCCTGCTTACTGTCACTATGGTAACTGATAATCATTAAGATTTTTATTTTCAGAAACAACCACTTTTTCTTTGACCTAAAGGAATCAAGGCGAGAATGAATGATGAAAACTCTACAGACACATATTGTTTTAATGATCATTTACTTTGAGAAACTTCACTTATGATAATCCGAGGTAAAACGATGTAAGAAGAAAATACGAGAAGAAAAAGAGAAATCCCTAGATCAAGAGCTAGAAAAACTTGAGGAAAATTTAGACAATTAAGCGGTCATATATATATATGAAAAGTTGAATTGGTTCAAACGCAAGGTCACATATAGATTAAATATAACATACTTCTCATAGTCGTTTGAAGAATCATTTTAATTTTAATAAAGGATTAAAATGATTCTTCAAACGACTATGTGAAGTATGTTATATTTAATCTATATATATATATATATATAGTATATGACATTCATTAATGAACACGATGATATCAATGATTTAAAAATAAAGGAATGATAGTTACATCAAAGGCTAAATGGATTGAAGATGGTGAAAAAAACGAGTAAATATTTCCTTTCACTCGAATCCAGACATTTTTTGGATAAAGCTTTTAAAGAAACAAAAATATGATGGTACAATATTATTAAATGTAGAAAAAATAGAGCAAGAAACTAAGGTCCTCTATGAAAAACTTTACAAAGCTCATAGCGCTAGTCATATAGACTTACTTGATTGATTATTTCAAAGATGTTAATGTAACGAAACTAACTGAGACAAAATATGATAGTCTAGAAGGAGAACAAGCATTATCCGCATTGTCAGTAGCATTAAAAAAATACATAAGTCCCGGCCCAGATGGATTTACAGCAGAATTTCTCAAATTCTGTTGGAAAGATCTAGGACCATATTTGCTAACTTATTGGTATAAAATATAACTTATCAGTAACTCAAAAAACAAGGTCTCGTAACATGTATCCCTATGGGAAATAAGCCAAAGAAATCCCTAAAAAAAACTCGCGATCATTATCACTTTTGAACACATCTAATAAAATCGGTTCAGCAGCAATAGCCAACAGAATTAAAGTTTTGTCAGGTATTATTAACGAGGACCAGAAAGGCTTACCAAAGGCAGACTCATAGGGGAAGTTACCATATTGATCTATGATTTAATCAAACATACAGAATCTTATCAGGTACCGGGACTTTGAAAATGCATTTGATTCAGTTGATAGAACTTGCCTAAGTAATGTTTTATCCTTCTCTAATTTTGGTTTAAGTATTAAGTATATAATGGGATAGAGCCAATAATTGTGGTATATGGATTTGCAACAAAACCTTTTAAGATATAACGTGGATGTCGACAAGGAGGCCCATACTTATATATTGTGTGGAAATTGAAGGAATAATGATACGTAATGACAATAAAATCAAGGGAAGTAGTATCGGTTACATAGAATATATTCCTTCTCAGCTTGCGGATAACACAACTCTTGCATTAGAAAAAAAGCCTCTATGCAGCTCTAAACGTCTTAAAAATTGTCTTACACTTTTTTGCTCGTTGACAAAACAAAACTCATTTGTATTGTTTCAGAAAAGAGATCAAGATACAAAGTTTGTAAAGAAAAATACTTTGATTGGTCA
Organism: Phorcus lineatus; assembly: GCA_921293015.1. Classification (NCBI taxonomy): domain Eukaryota; kingdom Metazoa; phylum Mollusca; class Gastropoda; order Trochida; family Trochidae; genus Phorcus; species Phorcus lineatus. Next base: position 31,091,237 of record OV121083.1, on the reverse strand, counting down.
CAAACAGACTCCTCTCTTTTAGGAATCAATTTTAATATTCATCTGAACAGCATTATTGAAACTACCTATGAGGATAAACTTGAAAAATAAATGAACATTTAGTCAACCCGTTCATTTACTCCTTTTGTTAAATCATTTATCTTTAACCCATCCGAATTCACCGAGACAACTACTAGAAAGGTTACAAAAATCTTGTTTTAAATTTATTTCGAATGGTAAACCTGATAAGATAAAAAGAAATGTTATGACCTTAAACCCTGAACACGGTTAGATCAGAGTACCAGATATAAATAATGTTAAATATTCTCAATAAATAGAGTCATATTATACTGACTTCAACTAGGTCAGGCAGTTCAAAATATATTTAAAAATTGTATTCCCACATTATTCAATAAGTTTTGGAAGGATGGTTTTACAATTTTTGAAATATTTGTCACAAAAGGTGAATCAAATACTTTAAACAGATAATCAACTAAAACGGAAGATGGTAGGTTTTTTACATTTGAAGAATTTAAAGAGAGATGTCTTCTATCCTTGATTGAACGACTCACAGGCATTGTTTCTCTTGCATAGATCTACTTCGCGGATATAGCCCTCTTGATTGCTTTTACGAAAACTCTGCTTCGCGTAAGAATAGTTTCGTAAAGTTATCATTCCTAAGTAAGCATTCAGATACGGATGGTTATATTAGTACGGTCGGGTATGGTTCCCAGCATGAAGTTAATGATATTCAACAGAATCCGAATATGCAAATAGCTTTCAAACAATGCTTTCTAAAAGGCCAAAACGAAAGTGAGATGATGACAATCATTGTGATTTTTCAGAGCCAGAAACAAAGTTCTTTGCTGTAATCTCCTCTGTTGATCTTCGTACATACCTCAAGTCCATTTCTGCCACAGCCATCATTAAAGATACTCAGAAAAATGTAGGTGATATAGAAAGCTTAATGAAACTTGAAAGGGGAATTGTACTTCGGTGCAAATCTAGGGCAGAACTGTAAAGGGCATTAGGGTTAACTCGGTTGTGTGGCAAGAACATCAAAACGCATGTTCCGAAAAGTCTTAGGGAGAGCAGGGTGGTATTTACAATTTTAAAAGGGCTCACTGAGAGAGAAACTGTCTCAAAACTTAAGAATTACAAGGTAATTGCAGCCAAGCATCTTCTGGGAGAGGAAAAAGCAACTGATTTTTCTTTTCTCAAACTCTCCCTAAGAGAGTTACAATGTTTTATGAATCTTTCAAAGTAAGGCTCTACGTATCCCCAGCTCTGAGGTGCTTTCAATGTCAACGGTTTGATCATACAGCTACAAACTGCAAAAGCACATCGGAAATATATCCCCGCTGCAGTGGTAGCCACACTTATCAGGAGGTGGTAACCACAGTGATGCTTATAAGTACAAACATGCCGTAGAAGTTCAGCATGTACGTAATGAGAATAAAATTTCATACAAAGAAGCCGTGCATATTGTCAAAGAAAATGCACTATCACATGCAAGTGGAGTTGAGAAAAGTTCTAAATGTTCTGTCAGTTCCTAACAAAACATAAAACCTCAGAAAAAGGAGATTTCTCCGTCTGGTAGAACAACATGCAGTTGCAAATGCAGTAACCTTGACACTATGCAGCAAACTCAATCCCGTAAAGCACCACCTCCCTTCTCTCAGGTAGCATCATCAAACACAAACACAGGGATTAGCTCTGAAAAGCTTGTCACGTTCCTTTTGGAAGTGCTCGCTGTATAGTGAGTGAGTGAGTTGGGGTTTGGTGTTTTCAACATTTTTTCATCTAACAAACACGTGGATGACAAGCATCCTAAAAGAGATTGGACAGCTCAAAAAGAAAGGAATCGAGAAGATGAGGGTAAAGACGGAAAGAAAGGCATAGTGAGATATAGACAAGGTTTTTTAACGACTCAAATTTGGTCTGGCTTCTACCCGTCGATCTGGCCAGCTTGGGTGCCCCTACCTGGAGCGATAATAGCTCCGGCTGACATAGCTCTAAGGGTCTCGATTAGGTATCGAGTCAAGTGGTAGCTCGCTGTATGCTTCAACTTTCCAAATACAATGAGATAAACAAAGATGCAACCCCTTGGGGTTCCCGGGTTAGAATAGGGCCCCAGCATCCCCATACTTGTGGTAAGAGGCGACTAAAATGGGGCGGTCTGTTTGCCGTGGACTGCGACCTGTGTCTTTGGAGAAAGGATGTCTGGTAGTTGAGGGAGGCGTAGCTGAATAGCCTACACAGATCAATACACCAGTTCGGCTCAGTCTTCATCTTGAAAGGAGGCAAGATGACAAGGTTGTGACAAGCACTCCCTTTGTCATTTCTTTTTACACTTTTCCTATCTTTTCCTTTCGCTTTGCATTCATCTTCTTTCTTTGTTGGGGCGGGTTAGCGCGTTCGGTCCGCTCGGCAACTTTGACTGCAGTAGAGAACTGTTCTACACGCAGTAAGGTTTGGGTGCAATGCTACACTGAAATTCAGTGCAGTACGACCAATGGTTCGCTAGTTCCAGCCTATGCTAGCAGGTTTCATCGCAATGCATAGCCACAATTGTTTTGCGGGCTTTCTCCCTGCAATAATACTAGCAGCCGCGAGTGAAATACTCTTGATAGCGGCGTTAAACCCCATATCACCTCACCTCTTTCATTGCTCTGCTGTCTGCGCTCTTGCATATATTTTCACTTTTCTCCCAATATAGCAACGGCTAATTGGTCAAATCTGTTAATGATTGGCAAGTCTTAGTGGTGTCCTCGGTGCTGCTAAATCATGGACATCATGCAATCATAATTAGAATAATAATTATTATATTGCAATTTAAAATCATTGTTAGTAACGGTTTGCACCGTTGTTATTCAGACTTCAGTTTTTTAAGATTTTCAAATATCTTTAAGATGATTTTACAGGTGCTAATAGTTATTTCCATCCCTAGAGCTTGAAAATTTGAAGTCGATTTGTAAATTCTGATTGAGATATATTATGCAAATGAAATCCAATACACATAGGTTTGCATGAATATGGTGTTTTGACATCGGACATTACATCGCAAAATTAATTCAACAAATAGATGATTGAGGCATTTTCGAAATCTCTTTCTGTTCGAATCTAAAATACGTTTTCGAGTTCAGTCGTTATTTTGATTGTAACATCTCGTCAAACGTTGTATCCTTAGTATCGCTATCAGCCAGGATTCATCAAAGCAACTTTGTGCATGGTGACCTAGATATCGAATGCGAGACCACGCATTCTTCGAATATGACAGACGGCCATTGCCTTTGTATCTCACTTGTCCTATATATTATTTCTTGAATTACTTTGATAACAAATCACGAAATAATTCTACCTTTTCTTAAAGATCATTTGCAATTGTTTTTTTCCAATATTTGGTTTTAAACTTGTTGGTTGCAATTAAAATTATCATTCATAACAAATATGAATTTAAAACCGTTTCATGATAACATTTAGAAAATATCTTTATATTCAAAGACATATGATTCTCTATGCTAAAAGGTTTGACATTTCAACTAAAGTTTTTCAAATCTTTATGAATATCAACTTTCCAATCGACGGCTTTTAATTTTCTAAGGGATTTATATACAAACATAATTGCAAATACTTGCAAAACATTTATTCAATTTATATAGAAAATAAGTATTTAAATTCATAAATTGTTTTATTTGAAAATATTCACTTGCCACGATAAAATTATTGATAGGATGAAATTTTTTCTTCTAGTAGGCCGATTGTGATTCGAAATTCCCCAAGTTAAATAAAATTGGAACTTTTGATATAGTTTAGGTTCTCTTTACCAATATAAACACAGTCAATGCCATATCTGCACACCTATTAGACTTTTCCTTTTGTATTAACTTCATAGTCGCTTTTCGAGTGAGGTTTAACAAATATAGTAGCCTGAATAACATACACAATATTGGCGCCTTCACATAGCTATGTTTCAAATTACTATTACTAATATACTCCTCCTCTCCAATCCAATAATTATGCCCTTGTGCCCGCCAAATTTGCCTTTTTAAAGGCTTTTCTTGTGTTACAGGACCAGACAGGAGGTTCGTCCAGGTGTCAGATGCAGATCATGGAAGAGCATTTATACCCCCTAACACACTGAGGAAGAACAAATGGTCCTTGAATGTACTTTCGAAGTGGACACAAGAATTCATATCCGATGCTAGCAATGGAAAAGGCGAGCTTGGTGAAGCTATAGTATTCTCAACGACAGTCGGCGGGAAATACACGAAATGTCGGACGATGAACTTAAACTGTCTTGTGCATCTTTGTCATAACACTCAAAAAAGAAAATGGTGATGATAATCCAGGGGAAAGTGTGTTATCTATTTTGTGTGGGATACAACGCCATTTGAGACAGCAAGGTCGAGAGCTGGATGCTTTTACTGATCCAATTTTTTCGCGTCTGAATCAGACTGTTGATAACGTTATGCAGGAGAAGTGTAAGCGAGGAGTTGGTATTCAGAGGCTGCAAGCTGATGTCATCAGCAAAGATCAAGAAGCTATCCTTTGGAGTAAAGGCATGTTAGGCTCATCTACACTGCAGCTTCTGGTGGACACATTGATCTGGATCGTAGTGATGAGTTTTGGACTGAGAGGTGGAGAAGAACACCGTCGGTTTAGTTTCCGAAATTTTGAGGTGAAAGGTCAGAGCTATTTACAGTATACCGAAACTGTGTCTAAGACGTACAGGGGCGGCTTGAAACACCGCAAAATAGACCCTCATAGTGCTCGAGCGTACCAGAATGGTGACTCAAAACTGTGCCCTGTGCAACTTTTCCAACTTTATTGCAGTCACCTTCCAGAGCAAAGAGACCAAGACATTTTCTATTTTCGACCTCTAACAAACCCAAAGGGGCAAGTATGGTGTTCGAAGCAAGGGATCGGACGTAACAAGACATTAACCGTCTAACATACTGTGGTTAGACGGTTAATGTATAACGCAGGAATTGACGGTTACTACACCAATCACTCGCTAAAAGAGCATCTACAGCAACTAGTGAAGGACCGAACAGGTCACAGGAGCCTGGCAGTTGAAAATTACAAGCGGACATGTGTCAAAGATCTTGCAGGGAGAAGAACCTGATGGAGCCGACAAACAAGCAACAATGGATAGTGTCAACCAAAGTGTGTCGGAGAGTGAATCCAAGTGTGGATTTGTTTTTGAAAATTGTTCAAACATCACAATAAACAAGTACTATTGAATGACAGTTTGGTTATGGTTTTTTTCAGTCAAGCTATTGTCATATCAGAAGTTTCATTACAAACAAGGTGGTAGTTTATAGGTGTTCATGGTAAAATGAAGTTAGTGTGTAATGTATCAATATAGACTTGCAGAGAAAGGTCGCCAATGTGTGGCATTGAAGTTGAAAAGTCTTCAAGGCCGTTACATAGATACGTTGATACTATCACCTAATGAGGAGAAAGTAACTCCTAATTAGCAGGTAGTAACTCTTAGTTAGGATATAACTAAGTCCTACTTAGGACATAGCTATTTCCTAATTAGTTGATACTTTCTCGTAATTAGGTGATAATTAAGTCCTAATTAGGAGATACTAACTCCTAATTAGGTGATAATCATCTCCTAATTAGGTGATAACTAAGTCCTAATTAGGTGATGGTGACTTAATATCTCCTAATTAGGACATAGTAATTAGGACTTCATCTCGTAATTAGTTGATAGTTTATCCTAATTAGGTGATAGTTATGTCCTAATTAGGAGTTAGTATCTACTAATTAGTTGATAGTTTCTCCTAATGAGGTGATAGTTATGTCCTAATTAGACGATGATTAAGTCCTAATTAGGTGATGGTATATCCTAATTAGGAGATAAAAAAAATTTGACTGTGGCACTAGGATGCTTCCGTAAATTAGGGCTACTTATCTCCTAATTAGACGTTACTATCTCATAATTAGGCGATAGTTTCAACTGATTAGGAGATAGTATCTCCAAATTAGGTGATAGTAACTCCTAATTAGGCGATAATTAAGTCCTAATTAGGAAATAGCTATGTCCTAAGTAGGACTTAGTTATCTCCTACTTAGGTGTTAACTAGGTCCTAATTAGAGGTTAGTTATCTCATAATTAGGCGTTACTATCTCCCAATTAGGAGTTACTATCTCCTAATTAGGTGATGGTATATCCTAATTAGGAGATAAAAAAAATTTGACTGTGGCACTCGGATGCTTCCGTAGAAATGTCTAAGTTTTTATGTCGGTATTTAAACAGGGATGTATTGACAACGATAACCAGTCATGGAAGAAGAATATTTCATGCATTTCAAAACTCAACTTTATCAAACCCGAGAAAGCAAATGTTTCTTATGAATTTTACATCAATGACACTTATTGTAAATAATTCCGTATCATTGTAAGTAAATTTCGAGTCATATGTTAATGATTGAATACGGTATATGACTTGGTCTTAAGCGCAGTGATCGCCTGTGTCCTCTCTGCTTAATTCCTACTATTGAAGATGAATTTCACTTTTGTCTTTAGGGTCCATTTTACAGTCACTTAAGAAAAAATACAATCCCCGATTATTATCATAATTTACCAACACATGAGAAGTTGTTCAATGTTGTCTTTCATGTATACATGATCAATAAAAAAAATTGGCGCTATAAATGTGCACTTTGTATGCCTTGTATAATGGGCCTGTGGCCCCTTTACTGAAATAAACATCTCTCTATATATGTCATCATATATGCTCAATTGAATATTGATTAGCCAAGCAACAGAAGCTTGATCAACGGACGGCCCTGTCGCAATAAGCTTATCAAAATAATAATCAAAGTAAGTTGAAGTGATTTGAGAAAGTGTAGGTAAAATAAATCAAGTTTTAAAGGACATCCCCTTTCCTCAAAAAACTGCAATATTTCTATTAATAATAACAAACAACTTAAAGGATGGTACCATGCTAGTTGTTTTTAAATCATTCATCAACTTCAACTCTAGACTCAAATAGAAAAGATTGTGAGTAAATGGAGCGTTGCATAAAAACTACGTATTCGGCAATATAAGTTTTGCTTATATTGAGACAGTGGAATTTCTATCTCGTCGAATTCAAAGTTGGTGCATAATGAGTTTAATACAGACCATTGCATCCAATATCAATTAAAACGTCAGGTTGAATCAAAAGCCTAACTAGAAAAGCCGTTTTCAACAGTCCACATTTCCCTTTTTGTGCAAAACTGACTCGCGATTTCTGATACTTTAACAATGCTTAAAGCTAACCCCAGTCGAACGACAACTAAATTATGAGTAGGTTACCGTTATTACATCTTAACCTACATAAGCCGTTCTATCCGAGTATTTTGTCGAAACAAAACACGATCAAACAGTTCTGTTTTTACACATTTGTTTTAATACATGACAGTCACAAAATCCAATTAAAACATGTTACTGAGGGATATATTTTGTTTGCTTCAAATTTGACAATTTAAAACAAATAGCGCACATTTAATCCGTAGACCACTAGGACAACCACTACCTTTTTAGATATCCTTAAAAACAATTCTTCAGCATATAACATTATCATTTGGATGAGAAGAAAATGAATCTACGTCAATGAATCTACGTCAAAGCTTGGTGTGCAGCATGGTACACACGTTTAACTTTCCTCATTTACGTGAATGAAATGCTGTACAAATTCAATATTGTATCGATATCTATTGATTTTAAGAAGGATTGTCATGAAAACAAGTGGAGATGAGGGAGATTTGGCTGGTCAGAGTAAGTTGCATTGGGGAACGAGCTCTTTGGTTTAAATCACAGGAGGCAATTGATCATAAAATCTGAAAATTTGATCATAAACTAAAAAATAATGATACGTACATGTAGGTTACACCCTCATGATAATAGAATCCCCGCAAACAGAACTTTATCATAGCAATCATTTCGTCACATTCTGGGCCTTTTTGCGCTGCACGACGATACACTTCCTTACATGTTTTGTAATATGAAGAAATCGTGCACAAGAATTAGCCCGGCTGCGACCTCTCTACGATAGATGGAATTTGCAGTTGAGTACTACAGGTTGTAAAATACTCCAAGCAGCCGGACTTTACTATCATAATGCGTATGTACAAATGTTATGTATGATGGTTGTAAATGTCTAACCAATGAAAAGAGCCAGAAAAGGCATGATTTCCATCGGGGCTGGCGACCTTTTCACTCACTCTTAAGTTTTTCGTCTGAAACTGAGGAAGACTTGACAAACCTTAAGTTAAATGATATAAACTGATTTTTAAAAAGGCATTCGTTGCTATCTCACCGAAATGGTTGCATATCAGCAGTCCGTCGTGTTGACTATATGGCTTTAACCTAAATATCGCGTAAACTGAACGTGATATGGGTGTTTGGAGCAGAGTGAACCCGGAACATTAAATCAGGTTTGAACGGGTTAGAGAGTATGCATATCTAGGTCAGCTATTGTGCCTTCTGTCACTAAGCGCCTGACCTACCGAATTTAGACGTTACGAGAAATCTTGAAATGAATACAATCTGAAGATTGCTTAAATAAATGCTCCGAATTATTCTTATGAAACAAAACAAATACAATGTTAAACCGAAGACCACAAAAACAGGACGAGCTCCTGTGTAGTGATGTATTTACCTTTGTTTGGATTTGTTTACCTTTTCCCAAATGTAACTTAATGGTTTGTATAACAAATTACTTGATTACCCATTATTCATATGTTTGTATGTATCATTTACCATTCAACTCTATTGTTCTCTTTAGGTCGGTAACTAAGTTGATCACTGTGTTCTAGTCGTGCTTAGGTGGTAAGTTTAATGAATACAGGTGTTCAACTAACTTACTCACCTGTTAACAAGTTCAAAGTGTTAAACATTTGTTTCTCATAGAGAACATGATTCGTAAAATAACATGTAAAACAGGAGTAGTTACAAATATTTTGCATTAAACTGGGAATAGAACCCATAGTTTCCGTCGTCTTGTACAGTTAGCTAACCACTACACCAGCGAAACCAGCTAACATTTTGAAGACATTAAAATGACCAAATGATTTAGATTTTTTGAGCGATAGGATTGAGTTATAAATAGTTAATTTTTTAAATCTTAAACGCCTCCGGTGGTAAACCTCTCCTAATTCACATTTTGAAATTTAGTTTCTTGCGGTTCTTGGTGAATGTTTACACTGGTTATACCTTCTGTTATGATGCTTGTATATTTCAACATGCTGCACGTGCGGGGCGATTTCCTCAGGCTTCTGTCACCTACCGCATTTCGGCACCGTTTGTTTACCTCGAAGCGCCATTAATATTGTACCAATAATATCAACAAAAGTACCTCTGTCATTTTAACATGTGCTTAATACATATTTTTTAAATGTTTCCTTTGCTGTTTGAAATTGATTTTAATGGTTGAATGGTAAGTCAGTTATCAACCTCGTTATCGGCGTGCATGAATTCACAATTCACAATTTTCAAAAAACAACAAATGCACGTGTCAAAGTCAGGGGCGTAGGAACAGGGGGGCTCGAAATGTTGTTTTTTTCCAAAATGATTATTTTCCCCTTTTTTTCTTTTTTTTGGTTACAAAATTTCAATTCAAGCCCCCCCCCCCCCCCCCCTCCTACGCCCCTGAAAGTGGAACATGTGCATTTCCCTTCGCATTGCCCATTTTCAAAAACAAACAAATGTGAAGGGAGGTCGCGTCTGGAACGAGGCTTTATACCTCGATGTGGGCACTTCCGTCTTACGATGATGCAATAAAACTCGCTTTTCACTAATTGAAGTAACGTAGCTCTTATTAAGCAGGTGACATACACGTAATTCCACTTTTCGTGCTTCAGCCTTAGGACACGATAACAGCACAACTACAACACGACCACAACACGATCGATAAATTGTCCTTCTTGCAATCGTACTATTATCGTAGTAATGTTAAATTAACCCTTATGGTGCTAGACTCTATAACCACGATGACAGCTCGTACTAAACACGGAGTCACACGATAACTGTACGATCAGGATACAATCTTTACACGATGTTGGGTTGAACTTGCATCAACAAGAGCGTTTCCCGTCCAAACGTTTTCATCACGTGTGATTCGCGTGTCTTACTTTCAGTCAACAAGTCAGCACAAACGATGGTAAGGTATTGAAGGTAAAGATGGTGACGAACGAATTCTCTGCATACGGACTGTTTTGTCAAGTTGTAGATTGAATGCTACACAACCAATGTTCTAATACAAGCTCTTATTAGACTTCAATGCAATATTTCAGCAAATGGAAACGCCGCATGCATGGATAACATATTTGTCGTCACACACGCCTATGAAAGATGCTTTGCTGTAAAATGAAGACTCAAAATGCAAAGTGCATATTCAATGTAATACTTTTGTGTACTTTTGAATTTATTAGATCTTTGAAATTTTATTTTTTGCAGAATGCAAAGTTTAAAGATGCATACAGTGGCGGTCATATGTCTCTTCCCTTGTCTCGCAGTCTGGATGCAGAATTATCGCAAAATTATCGCGAACGAAATCCGGTCGTGTCGCGGTCAAGTCACGCCAATATCGCGTGTCGGTTGCGGGGATTTTGCGAGTCTATCGCAAAAAGCCACGCGCATGGTTCAGTGCATTTATCGAGTAGGCGGAGCTAAGGTCACGTGATTAATTAGTCCCGATGAGGCAATTGCATGAAGGTGTCGTAAATGTATCGGAAAGGAAAGCTTTCAAGAGTTATCGTATCATCTTCCCTTTCCCCTCAACCCGTGGGCTCTGTTGGGTGAGTCACACCCCCCCCCCCCCCCCCCCCCCCCCCACCTTTGTCTTCGACATCTGCAAACTCGGCTGTGTTGATTCCTTATATATCTACTTACTTTTAGGTTACTTATTCTTTCCAAGTTTAATTATGTATCATTAAATGTATTTATAACTTTTAAAATTTTACTTTTTTATTCCCTCTAACTTTTTTTATATTATATTATATTCACCATTTAGTTCTGTAAATCCACATCTTAATTCTATTTCTCTATTTTACCGAGATACATAACAACAACTTTTAAAGGGACACGTATGAACCATGTACACTCAAAAAATGAACGAATATTGAAAACTTTGAATAAAAGTTTGATAGACATTTTGAAGTGATAAACATAAGGAAGGCAATATTTTCTGAATAAAAACTCACAATAAAGAAGGTGTTATCAATAAAATATGGTGGTCCTTAAGGATAAAAGTCGTTATGTTTCGCAAGTCGTATTTCAGTGTTTTGTTGGTAGAAATGTTGGTAAATGAATGAGAAGAAAAAGAAACAAGGACATAGAGAGATATTTGTTAGAATGTCACCAAATAGAATATTTATGTTAGTATTACTAAAACAATATGTTATTAAAATATATTCAATAAATCTCTTTTTGGATTGGCTATCCAAAAGGGCAACTTAAAACATCAGTTTCACTAAGATATATTAATATCAAACAATACTTAAACAAACGTCATGTTTTTCTTACAAATAAAAACAATTTACAATCCTTCCAAAATCAAGGACAATATCCCCCTCTATAAACAATATGAACCTATTGATCAAAACGCTCATGCGGTGTTCTTTTTACAAAACAAGTCTACCCTAAAGTCAGTGAATCTCCGCACACATATTATACAGTGCCTCTTCTAACACAATTTAACACTCATCTATTGATATCCTATGTACTTTAAAAAACAAATTAACAAGCGAATTCAGGAATGACGAGAGCAAGAACTGAGCGGAAGGGCGGGGGAGCGGCTAGCTCTAGTAAGGCAGCGGGAGTAGGGGATTGCATTACTTAGTTATGTAATGTTAATTGTCGTGTGAGATGCATATCGTTAACGTAAACCAAGACTCTTCAATGACATATAACTGTAATTTGCCAAATACCTGCCGAATATCTTGCAAAGAAACTACATCACAAACTAATAGTTGATGTGTAAATGGTCATATATTTATACTAGTCTATGATGGTTGTAAAAGAGCTTATGAATCCATACGTATAAGTTAGGTTAGAAAGCCTTAAGGATGATGTGATACCTCTGATATTTCACAGACACGCTGTATTAACCTGCACAAATATTGTAAAAAAAATTAACTCTAATTTTACTATTAACTTCAATATTCTGATCAACACACATTCCTTAATCAAAATGACAGGTGTACAGTTGAAGATTCTCTTATCTGAGGTGATATATAATGTCTCAATGTATACATGAATTTCTGCATGTTCATGCCGGATCATTTGATTTTGAAAATGAATATCAAAAGGAATGAACCAATTATGTGTTGCATATTTTCCTTATCTCATATATAGCATATATAGATGTATCGAAACACGAGGCGATAGGCGTTTTGGTGAACTCCTTCATTTCAATTCAAGTTTTGGTTTTGAAAATATCATAGCGCTACTGTATCTGGAAATCGTGAGTTATTTAAATGTAAATTATGATAGTATCAAATTAGTAACGTGACACGTTTTCCTATTGCATGCGCATGTAAAAATTGCCATTTCATTGATAATAATGGTTCAAACGTTAAAGTCGGTAGCCATTCTCAATTATTTTTTGAGATGGAAAAGCATTATGCACATTGGTCGCTCGATACCTAATACTAGTTAACACATGGTAGGGACTTACCATATCCGTCAGATTATTTTTTACTAATAACATTGTTATTATCACAATATGTCAGTCTTATTTCAAACTCGTAATATTTACAATTAACTGAAAATGTCTCGTATTTATCATGTTATGAAAAACAAATAATTGTTTGCATGTATTTGGTAACATATCACGTTTCAACCTTCTGACAAACTCATTAAAAACACCCTCAGAAACCTTTGAGACAACAAGAAGAAAATGATACTACGTTATTATCCTTAACATGATAGAGGTTAAGATCTGAAAACTTACAAATTACAAACTCTAAAATTCAAATTCGTTTACACCGTATTGCTTAAGGATGACTCCACCTAACAATTTTACCGCTTACACTATCAATATTTTGCATGACAAAGATGTCTGAAAAACTTCGTCACACTCTTCCACTTGTTAACAACTGTAGTGGACCATTCTACATCTCCGATTACCGCATTATTGTTCCGACAAAAGAAGTCCTAAGTAAACATGACTGTCAACAACTTCTTATGTCATACCCCCTCAGAAAAATGACATATTAGTTTCAACAACCACAGCTCCTTTATAATGCATAACCTTAGACTAAGCGCAATTAACCTTCATTTTGACACATCGTCATTCAAATGTATACACAAAGATAAGATAATTACCCAAACGAACATTTAATTCACTATATTAACAATTCACTTTTCAAATTCAATTCAATTTAAATTAACTTTTCAGAGTGGGCAATGCAGGTAACCGATGCTGGTAATTTCCCAATTTTAATATATCTGTGATTCTATTCTTTTTAAACCATGCCTTATATCTTAACGATGTGAAGTCGTTTTGTACAGAAAGGGATAGTTTACAAAAAGTTGACTTTCTGTGCGTAAGGATAGCGCATGAGAGTTCTCGGATTTCAGTTTTTTTCTCTTCACTTAGATCCTCAATAAACAATGAGTGCCGCACAAGCTATTGAATACACACTTTAATTAGCAAGAGATGGACGCGGGATAGGTTTGTAGGCGAGTAGTCATAAAAAGGCTTGGCATACCATAATCGAGGTTATGTAAGTACTGGCGTACCTTTGATAATGAGAGAAAGATTACCTGATAAAATAAAAAGAAATAAGCTGACATCCACCATATTTTTGTCTGACACGATGTGAACCTGCTGTCAATATTCACTGAACATTCTCTTTAAAATAAAATTAACAAGAAATGATTTATTTATATTTGTTTCATTAAGATGCATCCCCCAGACAACGTTGTTGAATAACAGCTTGCATTGTCTTTCTCTCTGATCAGTTCAGTGCCAAAACAATTTATGTAGATTTATTTGGTACGATCTATTTATTTACACTCTGGTGCAATTGATTAGGTAATTGTTTTTAAAATTATAAGATTTGGACTGAGCTTAACTTTACACAACATATTTTCATAGATAACAGTGATCACGATATAAGAGAACTAAAGGTCGTGACATCAATTTGTTAGACATCACGGGCCCAACATCCTACCGCTAACCGCAAAATGTGTTATTAAACTATAAACATTAAAATCACACAAAACCAAAAGTAGTGATTTTGTTGAAGTCTCATGGGTTGTTTTTCGTTAGTGTAGTAAATATAGCAGTAGGTTTAGATATAAATATGTAATAATCTCAAAATAACAAATGTCGCCAAATGTCGCGAAAGATAAACCTTTGAACGAGAGAAATACCTTTTTTTATTTCCAAAATCGGTTTGACCTTATGTCCCGAATAGTAACTTATAGTTATTGAGTCAAGTACCTCAGACGACAAGCTGTAAATTACATCAAAGATACAAATGCTTCCTTGTATCAATTCCGATTAAAGTTATAAGGAACAAAATTATCGATATTCAGAGAACGTCAACATACTATACCACTTATTACTACACCATATTGTACAGGTATTGGTTTACCAATAATCGTGTTCAATTTACAGTCGTTTTGAAAACAGAAATATACTGTAATAAGGCGTTGCTAGAATATTTTTTACAACTGCTGTTTAGGCAGTAAACCCCAAATTACCTTGGTATAAAGTTCTACCTCACAAGACAACTATATATATTACGTCACAAGGTACATGTTCATGTAGTCGCAGGCAAGTCATGCTTCATTGCTTTTCACCGGGCTAGTTGAATGCCTAAAAATGTCATAAATAAGGAGTTGCCCCGATTAGAGTTGAGATTGAACAATGTGATGGCAGCATTTAAAATAAAGAGTATTTTATTCTGTGAAAATGATTAATGAAAACCCTGTACATGACCTCGAGAGGTCGAGTTTATTGAAATTTTTTTACGTACGTTGAATGTGACGATTATTCCAATTTAACTGATAATCTAATATATCATTTATATTAATTTTCATTCGTATCAAGTAAAGTTACTAACATTGATTTTTTAAATATATCTCTATGTACATATATCCTTAATCATACAATGTTGTATCTCTTTTTCTACATCTCTTTGTGTTTAGTCTCTTTCATCCCTTACAGGGATGACTCAAGTTTTATTGTTTTGTATATATGTAATTTGTTTATGTTTGAGATGAGACTTTGATAAAGGATATAGCTCTCTGTATGGTATTCTTATATTGGTTAATTTTGTCGCGCGTAACATTATCTTTTTACAGAAATACACAAAGTTTTAATCACGATTTTAATTAAACGAACGCTATGTCGGTTTTAAGACAAAGTATCCTTATTGACTCATTAACGCCGAGAAAGCTTCACGGCTCAACGCCGTGGCCGCTGACCACAGACGCTGGTCACTGTACCATAGCGAGATCAATTAGCTCAAAGCACCGCTGTTCAACGGAAACTGTCTAGCCTTGTGCCATATTTGTTTTATTGTTTCATGAAGATAGATGCAGGTGCTGAATATTGATACTTTGATACTTTACAGAAACATAACATGAGAGAGAGAGAGAGAGAGAGAGAGAGAGAGAGAGAGAGAGAGAGAGAGAGAGAGAGAGAGAGAGAGAGAGAGAGAGAGAGAGAGAGAGAGAGAGAGAGAGAGAATGAGAGAGAGAAAATTTCAACTTTCTAAATAGTAAATAAGAATATATGGAAATGATATTACGTATTACGTGTCATAATATTGTGCGGTTGTGACGTCACAATGTTAGCACTGCCGTCACAATGGCGGCCAAGTCGCGGAAATGTTTTGTTCAATACGCTTTCGGCAATCATGCTTGATTAATGATTTGCTCGTTAATGCTCGTTAATGAGTTGGTATCAAACTCGCTTTTTCACGGTTATTACTCAATCATTAACTCGTTTAATAAAAATTGTATTAAATGGAATGTCGTTTAGTATCCTCTATATATTGACCAAGTTATATATTCTGTTGGGACGCTGTCAACTCTAAATATGACTTAACACGTGTATATATCGATTCAATGGCAAACAGGATCGTGGATCTATGAAGCATATTTTAGAATTAAAAAAACCCAACGTATATGCTAAAACTATTATTGTTACAGGACCGCTACTGACCGTGCTTGATATAGGATGCGCTCAGCCAGTTCAATAAAGTAATATACGAACAAACTGTTATAATAATGATAGTATTCAAAGTAGGACAACACTGGAGTTTAAAATATTAATTACATGCAATTATCATATTGATAGTTCATGACATGACATTCCCAAAGTGATGCATTCAAGAAGTAAAGGTAAAATCAAAGTGTCACTTACACTAGCCTAAAATTCTTCACAAATGATTTATGAAAACATGTACATAAATTTCAAATTTTCAAAATTTGTAACTTAACAAAGACTCCAATCGTTTCATCTGATTTAATAACCTTCTTTTTAAAGTAATTATTTTTCCCTTCCAAGACCAACATATGCAGAATGTTTTCATTTATCAAACTAAGTATATTTTTGAACAAAGAGCAACGATTTCCTGAGGATAGCATCTTATTTACTTATTTACATCTCATTATTTAGACGCATATACGCGGCTCTCGGCGTTAATGAGTTAACGGGACTGATCGTTAGAGCCTTTGCATACAGTACATGTATTCTTCTTGTAAGTTGATGTAACCTTCGTGTTCGGATAAGCAGCCGTATTGTGCAGTTTTTCGGAGAACCCCTCCAAACAGTATGTACATTTTTGTATGTCATACGTCCACATAATATCCCTAACGTACATGTAGTCGTGGCACATGCCCAAACAATGTTCAATACATGAACACTTCTACGTAAGTGTGTATAACAAGTGTAGTTCTATCAAGGATCGTATCCCTGGTTCTATGAAACGCGATGACGACACTGTTGGTAATTTGTATTTACTTTATCATGGTCAGTAAGGCGGTATAATAAGAAATAATGATGGAAACTTGGGAAATACACGTTCCTTATTTTCCCGGTAGTCATTTGGAGTACTAACAAACGCCGAAAGATTATATTTTACAGGTTTACAGTACATGAACATTTAACAGCTTCGTTAGACCAGCCCACTTTAAAGTTATCCAATATGCTTGTAGCGGGTCAAATAACGGGTAGACCGGCCCGTATAAGCCCCTCCCACTTTACCGCAATACAGCCCAGGTGTATCGCAGTAGAGACGCAAAATCATCGCGTTGGCGGTGCACTAAATTTGCAGCAATGCTGAGAGCAGCTCCCAACCGTGTTGCGATAGCGTCACAGGAATAATGCAAAATTACTCCCATGACTTATGTCCGACACTGTAAACGGGCAATACGTGTGAAAACTAACAAAGAATTTTCTACATGAAAGTATACCTTTAAATGATAGGGAAGAAATAAGGTTACAAATTACTGCGGCAATTTCAAGGTATGATAAAATGCAACAAGAATTAATCACAAGCAACATAATGTGGTAGCCAATCAAAGGTATGGTAGACGTATAAACTGTATACTGCAAAAGTATATACATATCAGACATATCAGAAAAAAAGAGTGTTTAACATATTCATGCTATTTCTGAAGATTTTGTACATAGGACTTATCATACTAATGTAGAATTTTCATACGCAATCGTATGAAAATTTAAATAAGAAAATTTAGAAAACAACTTCCGATCACATTAGACGAAGAAATAGTGATTTCACTGGTAAGTGGTATAATGTTTACTTTGGTTTGTTCTCTGCTAGAATGAATCGCAGATGTACTTGTTATCAATAAGAAATTAAACTGAATCCATTTTGTAGAAAGCAGGTAATAACGATAACAATGGGGATGCTTATATTGCGCTGGACTCACACGACATTGCTCTCTCAGGCCAATTTTTAAAGTATTTACCACAGACTCACGTTTTTGGAATGATTACAATTAATGACCTAGAATTCGAAAATGGCAATTTGGGCGCTCGATATTCATATACAGCTAACAGCAAAACTGACAATGAATGATCAATTGACAATGCGTAAAATATCCATTCTTTAACTTATGTTGGAGTCGTCTTGTCTGTCATTCGAAGTTAGGCATGATGAAATAGACAGAAGGGGTTATGTTTTCGAAATTCTGATTTCCTGAAATTTCGATTAAACAGTTACTATTCCAGTTCTCATATCCGACAAAAAAAACCGCACAGTCACATTGACTTGGTGCAAGGGAACAAACATAACTTGTGTTTAAAAATATTGACCACTTTAAATGGATTTTGTAGCGAAAAATTAAATTTATGTTTTCGGAATTTTGACTCCTGGTCACTTTTATGACCTGCCAAAACTGCTATGGTTGACTGTTGGGAATGATATCCTGTTTACGTTGAACTACAATGGACATTCATTTCTGTATCGTAAATTCAACATCATCTGATTTATTTTCGTAAAGCTTTGATGCCTCTAAGAGATGCCAAATAACATGATATTTTCACTAGGAGACACAGGCATGTGAACAAACTTTCGGTATGCATTTATAGATCAAGGGAATGTGATGATCAGCATATAGAAATGCAGATGGTTCATAATTTGGTAGGAAGCGAAATGATGTTTTCCTCGTTTGAAGGATGAATTAGAGGAAAACTAATTTCTCCTACCGGTGAACAAAGTATCAAAGGGGAGATAATTGTAGGGGCGCTGGTGGTACTAGCGGGGTATATAAGGGTGAGAGGTTAATGTTTCGATTCTCTCGGCTGTAGTGCAGTACCATATACATATCTTTTTTCTTATTGTTTTAATATGTATTTGTAATTATTGTCCTTTTGTGCATCTAACTCTTTTTCATATTTGCTTCAGATGTTATGCTCAAGTGATGCGCTGAAGTGTTATCCGGCAGTTAACCGCTTATGGGGGAGCTATCCGTTTATGGATGAGTTCGAGTCGTTAGGACATGAGCCGTTTATGGTGATGTATCGAAACCGCTTATGGTTGTATGATATGTAAATGTTGATAATGCTTTTGATAGCCCTGTTTATGGGATTTGTTTGATACCGTTTATGGTGAATTTTGTAAATGCCGTTTATGGTGAATTTTGGGGATTCTGTTTATGGATATTTTGTTTAATACCATATAATATATTGACTGGCCAATGTACAGATACTTTAAAGGGTAATTTCGTTTCAAATTTGCTCCGTTTATGGAAATGAATTGTGTAAAGTGTATAACTTATAAAGAGTGCGTTTTGACACCTGTATAATAACTCCAATATGATATTGAAAACTTTTATTGTGTTCAAATGTATTGACTTTACTGTAAACTCCCCAGTAAGGAACTGATGCATACGTAGGGAGAACACAGTTCCAGTGCGTGTACGGGGATGGTTTGATGTTGGAATGTTCAGTGATGTAATGGTACGGCAAGACTATGCAAATACAGCCAGTCCAAGTTAAAATGGTGTTGAGTTGTTTGTATACGTGTGATAAGGGGTGTAGGAGAATTATAATGTCCTCAATTATCGATCACCTTGGCAAGTTTCTCAATGTCACGATGTAAACGTCCTTACGTGCTTGAAATTTAACTGCTTTGTCAGAAGGAATGCCTGTGAAACAACATCGTCAGCAATTTGCATAAAGCCAGAAGATGAGAGAAAAACTCCGGAAGATTGTCCAAAGATAATGTTAGAATAAGTAATATGCGCAATAATGTCTTTATCGCAATGAAATTGTATTTCAAAGCTGCAATGCATCACAAGATGGATATCAATTCGACATTGATCATTAAAATCAATGGTTAACTTTTTTTGCCCTATAAATTATTTAAAAACGTGCAATATTCTTACACCACTCGTGTTTGCATCGTGAAAGCGTTGTGTTACGTTTGTGTTGATTGTGTTCTGACCGTGTTGGAATCGTAATCTTTCGTGCAATGATTGTACCCACATTGTGCACCTCACGTACAGAAACCGTCTTCACATAACAGATCGTAAAAACCACAATACGATACCAGTACGCTCGAATCGTAATGTTACCGTAGTACAGTCGTGCGTAGTGTGAGTTGGGCTTTATAGACGTTTAAACAAAATGTTGAATGGATAGTGTGTGCAAAAGAAACCTTATGAATCGTTTCAAATTCATACTTCATCGCATTTTAGCAAAACAAGTTCAGTGGCAACCAAATTTAAACTGAACTTACCAATAGACTTATTAATGGGAATTGATGAGATTAGCTCTTAAAACAGTTTTGGCAAACTTGGTCAAAGCATTATAGGATCAGATCGAACACAGTTTTCGATTTGTATCATGGGCAAGTTTTTCAGAATGCACTTGAGAGTATCTCACATTCTTGGATTCATAATTACTCCTCCTTTACAATTTCTGAACGCTTAAGATAATTTCATCAGAAACTTCGGATGCACATTATGTAAATAAAGCATTATATATTTAAGGGTAATCTCAGAATAGGAAGATATTTACAAAAAACAGTACGAATGCAATTATTTTTATTAGACTATTACATTAACACATTGTTTTAAAAAGAAATATAAAAATGCTCTATGAAGTCTGATTTTAACACTGGCCAAAATTTAAAATTGAACTTAAATACCGTAAAAGTTATATAAAAGGTTGCACAATAAAGACACGCCTTTGATGAGAGTTAATCACCCTCTATACAAGTTTGGAAAGAACAACAAGAGAAAATAAGTTGGTAAATATATTTACGCTCAGCTTCATCGCCCGCCAAGTGGTAATATGGGTAAATCATTGACAATAGTTATGAAACTACATTGATGTGATAAGCCCTTAATAACTCAAGTTTAGTTGAAAACTATCTTCAGCAGATCATTGCGTATCGTCTCTAATTTGTTGCTGGGGATTCAAAATTTCGCATTGTATAGATATAGGGCAAACTGACCGAGGTTCGGACAGTGTAATGATTCAAATATTTTGAAAGATTATATGATTTATAACTATCTGAAGAAAACAATTATCATCAAACCAGAGTATAAAAAATTTTATATTTTATTTATTATTTATTTTATTATGTACAATAATTAGCCATAATTATTTTAGTAATAACCGAAAATAGCGGTTTTATTTGAATATATCAATTCGCCCGAGGTTCTTGTCTTGATTATATGTCCTGGTCGGAATACAACAATTAAAGGCATGGCCATACTTTAATGATAAACAATTGCAGTTTTTAAACTTGAAACTAAGGCCAGCTGATTTTAAGACTGAATCTTCTGTCGCCCGAATGCTCTTTTTCGAACAGCCCCGGTTTTAAAACGGAGAATCACTGTTCTATTGATGAAACAAACCACGACGTCGGCGTGATGTAAGGGGCGTTTATCAGTCAAGCTGTTTGAGGACCTTGCATTTTAGCGTTCGTAGACAATGCCACGCTGTTGTTGATGGATAAATGGGAATAGGTCGTAAAACGTCATCCCTGTCTTTTTGTGCGTTCTGGTCGCCACAAGTTTCGTTTTCAGATCCCCAGAGATATCTTATCACCCTATAATGCTACAAAATCTTGTTAACACAATTAGTCCACGGCCACTAGGAGTCCCCATGCACCCCCCCCCCCCCCCCCCCCCCCCCCCCCCCCCCCCATAAAAAACTCATAAAACTTGCTGACTAGTACAATGTCGACATTAGTCGATCACTTGTGATAACACTGCTGATGGTCGCCACATCTTTGGAAAGGTTTTGTGTCGTCAACGTCGACAGCAACGACGGCATAAGGACACATTGAAAGTCGACACACAGTGCACCGGAGACTAAGTACATAATTAAGAGGTTTGAACACATTGATCCTTCCAAGCAGTATGTCTGATTGTCAAATGTCATGGGCCAGGCGAGTTATACGTTTCCGTTTGGTGATTGGCAACGCTTAATGTTCTTAGATGACGTAAGGTTAGGTTTTGCTTTTGCAGAAAAACGCGTTCACAGATGTGTCATTGACCGATTAGAACTAAATTTAGTCCACCGCCCATTAGGGGTCCCAAGGGTTAACAATTCTATTTTCTCTTCTCTACAGTTAATGTATATTATTTTATTTTACATTATTTGAACTGAGAATAGAATTATGAGCACTTGTAACCCTTTTGCTACTTATGTGTACTTATAACACACAAATTAAGTGTCCAAAAGCAAACCAAGGGACCTACCGTTAATGTACTATCATTGAAATACACCGACTCAGCCTTGGAAAAAACTATTTTCTCTTCTCTACAGTTAATGTATATAATTTTATTTTACATTATTTGCACTGAGATTAGAATTATGAGTACTTGTAACCCTTTTGTGTACTAATGTTTACTTATAACACACAAATTAAGTGTCCAAAAGCAAACAAAGGGACCTACCGTTAATCTACTATCATTGAAATACACCAACTCAGCCTTGGAAAAAACTGTTTTCTCTTCTCTACAGTGAATGTATATCACTTTATTTTACATAATTTGCACTGAGAGTAGAATTACGAGTACTTGTAACCCTTTTGTGTACTTATGTGTACTTATAACACACAAATTAAGTGTCCAAAAGCAAACCAAGGGACCTACCATTAATCTACAATCATTGAAATACACCAACTCAGCCTTGGAAAAAACTTACAATTTTGTATTTTGAATGTGTTGTTTTATTTCTTAATCATTGGGGATTTAAAGGGATAGATTTAAAGGGTACAAAGAAGAAAGATAACACATAGGTACTAATTCCGTCATTACACACATCACAGGCATGTGGTATAGGAGTACATTCTTGCAAATTATTCATTTTCAATCTCAATATGACTGTTTGATTCAGCTGCTTTTTGGATATCAACAATTAATCAAAATCACAGTTTTAAGAGAGAGCATCATCATCAATAACATCACCATACACCACACACCACAACAATCATCATTATCATCCTCAAAGCTGTCACGTTGCGGGGCCTTGATGTCGACCAACTCTCTAGGAAGAGCGCACTGGCTCTAGCTTCCCATCCACAAGAGTCGAACTATGACTCTCATTAGCAACTAGAACAACAGGCATTGGAACAGAGATGTATTTCATAGAGCCACCTGCTAATTGAAATGCATTGTATGATACTCTAGGCTTTTGATGGTATCATGATAGTGATGGTATCATGATAGTCATTCAGTTGCAGACAGCAAACTTTATCAACATTTTTTATGTCAGGTCCCCCATAGACAACAAAAATGAAATCCTTATAGGGCTTTTATAAGTGATGTGTACATAAGGAAGACAACATTTTCTGCTTAACAACTTTATTTTAAAATTTACATTCATTTACAATATGGATTTCCAGTAAATGCACATATGAAGGCACCTAGCTCACCAAACAAATCTGATGGCACAACCTAAGAGCCACTTGATCTGACAAGAAAAACTTTGAAAATAGCAAGTAAAAAACACCTTGCAATGAGCCTAATCCAATGAGTCCAGCTTCAAGTAGGATAAGAATGTCTGAGAAACAACTTCCATCCATCTACTTGCCACGCACCCTTATATATGCACATTCCACGCGGAATAGTTCTGACTATGATATGGTTTTTGTATCTATCATTGTTATGCCATGTGATAGGACATGCCTTCATTGAAACTCCCAGATCAAATGTGGTCATACTGAATTTTTGTTGCACCTCTTGTCTAGCACTTTCAGCACACCTTAGGCATTCCCATAAAGTTCTGTATTGAAAGTAATCATGAGATGTCATACTGTTTGTGTTGATTCTAGACTTGGTAAGGAAACCTACAATACTATAAAGCACCTTCTGTGTTGATTTGCTGAAGAAAGCACAACTTAACCACATGGATACATCATATATGTGTGATAGTAACTTTAGGCCTTTTGCGGATTGTCATGTAACCACTGCAGTTCTGTTGTCTAGAGATGCAGACATATTTTGTTTGATATATTGTGTTGGAAGTAGAAGACAATGGGTTTAATCAATTTAACGAAAAAAATCAAGTGTAATTTTTCAAATGTTTTTATTACAACTTTGTTTAAATTTACACTTTTTTTTAAATTGACTCATATCTATTGATAAAATCACAGCATTAAGTTGCTCATTCCTACGGTGACTTCAAAGTTTTTCATGTCAGATCAAGTGGCTATAAGGTTGTGCCATCAGATTTGTTTGGTGAGCTAGGTGTCCTCATATTTGCATTTACTGGAAATCCATATTGTATTACATTCTCATATGATTAATCTCGATAATTAGGTTTCCTCACTATTGTTTAATGTTTACTTGTTGTGGTTATATGTACCAAAATTCATATATCCTACAACCAACCTGATGGAGTAATCATGTACTCAGGAACGTGAATTTTAAAATAAAGTTGTTAAGCAGAAAATTTTGTCTTCCTTATGTACATATTACTTATAAAAGCCCTATAAGGATTTCATTTTTGTTGTCTATGGTGGACCTGACATAAACAATTTTGATAAAGTTTGCTGTCTGCAACTGAATGACTATTGCTGTGAAGATGGGTCAAACAATGTAACATGGACACTATCATGATACCATCAAAAGCCTAGAGTATCATACAATGCATTTCAATTAGCAGGTGGCTCTATGAAATACATCTCTGTTCCAATGCCTGTTGTTCTTGTTGCTAATGAGAGTCATAGTTCGACTCTTGTAGATGGGAAGCTAGAGCCAGTGCGCTCTTCCTAGAGAGCTAGTCGACACCAAGGCCCCGCAACTTGACAGTTTTGAGGATGATAATGATGGTTGTTGTGGTGTGTGGTGTATGGTGATGTTATTGATGATGATGCTCTCTCTTAAAACTGTGATTTTGATAAATTGTTGATGTCCAAAAAGCAGCTGATGTGTGTAATGACCGAATTAGTACCTATGTGTTATATTTCTTCTTTGTACCCTTTAAATCTATCCCTTTAAATCCCCAATGATTAAGAAATAAAACAACACATTCAAAATACAAAATTGTAAGTTTTTTCCAAGGCTGAGTTGGTGTATTTCAATGATAGTAGATTAATGGTAGGTCCCTTGGTTTGCTTTTGGACACTTAATTTGTGTGTTATAAGTAAACATTAGTACACAAAAGGGTTACAAGTACTCGTAATTCTACTCTCAGTGCAAATTATGTAAAATAAAGTGATATACATTCACTGTAGAGAAGAGAAAATAGTTTTATCCAAAGCTGAGTTGGTGTATTTCAATGATAGTAGATTAACGGTAGGTCCCTTTGTTTGCTTTTGGACACTTAATTTGTGTGTTATAAGTAAACATTAGTACACAAAAGGGTTACAAGTACTCATAATTCTAATCTCAGTGCAAATAATGTAAAATAAAATTATATACATTAACTGTAGAGAAGAGAAAATAGTTTTTTCCAAGGCTGAGTCGGTGTATTTCAATGATAGTACATTAACGGTAGGTCCCTTGGTTTGCTTTTGGACACTTAATTTGTGTGTTATAAGTACACATAAGTAGCAAAAGAGTTACAAGTACTCATAATTCTATTCTCAGTTCAAATAATGTAAAATAAAATAATATACATTGTCACGAACTGGATTCAATATTAACCAGGGTAATCACCTAGAACCCAGAAGGTTAGAGTAAGCTGACGCTGTGCGGTTGAGCCAAGCATGAGAAAAGCATGCAAGGCATGGTCTAGCAGGTATATAAGGCAAGTTGGGGTGTTACTAGCCACTTGCATTGGTGTTACCGGGGCTTATCCTGCAGTGAGGTGAGATGAATAGATGGGAAGTTTTATATGTTGAATTTCATGACTTTGGTATAAGAATGTTGTATTTAATGTATAACAATTGTGTACAGGTGGTAAGCAGCTGTTGGGGAAATGATTGTACATCATACGGTAAATCAGTACCGGGTGTAGATAAATCCCTGAGGGACAGCATGGTTATCAAGATTGGAGTAAGTATCATTTTGAATATAAAATAATTACAAATTTGGGGTTAATTTGTAATTAATTAAAGGTTCGTTTTGGTGTTGGGTTTATTCAAATGTGTTGTGTGGGATATATTTTAAAGTGTTGCATGAATGTGTGTTGTAGTGCATCCAAGTGTAGACTTGCTCTACCTATGACCTTTTGACCTATGACCTATGCGGATGGTGTGGTCAACCCAGTGAAGTCGTGAGGACCATGGTGTAGCCAGTACAGAAGGTCTGGGCCTTGGATCCGAGTGCCGTACTAGTGTTGCGGATGGTGTCGTATGGTAGTGCGACTGTACCTTGCGTGTCAAGGCGACCTTGTCGAGTCGGGTGCAAGGATTGTTGACCATGAACGTTTCATGGATGGGTACCGGGCAGTGTAACCGGTTGTTTATGTGAAGTGTGGTGACTGTGGTGATTTGAGAATTTGTATTCTCTAATGTTGTTGAGATGAAGTGTGTTTATAAGATTTTGTATGTGAAAGTTGACATTTTGAGAGGTGTTGTGTGATATTTAATGTGTTGAAGATTTTCTGAGGTATTCATTGATCTGATAACTTTATTTTTGTCATGAAGTAAAAGGTAACCAATTTATTACTGTATAGTAATTGAAGTCGGTTTTGTATCAGCGTTTCAGTGAATTCAGTGTTAAATCTTTTGTGTATTTTGTGTAAATGTAAAGTGATTGTTTTCTGGGTAAAAGGATAGGGTTTTTTTTTATTCGGTATGATGCCATAGGTGTTTTGAGATTTTGAAATCGTGTGTAATTAAGATATTTGTGTTGCAGCTCAAGACTCTAATATTCGACTAATATCACGTGTGCACTCTGACGTTCTGCATGGCACCTGGGCACGGCTAGCAGACAATATTTTTTTTTTTCATTTCAGGTTGATCCCGTAACCTATGACATCAAATTGAAATCTCGCGTCTTCTTGTATACTTTGTAAAGTGTTGTTTGTTGATTTTTTTCCTGTTTTCTGAATAAATTTTGGTATGGTAAATTTCCTCGTGTGTTATCACTGAGTACCATTGTCACATTGTGACATACATTAACTGTAGAGAAGAGAAAATAGAATTGTTAACCCTTGGGACCCCTAATGGGCGGTGGACTAAATTTAGTTCTAATCGGTCAATGACACATCTGTGAACGCGTTTTTCTGCAAAAGCAAAACCTAACCTTACGTCATCTAAGAACATTAAGCGTTGCCAATCACCAAACGGAAACGTATAACTCGCCTGGCCTATGACATTTGACAATCAGACATACTGCTTGGAAGGATCAATGTGTTCAAACCTCTTAATTATGTACTTAGTCTCCGGTGCACTGTGTGTCGACTTTCAATGTGTCCTTATGCCGTCGTTGCTGTCGACGTTGACAACACAAAACCTTTCCAAAGATGTGGCGACCATCAGCGGTGTTATCACAAGTGATAGACTATTGTCGACATTGTACTAGAGTCAGCAAGTTTTATGAAGAAAATACGTAGGAAATTCAAACAAACCTGTAAAACCCCCTTAAATAATGAATGTAAAACCGCCCGTAGGGATGCTCGAAGAGCACTAAGAAGTTTTCGGTGTAAACGATCGGATGACAACAGAAATCGGTTTTGTAAAATGAGAAACAAATACAAAGCTTCTTGTAGGAAATTTAAATCTAACCTACGTTATCACAGATTGAAAAAACTGAATGATTCTTTCAACAATCCCACTTTATTCTGGAAACAAATTCGTTCATTCAAAAGTAAACCAAATCCTAAAAGTAATATTTCTAAATGTGAATGTGACCCATTTTAAGACAGTATTTTCAAATGATGGTATTTTACAAATTGATAGCTATTCGTTCGATGATAATAATGATAATAATAATAATATATTGCATTTGATAATGCGCAACATCAACCGAATTTGACAATATTGACCAAATGATTCTTGAACAACAAATAACAGAAGATGAGGTAAAGACTGCTATTAATCGGTTCAAGAAGGGAAAATCACCTGGTCCTGACAAATCTATAATAGAGATGAAATGCTCTCAGTCACAATTAATGCCTTTCCTACTAAAGTGCTTTAACAGGGTATTTGAAAGTGGTTCCTTTCCAGAGTGCTGGCCTCGTTCAATTATTGTTCCAATACATAAAAAGGGCATTGAAGACAATCCAGATAATTATCGAGGAATATCCCTAATGAGTGTTATTGGTAAAATATTTACATCTATACTAAACACTAGACTCTCGCACTGGTCAAATCTGAGAAACTACTGACTATATATTCACACTTTATGCAATAATAAAAAAATGTTTATCTCGTAGTAAACATAAACTTTACGTAGCATTTGTTGATTTAAAAAAAAGCGTTTGATTCTGTAGATCGTTGTAAATTATGGGAATGATTAAGAAGAGCAGGCTTACAAGGGAAAATGTATTCTATTTTAAGATCAATGTACTCAAACATTAAATCATGTGTTCGTTGTGATGACGATGTTACTGATTATTTTGACTGTCCAATTGGAGTTCGGCAAGGGTGTATTTTAAGCCCAATATTGTTTTCCTCCTTTATAAGCGAACTTTATTATGATATAACTGATATATATAATTTTTATTCTTCTTTTTGCCGATGATGTTATTCTTGTTTCAGATACTGTTATTGGTCTACAAAACCAGTTCAATGTTCTGGAAAAATATACAAATGAATGGAAGTTATCTGTTAACTTTGAAAAAACGAACATAGTTATATTTAGAAGGGTCTTTAAGTTACGTGCCAAAAAGGCCCTAAAGCCCAACTCACACTACGTACGATCGACTACGATCGCTGTACGTATGGTTATCGTGTTATTATTGTGTGGTTATTGTGAAGTTATTGGGTGGTGGTCGTACAGTGCGTACAGTGATCGTGGTATTTGTCCAACACGATTCCTTCAAATCGCAAACATGTTCCTGATTTCAGAAAATCGTGTTGTGTGCGTGTCAATCGTGTAGTGATTGTGTGGTGATTGTGTAGTGTATGTGTTGTGATTGTGTTGATCGTGCTTCAGCCTTAGGACACGATAACAGCACAACCAACACACAACCACAACACAATCGATAAATTGTCCCTCTAGCAATCGTACTCTTATCGTACTCATGTTAAATTAACCCGTATAGTGCTAAAGTTAAGGACCACGATGACAGATCATGCAGAACACGCAGTCACACGATTAATGTACGATATCGATACAATCGTTACACGATATTAGATTGAACTTGCACCAAGAAGAGCGTTCCCCGTCAAAACGTTTTCATCACGTGTGCTTCGCGTGTCTTACTTTCAGTCAACATTTCAACACAAACGATGGTAAGGTATTAATGAGAGAGAGAGAGAGAGAGAGAGAGAGAGAGAGAGAGAGAGAGAGAGAGAGAGAGAGAGAGAGAGAGAGAGAGAGAGAGAGAGAGAGAGAGAGAGAGAGAGTTTATTTAGTAAAGGGGCCACAGGCTCATTATACACGAGGTCATACAGCATTTTGGTATAGATAAGAGCACCATGATACATTATCATCACACTACTGTCAACTAGTTAGTTAGTTTCGGTTACAACAATTGACAGAAATCTATTTCTTTTTTTCATAGCAAGAAATAAGTATTTTGCAAAGCAGTTAATGACAAAAATAGCCTTTGATGTAAATAATTGGGCCAGCTTTAATCATGAAGGATATGCTCTGAAATATTCTGGCAGAATATCATTTCTCAATTTCTTATAAAAAGAGCATTATAAAAAAAAAATGGTATTCGTTTTCAATATAAGGTATAATACAAAGCGGGCAAAGGCGATCGTTCCTTTTATGACCTACATGTGATGTATATAAACCGTATTCTACCATCAAATTGTGATTAGAGCAGCGAAACCTACTAAGAAAAATACGAAACTTTCTCACACTGACACTACTAATATATAACTCAAACTCTATAAATGTTTAACCCTACGATAGAAATCCAGTTTTCAGACCAAATTAATATCCGATGAGCAAAACTGATTATCTAAGTCTATACATCTTTGCTTGAACAATTCTACAAACGTCGAAATGTTTCCGATCCGTTGATTTGCCCACACATTACTAAACCCATAATTAGACAAATTGATTTCACTTTAAAAGCCCAACAATCTAAACCTTTTTCAGTCAGACAATATTGATAATCATATACCTTTTTAATAGTGTGTTTTCAGTTTGAGACAAAAGTCGAACCCAATATTTGATAATTTTGACATATTGATTTACCTTTAATAAATAACGACAAAGTTCATCAAGCGCCGTGATGTTCGGCGTATTTCTAGAAGGACCTAAAAACTGTTTACAGAACCTTTCATGGACATTCACTACGGATGGCAATGGATGAAAGCCCCAGTTTAAGGGTAAGGTATTAATGGTAAGCGAGGGAGACGAGCGAATCGCCACGTTACTGCCGACAATTCTCTACCCGTGTTTTATCCAGTTGTAGCTTCGTGATTAATTCTTCCACAACCAATGTTCTAATACAAGCTCTTCTCGGGCTTCCAGCAGGTTCCCCTAACGACAAAATATTGCAACATAGACTTCAATGCAATATTTCAGCCAATGGAAACGCTGCATGCATGGATGTCATATTTGTCTTTACACAAGCCTATGAGAGATGCTTTGCTGTGTAAAGAAGACTCAAGTGCAAAGTGCATATTCTATATAATATATTTGTGTACTTTTGAGTTTATTAGATCTTAGAAATCATATTTAGCGCAGAATGCAAAGTTTAAAGATGTGGGTAATATCTGTGAAAAATGACAATTAATTTTCGGCATGAATGTATGATAGGGAAGAAAAATGGTTACAAATTACTGCTGCAATATTTTGATTCAAGGTTTCATAAGTCTTATGCAACAAGAATTCATCACAAGCCAAATTGTTTGGTAGCATAAGACTTATCAAATATATGTTTTACTTTCATACGCAATCGTACGAAAATTCAAATAAGTAAATAGAAATCCACTCCCGAACTGAATCAAAGTAGGTAATAATGATAACAATGGGGATACTCATCGATCGACTTGGCAAGTTTCTCGATGTTAAGAACTAAACTTCTTTACGTGATCTGGAAATTCAACTGCTTTGAATAAGAAGGAATGCCCGTGAGACACCGTCGGTAGTTATTTGCATAAAGCCAGGAGATGAGAGAAAAAGATAAAGTTACAATTAGTAATACACTCAAAGCCATTAAAAACGCAACTTCAAATTCAAAGTTTATTTACTGAAACATTTTTTAACAAATGTAAATACAAATTTACACAATCGAGATAACAAACATCTGTTGTTAATTTTATTGAATAATTCATTGCAAGTGAACAAATCCTAAACGTCAGAGAACTTTTACACAAAGCAGGGTCAGCTGAAGTCAATATCGGGTATGTCCACCCCGAGCTCTCACACATGCCTGGAGTCGTCTTGGCATGGACTGACACAGATGTCTCAGTACACGCTGTGGAATTGCTTGCAACTGATTTTGGAGTGCCTGTGTCAACTCAGCAACAG
The DNA here is from genome assembly GCA_921293015.1 of Phorcus lineatus. Classification (NCBI taxonomy): domain Eukaryota; kingdom Metazoa; phylum Mollusca; class Gastropoda; order Trochida; family Trochidae; genus Phorcus; species Phorcus lineatus. Next base: position 31,059,767 of record OV121083.1, on the reverse strand, counting down.
TTCGTGGTGGCACAGCTTGAGTTCGAACCCGCCGTCCAAGTTCATCCCAAATGTGCTCAATCGGATTCATGTCGGGCGACATAGCGGGCCAATCCATGACAGCAACATGATTATTGTTTAAGAAATCCCTTGTCAACCTGGCGATGTGGAGTCTAACGTTGTCATGCTGGAAAACCATCTGTCGGCGGACGCCATGTTAAGCCAGCAATGGAAGCAACGCCGGACGAAGAATGGTGTCAACATAACGTTGAGCATTAAGGTTGCCTTGGACCACTACCAACTGGGACCGAAAGTTAGTGTTGATAGCACCCCAAACCATGACCCCACCTCCCCCGAAACGATCCCTTTCCTGCACGCAGTTACGAGCGAAACGTTCATGTGGACGTCGGTAGATACAGTGATGTCCATCAGGAAAACTGAGGTTGAATCGAGATTCATCAGAGAAAATGACATTTTGCCACGGTGTATTGTGCAGATACCCCTGATTTGCGGCCCATTGTTGTCTGGCAAGTCGATGGCGCTGCAATAGGATCTGACCTTGATAAGGTCGACGGCAGCGTAACCCATGAGCAGCAAGACGCCTTCGGACAGTTTGAGGGCTGATCTGATGTTGCCGTGTCCCCACAGTTCCCCTGGCAGTAGCAGCAGCTGACTGAAACCTGTTGCGCAGATGTTGCAGTCGGATGTGGCGATCTTGAGCAGCAGTTGTTACAGGTGGCGCTCCAGGTCGGGGTCGATCAGAAACTCTTCCAGTGGCGTGGAATCGTTGTCTGAGACGAGCAATAGTTGATGCGTGCACATGAAAGTTTCTGGCAACGGCTACCTGTGATGCGCCCTGATGCAGCATACCAATAGCTCGGTTCCTCATTTCTTGCGTAAGGCGTGGCATTTTCCCGAAGTGACAAATGTTAAAAAACTTTATCGGTATTTAAAGGGCCAGAGTGCAGGGAATGCACGTGCAAAACGTGTGACATGGGACTGCTTAAAATCGTGAAAAAAAGACAATGTTTGCGTTTGCACGAACAAAGTTCATTACCGAGAACTGATAATGGGTTCAAACACAGAACTCAAACAAAATGATCCATTTCAAGTTGCAACTGTATGCCATAAGATAGAAAAGCGCAAGAAAACGTTTTACCAGAAATATTTCTAGAATTAGGCATTGCGTTTTTAATGGCTTTGAGTGTATATGCCCTCATGTCTTTATCGCATTGTATTTCATAGCTGCAATGCATCGCATGATTAATAATAATTCCACATTGATCATTAACAGCAATGGTTAACCTTTTTTACCTTTGCACAGATTATTTAAAGAGCCACTCCATGAGTTACTGGAGTCATATATGTCAAACGTAATCAATGGTGTAATTTGATCGCGAAGTATCGATTGTTACCAAAAATACCCATTTTAAATCTACCTGGGTTTTTTACAGTGACAATATGAAGGTAGAGAGTCGCAATTATGATCGAAAACCGGACAGTGGCGCGCGTCAAATAGTCAAACGTAATTTTGGAGGCTTATCTAAAACAGCCAGGAGGGCAGTTAGGAGTTGATGGTGTTTGTTAGGTTACATAACTGGTATCCATGTATATTGGACATGATGTCTTTACCTCATCATGGAAAACCAGTATTTGTCATATATATATATAAGTATCAGATGTTTTGATTTTATATCACCACATACATGACATTTAGTTTTGTATCAAAGGTAAATAATATGTTATGAAAATCATGGGGTGGCTCTTTAAAATCGTGCATTAGTCTTACACCATTCGTGATTGCATCGTGAAAGCGTTGTGTCAAGTTTGTGTTGATTGTGTTCCGACCGTATTAGAATCGTGATCTTTCGTGCAATGATTGTACCCATATCGTGTAGCTCACGCACAGAAACCGTGTTCACATAACAGATCGTAAAAACCACAATACGATACCAGTACGATCGAATCGTAATGTTATCGTAGTGCAATCGTGCGTAGTGTGAGTTGGGCTTTATCAACATTATGTCAGTTTCCAACAACTTTGGGATTTTATATCCGAGAATATATTTTAAATTGTTTGATTCACAAATACAACCTATTATGCTTTATGGATCTGAAATCTGGGGTTTCCAACGTCATGAATGTATTGAGAAACTACACCTTCTAGCATGCAAAATATTCTAAATGCAGCACAGGCAACACCAAATTGCATGGTTTATGGTAATGTGGTAGATATCCAGTATACATAAATTCACAAATTAGATGTTTAAAACTTTGGTTAAGGATCCTTGGAGTGCACGAGAAAAGAATACCAAAGCTAGCTTATAACATGCTTGTTCACTTAGATGATATGGGTAAGATAACATGGGTGACTCATATAAAAAATCTTTTATGTTCTCATGGGTTTGGATTTGTGTTGCTAAATCAAACAGTTGGTAATATAAACCTATTCCTTAAACAGTTTCGAGAACAATCTGTTAGCATGTTTTATTTAGAGTGGCATTCCAATCTAGACAATAGCACAAGATATCAATTGTACAGATCCCACAAGAGTTTAATCCAACTAGTTATATTTTGTTATATTGACATCAAGAAATATCAGACGCACATATGTATATTTCCGATTGGGCCTGTTAGACTTAGCTGTAAATACAGGCAGGAGATCTTCGATAGAAAGACACAAAAGAATATGTCCATTATGTAAATCTGCTGTTGAAGATCAAGTCCACTTTGCTTTCGTTTGTCCACACTATGATGATTTAAGAAAAATGTATAATTCACACCGTTATCTTTCAAAATACCCTTCGACTGCCTTTAAGCCCAACTCACACTACGTATGATTGCACTACGATAACATTACGATTCGATCGTACTGGTATCGTATTGTGGTTTTTACGATCTGTTATGTGAACACGGTTTCTGTGCGTGAGGTACGCGATGTGGGTACAATTATTGCACGAAAGATCACGCTTCTAACACGGTCGGAACACAATCAACACAAACTTGACATAACGCTTTCACGATGCAATCACGAATGGTGTAAGACTAATGCACGAGTTTAAAGAGCCACTCCGTGATTTTCATAACATATTATTTACTTTTGATACAAACCTAAATGTCATGTGGTGATATAAAATCAAAACATCTTAACTTTTCACGTCCAAAAAACATATATATGACAAATACTGGTTTTCCATGAAAATCTGAAAACAGCCTCATAAATGCACAGAGGTGTAGATATCACGTCTTATATACATTGGCTGTTTTAGATAAGTCTCCAAAATTACGTTTAACTATTTGACGCGCGCTACTGTCCGGTTTCCGATCATAATTGCGAGGTTCTACCTTCATATTGTCACTGTAAAACAACAAGTTTTAAAACCTGTCTTTTTGGTAACAGTCGATACTTCGCGATCAAATGACACCATTGATTACGTTTGGCATATATGACTCCAACAACTTACAGAGTGGCTCTTTAAATAATTTATGCAAAGGCAAAAGAGGTTAACCATGTCTTTTTATGATCAATGTAGAATTGTTATCCATCCTGTGATGCATTGCGATAAAGACATGAGAGCATATATTACCTATTGTAACATTATCTTCGGACAATCTTCCTGAGTTTTCTCTCATCTTCTGGCTTTCTTCAAATAACTACCGACAGTGTTTCACAGGCATTAGTTCTGATTCAATGCAGTTGAATTTCCAGACAACGTAAGAAAGTTTACTTCTTAACATCGAGAAACTTGCCAAGTCGATGGATGATTGAGGATATCATGATTCGCTTCCTACCGAATTATGAAAACATACGCATTCCTACATGCTGGTCATCACATTCCCTTGATCTATTTGAATATTGAGCGGCCAATTACCATTTTCGAATGTTCGGTCATTTATTGTTATCAATCCAAAAACGTGAGTCTGTAGTACAAATCAGTTGTGCTCATCGGATATTAATTTTGTCTGGTAACTGGATTTCTATCGTAGGGTAAAATATTCATAGAAATTGAGTTTTATATTAGTAGTGTCAGTGTGAGAGTTTCGTATTTTTCTTAGTAGGTTTCGCTGCTCTAATCACAATTTGATGGTAGAATACGGTATGTATTTAGGTTTTAAAAGGGACGATCCCCTTTGTCCGCTTTGTATTATACCTTATATTGAAAACGAATACCATTTTTGTTTAAAGAATGCTCTTTTTATAAGAAATTGAGAAATGATATTCTGCCAGAATATTTCAGAACATATCCTTCAGGATTAGAGCTGGCCCAGTTATTTACATCTAAGGATATTTTTGTCATTAACTGCCTCGCAAAATACTTATTTCTTTTTATGATAAAAGAAATAGATGTCTGTCAAGTGTTGTAACCGAGACTGACTAACTAGTTGACAGTGATGTGTTGGTAATGTATCATGGTGCTCTCATATTTACCAAAATCCTGTATGACTTCGTGTATAATGGACCTGTGGTCCCTATACTGACTAAACACTCTCTCTCATTAATACCTTTCCATCGTTTGTGCTGAAATGTTGACTGAAAGTAAGACACGCGAAGCACACGTGATGAAAAAGTTTTGACGGGAAACGCTCTTATTTGTGTAAGTCCAATCTAAGATCGTGTAACGATTGTATCGTGACCGTACACTAATCGTGTGACTCCGTGTTCTGCACGAGCTGTCATCGTGGTCCTTAAGTTTAGGACTATAAGGGTTAATTTAACATGAGTACGATAAGAGTACGATTGCAAGAGGGACAATTTATCGATTGTGTTGTGGTTGTGTGTTGGTTGTGCTGTTATCGTGTCCTAAGGCTGAAGCACGATCAACACAATCACAACACATACACTACACAATCACCACACAATCACTACACGATTGACACGCACACAACACAATTTTCTGAAATCAGGAACATGTTTGCGATTTGAAGGAATCATGTTGGACAAATACCACGATCACTGTACGCACTGTACGACCACCACCCAATAACTTCACAATAACCACACAATAATAACACGATGACCATACGACGCTTTCGTACAGCGATCGTAGTCGATCGTACGTAGTGTGAGTTGGGCTTTATGTCAATTATGTCTTCCAGAAACAAAAAAGTAATACGTAATCTAGCCCTTTTTGTAAATCATGCTGTTATATTAAGAGGCAAATTAATAACTGAATTGTGAATTCTGCTATTTAATGTTAATAATTATGTTTGTACCCACTGTAAACTTGTATCACTTGTATATGGGCCGGAGGCCTTAAGTACAATAAACATTTGATTTGATTTGACTGCTCCTTGGCTTGGCTGCTGTATGACATTAATTTTTCAGTAGTTGCAACAAGTCTTTATTTTTGGAGTGGAGCGCCTCAGTGGCGGCATACACTTCAGCTTTGCTCTTACATTTTGTCGATTTTGACTGATTTATTCCTAGTAGCTGACGCTGAATTTCAGCATGGACTATCACTAGTATTTCTGCAATTGGATTCTGAAACTATGATTTGGATACCACTTGTCCAAATATGGTTTTTGTTGTGTGTTTTTACACAAACTTGTGGTAGTTTGGACTTACAGCTACTGTTGATGAACAATAGAACACCAAGCTGCTTTTGTGATCCAATTTACAAGACAAGCTGTATCATGGCCCATCAGAATTGGATTACATATACCAGGTGTGAACTTCTTCATATAGGACAAAGGATCAATCAGTACCAAGCTGCTGACCCACTCTCTCTGGCTGAGGTCGTCACACCGCCCTATCACAGACACCGCCGTCCTTTCAGGAGAGGGACAAGGGCAGGTAGAAATAAACAACGACCAATCAGCGTGATAAGGGACCTCCCCAGATGCAAGTCAATCAATCAGAGATCTGTGAATCTGAGCTATACCGTGCCTACTAGGGTACCATCTAACCTTAAAGTGTGTCTACTCAACATACGCTCTGCTTGCAATAAACGTGAGGAAGTAGCTGACTTATTGACAGACAGAGATGTGGACGTTCTGGTTTTAACTGAAACATGGCTTCGACAGTCTGGCGATGAATCCAAAATAGCTGCAATGACACCCACAGGCTTTGTGTTCAAACACAAACCCCGCCTATCTCGGGGTGGGGGCGTGGCCATCCTTTAGAAATCGTATCTCAACGTGAAAGTACTTAATGATGCTTTTTCATTTTTCTCTTTTGAAAGTCTTAATTTTGTCATAACAGCTGGTAAAACTGCAACAAATTTTGTAGCCTTGTACAGACCTCCTCCCTCTGCCAAAAATAAACTCTCCTTTCAAGAGTTCTATGACGAATTCTCTGCACTTCTAGAAACTAAATGTACAACTCTTTCAAGATTCCTTATCGTTGGAGACTTTAATGTTGATTTCAATAATGAAGGCAATTTGCAGTGCCGCAAAATGAGAAAACTCCTTCAATGTTTACAGTGCACACAGTTGGTAACAGCTCCAACACACAAGAGTAAGCACAACCTGGATTGGGTCGTCACCAATAGTGATGTGTGTTGTGCAATGCATGTTACTGTGCTTGATCTTCAAATCTCAGATCATTATCTTGTTTCCTTCTTCCTAGACATTGACAAACCTCCTCTTCCAAAGAAGCTCATAAAGTACAGAAACATAAAGGGGATTGATCACACAGCCTTCAGTGGCGATTTGGCAGCCAGTAATCTTGTGCGACGTCCACCCTTGGATCCAAATGAACTTGCAAACCTTTACAACTCTGTACTTTGTGAGACCTTGGAAAAGCATGCACCCGTTAAGGACAAACGGGTTACAGACAGACCTGTCACGTCATGGACAATGACGTCAGAAGTACTTGCTGCCAAACAGCGGCGGCGGCGTGCTGAGAGAAAGTGGAGGAGTACAAAACTGGAAGTAGATAGACAGATCTACTGTACAGCCAGAAACAAAGTCACCTCTGAAATAAGGCAAGCCAAGCAAGCATCTCTCAACACCGAAATCACCAAATCAATGCATGATCCCAAATCGCTTCATAGACTTCTGTCCCATCTTCTTGGAAAAGTAGCAACAAATCCTCTTCCATCATCACAGCCACCCGAGGCCTTACCTCAGCTGTTTCAGCATTTTTTCATGGACAAAATCCAAAATATCCGTGCTTCTATGCCAAACACAAACAACGATGATCTTGAGGTTGTAACTGTGGCCAGTGACCAGCATAAACTTACTAAATTCAGACCTTTCAGTGAGGAGGAAGTACTCAAACTGATTAAAAGATCAAAACCTACAACCTGTCCCTTGGACCCTTTACCAACTTCTGTTCTTTTGAACAACCTTAGCATTCTTCTACCAATCTTAACTGCTATCATCAACAATAGCCTTGAAATTGGTGTCATGATCTTCTCAAATCGGCATTTGTAAAACCTTTGCTGAAAAAGTCAACCCTTGATTCTGACGAACTCAGCAACTACAGACCGGTCTCTAATCTCACCTATGTCTCAAAGCTCATTGAACGTGCTGTGTGCGATAGACTGTCAGAACATCTCCAATACCACGGTCTGTATGACCACCTGCAGTCTGCATATCGAGGTAGTCATAGCACGGAGACGGCATTAGTAAAGGTCTTTAATGATTTGAGGAGGGGAGCCCTATCCTGGTTCCAGTCGTATCTCTCAGACCATGTTCAGACCGTCACCGTTGATGGTCATTCCTCAGATCCAGCAAGACTGAAGTATGGGGTTCCGCAGGGCTCGGTCCTAGGGCCTGTCCTGTTCACGCTCTACATAACAGAACTTGGAACAATCATTGATGAACACAACATCAATCGACATCACTACGCAGATGACGCACAGGTTTACAGATGATTCACTCCTAATGAGGAACAGGCAGCCATTGCCCTGAAAGACATGTCACAATGCTGTGAAAACATCAAATCATGCATGCATGACAATAAATTGAAATTAAACAGTAACAAGACCGAGTGTATTCTCTTGGGCCCTGTCAAACGGAGAGATATGTGTACTTGTGATGCTTTCGAGTTTGATAACTCACTCATTTATTTTTCCGATCAAGTCAAAGATCTTGGTGTGATCCTGGACTCTGAACTTTCACTCGACAGTCACGTTACCTCATCAAAACCTGCTTTATTTCACTCCGTAGCATTGGTAACATTCACCAATATCTGACTACTAAATCAGCAACAACTCTCGTTCTCTCTCTTGTTGTCAGCAGACTTGATTACTGCAACTGCTTGTTGGTCGGTGCAACCAAGTCTCAGATTCAGAGGCTACAGAGAGTACAGAATGTGGCAGCCCGCATTGTTACTAGATCCAGAAAGCATGATCACATCACTCCAATCCTTTTCTCACTACACTGGTTGCCAGTGGATTTCAGAATCAGGTTCAAGCTTCTTTGCCTTGTCTTCCGCTGCCTGTTAGGAACTGCTCCTACCTACTTGTCCAGTTTGCTCTCTTCTTACAGTCCATCTCGTTCGCTCCGTTCACAAGACAAGAATCTGCTTGTAGTCCCTAGAATAAGATCAGTACAGTATGGGAACAGATCCTTTGCCTATGCAGCGCCAGTGGCTTGGAACTCACTGCCACAAGATCTCCGTGATTGTAGTGACTTTCTCAGTTTCAAAACACTGCTCAAAACACATTTGTTTAGAGAAGCTTTCCAACTGGACTATTGACTCTTTCTTCAATTTTATGTGCGCTTTGAGCATGATGGAAAACAGCGCAATACAAATATGTTATGATGATGATGATGATGATGATGATAGTTGCAACAAGTCTTTAGAAATTTGCTCTCATGTAGATGAAGTTTTTGGTTCCTGGTTTGTTTATTATACCCCCTTTAGCGGGGGTATATAGCGGTCATTTCGTCCGTCTGTTCCTCCATCTTCCGTCCGGTCAAAACCCGTTAGGTCTAGACCAATCAAACTTTGCACACTTGTTAACCATAACCTTGTCTACAGTTTGGACCACTTTCGAATTTTCTGGAATTCCTTTTTTTGTCGTTTCCATGGAAATGTCATTTTTTGGACTTCGTTATATGGTGTACAATGGGGACAGATTTTCTCAGAAACAATTACACCAGAGGTATGAAATTTTGGTTATGGATATACCTGGTGATACTCTTGATCGAGTGCGAAAGCCATTGCCGAAAAAAATATTTTTGACATAGTGATGGCCCTTGCTTCTGGAATTGGACTTGGAACGATTAACAGGTCTAATGTTTCAAAGGGGACAATTTTTCTCAGACAGAATCACACTTGGTTTTGGATGTTCTTGATCGAGTTCGAAAGCCATTTCCGAAATACTATTTTTCACAAAGTTATGTCCCTTGAATGCGCAATTGGACTTGTAGTGATTAACAGATCTGATGCTCCAATGGGGACACGTTTTTTCAGACAGTATCACACTTAGGTGAATGAAATTTTCGTTTTGGACACACCTGGGATGCTCTTGATTGAGTTCGAAAGCCATCTCCAAAATATCATTTTTGACAGACTTATGGCCCTTGATTGCGCAATTGGGCTTGTAGCTATTAACAGATATGATGCTCCAATGGGGACACGTTTTTTCAGACAGTATCACACTTAGGTGAATGAAATTTTCGTTTTGGACACACCTGGGATGCTCTTGATTGAGTTCGAAAGCCATTTCCAAAATATTATTTTTAACAGACTTATGCCCCTTGATTGCGCA